>LR738710.1:619907787-619982119 GCA_902687465.1 Secale cereale | reverse complement strand
GACCCTCCAATGCTTTACTAACACAAAGACATCGCAACATAATTCACGAATTATGCCCTGTTTTGTGTGTTTAATTTGTAGTCTCTTGAGGTTGCCCCTTCCGTGATTTGTGTGAAGCTCTGCCACTGACTGTCGTCTGGTCCTTCCAATTCAAATAAAACGTTGGAAACCACTTCTAGCTTGACTTAATAAGCATGTTCAAATTCGGTTGCATTTGTAATAGTTTTCATGTACATATCACCAGCTAGGCAGGCAGCTACTGGCCTACTCGTAATAATTGACTGATGTCTGCATAGAGAGAAAAGCATGTCAATTTTATTTGATCTCATATGACAATATTTTCATGATGGCACTTACCCTGTTAGCACAAATATCCTACCTCTGCATTTGCATGACTTGAAATTCCTTTTGCAGCCTGCTGGGGGTCCAAGCAACATCACGTTCAGTGAGGATCCTGTAACGAAGACAGCAAAGAAAATTCACAACCAGAAGTTTCAAGAACTGACAGGCAATAACATCTTCAACGAGGATGCTCCCCCTGGCTCAGCCGACAAGTCTCTGAGCTCAGCAAAGCTTAAGGAGATGAGTGGCAATGACATCTTCTCTGATGGAAAGGCGTCTTCGCGAGACTACCTCGGCGGTGTCCGGAAGCCCCCTGGTGGCGAGAGCAGCATTGCGCTCATCTAATTGTGGTAGACTGCTCTAGTCAGGACTGGCTAGTACATCCTCATTTCAAGTGCTCTTCTTGGCCTTCCCGGGTCTAGATTATCCTTTGAGATCTGAATTATCTTGGATATCTTAGCCCTAATATAGTGTAGAGTCAGCAGGATCTGACTCGGCTCATATCATGTACGCTCGTGCGTGATCTCATCCTTGTTTTGTGGTACTTATGTGTTAATCTCTCTGTACTGAGAACCTGCGCAATAAGCTTTTATGGACTCATTTGGCATCATTGACAAGACAATTTGCAGCTCTTTTATCAGCTATGCCAGGAAAGGTCCATCAGAATTCTTGTGGTCGCACCTGTAACAAAACCTTCTCGCTGTATTAACCTCTCTTGTGTTTCGAATCAGTACTGGTGCTAAAAGAGTTACAAATATTATGACAAATAGACCTTTGGTGAGCGGCACATGAATCTTGATTGCAAGTTGACGGCACAATGCAACCTAGATTCAACTGTAGGATGCATCAATTGTCCAAAAAAATAAACTGAGGAGCATCAAAATTTGATTGAAAAAAAAAACTGTAGAAGCATCAAAATTGAATTGGAAACAAAAGTAGATAAAACACGACTCCGCTGGGGATCGAACCCAGAATCTCTGGTTTCGTAGACCAGCGCCTTATCCATTGGGCCACGGAGTCACTGCTGATTTATTCTAGTTAGCAGTTCATATGGACTGTTAGAGCATAGGCTGGAGTAAAAACTTTTGCTTCGGTAAACATGAGAGCCGTTTCGTACCAAGACCATATATTAAGTTTTCCAAGTCCTACAAACACACCCTTACAGAAAAGTAGAAAAACACTCAAAATCTAGGGGGCGCCGAAGTCTTCTTCCTCCTTCATCCACCGACGGTGACCTCTGTCTCGGCGGAGCAAACTTTTTAAAAACTAGGAACTTGTAGAAGCAATGACCAGGAAGTCGTTGATGCAAACCAAGAGGCGCCAATGACAGCGATTTGTGAATCAAATCGCTGCCCCGGGAAAAAACGTCGACAAATCAATACAATGTAATGCTTGCTTGGAGTTTGGTCATTATACTGTTTTGTTATAGTATCTTTATCATGTTTAATGTCTTGTTATGTTGGATGAAAATATCATTTACGGTGGTGGTCATGAACACAACTTAATAATAAGGGATAATTAATTCTGTGCCCTTAGTTGAGTCCCATCGGACAGTTTTGCCCCTAGTTTCCAAAAACACTTGATTCCCAAACCACTTTACTCTTATTATTATTTTGCCCTCCCGTCATGGTTCCGTCTAGTTAGTGCCGTTTGACTGTGTGTGGACTTTTCGTTGGACCATTTTGCCCATGCTTCTTCACTCTCCAGTGAGACACTGCCAAGTGGACCCATTACTCCGAAAACCATCCAAGGTTCACTTTTATTTCTATCCCGTCGATCCAACCCTAGTATCAGTTCCCCTTCCCCTCTCTCTGAAATTCCGTCGGCGGTGGAGCCACAGATCTCATCGATGGCTAGCGGGGAGGTCAACGGCGGTCCCGTCGGTGGTGGATCCATCAGTCCCATCGGGTTTGGGCTTGAGTGCCCGTAGGAGGAGAACCACCCCTATCCTCCTCGTCTCCACGCCCCAAATCCACCTCGTCTCGGCCTTGATCTACCTCGTCTCCGCCCCCGGATCCGTCGATGCCGAGCGTGAGTGCTGCTCTACCCGTGCTCCTTCCTCTCCTCCTTACCTATCCCTTTATCTCTCGATTCACTCCGTCTCTCACCCTGCTCTTTGTTGACGCTCTAAAGTGGCACAACCATAAAATTAGCATAGACTACATCAAGACAAATTCAAACTTATGAATGGAGGTCACCTCGGAATGGCTCTCTTTAAGAAGATTGAGATGGATATGAAGGCGGTCTAAAACGGAGCTCGGATGCAAAAGTTATGACAAGTTCAGAGCTGCTCATATTGACATCCGATTATAAAATTGCTATAAAGTCAATCAAGTTGGCCTCGTATGGGAAAAGTTTCAACACGAAAGTTGTGCGTCTCGTCGAATCGGTTGATTTTGATATAAA
Source organism: Secale cereale (assembly GCA_902687465.1). Classification (NCBI taxonomy): domain Eukaryota; kingdom Viridiplantae; phylum Streptophyta; class Magnoliopsida; order Poales; family Poaceae; genus Secale; species Secale cereale. Next base: position 619,979,371 of record LR738710.1, on the reverse strand, counting down.
AATCATCTTAATCCGAGTTCGTATGCAACATGTGGAACCAAAATAAGGTCAGAAACAGAAGATGCAGAGTCATTTCGGACCGACCGAGTTGATTTGATCGGTGAGACCGAGTTGGTCCAGAAAATTACCAGAGAGTTGGCAATGTTCACTCGGTGGGACCGAAGCAAACCAATCGGTGAGACCGAGTTGATCCGGAAAATTACAAAAAGGATACAGAGAGTTGGCAACATTCACTCGATGGGACCGAAACGAACCAATTGGTGAGACCGAGTTGATTCGGAAAATTACCAAAGATTCCTGTCCGAGTTAGGTTAGGGTTTTTGACGTTTTGGATGGACTTTTTAGTCCTTTTCTTGTACGGGAAGTCCAGCCGCCTCATAAATAGATGAGAGGTGACGGCTGATTGAACAACACACAATCGCAAACGCATCTACAACTTTTCATCTACGTGTTGTCTCTCCCTCATTCTTGCTCCCTCGTTCTTCGTCGTTCTTGGTGTTGGAGATCTGCGAATACCGAGGCTCTAGGGGCGGCTTGGCCGACCTAGGGCAGCCCATAGCCGCTGCACTCCTCGACGGGGTCCCTCCCGGGAGTGTAGGGTTTCGGGTCTTCAAAAGCTCTCGCCGGTCGACTTGCGAATCGCGCTTCCGGTGAGACCCCTTCGACGTGAGCTGCGGTGCATCACCCCCGGCATCGAGGGTACATGTGACGTGTTCGTGTGCGAACACACTTTTTGGCGACTCCGCTGGGGATCAAAGAGCAATCATCATCATCAATCATGGTCGATCTTCCCAAGCCATCTGAAGTGGATGCCGATAATATCATCAAGCCCAATTTTGAGGAATTATCGGTAGAGCATCGCCAAGCTTTTGAGGAGTAAAGAAGGCGCGTGAAGAGAAGGAGATGCAGGAGTTCCTTGCTAAGTTCAAAAAGGATCGCCAAGGCAACATCACTTCTATTGAAGAAATCAAGTTTCCTCCTCTTCACAATGAGCAGGTAGAACCGGCTGTAAGCAAAATCTTCTGTCCTGAACAGTCGGCTAAAATGACTACTCTTATTGCTCAGAATAATGATCTTATTTACCAAGCTATCATAGACAATAATAATGCTCGAAATAATACTCCTCAATCATATAATGGTAGTCGTAGTATGTCTGCTGGTGTGGAAAACTTTAGTCCAACTTTACCTATTTCATCGGCGCCGCCCGTGCCGTTGAATTCTTATCCCAGTCAGACAAACCAACTTGTTGCTCCACCCTTTAATCCTGCCATGAACGTACCAAGTTCAGTGAATCCAACTGCTTTGCTAGGTTATGGTTCGGCAAGTCCAAGTGGATTGCTGCCGAACTATGGTACAACACACACACCACCATCTCTTTCGACTAGCACTGTACCAACTATTAGAAATCATATTCACAATGTGCCACAAGCACAGACAATGTCACTCAATACGAGTGATATTTTGGCTAATGTCAGAGAGGAAATGTCTAGGGTGTTCCGAGAGCATTGTGGGATTGAACTACCTACACCACAAATTTCCAGGAAACCATATCTAGAAATTTTTGACGCCGTGTCATGTCCTCCCGGATATAATGTTCCAGATTTTGCTAAATTTAGTGGAGAGGGAACAAAGACTACATGGGAGCATGTTAGTCAATACTTGGCGCAATTAGGTGAGGCAAGTTCATGAGACGAGTGGAAAGTACGTTATTTTCCTTTATCTTTAACCGGTACTGATTTTTCGTGGTTTTCTGCATTACCACCCGGTTCTATTACTACATGGTTTCAATTGGAGCAAAATTTTCATGATCACTTTTACAATGGTGACAATGAGCTTAAACTATCCCATCTTACATCGGTAAAGCAAAAGCATGATGAATCGGTCTCCGATTATGTCAAAAGATTTAGGGATACAAAAACCGGTGCTATAGTTTGGTGATAACCAAGAGAGATTTGGCTGATCTTGTGCTTAGTGGTTTGAGAACTCACATTAGAGAAAGGCTAGAAGGATACACGTTTTTAAATATCAACCAAGTCTTGCAAAGGGCTTTGGCTCAATAAAGCCAAAGCAAAGATCTTAAAGAGGTGCATAGATATAAAATTGATCGTCCCAAGGTGAATATGGTGGAGTATAATAGTAACCACTCGGACGATGAGGGTGATATTTATGCTGCTGAATTTGTTTGGCCATCTAAGGCCAAACCGTTTACTTGCAATGATTTAAAGCCTATTCATAAGAATCGTGATGAAGAGATGAAATTTACTTTCAACATTGCTAAGTGTGATAAAATATTTGATGCTTTGTTGCAAGCCAAGATTATTAGAATATCTCATACTTTACCTCTGTTCGAAGAGTTGAAACGACATGCTTATTGCAAGTATCATAATTCTTTTTCTCATGCTACTAATGATTGTAATGTTTTTCGATGACAGATACAATCGGCCATTAATGAGAGACGATTGAATTTTTCTGAGATGCAAGTTGATAAGCAGCCTTTCCCAATGAACACCATGGATTTGGAGGGAAAGCAGATGTTAATTCGGCCCAACATAGCCGAATTAGCTAATAAAAATAATATTGTCATTGGTGAGTGATACGTCTCCAACGTATCTATAATTTTTGATTGTTCCATGCTATTATATTATCCTTCTAGGATGTTTTATGGGATTTTATATACACTTTTATATGATTTTTGGGACTAACCTATTATCCCAGAGCCCAGTACCACTTTCTGTTTTTCTCCTATTTTAGGGTTTCACATAAAAGGAATATCAAACGGAGCCCAATTGACCTGAAACTCAACGGAGGACGTTTTTGGACCTAAAGAAGCCCAGGAAGTGCCGGAGGGGGACGAGAAGGTCCACAGGCTGCCCATGAGGGTGGGGTCGCGCCCCCTACTGGGCGCGCCCCCTGCCTCGTGGACAGCCCGGAGACCCCCTTTGCTTGGCCCCGACTCCAACACCTCCTATATATACTGAAACCTCCGGAAAATAGCCTAGATCGGGAGTTCCACCGCCGAAAGCCTTTGTTGCTACCGAAAACCAATATAGACCCGTTCCGGCACCCTGCCGGAGGGGGGGGGGGAATCCCTCTCCGGTGACCATCTTCATCATCCTGACACTCTCCATAACGAGGAGGGAGTAGTCCACCCTCGGGGCTGAGGGTATGTACCAGTAGCTATGTGTTTGATCTCTCTCTCTCTCTCTCTCTCTCTCTCGTGTTCTTGAGATGGCACGATCTTGATGTATCGCGAGCTTTGCTATTATAGTTGGATCTTATGATGTTTCTCCCCCTCTACTCTCTTGTGATGAATTGAGTTTTCCCTTTGAAGTTATCTTCTCGGATCGAGTCTTTAAGGATTTGAGAACACTTGATGTATGTCTTGCTTGGGATACCTGTGGTGACAATGGGGTATTCTATTGATTCACTTGATGTATGTTTTGGTGATCAACTTGCGGGTTCCGTGACCTTGGGAATCTATGCATAGGGGTTGGCACACATTTTCATCTTGACTCTCCGATAGAAACTTTGGGGCACTCTTTGAAGTTCTATGTGTTGGTTGAATAGATGTTTCTGAGATTGTGTGATGCATATCGTATAATCATGCCCACGAATACTTGAGGTGAAAATGGAGTATCTAGGTGACATTAGGGTTTTGGTTGATTTGTATCTTAAGGTGTTATTCTAGTACGAACTATATTATATATTGAACGGAAAGAATAGCTTCGTATTATTTTACTACGGACTCTTGAATAGATCGATCAGAAAGAATAACTTTGAGGTGGTTTTGTACCCTACCATAATCTCTTCGTTTGTTCTCCGCTATTAGTTACTTTGGAGTGACTCTTTGTTGCGTGTTGAGGAATAGTTATATGATCCAGTTATGTTATTATTGTTGACAGAACTTGCACTAGTGAAAGTATGAACCCTAGGCCTTGTTTCCTATCATTGCAACACCATTTATGCTTACTTTTATCTTTAGTTACCTTGCTGTTTTTATATTTTCAGTTTACAAAAACCTATATCTACCATCCATATTGCACTTGTATCACCATCTCTTCGCCGAACTAGTGCACCTATACAATTTACTATTGTATTGGGTGTGTTGGGGACACAAGAGACTCTTTGTTATTTGGTTGCAGGGTTGTTCGAGAGAGACCATCTTCATCCTACGCCTCCCACGGATTGATCAACCTTAGGTCATCCACTTGAGGGAAATTTGCTACTGTCCTACAAACCTCTTCACTTGGAGGTCCAACAACGTCTACAAGAAGAAGGTTGTGTAGTAGACATCAAGCTCTTTTCTGGCGCCGTTGCCGGGGAGGTGAGTGCTTGAAGGTATATCTTTAGATCTTGCAATCGAATCTTTAAGTTTCTTGTTTTATCACTAGTTTAGTTTATAAAAGAAAACTACAAAAAAATGGAATTAAGGTTACCTCATATGCTTCATCTTTTTAATATCTTTCGCGAAAATGATGGGAAGGAAAATTGTGCTCAAGTACTAGAAGAAGAATTACATAGAATACTTGGCATAAAATATGTGCATGATGAGCATGATTGCAATGTTGTTAGTGTGAATCCTTTGAATATCCATGATGCCAATGATATGCAAAGCCACAAGCTTGGGGAAGCTATGGTTGATGAAGATGATATTTTTAGTCCCCCATGTTTTGATGAGCAAATTTGTTATGATGAAAGCATGCCTCCTATTTATGATGATTATATTGATGAAAGTGGATTTGGAGAGGTCATGACTTTATTTAGTGATGAATCCACTATTTTGGTAGAGGTTCCAATTGATTATGAGAACAAAGTTGCTATCTATGATGATTATTGTGATGACTTGCATGCTATTAAGAATAATGATAACCATGAAACTTGTCATCATGATTTTAATTTTCAATTGGATCATGCTTCACATGATAGTTATTTTGTTGAGTTTGCTCCCACTACTATTGATGAGAATAAATTTGCTTATGTGGAGAGTAGAAAAATATCTATGTAAGTAGATCATGAAAAGAATGCTTTATGTGCTGGTTATATTGTTGAATTCATTCATGATGCTAGTGGAAATTATTATGAGAGAGGATCATATGCTTCTACATATTGCAATAATATCAAGTTTCCTCTTTATGTGCTTAAAATCTTGAAGTTATGCTCGTTGTCCCTTCCTATGCTAGTTGATTATCGTTCCCATAAGTTGTTTGCTCACAAAATCCATATGCATAGGAAGTGGGTTAGACGTAAATGTGCTAGTTATATGCTTCATAATGCCCTCTCTATGTTTCAATTCTTATCTTTTATGTGAGCATCATTGAAATCATCATGCCTAGCTAGGGGCGTTAAACGATAGCACTTGTTGGGAGGCAACCCAATTTTATTTTCTTTGTTTTTGCTTCTGTTTAGGAATAAATATTGCATCTAGTCTCTGTTTAGATGTGGTTTTGTGCTTTAATTAGTGTTTGTTCCAAGTAGAACCTTTGGGAAGACTTGTGTGAAGTTTATATGATCTTGCTGTGAAAAACAGAATCATTAGCGCTCGCTAGAATGGTCACCAGATTTTACTGGAGTGTGATATTTAGTTGATTCTTTTTGCAGATGATTAATAGACACATTCTCCAATTTATTTCAATTTTATTGGAGTTAAAGAAGTATGCAAAAGTTACAGATTACTACAGACTGTTCTGTATTTGACAGATTATGTCTTTCGTGTGTTGTTTGCTTATTTTGATGAATCTATGAGTAGTGTTGGGGAGTATGAATCATAGAGAAGTTGGAATACAGTAGGTTCAACAACAATATAAACAAAGAATGAGTTCGTTACAGTACCTTCGAGTGGTGGTTTGTTTTCTTATACTAACGGAGCTCACGAGATTTTTTTCTAAGTTTTGTGTTGTGAAGTATTCAAGTTTTGAGTATTGCTTTGATGGACTATGGAACAAAGAGTGGCAAGAGCCTAACCTTGGGGATTCCCAAGGCACCCCAAGGTAAAATTCAAGGACAACCAAAAGCCTAAGCTTGGGGATGCCTCGGGAAGGCATCCCCTCTTTCGTCTTCATCTATCGGTAATTATACTCGGAGCTATATTTTTATTCACCACATGATATGTGTTTTACTTGGAGCGTCATGTATAATTTGAGTCTTTGCTTGTTAGTTTGCCACAATTATCCTTGCTGGACACACCTTTTTGAGAGAGATAAATATGGCCTAGGAATTGTTAGAACACTCTATGTGCTTCACTTATATCTTTTGAGTTGAATAGTTTTTTCTCTAGTGCTTCACTTATATCTTTTAGAGCACGGTGGTGATTATATTTTGTAGAAATTGTTGATCTCTCATGCTTCACTTATATCCTTTTGAGAGTCTATTAAAACAGCATGGTAATGTGCTTTGGCTATAAAACTAGCCTTCACATGATAGACATCCAAGATCAATGTAGTAAACACTTTCATACTAAGTGCATTGAATATGATGAGAAGTTGGATGCTTACTAATTGTTTTGAGATATGAGGATAGTGATATTAGAGTCATGCTAGTGGAGTTATTATGAAATTGAGAAATACTTGTGTTAAAGTTAGTGATTCCCGTAGGATGCACATATGGTGAACCACTATGTGACGAAGTTAGAGCATGAGGTATTTGTAGAGTGTCATCCTTTGTGTGGAGGCCGGGGGCGCGCGATGGTTAACTCCTACCAACCTCCCCCCTAGGAGCATGCGTTGATTGCTTTGTTTTGATGACTCGTAAATTTTTGCAATAAGTATATGAGTTCTTATGACTAATGTTGAGTCCATGGATTATACACACTCTCACCCTTCCACCATTGCTAGCCTCTCTTGTACCGCGCAACTCTCGCCGGTACCATACACCCACCATATACCTTCCTAAAAATAGCCACCATATATCTTCCTCAAAACAGCCACCATACCTACCTATCATGGCATTTCCATAGCCATTCCGAGATATATTGCCATGCAACTTTCCACCGTTCCGTTCATATGACACGCTTCATATTGTCATATTGCCATGCATGACCATGTAGTTGACATCGTATTTGTGGCAAAAACACCATGCATAACTTTTCATACATGTCACTCTTGATTCATTGCACATCCCGGTACACCGCCGGAGGCATTCATTGTCAGGCCCAAGATGCGATTCTATCCCGATCACGTGACGAACTCGTGATTGGGGCACAACCGCATTTCGGGCGCTTAGCAAGATGGATATCATTACATTGTACCATTGCATACATACATGGGGGATACAACAATTCATACAAGTCACATGAATACAACAACATCAATACAAGACATCTGACTACGGATGCAAACATGAAAAGCACAACGACATCCATCTGCTATCCCAGGCTGTCAACCAGGAACCTAACCCAAGACTGACGAAGCAGAAGAAGAAAGAACTCCAACACAAGTACATCGCTCTCACGTCAAGGCATCGGAAACCTGCACCTGCAACTGGTATTGTAGTATCTGTGAGCCAGGAGGACTCAGCAATCCCATAACCATGGGTATCAAGACTAGCAAAGCTTTATTGGGTATGGAGAGGTTAAGTAGTGAGGAGGACAGGTGGCGGCGTGTGGTTGGGCGCGGCCGGCGGCGCGATGAAGTGGCGACGGCGGATTGGCTCAGGCGACGTGGCCGGCTGGGTGTACATGTCCAGCTGCTCCGCGGACATGTCCGGCGGCGTGGGGAGGAGGATTTTTAGGGTTTGATCCGGAATTTCGGGGATGGGTGCTCTTTTATAGGTAGAGGGAGCTAAGAGTGTCCAAACGAGGTGTGGTTTTCGGCCACGTGATCACGATCCAATGACCGAGAGCACGGATGTGGTTGGGATGGGCTAGCGGGCTGTTGTGGAGGGGTGTTGGGGAAAAGAGAAGGGGCTTCCGGCGGTTAACGCGGTTAACCGTTGTGCTATCAAACGAGCTCCGAATGCGGTGAAATTTGACAGGCGGTCTGTATACACTATAATAAGACCACACGCCAAGTTTCATCCCATTCCGAGAACATTTTCTGGCCACTTATAAAATAAATATTCAGAGGTGCCGCGGGCGCGTGTGAGTGTGTCTGGGCTCAGAACGCACAACGGAAAGGACGAGTGAACTCGGACGAATGCAAGTTTTGAAAACATACTGATGCAATGCACACAAAGACATGACAAGATGCAACACACAAGCAGATGACATGGCAACGACGATGAATAACTGACTGATGATACGTCCAAAACGTATCTATAATTTCTGCTTGCTCCATGCTTCTTTTGTGTGATATTGCTATGATATTGATGCACTTCCATACACTTTTGATCATATTTGGACTAACCTATTAACTCAGTGCACCACAGTGCCAGTTCCTGTTTTCTGCTGTTTTTCTATTTCAGGTTTCCCCCATATTAAAAGTGCTCCAAAAATTCTGGGAAAAATACAGGAAAAATCAGCGTACAGGAAGCTTAGAGAAAAACCAAAGCGGGGCCAGAGGGGAGACAGGGGTGGCCCAGACGGCCACCCGGCGCGGCCCCACCCCTGGCCGCGCCAGGGGGCGCCTGGGGCCCCCTCTCCGCCTCTGGTGACCCCCCTTTGCATATATATTCCTCGCGTCCCGAAATCCTCGAGGACGGAACTCTTTTTCGTGATCTCGCCTCTGTTCCGCCGCCGCAGCGCTTCCAAGATCGGGAGCATCAGGAGAACTCTTCCCGGCACCCTGCCGGAGGGGAGAACCACCACCGGGAGCTTCTCCACCACCATGGACGCTTCCCGGATAAGTCGTGAGTAGTCCACCTTGGACCATGGGTCCATGACCAGTAGCTATGTGATGTTCTCCTCCCCTCTTTGTTCCTCATGGTTTAGACCTCGTGAGCTGCCCTACATGATCGAGGCACATATGTAATCTTTATGCTGTTGCTCTGCTGAGTTTGCTGGGATCCGATGGATTATGAGATTATGTTCAGATTGTGTTTGAGTAATATATTTGATTCACCTCTTTTATATATTTGTTCTTAAGTAATTCTTGCATGCTCTCCGTTGCTGTTTATTGCTTTGGCCAAGTAGTAGGTAGTAACTCCAAGAGGGAGCGTTATGCTTGATTGTGGGTTCATGCCCCCTGATGACTAGCTTGAGTGACAGAAACATGAGTCTAGGGGATGTGCTGTTGCCACAAGAGGGAAAACAACGGTGCTTGTACTTGCGGGTGCAAGGATTGTTTACTTTACGCATAGTTCTTTTAATGCAGTTGTCTGTTGCTTTCAGTTTACACTTTGGGTGGGATTCGCAACTTAATACCAGCGAGATGTTCTGGATAGATATCTCAAGGTGGATGATTAGTAGTAGATGCAGATGGATTTCGGTCTACTTGCCTTGGCGTACCGCCCATGCTTTTGAGCCTCTAACTTTCTTTGCAGCATAGTTAGCATTGGTTTGCGCACATAATCCTGTCAATTGCCTAGCTGTAATTTGTTTACCTCGCTTAGCTGTTTTATCGTCTTTTGGGAGAGAGACATCACTATTGAACATCATGGGACCCCGGTCCATATTACCACCACTGATCACACCTTCTATTTACTTCCTGTTCTTATTTCCTAGTTGCAGTCATACCTATCATTATTATCTCTTGTGTTTGATCCTTTGTAAACAACAAGGCCGAAGGGATTGACAACCTCTCTGTACTCGTTGGGAGCAAAGTTATTTGTATCTGTGTGCAGGTCCTGTCAACCGCTAAGTTTCTGGCGCCATTGACACCTTCTTGTCGACCCTCGGAGTCTCACGGGATTCGATCCTTGGTATCTTTGCCAAGGGAAACTTGTTGCTACGCTACATCTCAAACCTTCTACTTGGGGTAACCAACGAGGGGCGAGAATCCATCAACTGACACCTGGCGCATCGGTCTCGGGGTGTCACAACACTCCCCTACTAACAAGAGCTCTGGTCCCAAGATCCTAGGAACGAGACGGAAGGGAAAAAGGAAGAACAAAGTTCTTCTTGGAGAAAAGAGTGAAGCCAAAGAATCTTGAGAGGTTGAGACACTTGAAAGGAAGAACACCACGGGGATGGACGAGATATGAGAAACTCCGTTACAAAAGAGGAACGCGGAATAAAAGAGACCCATTATGGTTGATAGACATGAAACAAGAGCTGAAGGAACAATAATGAATTCGAAACCACTCCGGTTAATAAGAGATAGAAAGGAATTTGAACATGAAAAATCTAGACAACACTCCGGTTGAATATGGAAGAAAATAGAACATGATCTCGAAAAGATGGAATGATTCATGACTAGTTGAACAAGAAAATGCCCCCGGAAGAATTAAAGAATGGAACGAGAAGGAAAGGGGAAAGAACACATCTTCTAGCACAATGAGTTTGAAGACATCCTTAGAAGGAAGGATTGAATGGAGTTGTTGAGAAAATCAACAACAAAAGAATAAGTTTGTTGTGGACATATGGACATCATCCCAAAACTTGAGGTGAAATACCGCTGCAACGAAAAGATGGATTAGTTGAGAATGAAGAAATGCAAAACTCCACTTCAAAAGAATACGGATAATTATTTGCATCTCGGGACACAAAAGAATAATGCTTGAGCTGCTCAACAGGAATTTGATGAACATTTGAAGAATGAATTACTCATGATGAACCACCATGAAGAACTCCGATACCAAAAGGATGATGAGATCGAATTGAAGTTTTCAAAGAATAAGACTAGGGCCTTGCGAAGATTTAGATGAAGGTACCGACGACATAGCCGAGAGAACTTTGAACTCCGGAATGAAAATATTAAAGCACTTGGAACTATAATTTATTCATCAAGAATAAACTCCGAAGGAAGGAATAAATCAACTTGACGAGAATGAATAAGAATTATGGTATGCTCATCCTTCATCTATTAAATTGATGAAAGCAATGGATTCACATAGTACTTATTCTCGTTGATAAATGAATAAAGAGGGATATATCGCGCACTTGCGAAATTCTTCATTAAACACCGGTAGGATTGGAATAAAAATGAATGGATTGATATGATAACACCGGAAAAGAACTCTTGAGCGAACCACCGTAAGAATTGAAGCCAAGTGAAGAAAAGAACGAACCATCGGAAAGAATTAAAATCGAGTAATGAAAAAGAACAAACCACTGTAAAGAATTGAAATTGAGTGAATGCGATGAATCGCCGGGTAGAATAAAGCAATTGGGGAATTTAGATACAAGAGAACGAAGAGATAGCGAACTGATTAAATAATACTTGGACGAAGCACCGGAAGAATATGAAGACGAACGAAGAGGCATCAATGAAGAATATTTGGAGGACGAAGTTGAAAACTGAGAACGAAGAAATCTTCTGAAAGATGGCCTTCGGAGGAACACAATGGAAGAATTCATGAATTACTCCGGATGAATGGAAAGAGGAAAAGGTTGAACCACACATGAAAAGAATTAAGTGATCTTGGAGAAGGCACAAGACTGATGGAATCCATTCTAACGTCACACTCGAAAAGAACTTCGGAACACTCTGGGAAATTAGAAGAGTCAAGTAGGATCCTGGGAAAAGACCCATGGGTTATGAGCCCACCGAAGAGAAAACACCGTTGGAAGGATTTAAAAGGAGATGATGCACCGGAACGTTTGAAAGACCCGAATGAGGTGACAACCTCGAATAAATTAGAATACAAACGAATCTCCTGAGATGTCTTCGAAACTCCGGAACAATTAAATGGCGGGAGGCGAACAAGACAAGGGGAAACATCTGAGACGATTTGAAAGAATATGAAGAACACCGAAAACTTGAACTGAATCCACCGGGGAAAAGAAAATGTATGAAAAATGTCAACCGACACGAGAATTCATCGGAGAAGAGAAGAAGGATGACGAACTGGACGAGAATTCACCAGTTGAAACAATTGATGAAAGAAAGCAAAGACATCACACGAGTAGGATGGATACTCGATTAAGGACTCCAACTCTGAGAAGCAAAAAGGGTGGGCGGGTGGGGAAAAAAGACAACTTCGGAAGGGGAAACAACATCGGTTGGAAAGAACCAAGGATTGAAGCAAAAGACGAGGAGGGTCAAATCGACTTGACGAGAGATGCACCAGATGAAAAGAGCAGACATTGCAACGCTCGAAAAACTAACCGCATGATCCTACAAAAATTTGAAGGGGAAGAGGAGCAATTCAAAACACCTACGTCAAGATTCCTCACCGCAACGACGAAGGGGCAGAGGAGGAAAAAGATTTTCTACTCTCCGATATAACTAGAATCCAAAATAGTTTTCTAGACTCAACAACAGCCAAGCTACGATCAATTAAGGGGGCTCCTATGGTCGGTCGAGGCTCTGATACCAACTTGTCAGGCCCAAGATGCGATTCTATCCCGATCACGCGACGAACTTGTGATTGGGGCACAACCGCATTTGGGCGCTTAGCTAGATGGATATCATTACATCGTACCATTACATACATACATGGGGGATACAACAATTCATACAAGTCACATGAATACAACAATAACAATACAAGACATCCGACTACGGATGCAAACATGAAAAGCACAGCGACATCCATCTGCTATCCTAGGCTGCCAACCAGGAACCTAACCCAAGACTGACGAAGCAGAAGAAGAAAGAACTCCAACACAAGTACATCGCTCTCATGTCAAGGCATCGGAAACCTGCACCTGCAACTGGTGTTGTAGTATCTGTGAGCCATGAGGACTCAGCAATCCCATAACCATGGGTATCAAGACTAGCAAAGCTTTATTGGGTATGGAGAGGTTAAGTGGTGAGGAGGACAGGTGGCGGCGTGTGGTTGGGCGCGGCCGGCAGCGTGATGACGTGGCGACGGCGGATTGGTTCGGGCGACGTGGCCGGCTGCGTGGACATGTCCGGCTACTCCGCGGACATGTCCGGCGGCACGGGGAGGAGGATTTTTAGGGTTTGATCCGGAATTTCGGGGATGGGTGCTCTTTTATAGGTAGAGGGAGCTAGGAGTGTCCAAATGAAAGTGCAACTAATCCCCGGGTGGTTTTGGTAATTAATAACAACATATATATCATTGAACTAATAGCTACTTAAGAATCATTTCAGAGAAGTTCGGTGATATGGGTATGGAAATGTCTGAAGAAGTGGACCCCTCAAAATGCTAAGACAAGCATTGGCAAAAGCTCAAGACTCCATTTTTGGTTTAGTGATCGAAGATCACATTGAGTCCATAGGAAAAGCCAATACTGTTAAAAGGGGATGAGGTTGTGTTGATGATCTGGTTGCTCAAGTGCTTAGTGATTTAGCTCCTTCAACTATCAGCAATTTTCACTACTTAACACACTCATAAGTAATCTCGGACAAACCGATTCTTCCAACTCAGTCCCACCGAGATGAACCACCTCAGTTATTTTCCAAACCCTAGAAATTTCGGTCCATCCGATTTTGAGTTCGGTCTCACCGAAACTGGACTGCCAACCTTCTGTAACCGTTTGTCATCATTTCGGAATATCCGAGTTGTTGATTTCGATCCCATCGATTCTGGCAAGTTCCTACCTTTGACTCATATCGGACATACCGAGATGGTATTTTCGGTCCCACCGAAAACCCCAACGTTCACTATATTTGAACTTTCGGTCTGACCGAGTTTTCACTTCGGTCTCACCGAGATTGCTCAATTATGTGTGTAACGGTTGGATTTTGTGTGGAGGCTATATATACCCCTCCACCCCCTCTTCATTCGTGGAGAGAGCCATCAGAAAGTACTACCGCTTCTACCTTACACTTTCTGAGAAGAGAACCACCTACCCTTGTGTTGAGATCAAGTCATTCCATTCCTACCATATGAAACTTGATTTCTAGCCTTCCCAAGTTGCTTTCCACTCAATCCTTTCTTCCACCACAGCCATATCAGTGAGGAGAGTTGAGTGTTGGGGAGATTATCATTTGAAGCACAAGAGCAAGGAGTTCATCATCATCAACAACATCTATTACCTTTTGGAGGGTGGTGCCTCCTAGATTGGTTAGGTGTCGCTTGGGAGCCTCCGTCTTTGAGATGTGGAGTTGAACCAAGAAGTTTGTAAGGGCAAGGAGATCGCCTACTTCGTGAAGATCTACCCCGAGTAAGGCTAGTCCTCCGTGGGCGTAGGCCATGATGGAATAGACAAGGTTGCTTCTTCGTGGACCCTTCGTGGGTGGAGCCCTCCGTGGACTCGCGCAGCCGTTACCCTCCGTGGGTTGAAGTCTCCATCAACGTGGATGTACGATAGCACCACCTATCGGAACCACGAGAAAAATCTCCGTGTCTCCAAAATTGCGTTTGATCTTCTCCACCTCTCTTTACTACATGTGCAATTTACTTTCCGCTGCTTATACTCTAGAATTGCATGTGTAGGGTGATACTTGAATTGATCATAATTGTGAAACTGCCAAAAACTGTTCATGATCTAAAGGCAGAATTTTTATATTGTCAAGTAGTCTAATCACCCCCCTCTAGACAGACTTTCGATCCTACAAGTGGTATCAGAGCTTTGGTCTCCATTGTTTTGGTTTCCATTGCATTGGACTCCATAAGCTTGGTTTCACAACCTAGGAGAGTATGGCGTCTAGTGAGGGTAATTATCGTAGAGGTCCTTACTTTGATGGTACAAATTTTGCTAGTTGGAAGCATAAAATGAAAATGCATATTCTTGGTCATAACCCAGCCGCATGGGGCATTATTTGTGTTGGTATGCAAGGTGAATTCTTCGAGGAAGGAAAAGTTCCGGATCGCGAAGCTACACCGGAAGAGTTGCGGATGTTGCAAAACAATGCTCAAGCTTGTGACATTCTCTTCAATGCTTTGTGTCCCGAGGAGTTCAACAAAATCAGCCGTCTTGAGAATGCTAAAGAGATTTGGGATACTTTGGTTGAAATGCACGAAGGTACTGAATCTGTGAAGGAATCAAAGCTAGATATTCTTCAAGGTCAACATGACAAGTTCAAGATGAAGGATGGTGAAGGAGTCGCTGAAATGTACTCTAGGCTTGCTCTCATCACAAATGAGATTGTCGGCTTAGGAAGCGAAGAAATGACCGATCGTTTCATCATCAAGAAGATTCTAAGAGCTTTGGATGGAAAATATGACACCGTGTGCACTTTGATCCAAATGATGCCAAACTACAAGACTCTCAAGCCAACTGAAGTCATTGGAAGAATTGTTGCTCATGAGATGACACTCAAGGATAAGGAAGAGCTTCACAACAAGTCAAGTGGTGCTTACAAAGCTACAAGTGATGCTCCCACAACCTCAAGTGACAAGTTAATTTCCAATGAAGAGATAAGCCTAATGGTTAAGAACTTCAACAAGTTCTACAAGAATAGAGGCAAAGAAAGAAGCTCAAAGTCTAGATCATATGATGAAAAGAGATCTTCTAGTCGTGATCGAAACTGCTACAATTGTGGAAGACCCGGACACTTCTCAAATGAGTGTACGGCTCCCCACAAGAGAAGAGAAGAATCTCCAAGAAGAAGAGCAAGAGATGAGTCACCTCGGAGAGAGAGAAGGAGTAGAGATGATCGTTATGAACGAAGACCCTCTCGGAGAAGCATGGATTCGGAGAGGAAAGACAAGTCATCAAGGAGCTACACAAGAAGAAGACATCAAGCTCATGTAGGTGAATGGGTCTCCGGCTCCGACTCCGACAATCAATCCGATGGAAGCTATCACTCCGACTCCGACTACAGTCAAGATGAAGGTGTTGCCGGACTTGCACTCGTATCCTCCAACTCCAACTCCTACGACTTATTTGATTCACCAAATGAGGGAATTGGAAGATGCTTCATGGCTAAAGGCCCCAAGGTAACACACCCTGAATTCATTGACTTTGATAGTGATGAGGATGACTTGCTTGGTGAAGATGAGCTCTTGCATGATAAATCTAGTGAGCTTAGTAATGATGAAAATGCTAGTAGTCTTTATAGTCGAGAAGAGTCGAATGACAATGCTATGAAGGAGATTGAGCGTCTAACTAAAGAACTAAACACTCTTAAGTTAGCTCATGAAACAACTCAATAAGATCATAGAGAGCTCCTAAGATCTCATGAGAAGCTACGCTTCGAGAAGCTCACTCTAGAGCAAGAACATGAGTTTCTAAAAGCGATCAATGACGATCTTCGAAAGAAGAGTTCTTCATATCTTGCCAAACGACTTCTCTTGTCTAATTTCTTGCCACCTATTAAGACTAAGCATGACAAGCATAAGAAAAGTTCTTCCTCTAGTAGTAACAATAACAATGTTAAATCCAATATTGTTGCTTCTAGTAGTTCTCTTGATTCCACTAACAATGTTTCAAGCCAAGTTACACTTGAGCAAGAAAATAGCTTATTGAAGGAAATCATAGAGAAAGGTTTCTACAAGAGTCTTGCCGGAAGCAAGAACTTTGAGGAAATTGTTCGCAAACAAGGAAGGCACCGGAAGAATCAAGGTATTGGTTTTGAGCGAAAGTTCAACGCCGAAGGTGTTGAGTGGGAAGAAGGTCAATACCCTACTCCACAGTTTGTTTCTCAAAAGGAGAAGTATGATCCTACTTCTTCCAATGTGGAACAAGCTCAAGATGACCTTCCACCACAAGATCACAAGCTAAAGGCCAAGGACAAGCTTCAAGAGGAGATTGACGCATTCATTGAAGCACCTCAAGCCATGGTCAAGTGGGTTCCCAAGGACACATCAAGTTCTACTTCGTCAAGCACAACTACAACCCCAAGGATTCCCATCAAGATGATGTGGATCCCAAAGAAGAAGAACTAGAAGGTTCTTGAGGGTGACTCCGCCAACATACTTCACTCATATTCATTTTGGCAAGAACTTGTGCAATCAACTTCCACATCATGCACTAGTTCATGGAGTCACAAACCCTCTTGTTGGTAAGTCAAGGGACAAGGTAATCATTGCTTTCATGGACATCATCTTTTGTGAACTTCAATCTATGTCTATGGATATCCTTGTTTGTTCCTTGTGGGACTAACCCATGTAGGTATTGAAAGTGCCCTAATCCAAAGGATAGCTCCCAACTCTTGATGATCTACATCAACATTGAGCATCCACATCTTCAACATCTACATGAAGTCTTCTACGACAACCCAAGGTTAGTTTGACCCTTTAAAAGGGGTTCTCACATCTAGGGGGAGCTTTGCTCTAAAAATGAGCTAAAGCATCTTCAAATGATGTGAACACATCAATGCTTTATGTAAAAGTGGTAACCCCACTTGTGCTTAAACGATGAGTATGACCTATGATCAAATGTTCTCATTTGGCTCCTAAGTCAAAATACTCATATATAGATGACCTAGTCATCGACAAATTGTGTGCTAGTAGCTAGAGTGTTGGTTGTGCATGTTTGACACATATTTCAGTTGCTATCTTATTGTGTGAGCATGTTGAATGCATGATTTCATCCATTCAAGGACATCCATTTGTTGTTTTGATTGTTTTGACTTTTCTGGCCAAATGGATGGACAAGAATGCCTAAGCACCTTCCCTAGCTATCTATGCTTTCTTGTCTCAAATTCTATTCATGCTCATATCACAACTTTGAACAAGTCATTTTCGGACCCTCCGAGTGAGGAGCACTCGGAGCCACCGATCCGTCTAAGGCTGACTTCCAAAACCTTCTAAGTCCATTTCGGTCTGACCAACTTTTCCATCTCGGTCCAACCGAAACGCTTAGACTGATCTAGGTTTCATCTCGGTGAAACCGAGTTCAGAATCTCGGCGTGACCGATATGTGTAACTGCACAACAGTTAGCCATTTCGGTGTCACCGAGTTTTTCAACTCGGTCCCACCGACAGTATGGGGATATAAATACTGAGGGCTGCGCGCGATTACTTCTTCAAACCGTTTCGCCCCAAGTCCCCTGCTGCCGTCGCCCTGGTCTTCGGATCGTCGCCGTCGTCGCCTATGCGCCCTCGCCGCAGGTCTCCGCCGCCGTCAACGGTATTCTTCTCCGCGCCGTTGCCGCCGTAGAGGGACTCCACCAAGTTAGGGTGAGTCCCGATCCCTCTCGTGCTCCCCATCTGATTCTTGCACGATTGGTTTGCCATGTATCTATCCACGTTTGAGATATTCCTTAAACATCAGATCAGATCCTTTTAGTTTCGAGCGAAATTCTTAGGTTTAGGTTTCCACGGAACACATCTCGGTGAAACCGATTTTGAAAACTCGGAATGACCGATTTGGCCTCTGGCCATTGCACTGCACCGTTTGGTCTAACCGATTCGTGCAAATCGGTGTGACCAATGTAGAGTCTCAGTGAAACCCTAGTGTTTCGGTAGGACCGAAACCCATTTCGGTCTGACCGAAAGTGGTGTGTAGGTTTCTGTTATACACTTCGGATTCACCGAAACTGAAAATCGGTTTGACCGAAATGCATTCTGTGAAAACTCAAAACTAAGATTTGAACTCATTTTTTTGCAAAAACCTCTGCAGTTGTGATAACTCTTCTACTCTGCCTATACCTTATCTTTTCACAGGTTGTCAGCCATGTCAGATGTCAGTGACAGCCAGAACAGGTCTGAGTCACCTTTTGCAGAGATCCCTGAGGCAGATACTAGTCCTGAGGCTAGTAGTTCCAGTGATGATGGTGAGAGGAGCACCCCTAGTGGTTTGCCTCCTGCAGCCACCAGAACCAGAAAGAAGAGAAATTCGGATGATGAGGACTCTGACTTCGTTGCTGAGGAAGTTACCTCCAAGCCCAAGAGGAAAGTTGTTGCCAAAGAGCACGAAGGGCAGCAGTCAAAGAAAGGCACCAGCAAGGTCAAGCAGTCAGCTGTTGCAAAGAAGCTAAACTTGGAAGAGCCAGCTCTAAGTAAGGTGAAGAAAACTTCCAAGAGGAAGAGGGTAGTATATGCTGAACCTCATGTTGATGCAGCTGCTGAAGAAGAAGAAGAAGATGCACCCCAGCCTCCTCCTCAGAAGGCTAAGTTCATGGGTGATGCTATTAGGGCTCAAGTCACTTCTAAGCCCAAGAAGCCTGCTCAAGCCAAGGCAGCTCCAGCCAAGCCCAAGAGGACAACCAGGAACATTCCAGCTTCTGAGAAGAACAAAGGTGAGATGCCACCGTCTGAGTCTGATGAAGAACATGTGTTGCTGAAGCTCCGTCCTAAATTGCCACTCCACAACGATGCTCATCCTCAAGCCGAGGATATGAAGGCAAGGAAGGATAGAGGTCTCAGGCTATGGAGACAGTCTGATCCATATGCCGTGAGAAGAAGGACTGCTGTGGACCCCAGATTCCACACCAGAGAGCAGCAGGACTTCTATGAGACCGTGCTAATGGATAAGAAGCCTATTGTTGCTGATACCAGGTATGTTGACTGGAAGTACATTGACAGTGAAGAGCACCGAGACTTCTTTCCCCATGTGCATGAGAGCTTCACTGCATGTGGAGTTGATGAGTTCGTGGGTCAGAAGCTGACAGATTGGAATGACGAGATGATCATGCAGTTCTACGCCACAACCCACTTCTATCCTGATGGCAAGATCACCTGGATGACTGAAGGTCAAAGGTTTTCTTCGTCTGTTGAAGAATGGGCAGAACTTCTGAATGCTCCAGTGCAGAGAGAGGACGACATTGATGTCTATGGGATTCCTAAGAAGAGCCATGATTCCATGAAGAACATGTACAAGGAAATCCCCGCTGCTGATTTGGAAGGGTGGAAGCTTGGCTCAGTGTACTATCTCCAGGCAGGTCTGACCACAACAAACACTATTTTGAGGCATACATTGATGCCCAAGTCTGGAGACCACCGCATGATTCGAGGCTATTCTATCAACATGCTGCACATTCTTGATGAGAAGGCACCTTTTAAGGTGATGGACTTAATGGTAGAGACCATTAAGAGGACTGCAGCTGACCAGAAGAGGTCGTGTGGATTTGCCCCACAGATTCAGATGCTCATCAATGCCAAGTTTGGCACGGGCAAATTCATGTTGGATAGGAAGCACTTGCCACTGCAGCCAGAGCATGAAGATAACGTTGTTGTGATGGATGAGGAGGATCCAACCTCAGTTGAAGGTCAAGCCAAAATTGAAGCTGCGAAGAAAGCCAAAGCTGACAAAGAAGCAGCAGCAGCAGCAGCTAAACCAAAGAGCTTCGGAGAGCAGATTCTTGAAGCTACCCAGAGGATTGAACAACGCCTGGCGAGCATTGAACAATCTCAGGAAAGCCTAGAGAGGATTGTTGAGGACAAGATCCACGCTCTGGACGTGAAGCTGACTGAGATTCAGGTGTCCGTCAACAAGCTTGAGGCAGACATGGAGGAAGCAAGGCAAGAGAGAGCAGAGCTCATGCAGGATGATCTAGTCCAGGACTCTCATCGCCAGACTGCTCAGGTTCCCAGAGGATCCCGATCTGCAGCTATCCCAGTGACTGACTCCAGGGCTACCACTTCAGCACTAGCTACAGCTCCAGCAGTTACTCCAGCTCCAGCATCCACTCCTCCAGCGCAGACATCAGCAGAAGTCTTCGCCGATGCCGTCATTTCTACTCCGACATCTACCCAGACGGGAGCCGCCAGCAGAGCCCACAGTGACGCTTAGTTCTATGCTTTTTCGAACTTTTTGGTAACTTGTTGCCAAAGGGGGAGAAATTGTATAGATCATAGGGCTGAGAGAGAGAGAGTGCTCTTTCGTTCTTTTGCCGGTTTTCCTTGAGATACATTTGGTTCTTTTGGTTCTTGATACTTTCAGTGTGCTTTCTACTACGTTTGACGCTACCTTAATGAGTGCTTGGTCATACTATGCTTTAATGTGTGCTTAATGCTTATCATATGCTATTCCTTCTTGTATGATCATTTACTCTTGTCTTGGTGATTGGGTGCATGTTATTCATTCTTATCATTTTGTGCGCTCCACCAAGATGTATGTGACATGGAAGAGTGACCCATAATCCTAATCGATTGTGCATTTGCATTCAAACGCAAATTTTAAATAATGCACAAATTTAGGGGGAGCTCTTGTTTATCACATACTTCTCAAAGCGACGATATTATCCATTGATTATATCTTTTGTCGAAGCTTTGATCTATATGTTGTCATCAATTACCAAAATGGGGGAGATTGAAAGTGCAACTAATCCCCGGGTGGTTTTGGTAATTAATAACAACATATATATCATTGAACTAATAGCTACTTAAGAATCATTTCAGAGAAGTTCGATGATATGGGTATGGAAATGTCTGAAGAAGTGGACCCCTCAAAATGCTAAGACAAGCATTGGCAAAAGCTCAAGACTCCATTTTTGGTTTAGTGATCGAAGATCACATTGAGTCCATAGGAAAAGCCAATACTATTAAAAGGGGATGAGGTTGTGTTGATGATCTAGTTGCTCAAGTGCTTAGTGATTTAGCTCCTTCAACTATCAGCAATTTTCACTACTTAACACACTCATAAGTAATCTCGGACAAACCGATTCTTCCAACTCAGTCCCACCGAGATGAACCACCTCAGTTATTTTCCAAACCCTAGAAATTTCGGTCCATCCGATTTTGAGTTCGGTCTCACCGAAACTGGACTGCCAACCTTCTGTAACCGTTTGTCATCATTTCGGAATATCCGAGTTGTTGATTTCGGTCCCACCGATTCTGGCAAGTTCCTACCTTTGACTCATATCGGACATACCGAGATGGTATTTTCGGTCCCACCGAAAACCCCAACGTTCACTATATTTGAACTTTCGGTCTGACCGAGTTTTCACTTCGGTCTCACCGAGATTGCTCAATTATGTGTGTAACGGTTGGATTTTGTGTGGAGGCTATATATACCCCTCCACCCCCTCTTCATTCGTGGAGAGAGCCATCAGAAAGTACTACCACTCCTACCATACACTTTCTGAGAAGAGAACCACCTACCCTTGTGTTGAGATCAAGTTATTCCATTCCTACCATATGAAACTTGATTTCTAGCCTTCCCAAGTTGCTTTCCACTCAATCCTTTCTTCCACCACAACCATATCAGTGAGGAGAGTTGAGTGTTGGGGAGATTATCATTTGAAGCACAAGAGCAAGGAGTTCATCATCATCAACAACATCTATTACCTTTTGGAGGGTGGTGCCTCCTAGATTGGTTAGGTGTCGCTTGGGAGCCTCCGTCTTTGAGATGTGGAGTTGAACCAAGAAGTTTGTAAGGGCAAGGAGATCGCCTACTTCGTGAAGATCTACCCCGAGTAAGGCTAGTCCTCCGTGGGCGTAGGCCATGATGGAATAGACAAGGTTGCTTCTTCGTGGACCCTTCGTGGGTGGAGCCCTCCGTGGACTCGCGCAGCCGTTACCCTCCGTGGGTTGAAGTCTCCATCAACGTGGATGTACGATAGCACCACCTATCGGAACCACGAGAAAAATCTCCGTGTCTCCAAAATTGCGTTTGATCTTCTCCACCTCTCTTTACTACACGTGCAATTTACTTTCCGCTGCTTATACTCTAGAATTGCATGTGTAGGGTGATACTTGAATTGATCATAATTGTGAAACTGCCAAAAACTGTTCATGATCTAAAGGCAGAATTTTTATATTGTCAAGTAGTCTAATCACCCCCCCTCTAGACATACTTTCGATCCTACACCAAACAAGGTGTGGTTTTCAGCCACGTGATCACGATCCAATGACCGAGAGCACGAAGGTGGTTGGGATGAGCTAGCGGGCTGTTGTGGAGGGGTGCTGGACCAAAAGAGAAGGAGCTTCCGACGGTTAACGCGGTTAACCGTTCTGCTATCAAACGAGCTCCGAATGCGATGAAATTTGAAGGCGGTCTGTCTACACTATAATAAGACCACACACCAAGTTTCATCCCATTCCAAGAACATTTTCTAGCCAATTATAAAATAAATATTCAGAGGTGCCGCGGGCGCGTGTGAGTGTGTCTGGGCTCAGAACGGACAACGGAAAGGATGAGGGAACTCGGAGGAATGCAAGTTTTGAAAACATGCTAATGCAATGCACACGAAGACATGAAAAGATGCAACACGCAAGCAGATGACATGGCAACGACGACGAATAACTGGTTGACACCTGGCGCATCGGTCTCGGGGTGTCACATTCATATAGAGTCATACATTGTTCTAGTATCGAGTTGTAATATCGAGTTGTAAATCAATATAAGTGTGATGATCATCATTATTAGAGCATTGTCCCATGTGAGGAAAGGCCGATCAAAAGAAAAGGCCCCTCCAAAAAAAAAGAAAAAAAAAGAAAATAAAAAAGGGACAATTGCTACTATCTTTTTCCACACCGTGCTTCAAAGTAGCACCATGTTCTTCATGATAGAGAGTCTCATGTTTAGTCACTTTCATATACTAGTGGGAATTTTCATTATAGAACTTGGCTTGTATATTCCAACGATGGGCTTCCTCAAATGCCCTAGGTCTTCATGAGCAAGCAAGTTGGATGCACACCCACTTAGTTTCTTTTGTTGTGCTTTCATACATTTTTTAGCTCTAGTGCATCCGTTGCATGGCAATCCCTACTCACTCACATTGATATCTATTGATGGGCATCTCCATAGCCCGTTGATACGCCTAGTCGATGTGAGACTATCTCCCTCCTTTTTGTCTTCTCCACAACCACCATTCTATTCCACATAGTGCTATATCCATGGCTCACGCTCATGTATTGCGTGAAAGTTGAAAGGTTTGAAAGAATTGAGTATGAAAACAAGTGCTTGGCTGAAACTGGGGTTGAGCATGATATGAATATTTTGTGTGATGAAGAGGGAGCATAGCCAGACTATATGATTTTGTATGGATAACTTTCTTTGGCCATAGTATTTTGAGAAGACATGATTGCTTTGTTAGTATGCTTGAAGTATTATTATTTCTTATTTCAATATAGACTTTTGTCTTGAATCTTTTAGATCTGATCATTCATGCCACAATAAAGAGAACTACATTGAAAATTATGTTGGTTAGCATTCCACATCAAAAATTCTGTTTTTATCATTTACCTACTCGAGGACGAGCAGGAATTAAGCTTGGGGATGCTGATACGTCTCCAACGTATCTATAATTTTTGATTGTTCCATGCTATTATATTATCCTTCTAGGATGTTTTATGGGCTTTTATATACACTTTTATACGATTTTTGGGACTAACCTATTAACCCAGAGCCCAGTGCCAGTTTCTATTTTTCTCCTGTTTTAGGGTTTCGCAGAAAAGGAATATCAAACGGAGCCCAATTGACCTGAAACTCAACGGAGGATGTTTTTGGACCTACAGAAGCCCAGGAAGTGCCGGAGGGGGACGGGAAGATCCACGGGTTGCCCACGAGGGTGGGGGCGCCCCCCTACTGGGCGCGCCCCCTGGCTCATGGGC
Source organism: Secale cereale (assembly GCA_902687465.1). Classification (NCBI taxonomy): domain Eukaryota; kingdom Viridiplantae; phylum Streptophyta; class Magnoliopsida; order Poales; family Poaceae; genus Secale; species Secale cereale. Next base: position 619,955,044 of record LR738710.1, on the reverse strand, counting down.
AGCCCGAAGACCCCATTTGCTTGGCCCCGACTCCAACACCTCCTATATATACTGAAACCTCCGGAAAATAACCTAGATCATGAGTTCCGCCGCCGAAAGCCTCTGTTGCCACCGAAAACGAATCTAGACCCATTCTGGCACCCTGCTGGAGGGGGGAGGGAATCCCTCTCCAGTGGCCATCTTCATCATCCCGGCGCTCTCCATGACAAGGAGGGAGTAGTCCACCCTCGGGGCTGAGGGTATGTACCAGTAGCTATGTGTTTGATCTCTGTCTCTCTCTCTCTCGTGTTCTTGAGATGGCACGATCTTGATGTATCGCGAGCTTTGCTATTATAGTTGGATCTTATGATGTTTCTACCCCTCTACTCTCTTGTGATGAATTTAGTTTTCCCTTTGAAGTTATCTTCTCGGATTGACTCTTTAAGGATTTGAGAACACTTGATGTATGTCTTGCATGGAATACCTGTGGTGACAATGGGGTATTCTATTGATTTACTTGATGTATGTTTTGGTGATAAACTTGCGGGTTCCGTGACCTTGGGAATCTATGCATAGGGGTTGGCACACGTGTGACGCCCGAGACTGACGTCCCAGAAGATTCCAGAAGATGCCCGAAGATTCCAGATGTTCCGGGTTGCCCGTGTGTTTTATTTTGCTTGTGTTATTTATTTTTGCATTGCATCATGTCATCATGCCATCATGTCATTAATTTATTTTGCATCTCAACCTAATAAATTGTGTGGACCTTCGGTCCATTTAAATCGAGGGAAGGTGACTTCTCTTTATAACATATCCTCCAAATATTATGGAGCTATTATAAATAAATATTCCATCGCTTCGGAATTACCCGCAACAGACTTGCATTTTTCCCCATGTCTTTTTCACTTCGAGTTCTCCATCAAAAACCTTCCCTTTATTCTTTTCCGTTGTTTCGAGGTTCCTCCAAAAATTTGAACATTTTTGGACACTTCAATAATCAAGTCTTAGTTCAAACCTATTTGAATAAAATTCAAATATGTTTGAATTATTTTTCCAATCATGTCTTTCTTATTTTTCTCGGTCCTTGCTCATTTTATGATGCCCGAGAAAAATGCTTCCGTGTGCTAATTTTTCCCTAACTCCCCTCCTCTTTTCTTTCTTCTCTTTTATTTTCTGCTAAAGAATTTAAATAAGAGGTCAGCCAGCCTCTTGGGCCTCCTCTTCCCCTCACCAGCCCAGCTTGGGTCCCTCCTAGCTAGGCCCATCTTCCCACTTAGGCCCAAGGCCCAAATCACCTTGGCCCGCACCTCTATCCTAACCCTAGCCAGGAGCCTCTCCCCTCGCCCTTCCCTCAGCCGCCGCAACTCCCGTTCCCCTCGTGCCCCGTTTCCCTCTTCCTTCGTCCCGATCCATCGCCCGCTTCCTTCGCTCTGCCTCTGCCCGAAAGACTCCATCGCGCGACCCCCCCATCCTCTTGCTCTCTGGCCTCTTCCCTGCACCGAGCCGCGCCCCCTGCCTCGACCCTCCAACGCCAGGGCCTCGCCCGCGCACGCCTCGTCGGCCCTCCTCCAGCGATGCGGTGTCGCTCCTCCCGCGCCAGAGCGTCGCGCGAGCCCGCGGCCAGGCCGCATCCTGCAGCTCCCGCGGCCTCATCCTCCCTCCGTTCCAGCTCCTCCCGTCGCCCTTGCTCCCCGCTCGACCGGCCAGGCCAGGAGCTGCTCCCTCCTCTCCAGCGCCGGCCAGGCAAGCCGACCCGCCGGCCAGGCCCTCTGGCCTCCCCTTCGTCCAGATGCCACCAGGATCCCCGCCGCCTCTTCGTTCCCAGGGCCGAGCCCCTGCAGCTCCCGCGGCCAGGAGCCCAGGCACCGGCGCCCGACGCGCCCCGACCTCCTCCTGCGCGCCCCGAGCGCCTTCTCCTTGCTCCAGCGCCAAAACCACCGCTGCTGCTGCTGTGTTCTTTTCGCCAAGACCGCTGCTGACCTCGCCGCTGTCCCGCCGTGCTGTAGTTTTGTTTGTTTTGTGTTGCTTCTGTTGAGTTGACAGGAGAACCGTGTACGAGACCGAGATCCGTGTACCCCTTCGAGTCGCCGACGACCTTCAAGTTCGACTACACGGCGACAAAAGAAGTGTACATCTACGAACGAGCTCCGTGAACATCTACAAAACGCCCCGTGTACGACTACCGACGCCCGGAAAACGACCAAGTTCCACTACTTCCCACGACGACCACGTGTACAACTACGATATCGAGACCACAACCTTTTGTCAAGTACCACGACGACCGAACGAGACGATGACAAGTACCTCTACGGATCATGTACAACTACCGTCGCTCGATGACCGCGAGTACCACTACCGTCGCCCAAGTACAACTACCGCTACGAGAACGACTACCTTCGGTGAAGAAATGAGAACGTCTACTTCCTCTCCGAACGTGAACGACTCCTTCCTCGACGCTCTCGAACCGCCCCGTGAACGTTTGTTCCGAAGGTATAACCCCGTCGATGACCCGTGTGATGCTTGCTTGTGTTGTATGAAATGTCTCCCTTGTGTGCTTCGTGCCCGTTCCACCTTTGTCATGTTCCTCGGTTGCCTCGTCGCCGACCCGTGGGAACCCGGCAACGGGATCACCCCATCATCTCGTTTGGCTCGCTTCGTCACCTTTTGCACCGGTCTCTTAACGAGATACCGGAACCGATATGATGTGTTGCATCATTTTCGGATCGTTGCCGTGGCACCCTTTCTTTCCACCACGGTGACAAATGCTTCATATCTCTTTTAAGTCAACCTTTAATTAATAATTGCATAAACTTGATCATGTCATCCGCATCATGTTAACAACATTGATATGTTAAATTGTTGTTGCTTTAATAATTATTAAACATGCTTATGGGGATTTCCGGATATGTTGTTGTTATTTCCGGCCTCATTTAAAATGTCTTAATAGTGTAGTTTTATTATGCTTCACCTCTTGCCATGTTGAAAAAAACATTTAATCTTGTCTTGTTAATAATGAGAGTCAACTAAATAATTAATATGTGGTGTTTCGTCAATATGCAACTCGTTGCATATTGATCTCCACTTAACTTGTAGTATTTGTTTGTGCATCTTGCCATGCCTTGCATATTTAAACCGGACATGCATCATTCTTGAATGTGCATCGTATGCCATGTTGATGACTTGTGTGTTTACCGAGTTGTTTGTTTCTTTCCGGTTTGCTTCTCTTGATAGCTTCGGTTTCGTTCCGGAGTTGTGAGGTTTCGCTCGACTGTTGCTCCGTCTACTTCATGGATCTGTTCTTCTCCCTTGTGGAATCCCAGGCAAGATGATCATACCCTTGGATACCTTTACTACCATTGCCATGCTTAGTTGTCTCGATGCTATCGTTACATGTCGCGCTACCCATCTTTATGTCAGCCTCTCCTTGTTGCCATGAAACCTCTAACCTTGACACCTTCCTAGCAAAACCACTGTTTGGCTATGTTACCCGCTTGCTCAGCCTCGCTTGCTCAGTCCTTCTTATAGCGTTGTTAGTTGGAGGTGAAGATGAAGTTCGTTCCAGGAGGGAACTTGTTGTTGGTATATCACAATATCTATAATTATTATTAACACACCTATATACTGGGCATGGGTGGAAGGCTTGGCCTTTTGCTCGGTGTTTTGTTCCACTCATGCCACCTTAGGCGCCGATAAACCGGCATTATGTTCCTTGATTTTGCGTTCCTAACACGATGGGTGTAATGGGGACCCCTTGACAGTTCGACTTTGAATAAAACTCCTCCAGCAAGGCCCAACATTGGTTTTATTTTGCCTCATAATAACAACTTAATTAATTAATTAAAATTGCATAGGGGGTCGCACCCTCGGGTTCTTAATTCTACATAGCAGGGGGGGCCAGTGCTGATGGTGTTGGTCCCAAACTAGAGCCACTTGCGGATACCACCCAGTTCGCTGGGGTCTTCGGTCTCTGTACGTACTGCTCATCCGGACGTGGCCTGAGACGAGATACGCGCGGCTACTATCAGGGTGTCGGCACGCCGGGAGGTCTTGCTGGACTTGTTTTACCATTGTCGAAATGACTTGTGCTACCGGGATGCCGAGCCTGATCGGTTTTCCCTAAGATAAGGAGTGATGATATTATATTTATCACTTCAGCTAATCGTGAGAGCTTGTGATGGGCTAAGTTGGAACACCCCTGCAGGGTTATGATCTTTCGAAAGCCGTGCCCGCGGTTATGTGGCAGATGGGAGCTTGTTAATGTCCGGTTGTAGAAAACTTGACAGATGATCTGAAGTAAAACACACAACTGTGTGAGTAACCGTGACTGTCTCTTTTCACTTCGAGAAGAGAACACGGTGGGGTTATGTTTGAACGTATGTAGTTAGGATCTTTAGCGATCACCTCCTTTGCGACCGTTTGCGTAGCTTCTCATCTTATTCTGGTACTCGTAAGTTAGCCACCATATTATGCTTAGTCGCTGCTGCAACCTCACCACCTTACCTTTTCCTACCCATAAAGCTTTGCTAGTCTTGTTACCCATGGTTATGGGATTGCTGAGTCCTCGTGGATCACAGTTACTTCACCACACCAGATGCAGGTTCAGCCGAGTTTGATGCAGGAGCTGCTTCAAGTTCTTCACTGGGAGTCCGTTGAAGAGAGTGCTTGTTTCGTTTCGATGTTCAGTAGTGGCTTCTACTAGGATTCGATCTTGACTTGTGGCTTTATGTTGTTTTGGTATCTTTCTTTTGGATCTTCACCCGTAGTCGGGTTGTGATGTTTTGAATGATGTTTTGCTTATGTAATGTATTGTGTGAAGTGGCGAGTGTAAGCCAACTATCTCCTTTTGCAAGTTAATCCCTCTTTTACATGAGTCGTGCAAAGATACCCAAACTTGAGATCATTCTAGGATGGGCTTATATCTTTAAGTCGTGCCTCGACACGTAGGAGATATAGTCCCATCCTGGGCATTACAACACGTTTTCGTCTGGACTCTCCGATAGAAACTTTGGGGCACTCTTTGAAGTTCTATGTGTTGGTTGAATAGATGTTTCTAAGATTGTGTGATGCATATCGTATAATCATGCCCACGGATACTTGAGGTGACAATGGAGTATCTAGGTGACATTAGGGTTTTGGTTGATTTGTATCTTAAGGTGTTATTCTAGTACGAACTCTATGATAGATTGAACGGAAAGAATAGCTTCATGCTATTTTACTACGAACTCTTGAATAGATCGATCAGAAAGAATAACTTTGAGGTGGTTTCGTACCCTACCATAATATCTTCGTTTGTTCTCCGCTATTAGTTACTTTGGAGTGACTCTTTGTTGCGTGTTGAGGGATAGTTATATGATCCAGTTATGTTATTATTGTTGACAGAACTTGCACTAGTGAAAGTATGAACCCTAGGCCTTGTTTCCTATCATTGCAACACCGTTTATGCTCACTTTTATCTTTAGTTACCTTGCTGTTTTTATATTTTCAGTTTACAAAAACCTATATCTGCCATCCATATTGCACTTGTATCACCATCTCTTCGCCGAACTAGTGCACCTATACAATTTACCATTGTATTGGGTGTGTTGGGGACACAAGAGACTCTTTGTTATTTGGTTGTAGGGTTGTTCAAGAGAGACCATCTTCATCCTACGCCTCCCACGGATTGATAAACCTTAGGTCATCCACTTGAGGGAAATTTGCTACTGTCCTACAAACCTCTGCACTTGGAGGCTTAACAACGTCTACAAGAAGAAGGTTGTGTAGTAGACATCAGTGAGCCTAGGAAAAACAAGGAGAGCGACAAGGTCTTGGGGAGACAAGTTGTGCTTGACTAGCAACCCGGTGGCAAGGAGGTAATCAAGATCACCATAAAAAATCCTACACTCGGGGGGCAACCACAAGTGCAAGAGAACACTCATGTCAAATTTGTTAAGACCAAGAGTCCAGAGGTTGGCAAGTGGAAGACAAATGAAGCTAAAGTGCAGTGCAAGAGAATCAAGCCAACTTTTGATATGCTGTTGTCCAAGTATGCCAATCAAGCGGCCGGTTCTAGATCTAACCGGTCATCAAGCGCTCAAGGTCACCTCCAAGGGAAGAATTTCAGCATCACGCGAGGCCATATGGGTCATGGGCACCAGGACCATGGATGGCGCCGCCCCCCTATGCGCCATACTACATGGGAGGCTTTAATGGACGATGGGGCAGCCCTAATGACCCCTTATGTTTTTCATCCGGGTTGGGAAGAGCAAAGGAGGCCCATTCATGAGAGGCTTTCTTATCCCACACAAGGCCGTTTGGAGAATGGTGTCAATCGGCCAATGCAAGGTAATCAAAAAAGGGCCAGCAGGCAAGTGTGGTGTGCCAAATCACCAAGTGCTTAAATTTCAGAGCCTAGCAAGCAAAAGGAGAAGAATGCTAGTGGTGAAACTATTATGACAGGCACTAAAGAATTAATAATCAAAGAGCCAATCATTGTTGATAATACGGCTGATTTTAATAAAGATGTGGATGCGGTCCAGCAAGGCCCCATGGCTAATGATCATGAAGCTAGCACAAGCAAGGCCAAGTCGAGGGATCCAAAATATACTCAGCCTAAGTGGTGTCCTTCCGGTCTGACCAAGGCGCAAAAAAAGGAGATTGCAACACATGAGGAGTCATGAGAAGGAGGAACAAGAAGCAGAAAAGCTAAGGGATAAAATTTTCAATGAAAGCCGTCCCATCGTACCCCCAAAACAAGTGTGGAGGCCAAAGCAAAAGGAAAACATAGCAACTTCTACATTGATCATAGCAACACCTACACCGCCAACAGAGGACGATGCGGCTACTATTACATCGTCCACTATGCCTACTACTTCCTCCTCTTCCCTTGAAGATATTTCAGAGTCAGTGGACATGCTTGCGGAAGAAGATGAAATGCTTGATTATGAGTCTACACCGGTTCATGAAGGTATGGATATTAATATGGTGTATTACTTACCCGCTGAATTCGTGCTATAGATGAAGAAGGGGAAGTAGCTCAGCTAGATTTTGGTCCTAAAAATGCTATATTCGAGAAGCCAAAAGAACCGGTGACGCACTTGAAGCCATTGTTCTTCAAAGGTCATATTAATGGATCGCCGGTTGCTAGAATGCTTGTCGATGGTGGTGCTGTGGTGAATCTTATGCCATATTCGGTCTTCAAAAAATTGAGGCTGCGTGATGAAGAGTTAATAAAGACCAACATGGTGCTTAATGGATTTTAAGGCAAAGATAAAACTGAAGCCAAAGGTGTAATGTATGTGGAGCTTATGGTGGGAAGCAAAACTCTGGCTACCGCATTCTTTGTTGACGAGGTGCAAGGTAACTACAATGTGATATTAGGCCGCGATTGGGTTCATGCAAACCAATGCATGCCATCTACTATGCACCATTTTTTAATTCAATGGGTTGATGATAAAGTAGAAGTCATTCATGTGGATAATTCGGCTTGTGTTGCTTTGGCCGATGCGTCGTTGGATTGGCAACATCCCAATGCTACTTGCTTGACGGGGCGCGACTTGTCAGAATTTGATTTTTTTAGCGCCACAAAAAGTGGGTTTGTGCCCGTTTCTTTAAAGCCGGTTGGCGATAATCGGCTCCAAGGTATGATGTATTTAAATGGATCCTAACTCAGAGTGGTTACAAAAGCATCTTGTAGAATCTCGGTCCAATGAGAACGATATGTATGAGTCCATAGAAGAGTTAGATGCCATGGATAAATTTGGACAAGGTTTTACATTGACAGATCCATTAGAAGAGATTGATATAGGAGATGGTTCAATTCCTAGGCCGACCTTTGTAAACAAAAATTTAGGAGCCAATCATAAAGCTAAGTTGATCGAGCTATTGAAAGAACATGTTTGTTGCTTTGCATGGGAATATCATGAGATGCCAGGTTTAAGCCGAGAGCTAGTGGAACATCGTTTACCTATAAAGGCCGGTTTTAGACCATACAAGCAATCGGCCAGAAAGTTTAATCCAAAAACGTATGACCGAATCAAGGAAGAGAACGGTCGTTTGCTTAAAGTTAATTTTATTAGACCTTGCAGGTATGCCGATTGGATTTCTAACATTGTACCAGTAGAGAAGAAAGGCTTCGGCAAGTTGAGGGTGTGCATTGATTTCAGAGATTTGAATAGAGCTACACCTAAAGATGAGTATCCTATGCCAATAGCCGATATGCTTATTAATGATGCTTCTGGACATAAGGTCATTAGCTTTCTTGATGGTAATGCGGGGTATAACCAGATTTTTATGGTCGAAGAGGACATGTCCAAAACAGCTTTTCAGTGTCCCGGTTTCCTTGGTTTATTTGAGTGGACAGTGATGACCTTTGATTAAAAACCGCCGGTGCCACGTATCGAAGGGCTATGAATTTAATTTTTCATGATTTGTTTGGTGTTATACTTGAGGTTTATATTGATTATATTGTTGTCAAATCAGATGCTTTTGAATCTCATCTAGATTATTTGCGCTTAGCTTTTGAGAGAATGAAAACATATGGGCTAAAGATGAATCCTTTGAAGTGTGCTTTTGGTGTGTCGGCTGGAAAGTTTTTGGGTTTCATTATTCATCAAGAAGGCATAGAGATTGATCCCAAAAAGGTAGAAGCTATACAAAAGGTGGAGACTCCAACATGCAAGAGAGATATGCAAAAGTTCCTTGGCAAAGTCAATTATTTAAGGAGATTCATAGCCAACTTGTCAGGGAAGGTTGATGCATTCACTCCCATCCTTCGGTTAAAGGACGATGCCAATTTTACTTGGGGGGCAAAATAACAAGAAGCATTTAATATGGTAAAAAGTTATCTGTGCACTCCTCTAGTGTTGAGAGCTCCCAAACATAGAGAGCCCTTTAAGCTTTATATTGCGGCGGAGGAAGGTGTTATTGGTGCTGTTTTACTCAAGAGACCGAAGGAAGGGAGCATGCTATTACTTATTTGAGCTGACGCTTATTGGACACTGAGACAAGGTATACATTTATTGAGAAATTATGTTTATGCTTATATTATGCTTGTACAAAATTGAGACATTATCTAGTGCCTAGTACTTGCATTATAGCTTGTCAAACCGATGTCATCAAGTACATGTTGCATATGCCAATTCTTAGTGGTAGAATTGGCAAGTGGGCTTATGCTTTAATTGAATATGATTTGCCTTATGAATCTCAAAAATCCATGAAAGGCCAAATCGTTGCTAATTTTATTGTTGAGCATCGAATTGATGACAAGCATGATATTGATATAAACCTTGTCTCGTTAGTACCATGGAGATTATATTTTGATGGTTCAGTTTGTAGCAATGGCCAAGGTGCTGGTATTGTTTATATATCTCCTCATGGTGCTGTTTTTGAAGCCTCATGCTGCTTAGAGTATTTTTGCACAAATAATCAAGCTGAATATGAAGCATTGTTATTCGGCTTAGAAATGTTGCTTGCCATAGGTGCTACACATATTGAGGCTTTTGATGATTCATTATTAGTAGTGCAACAAATATCCAAAGTCTTTCAATGTTTTGACGAATCACTTAATGTTTATCTTGATAAATGTCTAGATATAATTTCTACTTTGGATTATTTTAGCATTGCTCATATATCTAGACATGACAATTGGAGAGAAAATGAGTTGTCACAACAAGCTTCTGGCTATCATGTTGATCATGACATGTTTCATATTTCTCAAAGGCCGATGTCTAGTCTTGCCAACATAGGGGAGGCCGAACCGGAGCCCACCGTTTCGGCCACTAATGAAATATTTAATGCAGGAGAAAATCAAGACTGGTGGAAACCCATAATTGATTATTTGTGTGATCCTAGTAAGAGGGTAGACATGAATGTTCGGCGTAAGGCTTTCAAATACACAATGAGAGATGATGGTCTCTATCGCCGAACAATTGATGATGTTCTTTTAAAGTGCTTGGACGTGGACCAAGCGAGAGTTGCTATGGGAGAGGTCCATGAAGGTATTTGTGGCACTCATCAGTCGGCTCCCAAGGTGAAATGGTTATTACGACGTGCTGGGTTTTATTGGCCGACAATGGTTAATGATCGCTTCCGGTATTATAAAGGATGTGAATCTTATCAAAAGTTTGGTGATATTTAGTTAGCTCCCGCTGCTATGTTACATCCTATTATCAAGCCGTGGCCTTTTAGAGGTTGGGGATTAGACTTCTTGAAGAGATTCATCCTTCTTCTTCAAAGGGACATCGGTTCGTGTTGGTGGCGACTGATTATTTCACTAAATGGTCTGAAGCAATACCACTCAAAAATATGACTCATACAGAGGTAATTCAATTCATAACTGAGCGCATTATTCATAGATTCGGCATTCCTCAAACATTAACTACATACCAAGGTTCATCCTTTATGTCACATCAAGTTAGAGAATTTGCTGAATCATATAAGATAAAGTTGCTCAATTCCTCTCCATATTATGCCCAAGCCATTGGACAAGCTGTTAATCAATCTCATCAAGAAGAAGATTGAGGATAATCCAAGGAGATGGCATGAGCTACTGTCTGAAGCTTTGTGGGCACACAGAATCTCAAGGCATGGTGCTACAAAGGTAACTCCATATGAGCTCGTATATGGTCAAGAGGTCGTTTTACCAGTGGAAGTGAATTTGAATGCTTTGAGAATAGCCAAACAAAATGATTTATCGGCGGTAGACGTTTATAACTTGATGATGGACAATATTGATGAAGTTGCCGATAAACGTTTGGTTGCTTTGGAGGCCATAGAGCAAGATAAGTTGAGGCTTGCAAGAGCTTACAATAAAAAGGTCAAGTTGAAGACTTTTCGAGCTGGCGATCTTGTGTGGAAAGTGATTCTACCAATTGGTTCGAAAGACAGAAAATTCGGGAAGTGGTCTCCAAGTTGGGAAGGTCCTTTTAGGATTACAAGAGTGGTTCCTAGAAATTTATATTTGGTGAAATCCATACAAGGGGCATTATTACCTCGAGCTCTCAATGGAAAATATTAAAAAAAGTACCACCCAAGTGTGTGGCAAGAAGCCTAGATAGGCAACAACTGATAAATAACTATCGCCCTTAGGATAAACATGGAGGATATATACTTATCGTCCTAAGAACATATGAATGGCCGATGGAGTGTTGACATCGTCCTTAGAACAAACTTCGTACAAGTTATTTTTCGGCGCGCTAGCTATGCCGAAAAACAGGGGGGCATGTGTTGACGCTCAAAAGTGACACGGTCATAAAATTAGCATATACTACATCAAGACTAATTCAAACTTATGATTGGAGGTCACCTCTGAATGGCTCTCTTTAATAAGATCGAGATGGATATGAAGGCGGTGTAAAACGGAGCTCGGATGCAAAAGTTATGACAAGTTCAGAGCCGCTCATATTGACATCAGATAATAAAATTGCTATAAAATCAATCAAGTTTGCCTCGTACGGGAAAAGTTTCAACACAAAAGTAGTGCGTCTCGTCGAATCGGTTGATTTTTATATAAAAATCATCTTAATCCGAGTTCGTATACAACCTGTGGAGCCAAAATAAGGTCAGAAACAGAAGCTGCAGAGTCATTTCAGACCGACCGAGTTGATTTGATCGGTGAGACCAAGTTAGTCTGGAAAATTACCAGAGAGTTGGCAATGTTCACTCGATGGGACCGAAGCAAACCAATCGGTGAGACCGAGTTGATCCGGAAAATTACCAAAAGGATACAGAGAGTTGGCAACATTCAATCGGTGGGACCGAAACGAACCAATCGGTGAGACCGAGTTGATTCAGGAAATTACCAAAGATTCCTGACCGAGTTAGGTTAGGGTTTTTGACGATTTGGATGGAATTTTTAGTCCTTTTCTTGTACGGGAAGTCCAGCCGCCTCATAAATAGATGAGAGGTAATGGCCGATTGAACAACACACAATCGCAAACGCATCTACAACTTTTCATCTATGTTTTGTCTCTCCCTTGTTCTTGCTCCCTCGTTCTTCGTCGTTCTTCATGTTGGAGTGCTGCGAATACCGAGGCTCTAGGGGCGGCTTGTCCGACCTAGGGCAGCCCATAGCCGCTGCACTCCCCGACGGGGTCCCTCCCAGGAGTGTAGGGTTTCGGGTCTTCAAAAGCTCTCGCTGGTCGACTTGCGAATCGCGCTTCCGATGAGACTCCTTTGACGTGAGCTGCGGTGCATCACCCCTGGCGTGAAGGGTACACGTGACGTGTTCGTGTATGAACACTCTTCTCTCTTCCTCAAGAGTACCAGGGAGCAGCACCAAAGCCACCATGGCTGCCGCCCATGGAAGTCCACCTCTCGATCCATTCGCCGCCGACGTCCGCGTGGAGGTCTAGTCACTCTCTCTCAGTTTGAGGTTTCAGTCCTCACCGGTAGCATACTAAAAGTGTATGGCTTAGAGATAATCTTAGTGAGGTAACTCTAGCCCACCTGTGTGTACAATGATGTAGGACAATGTGAGGTGCTTCATCATATGGGTACAACGTGCGACCTATGTAGAGTGTAACCTTATTAGAGTGGTTGTGTCCGCGGTCATGAACATGTCGGGATAAGTCATATTCTGTCTTTGTAAAAATTGGAGGTTAAACAATAATTAAAATCACATGTAAATTAAATTGAGAAAGGTATTGTTGAGCAGATGACAAAGATGGCATGTGATGTCGATAAGTACTTGTGTTGTACTGTTATGACAATCGTGCTATCGGTTATGGGATGGGAAATACATGTGCGAGCCATGAAAGTGCTATGGAAATGATGGTCTCATAGATCGTGGGAGATTGGTTATGATCTTGGAGGAATTATCGAGAATATGGTTGTGATCTTGCAATGATGATGAGAAATATTAAAATGTAATACCCTTATATCTGTATGCTTTAATCTTTGTTGCACCTGTCATGTAAAGTTTGTTAAACTTGTTACGTCATGATAACTAAAACTGCCATGAATATTTTTACGCGATGGTTTGATTTGGTTAGTGCTATATATTATTTAGTTCTTGCGAGTACTTTCAAAATATTCACCGAATCATTGTTTTGGCCAGATCCAACTGAGGCGCTGTCTTAAATTAGCATGAAGTCAATGTGTTCATTTGCTAGGAGAGTTCCATAGCTAGTTCCCTGTGAAGTGGTGTCGCTCCAAGTCTCTGCAGCCCCAAGTTTGTCTTTCACTGAAATTAAACTCTGCTATAGTGTCATCTATGGTGTTGTTGTAATAAACACGCCAAAATGGCTCTGTAACCTTCCTTTAGGGAAGATCTATGTTGCGATTATCAAGTATGTCAGGCGGCACCAATGTGATTCCTTGGCTGGTGCACGACGCTCCAATATGTGAATTCGTGTGTGACAGTTCTTCTACTTATAGTCCGTGGTTGCAAAATTACACCTTGACCTGTTTTGGGAAAAAGGCTAAATGCCATATATTAAGCAACACAAATCCTTATAAAATTCCCTTAAAAATTGGAAAATACATCGAAGTCCTTGAGGGTGTCGAGTTTTTATTTTTCCTGCATCCATAAGTGGCACACCATTTCCAAAGCTCGATACCTCCTCCAGGCCTCCGTTTCAACGGAGAAAACATGTAGAAACACATGAGCTTGTAGAAGCAGCGATTGAGAAGTCGCCTAGAAGGTGTTGGCAACCGCTATCTGCCACAAACTCGGATAATAAAACATAGGATATGGTATGGATAATGGCCTAGATCAGGCCAGGCGGAATTGGAGAAAAGAAACCTCGATTGGCCATCCATCTCTAGTTCAAAGCCGAAGGACCAAGACGCAAAGCCACACCGTCTCCTCCACAAGAAAACCCCACTGAGATAGATGTGCACGAGAAAAAACTTGATCCAGATAAGCATACTAGGGGATTGCAGAACAATGACAACATGAAGCCTTGCGGAACACAACTAGGAGACTTACTCCATGTCACCGCCGACATCATCGTCTCATCACCGACCAACGGAGACCAGACGCTACACTTAATCTGTACCCTACCACCAGAATGAAGCAACAAGGTCTCTGTCCCTATGGCCGGAGCGATGGATAGAGAGAGCGGGTCCACGGGACCGCTGGTGGGGAAGTTAGATCGGGAGCCGCCATTGTGCCACCAATCTTGTTGTGTTTATTTTATTTAGGAAAAAAAGCTTAAATGAATATTGAAATTGGCAAAACCTAGTGTGAATAACAAAGATATGTCACAATGTACAATAATAGCAAATGGAGCCTTAGTCAACCAATCACAATGAATAACAAACCAGTCACATGGACTTGGCACCCAAATAGGTGTTAGGAGAAAGGAAAATGTTTGGACTGACCGACGGGCCAAAAACCGCCCAGTCACTTCGTCACGCGCGAAACACTGATAGGTGGGACTCACGCAATAGCTTTTGACCACTACTCGCCACCCACCTTATCTCTTCATGCAACCCATTTTTCATTCCCCATCGCCTACTCTCTCTCTCTCAATCCAATTTAAGAGGCGGCAATGATGACACCCACCGATGGCCACGATGCTATGACTGGGTGGTGGGGACTGACGGCGACGGGGGATGTGACGCCCGGATAATTACGCTACAGTAATTCCATGCTAATGATGCCATGTCACCTCTGTTACTGTTGCTAATCACGTGCTAGTTCAAAACATTTCAAATTCAAAAATGAATTAGTGACAAACACCCAAAGTTTTCAAAAGTTGAAACAAAAATGTTCGGTGGGTGCCAAATATTGCACTGGTAATTATTGTGGAGAAAACATTTTTTTTGAAAGTGCCTAAATATTTTAAAGTGAAATAAAACAGAAAAGAAAATAAATAAAAAGAAAAAGTGAAAGTAAAACCAAAGGAAAAGAACCCCCCCACTGGACCAGGCGACCCAGCTCACAGGCCAGGCCGGCCCACCTGGCCCATCCGGCCGACCCAGGCCCTTCCCCCGGTCGCTCCCTCCCCTTCCTTGTCCCCCGACCCGGGTCGAAACAGGGGCGCGTCCCCACCTGACCGCCTCGCCGGCACCGACATCGGGAGGGGATAAGGCCGCCACGCCCCCGCCTCCTCGACCCCATCTCCCACTCACCCCGCTCTCCCTCTCGGCCCCTGCGCCTTCCCCCTCAGATCCACCTCGCTACTTCCCCTTCCCCACCGCGTCCTAACGTCGCCATGGACCCGCCGCCGTGAAACGCGGGGCCACAACCATCGCCTCGCTGCGCCTGTGTGTCCGTCTTCTCTGCCGTCGTCCTTCTCGTCGACAGGTGGCCGTAGCTGGAGCTCGGAGGCGCTGCTGCAACGGTCCCCTTCTTCCACAACTGTGCTTAGGTAGGGCTGTGACGTGTTGATCTTCCAAGGCTGGGCATGACCCCGGAAAGTGTGTCCGGCCAAATGGGATCGAGCGTGCTGTGTTATGTGGTGCACCCCTGCAGGGAAGTAAATCTATTCGAATAGCCGTGTCCCTCGGTAAAAGGACGACCCGGAGTTGTACTCTGACCTCATGACAACTAGAACTGGATACTTAATAAAACACACCCAGACAAGTTCCAGATACAACCCGGTGATCGATTTCCCACAGGGCGACGAGGGGAAAATCGCCGGGTAGGATTATGCTATACGATGTTACTTGGTGAACTTACCATCTATTCTATTCTACTGCTGCAAGACGGAGGCCGTGAGAAGCAAGGATACTTGTTACTTTCCAGCTACTCTCTTCTACTGCCGCAATATGGAGGTTGCCAGAAGCGTAGTCTTCGGTTGGATTAGCTATCCCCCTATTATTCTGGCATTCAGCAGTTTAGTCCACAGATTTTACCCCTTTACACATATACCATTGCATGTAGTGTAGATCCTTGCTTGCGAGTACTTTGGATGAGTACTCACGGTTGCTTTGCTCCCCCTTTCCCCCCTTTTCCTCTCTTCTCGGATGATGCAACCAGATGGTGGAGTCCAGGAGCCAGAGGAACCCGATGATGTTTCTACATGGAGTTCGACTTCGAGGAGTAGTTAGGAGGTCCCAGGCAGGAGGCCTTGCCTTTTTGATCGTTGCTACTTTTGTGCTAGCCATAATATGGTAACTTTTTTAACTTATGTCTGTACTCATATATTATTGCTTCCACGGACTCTTGTGTTTTCGAGCTTATGTATTCGAGCCCTCGAGGCCCCTGGCTTGTAATATAAAGCTTGTATTATTTTAATTTGTGTCTAGAGTTGTGTTGTGATATCTTCCAGTTAGTCCCTAATCTTGGTCGTACATATTTGTGTGCATGATTAGTGTACGGTCAAATCGGGGGCGTCACAAGTTGGTATCAGAGCCGACTACGTGTAGGAATCCCCCTTCCAAACTCCTTGGCCGAAGTCGAGTCTAGACATTGCTAAACTTTTACTAACATGGCTGTGTGCCTTACGGGCCCACGCCGCCGTTGGGTGGTATTAGGATCTTTTACTCCTCGTCTATACTCTGGGACTCTGATCTCTCTTCTATTCAAGATAAATGAATTTTGCAAAATCTAACATTAGGATCCCATTATCACTTTCACCCAAAGAGCACCTTATTACCGATGATCGTCTGCTGCACCACAAGACCCTGAAGATACTCTCCGCTATTAACCCGAGAACTTGTGTTCATCGCGTTTGCAATTCCCCTTCCACCATCAACCCTTATGATAACTACATGCAGTTGTAATTCTTACATTCATCCCTAGTTGGTCTTGTTATTACAAGATACCCTGAAATACTCGTCGTTGTTTGAATAATCCTTTGTGCCTACTGCCTTACAGTTCCTTTTCGCCTGAATACACGTAAGAATTAATCCTCACACATACCGATGATTTGTTTCTCCCCAGTTGTTCATATGTTTCACTAAAGTCTTCGAAATCCTATTCGAGCTTTAGAAAATCCCCAACAACATATTTATCTTGAAATTCTTGCTTGCGTGCAATATGGTTAATCCCATAAGTCTGGCAATCTTATTGCCTTCCTTGTCACTATCATTTCGAGTCTGTTGATTCAAAATGTTGCGGATGTTCGTAATCCCCAATAAGATCCTAGAATTCAACCTTCCGACACAAATGTCATTTTAAACCTCGTTGGATCTCGACCAATCAAATTGCCATCGATTGTATCCCTAAGCATATTCAACTTATCCATCCTTGATCAGAGCATTTGCTTCTGATCTCTTGATTCGGGAAACATAATTCCTTTGCATTTGGTTGAATTAGTTAGTTGTTCCTATAACTGATCTCCTTTAATTATTTCTTCTTCTGGTTGAGTATCGATACTCACATCTGATTCCTTGCGGTCCACCAGATCCTTTTGTGGATTATTGTCAGGCCCAGGATGCGATTCTATCCCGATCATGTGACACTTACGTGATTGGGGCACAACCGCATTTCGGGCGCTTAGCAAGATGGATATCATTACATCATACCATTACATACATACATGGGGGATACAACAATACATACAAGTCACATGAATACAACAACATCAATACAAGGCATCCGACTACGGATGCAAACATGAAAAGGCACAACGACATCCATCTGCTATCCCAGGTTGCCGACCCGGAACCTAACCCAAGACTGAAGGAGAAGAAGAAGAACTCCAACACAACGAACAACGCTCTCACGTCAAGAAATCGAAAACCTGCACCTGCAATTGTTGTTGTAGTATCTGTGAGCCACGAGGACTCAGCAATCCCATAACCATGGGTAACAAGACTAGCAAAGCTTAGTAGGTAGGAAGAGGTAAAGTGGTGAGGTTGCAGCAGCGGCTAAGCAATATATGGTGGCTAACTTACGAGTACAAGAATAATATGAGCATCTACGCAAACGGTCGCAAACTAGTAGTGATCGCTAAAGATCCTGAACTACCTACGAGTCAAACATAACCCCACCATGTTCTCTTCTCAAAGTGAAAAGAGACAGTCACGGTTACTCACACAGTTGTGTGTTTAACTTCGGATCCTCTGTCAAGTTTTCTACAACCAGACATTAACAAATTCCAATCTGCCACATAACCGCGGGCACAGCTTTCGAAAGATCATAACCTTGCAGGGGTGTCCCAACTTAGCCCATCACAAGCTCTCACGATCAGCGGATGTAATAATAATTATTACCCCTTATCTTAGGGACAATCCGATCAGGCTCGGCATCCCGGTGCACAAGACATTTTGACAATGGTAAAACAAGTCTAGCAAGACCTCCCGGAGTGCGGACACCCTGATAGTAGCCGCGCGTATCTCGTCTCAGGCCACGTCCGGATGAGCTATGGTTACAGCGACTAGATACCCCAAGTTTCCAAGGGGCGGCGCCGCAAGCTGCTCTATTTGGGACCAACACCATCGGCACTGGCCCCCCCTGTATGTAGAAGAATCCACGGGTAGCGCTAACTCCCTATGCAATTAATTAATTAATTAAGTTTTTATTATGTTGCAATAAAACCAATGTTGGGCCTTGCTGGAGGAGTTTTATTCAAAGATGAAGTGTCAAGGGGTCCCCATATACCCAACCGTGTAAGGAACGCAAAATCAAGGAACATAATGCCAGTTTATCGGCTCCTAAGGTGGCATGAGTGGAACAAAACACCGAGCAAAAGGCCAAGCCTTCCACCCATGCCCCAGTATATAGGTGTGTTAATATAAATAAGACATATTGTGATATTCCAACAACAAGTTCCAACAAGGAACGATCTTCATCTTCACCTGCAACTAACAATGCTATAAGAGGGGTTGAGCAAGCGGGTAACATAGCCAAACAACGGTTTGCTGGGAAGGTTTCAAAGGTTAGAGGTTTCATGGCAACAAGGAGAGGGGCTGACAATAATGATGGGTAGCGCGACATTTAACGATAGCATCGAGACATCTAAGCATGGCAATGATAGTAAAGGTATCCAAGGGTATGGTCATCTTGCCTGAGATCCCGCAAGGAAGAAGAACGGATCCGTGAAGAAGACGAAGAAGAAGCCTTGAAGAAGAACCACGGGTAGACGAACGAATCCTCACGATCGCAACGGAACAAGCACTAACAGGAAGAAGCAAGCAACACGGTAAACACACAACACAAGAACATGACAATATGCTCAAGCAAGTATGATGCAAGACAAGTCTATATAGGAAGCAATACATGGCAAGGTAGGAAGCACCGAAAAACAACACCAGAACATGACAATATGCTCAAGCAAGTAGGATGCAAGACAAGTCAACATAGGATGCACATCAAGTCTGTATATTATGCAATACATGGCAAGGTAGGAAGCACTCAAAAACAACACAAGAACATGACAATATGCTCGACCAAGTATGAAGCAAGACAAGTCTATATATGATGCAAAACAAGTCTATATACGATGCAAACATGGCAAGGTAGGAAGCACACAAGAACAACACAAGTCTATATATGATGCAATACATGGCAAGGTATGATGCAAGACAAGTCCATATATGATGCAGCACATGGCAAGGTAGGAAGCACAAAAAAACAACACAAGTCAACAAGTTTAAATTAGGCCGGAAACTACATACAACAAATCCGGTAAGTCCTCATATGCATAGTTTGAAATTAGTCCAGATCTGAACAAACCTTAAGTTAAAGTTGTTAAACAGCAAGTTAATATGCACCATTATGATCTACACAAAATTCTAGTCAAGTTTCATATAAAGTTTGTTTAATTCAGAAATACGGTCTAGAAGATATGAGCAAAACAAGACAAACAAGTCAACGGTGCAAGATGCACCCAAACCTCAAGCAAACTCACTCCAAACATGAAAACAATATGGTATTATGAATCTACATGCAAAATCACACAAGTTTCATATAAGGCACACCCAAAACGGAGCAACGGGCTAAAAGATACACATGAAACATGATATAACAACAAGCTGAAGTTAACAGCCACATAGCAACTTTGGAGCAAGGTAAATATAAGCTACAGAACTCAAACATGATAACAAGAAGCATGGATGTGAAGTAGACATGTTACTTAACAAGTAGGAACTTAGAACACACCTAAAAGCTTGCTGGAACACAATTAACCAAGCATGGGAAGTTGCAACAAAATATTCCAGACTTAGCCAAAATCTGGGAAGGCAAAAACATCATCACGATGCTGCCTTCGGAGGCACAAAACAACATGCATATCAACTCTAATAAGAACATAAAAAGCATGGACATGTAGTAGACATATCCTACAACAAACAACTCCATGGAGCAGCTCCATAGGAGGCATGGATCAATAGCAACAAGCTACAACATTTTGATGATGTCGTTAAAAACCTGACAGTTATATTTTATAGCAACTTGAGAGCAAGAAATAAATAAGCTACAACAGGTCATATGAGCAAGTAAGGGCATGAATGGATAGACAACAACATGGACAACAAGGCATGATCATAAGCCACTCCAAAACAAGCATGGATTTGACTAGGGCATCAAGCAAACATAGCATCAGGATAAGACAGATTCCAGACTTAGCAGAATTTTCACTAAGAATAAAACAGCAATAACAAGATGGCATGTTTAAAAGCATGTTTGAGTCACCTCAAGGAATATCATGGAAATATGATTGAACCACAGCAAAGACCATATTATTGTACTTCTAAAACAACTAAACATGTGGCATGAGGACAAACACATCAATAGCAAAGAGCAATTGAAATCAGCATCTCATAACATGTTTAAGCACCTAACAGCCAAATGCACTTTTGCAACAGAGATTAACATGGCAAGATGAACTCAAACAAGCATGCTAGAGCAACCATCATGTAGTACACTTCATAATGAACATTTTGACATCTCATATGCATCATTTGGATAAACATGCACCAAGTTATCATATCTCAAACATGACAACAAAATAACAAGTAACAGCAGTTTATAACAAGTAGCACTCTTGCAACAGAGATTAGAGCATCTAGATGAAGTCAAACAAGCATGGCACAATGGAACAAAGTGTAGAGCATATCACCACGATCATTTTGACATATTATTTGCACAATTTGGATCACCACACAAAAAGTTACAGGCCCGCAAAATATGCATCAGAAATATGACATTTAGGGACTTAGCAGAAAAAATGACACTAGGGGAAAAAACACAACAGGCGTAAATTAGCTAAAACGCGCACGGGCGAGGTTTAAGAGGCTGCTCACCATGGGCCGAGCCCAGTAGAAGAGGAGGCAGTTGGGCCGAGCAGGAGCAGGCCGGCGGGGATGTGGGCCGGGGCGAGGAGGAGGCCCACGAGGCCGTGGCCCACGGCGGCAACGGTGGCGGAGGCCGAGGCCCAGGCGCTGGGCGAGCGGGGAACCGACGGGGCGAGGGATCGATGGATCCCTCGATCTCGAAGGCATGGCGCAGCGGCGCTGTAGGCCTCCGGCGGAAGTGTGAGAGGCCAAAGGGGTCAGGGCTCGCCGGATCCGGGGGAGGGGCGGCCGGCGACGAGCTTCGGGGCCGGCGGCGAGGCCACTGGCGATGCAGAGGGAGGCGGCGCAAGGCGGCAGAGAACAGCGACTGCTGGCGTCGGCGACAGCTACTCCGGCGGGAGCTCGCCGGCGGGACGCAAGGCGGCGGCTGGATCTGGGCGAGTGGGGCACGGGGTCACGCGCCGGCGACGGAGGCGAAGCGCTGGGCGCCTGCGGGCGGAGGCGCACGGTGATCGGGCCCCGACGGGCCAGATCTGGGCTCATGGGCCCGCAAGGTGGAGGTGGGAGGATGGGGCGACGTGGCGGCGCTCCATTGGCTGCGGGCGGCGGCTGAGGTGACGTGGTGTTGTGTGATTGGCTGCGGTGATGTGGCCGGCGGGTGGACATGTCCGGCTGCTCCGCGGACATGTCCGGCGGCGCGGGGAGGAGGAGTTTTAGGGTTCATCTGCGCTAAAATGGAGGGAGAGGCACATATTTATAGGTAGAGGGAGCTAGGAGTGTCCAAATGAGGAGCCGTTCGCGGCCACACGATCGTGATCGAACAGCCAAGAGCATGGAGGGGTTAGAATGGGCTTGGTGGGCTGTGAGAAAGGGGTGCTAGGCCAAAAGAGAAAAAGGCTTCCGGCGATTAACATAGTTAACCGTTGGGCTATCAAACGAACTCCGAACGCGACAAAACTTGACAGGCGGTCTACCTATGCTATAATAAGACCACACGCCAAGTTTCAACCCATTCCGAGAACGTTTTCCGGCCACCCACAAAATAAATATTCGGAGGTGCCGCGGGCACGTGCAAGTGTGTCTGGGTTCAGAACGGACAATGGAGAGGACGAGGGAACTCGGATGGATGCAAGTTTTGAAAACATGCTGATGCAACACACATGATGACATGGCAAGATGCAACACGCAAGCAAATGACATGGCAAGGACAACGAATAACTGACTGACACCTAGCGCACCGGTCTCGGGGTGTCACAACACTCCCCTACTAACAAGAGATCTCATCCCGAGATCTTAGGAACAAGACGGAAGGGAAAAAGGAAGAACAAAGTTCTTCGAGGACAAAATAGTGAAACCAAAGAATCTTGAGGGGTTGAACCACTTGAAAGAAAGGATGGATGGAGATGAACAAGGAAGAGAAGCTCCATTGCAAAAGAGGAACAAGGAATACGCGAGAACCAAGGAGGTTGAAAGGCACGAAACAAGAGCTGAAGAAACTAGAATGAATTCGAAACCACTCCCGTTAGTAAGAAATAGAAAAGGAATTTGAACGGCGTAATTTGGGCAGCACTCCGGCTGAAACTGAAAGAAATAGCACACCGGTGGAATAGGACAAGAACCTGAGAAGATGAAACAAAAACGTGATGAAATGAACAAGACAATGCCTCCGGAAGAATTGAAAAAACGGAATGAAAGAACCGAGAAGAAGATGAAAAATTTCACCACGAAAGAATTTAAAAGAGAATCCTCAAGAAAGACTTGAACGGAGTTGTTGAGAGAATCAACAACAAAAGAATAAGCTTGTTGTGGGCTTATTTAAACATCTCAAGACTTGAGGTGAAATATGGCACAATCAAAATATTGATGAGCTGAGAAGAGCGAATAATGCAAAATTCCACTTCAAAAGAATACGGAGAATTATTTGCACCCGAGAGACAATAGAATAAGAATGCTTGAGCTGCTCGAGAAGAATTAGATGAACGATTGACGAATGATTTGAGTTGTGATGAACCTTCACGAAGAACTCCAGTAACGAAAGGATGATGAATATAGAAATGACGAATGAAAAGAATAAGATTAAAGCCTTGCAGTGATTAGTCGGGGTTCCGACGAGATAGCCGAGAAACTATGAACTCCTGAAAGAAAAGATTAAACACTTGGAACTAGAATTTATTCATCAAGAATAAACTCCGAAGGAAGGAATAAATCAACTTCACGAAGAAGAATAAGAATTATGTTATGCTTATCCTCCACCAATATATTGATGTGAAGCAATGGAATTACATACCACTTATTCACGTTGAAATTGAATAAAGAGGGATATATCGCGAACTTGCGAAAATCTGCATGAAACACCAGTAGAATTGGAAAGAACGAATGAATAGATTGATATGATAGCACCGGAAAAGAATTGTTGAATGAACCACCGTAAGAAATTGAAGCCGAGTGAAGAAAAATGAACGAACCACCGTAAGGAATGAAATTGAACGATGCAAGAGGACAAACCACCGTGAAGAATTGAGATTGAGTGAACACAAGAGAATGAATCTCCGGGAAGAATAAAGCACTTGATGGAACTAAGATAGAAGAGAACGAAGAGATCATGAACTGATTAAAGAATACTTGAACGAAGCACCGGACAAATGTGAGACGAACAAAGAGGCATCAATGAAGAATATTTGGAGGAAAAAGTTGAAAACTGAGAACGAATAAATCTTCTGAAATGATGGCCTTTGGAGGAACACAAAGAAAGAATTGAAGAACTACTCCGGATGAATGAAAAAGAAGAAAGGTTGAACCAACGATGAAAAGAATTAAAGTGATCTTGAAGAAGCCATATGACTGATGGAACCCATACTTACGTCACATTTGAAAAGAATTTCGTAACACTCCGGGAAAATTAGAAGAGTCGGGTAAGATCCTAGGAAAAGACCTGTGGGTTATGAGCCCACCGAAGAGAAAACCACCGTTGGAAAAGATCAAAAAAGGAGATAATGCACCAGAACGATTGAAAAAAAAACTCGAATGAGGTGACAACCTCGAATTAATTGGAAGACAGATGAACCTCCTGGAATGTCTTTGGAACTCTGGAATAATCAAATGGCGAGAGGTGAACGAGACAAGGGAAACACATTTGAGCCGATGAAAGAATAAGAACAACACTGAGATATAGGAATTGAATCCACCAGAAAAGAAGAAGAGGTGAAGAATATAAAATGCGAGAAGAATTCATCAATTGAAATAACTGATGAAAGAAAGCAAAGACTTCACACGAGTAGGATGGATACTCGATTAAGGACTCCGGCTCCGAGAAGCAAAAGGGAGGGCGGGTGGGAAAAAACAAAGACCACAACGGACGGGAAACAACATCGGTTGAAAGAACTGAGGTTGCACTTGCAAATAAGAAGAGAGTCGAGTCCACTTGACGAGAGATGCACCAGATGAAAGAACTAACAACGCAACAAACGAAAAACTAACCATGTGATCCTAAAAAAATTTGAAGGGGAAGAGGAGTAATTCAAAACACCTACGTCAAGATTCCTCAACAGAGCGACGAAGGGGCAGAGGAGTAAAAAGAATTCCTACTCTCCGATATAACTAGACTCCGAAAATTTTTCTGCTAGACTCAACAACAGCCAAGCTACGAACAATCAAGGGGGCTCCTATGGTCGGTCGAGGCTCTGATACCAACTTGTCAGGCCCAAGATGCGATTCTATCCCGATCACGTGACACTTACGTGATTGGGGCACAACCGCATTCCGAGCGCTTAGCAAAATGGATATCATTACATCATACCATTACATACATACATGGGGGATACAACAATACATACAAGTCACATGAATACAACAACATCAATACAAGGCATCTGACTACGGATGTAAACATGAAAAGGCACAACGACATCCATCTGCTATCCCAGGTTGCCGACCCGAAACCTAACCCAAGACTGAAGAAGAAGAAGAAGAAGAACTCCAACACAACGAACAACACTCTCACGTCAAGGCATCGGAAACCTGCACCTTCAACTGTTGTTGTAGTATCTGTGAGCCACGAGGACTCAGCAATCCCATATCCATGGGTAACAAGACTAGCAAAGCTTAATAGGTAGGAAGAGGTAAAGTGGTGAGGTTGCAACAGCGGCTAAGCAATATATGATGGCTAACTTACGAGTACAAGAATAAGATGAGCATCTACGCAAACGGTCGCAAACTAGTAGTGATCGCTAAAGATCCTGAACTACCTACGAGTCAAACATAACCCCACCATGTTCTCTTCTCAAAGTGAAAACAGACAGTCACGGTTACTCACACAGTTGTGTGTTTAACTTCGGATCCTCTGTCAAGTTTTCTACAACCGGACATTAACAAATTCCAATCTGCCACATAACCGCGGGCACGGCTTTCGAAAGATCATAACCCTGCAGGGGTGTCCCAACTTAGCCCATCACAAGCTCTCACGATCAGCGGATGTAATAATAATTATTACCCCTTATCTTAGGGACAATACGATCAGGCTCGGCATCCCGGTGCACAAGACATTTCGACAATGGTAAAACAAGTCTAGCAAGACCTCCCGACGTGCCGACACCCTGATAGTAGCCGCGCGTATCTCGTCTCAAGCCACGTGCGGATGAGCTATGGTTACATCGACCAGATACCCCAAGTTTCCAAGGGGCGGCGCCGCAAGCTGCTCTATTTGGGACCAACACTGGCCCCCCTGTATGTAGAAGAATCCACGGGTAGCGCTAACTCCCTATGCAATTAATTAATTAATTAAGTTTTTATTATGTTGCAATAAAACCAATGTTGGGCATTGTTGGAGGATTTTTATTCAAAGACGAAGTGTCAAGGGGTCCCCCTATACCCAACCGTGTAAGGAACGCGAACTCAAGGAACATAATGCCGGTTTATCGGCTCCTAAGGTGGCATGAGTGGAACAAAACACCGAGCAAAAGGCCAAGCCTTCCACCCATGCCTAGTATATAGGTGTATTAATATAAATAAGACATATTGTGATATTCCAACAACAAGTTCCAACAAGGAACGATCTTCATCTTCACCTGCAACTAACAACGCTATAAGAGGGGCTGAGCAAGCGGGTAACATAGCCAAACAATGGTTTGCTGGGAAGGGTTCAAAGGTTAGAGGTTTCATGGCAACAAGGAGAGGGGCTGACAATAATGATGGGTAGCGCGACATATAATGATAGCATCGAGACATCTAAGCATGGCAATGATAGTAAAGGTATCCAAGGGTATGGTCATCTTGCCTGAGATCCCGCAAGGAAGAAGAACGGATCCGTGAAGAAGACGAAGAAGAAGCCTTGAAGAAGAACCACGGGTACACGAACGAATCCTCACGATCGCAACAGAACAAGCACTAACGGGAAGAAGCAAGCAACACGGTAAACACACAACACAAGAACATGACAATATGCTCAAGCAAGTATGATGCAAGACAAGTCTATATAGGAAGCAATACATGGCAAGGTAGGAAGCACTGAAAAACAACACTAGAACATGACAATATGCTCAAGCAAGTAGGATGCAAGACAAGTCTACATAGGATGCACAACAAGTCTGTATATGATGCAATACATGGCAAGGTAGGAAGCACTCAAAAACAACACAAGAACATGACAATATGCTCGACCAAGTATGAAGCAAGACAAGTCTATATATGATGCAAAACAAGTCTATATACGATGCAAAACATGGCAAGGTAGGAAGCACACAAGAACAACACAAGTCTATATATGATGCAATACATGGCAAGGTATGATGCAAGACAAGTCTATATGTGATGCAAGACATGGCAAGGTAGGAAGCACAGAAAAACAACACAAGTCAACAAGTTTAAATGAGGCCAGAAACTACATACAACAAATCCGGTAAATCCTCATATGCATAGTTTGAAATTAGTCCAGATCTGATCAAACCTTAAGTTAAAGTTGTTAAACAGAAATTTAACATGCACCATGATGATCTACACGAAATTCTAGTCAAGTTTCATATAAAGTTTGTTTAATTCGGAGCTACGCTCTAGAAGATATGAGCAAAACAAGACAAACAAGTCAATGGTGCAAGATGCACCCAAACCTCAAGCAAACTCACTCCAAACATGAAAACAATATGGTATTATGAATCTACATGCAAAATCACACAAGTTTCATATAAGGCACACCCAAAATGGAGCAACGGGCTAAAAGATACACATGAAACAAGATATAACAACAAGCTGAAGTTAGCAGCCACATAGCAACTTTGGAGCAAGGTAAATATAAGCTACAGAACTCAAACATGATAACAAGAAGCATGGATGTGAAGTAGACATGTTACTTAACAAGTAGGAACTTAGAACACACCTAAAAGCTTGCTGGAACACAATTAACCAAGCACCGGAAGTTGCAACAAAATATTCCAGACTTAGCCAAAATCTGGGAAGGCAAAACATCATCACGATGCTGCCTTCGGAGGCACAAAACAACATGCATATCAACTCTAATAAGAACATAAAAAGCATGGACATGTAGTAGACATATCCTACAGCAAACAACTCCATTGGAGCAGCTCCATAGGAGGCATGGATCAATAGCAACAAGCTACAACATTTTGATCATGTCGTTAAAAACCTGACAGTTATATTTTATAGCCACTTGAGAGCAAGAAATAAATAAGCTACAACAGCTCATATGAGCAAGTAAGGGCACGAATGGATAGACAGCAACATGGACAACAAGGCATGATTGTAAGCCACTCCAAAACAAGCATGGATTTGACTAGGGCATCAAGCAAACATAGCATCAGGATAAGACAGATTTCAGACTTAGCAGAATTTTCACTAAGAATAAAACAGTAATAACAACATGGCATGTTTACAAGCATGTTTGAGTCACCTCAAGGAATATCATGGAAAGATGATTTCACCGTAGCAAAGACCATATTATTGTGCTTCTAAAACAACTAAACATGTGGCATGAGGACAAACACATCAATAGCAAAGAGCAATTGAAATCAGCATCTCATAACAAGTTTCAGCACCTAACAGCCAAATGCACTTTTGCAACAGAGATTAACATGGCAAGATGAACTCAAACAAGCATGCTACATCAACCATCATGTAGTACACTTCATAATGAACATTTTGACATCTCATATGCATAATTTGGATAAACATGCACCAAGTTATCATATCTCAAACATGGCAACAAAATAACAAGTAACAGCAGTTTATAACAAGTATCACTCTTGCAACAGAGATTAGAGCATCTAGATGAAGTCAAACAAGCATGGCACAATGGAACAAAGTGTAGAGCATATCAGCACGATCATTTTGACATATTATTTGCACAATTTGGATCACCACACAAAAAGTTACAGGCCCGCAAAATATGCATAAAAAATATGACATTTAGGGACTTAGCAGAAAAAATGACACTAGGGGAAAAACACAACAGACGTAAATTAGCTAAAACACGCACGGGCGAGGTTTAAGAGGCTGCTCACCATGGGCCGAGCCGAGTAGCAGAGGAGGCAGTTGGGCCGAGCCGGAGCAGGCCGGCGAGGATGTGGATCGGGGCGAGGAGGAGGCCTACGAGGCCGTGGACCACGACGGCAACGGTGGCGGAGGCCGAGGCCCAGGCGCTGGGCGAGCGGGGAACCGACGGGGCGAGGGATCGAGGGATCCCTCGATCTCGAAGGCATGGCGCGGCGGCGCTATAGGCCTCCGGCAGAAGTGTGAGAGGCCAGAGGGGTCAGGGCTCGCCAGATCCGGGGGAGGGGCGGCCGGCGACGAGCTTCGGGGCCGGCGGCGAGGCCACTGGCGATGCGGAGGGAAGCGGCGCAAGGCGGCAGAGAACGGCGACTGCTGGCGTCGGCGGCAGCTACTCCGGCGGGAGCTCGCCGGCGGCTGGATCCGGGCGAGTGGGGCAGTGGGGTCGCGCGCCGGCGACGGAGGCGAGGCGCTAGGCGCCTGCGGGCGGCGGCGCACGGGGATCGGGCCCCGACGGGCCAGATCTGGGCTCACGGGCCCGCGAGGTGGAGGTGGGAGGATGGGGCGACGTGGCGGCGCTCCATTGGCTGCGGGCGGCGACTGAGGTGACGTGGCGTTGTGTGATTGGCTGCGGTGATGTGGCCGGCGGGTGGACATGTCCGGCTCCTCCGCGGACATGTCCGGCGGCACGGGGAGGAGGAGTTTTAGGGTTCATCTGCGCGAAAATGGAGGAAAAGGCACATATTTATAGGTAGAGGGAGCTAGGAGTGTCCAAATGAGGAGCCGTTCGTGGCCACGCGATCGTGATCGAACGGCCAAGAGCATGGAGGGGTTAGAATGGGCTAGGTGGGTTGTGAGAAAGGGGTGCTGGGCCAAAAGAGAAAAAGGCTTCCGGCGGTTAACAGGGTTAACCGTTGGGCTATCAAACGAACTCCGAACGCGACGAAACTTGACAGGAGGTCTACCTATGCTATAATAAGACCACACGCCAAGTTTCAACCCATTCCGAGAACGTTTTCCGGCCACCCACAAAATAAATATTCGGAGGTGCTGCGGGCACGGGCAAGTGTGTCTGGGCTCAGAACGGACAACGGAGAGGACGAGGGAACTCGGACGGATGCAAGTTTTGAAAACATGCTGATGCAAAACATGGCAAGATGCAACACGCAAGCAAATGACATGGCAAGGACAACAAATAACTGACTGACACCTGGCGCACCGGTCTCGGGGTGTCACAATTATTATCCGACTGTTCCGACATATCAAAACCTTGAGTTCTCCCACTGATACATAATGCCTTTGGCAAATTGTATCCTCTACTTGGCCAACCATGCTCTGCTTTCGAGCTTGTGTTTTTACTTTTGAAACTTGTGGTATATGTTACTAAGATGCCCGATGGGTTGAACCTATACCTTCCCCTAATCCGTGAGAACCTGAAAGTTTTCAGAAGTCATACTCTTCCGGTGTTCTACCAAATAAAATTACAACACTACAGTTTTATCAAAGTGAAAGGTGAATGAAATGGTATGCATTAAAGAAGTGGGAGTCGACCTTGAACTTTGCGTTCATGCCCATGAATATGATGTAGACCGTCTCGGAAGCTTCTTGCAAAATGATTATCCAGTTGTATGATTCTTTCGGTATTCTTGAATTGATTCCTTACAGTTATGGTTACGACCATGCTGTCCTGATCTGATATATCTGATGGGAATTCATTCCAGTGCCTCGTCTATTTTAGGCAAGGTTGAAGTATCTACTGTCATAGGTCAATGACCCGGTTCTACTTCTATCATGTTATGCCTTCGAGTATTACCCCTTGGTATCTCGGAGATGTCTTGCCATTGCACCACATCTTACTAACTTTGTTGAAGTAATGTCTTTCCTTGTCGTAATCACTCTACGAGTTTTGGGTTGGTGTCAACCGAGGACACCGACTAGTGAAATTATTCCGCACTACAATTCAAATACCCCTAGTATTTTACTAGGAAATTCTAAACTCAATCTGGTCATTCCTAGACTATCGGCTGCAACCTGGTCTTGCTATCCTTGACTGTGCTACCTCGTCCTTCTCTGGTGCGCGAATTCTTCAGCGTGAGCACGACTTACGTCGAGCCTTCAGCATCATGTTGCTTGTCTTGAAAGGCAACTTTGGTTTCGAGCTTGCATCTTATATAATGATCCTATAACTTGTCATTTCGTCATTCCCTTGCTTGTTGCTATTGTTGTTTGATAGCATCCTCTTGAAACCCCCCCGACAAATGTGTCGGATCACTTTCAACACTTTGACTTCTTCCGAGATGTCAACTATGTTCATGATGAGAAATACCATCCTTGCCCTCGATGATTTCTATTATCATCGACAACACCCTTGACTTCCTTTCATCGCGAACTTGTCTACATTATGATTACAACTTGCTCTCCAACTAGTGTTGTGTTCTGCCTTGAAGTATTACTGTCTTTTATGTCGAGAATATTGTGGGGATTGATCCAACTCTTAGAAATTCTCGGTATGATGATACTTCTCACCACCATCATTCTTCCTTGGTATCCGTGTTGTTTTTAACCAGGATACCAATATGCTAACCATGCTGTTTGAGTTTTGTATTTCTAGCAACCCTATTGGTTTGAAGTTAATGATCCACAGTTCGTTCTTAGACTGTTGGTTATTGAATCGTCACTCTAACAATTGATCTTGCTACCTAAGGTCATATTTTGGGCACACCTTTCAACTAATGATTAATGGTGTATGTTTTCCTCGAGCATACAACATTATATCATTCGAATTGACAAGTGTCATCTTTTTGTTCACATTATTGTGGAAATCCATCTGTTTGGAATTCTCGATGGATTGTCGCTGAGACCATTAGCCACCTCCTCGTCCTCTCCTTGGTTTAACGATGAACTATTGTTTCGGGAACCCGCTCCCATAGTTCATTCACCTCGAATCTTGCAATGTCATTTCTTCAATTAATGTTGCACCGTTTCTTCTCGAACATCCCGAGTCTGAGGTATCATGACACCAATCGGATCTGAATCTCGGTCAGTTAAGATGGCTGCGACAACTTTCCAGGAGTTATAATATTGGTCCTTTGATGACTCGGTAATATGATGTCATGTCTAGCACCCATGGCTAGAGGACCTATCATTATAATCTCTTTTGTAAGGATAACCATTCTTCCAGGAGGAAATTATAAGACTTATTCTATAAGTTGTTCCCGATGAATCCTTTGTGTATCCAAGTCCGACCTTTGCTTCAATACCATGCCAATGCTATCTCGAAGGATGTATGCGGTACTCCGATTTTCAACAAGAGCATTTGAAGCCCAATGCTAAATGTTTCTTGGTCAGTTATCCAAACACCGTTGTATGGGTAACATTTTGATTAATCCTTGCCTCTTTATCTAAATGGTTGGGTACTTGCTCTCCTACCCTGTATGCCATGTTCTGCTTATCCATGGGAAGGATATACTCCTATTAATTGTGTGTAATCACAATTTCCTTTCCATTTGTTTGTTTAACCTTTCTATGATCTACATATAATCTAAGGAGCAATAATTTTCTGCTTATGTAAACACCTTGGTGTACAACTCTGTCAGTAAGACCCTGTTAGTATTGTTGATAACATTCCGGTAACCACCGATGGGCGAGAACTTTGCCTATTGGTCCGCCTCATTTCAACGAGCGAAAAAATGGTTCTCTTCGTTCCCCGTCCTTGGTACCGACATTGTTGGCGACATAGGTGACAAGCTATCCACTGCCATGCCTCCCTGTCGCGGCTGTGCAAGATGTCACCACCCTTCCTACTTTCAATCCACATGGTGGGCCCATAACCCACAGGTCCACTGGATCGAAACCTGACTCTTCTTTACAACCCAGATTGTAATGTATCCTTTGCAACTGGCTTCGTATGTGATTCACGAGCTAAATTCTATACCATTATTATCCTGGAATCAAACACCATGTTATTCTCATTGTTCAAGCCCAAATTCCAGCTTCTGTCTAGGCATCAAATGATTGCCTACCCATTTGAAACTTTGGTACCATCATATATTGCACTCAACGTAATCACATAAATACAACTTGTGGGGTACCTCGTGTATTTTCCATTGAGTTCACCGTCAGATGCCTAGCTTTGTGGAGATGCGTTCTTCCGGAGTTTCCCCCCTGGTCGCGTTCGTAGGACGATGGAGATCCTGAAGAAACGATGACGACTTGATCACGATGACTTGAAGCAGAGGGATGAAGACATCATCGTAATGGACCGACCTCTTCGAGAAGAGCAACCAAGACCGAGAAGATTCGTTAGAATTTCGTAACTAGTACTTTCCCCTTAGTCCCCTCTTAAATCTCGGGACGAGATTTCTTGTAGTGGAGGAGAATTGTGACGCCCGGATAATTACGCTATAGTAATTCCACGCTAATGATGCCATGTCACCTCTGTCACTGTTGCTAATCACGTGCTAGTTCAAAACATTTCAAATTCAAAAAATGAATTAGTGACAAACACCCAAAGTTTTCAAAAGTTGAAACAAAAATGTTCGGTGGGTGCCAAATATTGCACTGGTAATTATTGTGGAGAAAACATTTTTTTTAAAGTGCCTAAATATTTTAAAGTGAAATAAAATAGAAAAGAAAATAAATAAAAAGAAAAAGTAAAAGTAAAACCAAAGGAAAAGAACCCCCCCCACTGGACGAGGCGGCCTAGCTCACAGGCCAGGCCGGCCCACCTGGCCCATCCGGCCGACCCAGGCCGTTCCCCCGGTCGCTCCCTCCCCTTCCCTGTGCCCCCAACCCGGGTCGGAACAGGGGCGCGTCCCCGCCTGACCGCCTCGCCAGCACCGATGCCGGGATGGGATAAGGCCGCCACGCCCCGGCCTCCTCGACCCCGTGTCTTACTCACCCCGCTCTCCCTCTCGGCCCCTGCGCCTTCCCCCTCAGATCCACCTCGCTGCTTCCCCTTCCCCATTGCATCCGAACGCCGCCATGGACCTGCCGCCGTGAAACGCGCGGCCACAACCATCACCTCGCTGCGCCTGCGTGTCCGTCGTCTCCGCCGTCGTCCTCCTCGTCGACCGGTGGCCACAACTGGAGCTCGGAGGTGCTGCTGCAACAGTCCTCTTCTTCCACATCTCCGATCGCCGCCGTCCTTCACCAACTCCAGCGACGCCCCCTGCTGCTACTAAACCACCACGGGCCATCTTGCGTGCCGCTCGGTGAGATCCCTCCTACTCCTCCTCATTAAGCCCCTCGCGCACCGTAGCTACCTTATCGCCGTTGCCGTGAGCACGTCGCCGCGGATCGCCTCGCCGCCGTGGCCATGCTCTCCGTCGTGCTCACCTGCGCAGGACATCGTGTTCCTGGTGCTTCCAGGAACCCAACGCGCCCGCGCACGCGCTTCCCCGTGGCCCCTAGCCCCTAGCTCGTTGGGCACCCGAATGCGTCTCCGCACGCGCTCGTCTTCGGTAGCCGTCTGGTGACCCCTTTGGTCCTGGGCTCGTGCCATTGTGCTCCCGTGCGCACGTAGGCCTCGCCCCGCCCTTCTGTTGCCAAATAGTGTGTCGCATCGCCATTGCCGTTGCTCGCCAGAAACACGCAACCACCCGCGAGACCACCGCCAATCGACACGTCGTCATCTTGCCGTTCTAACGCGCCCGACCGCGATCAAAATGGTGCCCTGTGGGCGATTTCCAACGATGCCCGAGGACACGCCGCCGCGAACGAGCTTGCCGGTGTGATTCCGACGCGTCACCGGCCGTCGCTGAGCTGGCCTGACGCGTGGGCCCCCTTGTGTCGCTGACGGGTGGGCCCCGTTGACCCATTGACTCGGTCAGCGCTGACGTGGCTCCCCTGTGTCTATGACATGCGGGCCCCACACCATAAACGAATAAAATAAATAGATAAATTGCTAATTAGTTAATTAATTAATTAAAACCTTAATCTCTCACTGACTACTGGGCCCCACCCGCTAATTAACCCATTTAGTTAGTCTAAACCCCCTGTTAGTGCCCTTGACAATGACATGTGGGTCCCATTGGACCCACCTGTCTGGTTTGACTGGTCAACTGACCAGTTGACCTGATGACATCACTCTGATGTCATGCTCGCTTCATCGTTCACTGTTCTAGATAATGTTGGATATAAATAAATAATTAAAATCAAAAAATGATTAAAACTTTAGAAAATCATATAAATAATCTGTAACTCGGATGAAAATACTTTCTACATGAAAGTTGCTCAGAACGACGAGACGAATCCAGATACGGAGCTCGTTCATCCACCACACATCCCTAGCATAGAAAACTCATAGCTTTCCCCCTCCGGTTCATCTATCTGAAAACGCAAAACACCGGGGATACTTTCCCGGATGTTTCCCCCCTTCGCCGGTATCACCTACTATCGCGATTGGGCACCCCTAGCAACGATCATTGCCATGTCATGCATCGTAATGCATTTGCTTGCATTATATTTATTGTTTCTTCCCCCTCTTCTTTCGCTAGACTCCGAGACCGACGCCGCTGCTACCCAGTACGACTACGGTGTTGATGACCCCTCCTTGTCGGCTGAGCTTCCAGGCAAGCCCCCCCCCCTTGATCACCAGATATCGCCTATTCTTTCTCTCTACTACTTGCATTAGAGTAGTGTAGCATGTTACTGCTTTCATTAAATCCTATTCTGCTGCATAGCCTGTCTTTGTTGCTACAGTTGTTACCCTAACCTACTATCCCAATGCTTAGTATAGGATGCTAGTATTCCATCAGTGGCCCTACAGTCTTGTCCGTATGCCATGCTATACTACTGGGCCGTGATCACTTCGGTAGGTGATCACGGGCATATGCTATATACTTTATACTGTTACATTACACATGATGATGATTCGAATATGGGGGCTGGAGGAGCAGGTGGTTCCACACAAGTGGTGGTGGGCCTGGGTTCCCGACAGCCCCTTGATGGTTACTTTGTGGCGGAGCGACAGGGCGGGTTACGACCACCTAGGAGACAGGTGGGCCTGGTCACTGGTCGTTGTCCGCGGTTACTTCAAAATAACATGCTTAACGAGATCTTACTATTTGATCTGAGTCTGGCCATTGGCCTATATGCACTAACCAGCTACGTGGGAATAGTTATGGGCACTCGACGTCGTGATATCAGCCGAATCCTTCTTGATGTCAGCGACTTAGCGGCGCGCGCCGGATTGGACTGGAACGCCGCTCTGGTATTAGGAGCGGCTAGGTCTGCTTACCGACCGCCCTCGCAATGCGCAGGTGTGCATTGGGCGATGGGCCGAGACCCCTGTGCGTTTAGGACTTAGACCGGCGTGTTGACCTCTCTGCTGTGCTTAGGTAGGGCTGCGACGTGTTGATCTTCCGAGGCCGGGCATGACCCCGGAAAGTGTGTCCGACCAAATGGGATCGAGCATGCTGGGTTATGTGGTGCACCCTTGTAGGGAAGTTAATGTATTCGAATAGCCATGTCCCTTGGTAAAAGGACGACCCGGAGTTGTACTCTGACCTCATGAGAACTAGAACTGGATACTTAATAAAACACACCCAGACAAGTTCCAGATACAACCCTGTGATCGCTTTCCCATAGGGCGACAAGAGGAGGATCGCCGGGTAGTACTATGCTATACGATGTTACTTGGTGAACTTACCATCTATTCTATTCTACTGCAGCAAGACGGAGGCTGCGAGAAGCGAGGATACTTGTTACTTTCCAGCTACTCTCTTCTACTGCCGCAAGATGGAGGTTGCCAGAAGCGTAGTCTTCGATTGGATTAGCTATCCCCCTATTATTCTGGCATTCTGTAGTTTAGTCCACATATATTACCCCTTTACACATATACCATTGCATGTAGTGTAGATCCTTGCTTGCGAGTACTTTGGATGAGTACTCATGGTTGCTTTGCTCCCCCTTTTCCCCCCTTTTCCTCTCTTCTCGGATGATGCAACCAGATGGTGGAGTCCAGGAGCCAGAGGATCCCGATGATGTTTCTACATGGAGTTCAGCTTCGAGGAGTAGTTAGGAGGTCCCAGGCAGGAGGCCTTGCCTTTTCGACCGTTTCTACTTTTGTGCTAGCCATCTTATGGCAACTTGTTTAACTTATGTCTGTACTCAGATATTATTGCTTCCGCTGACTCTTGTATTTTCGAGCTTATGTATTCGAGCTCCTGGCTTGTAATATAAAGCTTGTATTATTTTAATTTGTGTCTAGGGTTGTGTTGTGATATCTTCCAGTGAGTCCCTAATCTTGGCCGTACACATTTGCGTGCATGATTAGTGTACGATCAAATCGGGGGCGTCACAGGGGATGCTGGAAATGGCAGTGGTGGATGCTGCAACAGCCGACCACTGGAGCTGCAACTACCTCGACCGACGACACGGGGGTGGCACCATCAGTGTTGAAGAAGATACAAGCTAAACCGGCGGCCATGGAGGGTGTTGGGACGGCGGTGGCGGTTGCTATAGCTGACGATGGCAAACGCTGGAAGCGCCCATGTATTTTTTCTGGAAGCGACCATGGTTTTTGCTGGATGGTAGATGTGGGCACACGAGAAGCTACAAGTGCGTGCTGGCCAACTGCAACCGTGGTATGGAATTGTTGCAACCCGCGGACCAGGTGGAGCTGCGAGAGATGGATGGGGGTGCTGGAACCGGATGCCCCCTCGCCACTAGGGCATTTTTTTACTGGAACCATAGTTTTTTCATGGAAGTACTATACGTTTTTGCTACGATCGATAACTGAATTTCTCCTAGCCGAGTTTGTTTTTTGCTGGAACCAATGCTTAATTTCGCTGGAACCCGGTAATTATTTTTCTTCAACCGCACATCGTAGGACTTTTGTTGTTTTTTCAGATTTTTTGCGAATACAGCAAGCTGGCGACCGCGGTGAGCAGGAGGCGGCAACGCTAGGAATGTTGCAACCATGGGCAGTCGTGTACTAGTTGATCGGTGGCACCGCTGCATTCATGGTGATCGCGCGTCGGTGACTCACTGGTGGTCGGGATGCTGCAAACTAGCATCCACCCGTTACTAGGGAGGGTGTGCGGCCTTGCCGATGGGAGCAACGACACCACGAGGGAGGCTTTTATTGTTTCATTTGTTGAGCTGTGGCAGGGCGACGACTCTCTCCAAGGGGTGGGATTGCGGAAGACAGGACGGAAGATGACGCGGGGGGAGGGGGGATATCGGATGGCTGATTGCAACTGAATCGGGCCGTTGCGCTGTGACAGGCCAAAATTTGTGTCGGTGCGCTCACGCCTCATACTTCCCTATGAGAAATAAGCCTTGATTTTACAGTCATTTGTAATACTCAAAATAAGTTTTTAATGAGTTCATTTGCTTGCGCATTCTTAGAACATCTTCAATGGATGATGCAGATGCAAAAATAACTATTTTTACATCTCCAAAGCCCCCAAACCCACCTTCAACGTATGATGTAGATGTAAAAACATCTATATCTCCACTTCCAGGAGATCTAAAATACAACATGTGGAGATGCAAATTTGCACCTCCAGGTCTAGGATATGTAAAACCCACGGTCGTGCGCTAACCACCAACTACCCTTCATTTCCTTTGCTCCACCCCCATTCTTCTTCCTCCCACCTCCCGCCGCACTGCCTTCGTCGCCCGCCCGCCAACTATGCCACATCACCGCCGCCCCGAACCAGAATCGGCCCCGCTGCTCCGCCTCGAATCGCCGCCTGACCCCCACTGCCGCCAGCCCGATTCGTCACTCCCGCCTACCCGACGCACCTCTCAGTCGCTCTCCCGACGCCGCCACTACGAATCATGCTGCGCAGCTGTAGCGACCAGACCTCAAACAGTCTGATCTCTGTGCATCAGTGTCATCCCTGGATCAGTAATGCTGACACGCACAGTACTTGATGGATTTATAACAGAGTGGCAATCACACACTTATTACATCGATAGTTCCAACGATGAACTTATTACAATAAAATTGGCTTAAGGACATCTAATGACGATAACAGCGGAAGGCTTGGAAGATAAGTGAGTCCATCAACTCCAACGGCATCACTGAGTATAGAACCACGACCTAAGAGGCACCTTACTCGTCGTCTGAAAAGTCTGCAACATGAACGTTGCAGCCCAAAAACGGGCCAACATATGGAATATGCTGGCAAAGTAACACATAGAGAGTAACAAAAGTAAAGCTATACTATATGCAATATGGCTGGTGGAAAGCTCTATGGTTAAAGTTTTTGCGTAAAGTCAATTTTTCCCTACTGCAAAGGAATAGATTTTAATTAACTATCATGGTAGTTGAAACATCATTGAGAAGATAGACATCCTCTCAATCCCAATTAATCATCATCATTAAAACCCAACAATATTAATTAAAGTAACATGATGAGATCCACATGATAATCCAAGTACTAGATACTCAAGACGTCCGTAACCGGGGACACGGCTAATCATGATCAGTTTGTACACTCTGCAGAGGTTTGTGCACTTTTCCCCACAAGACTCGATCTCCTCCGTTGGGATTCTTGCACTTCATGTTGTTTGAGAAACGGATGACCGAGACATAGTCTTTCAGAAGCACTAGCACCTTACGAACGGGTGGACCGTACCAACCTACATCCCCTACATCTGCTAGTCCACCACTGTAAGAGTTCGCACGACTTAGTCAACTATGCTAGAGCCCATAATAGCTTGTGGCTGCACACGGAAGTTTCTAGTATGAATAATCTCATGATCCCTTTGAGCCTGTGATGGGCCTCTAACCCCTCGTTGGTTACCCCAAGTGGAAGGTGTAAGATGCAGTGTTGTGGAAGTTTTTCCCTTAGCAAAGAGGCCAAGGATCGAATCCCCAGAGACTCCTAGGTTCAACAAGTAGGTGTCAACTGCTAACGGCGCCGGATTAGCAATCAACGTGGACCTGCACACAGATACAAATAACTTTGCTCCCAACGAGTACAGAGAGGTTGTCAATCCCTCCAGCCTTGTAGTTCACAAAGGATTAAACGCAAATGATAGTAGTGATAGATAATGTTTGCAATAGTAAGTAAAAGCGAAAAGTAAATAGCGGATGTGATCAATGATGGTAATATGGACCGGAGTCTCATGATGTTCACTAGTGATGTCTCTCTCCCAAAAGACGATAAAACAGCTATGTGAGGTAAACGAATTACAACTGGGCAATTGACAGGACCACGAACGCAAACCAATGCTGACTACATTACAAGAAAGGTTGAGGTTCAAAGCATGGGCGGTACGCCAAAGTAAGTAGACCGAAATCCATCAATATCTACTACTAATCATCCACCTTGAGATATCTATCCAGAACATCTCGCTGGTATTAAGTTGCGAGCCCCACCCATAGTGTAAACTCAAAGCAACAGACAACTGCATTAAAAGAACTTTGCGTAAAGTAAACAATCCTTGCACCCGCGGGCACAAGCACCGTTGTTTTCCCCCTTGTGGCAACAGCACATCCCCTAGACTCATGTTTCTGTCACTCAAGCTAGTCATCGAGGGGCATGAACCCGCAATCAAGCATAACGTTCCCTCTTGGAGTCACTACGTATTACTTGGCCAAAGCAATAAATAACAACGGAGAACATGCTAGAATTACTTACGAACATAAATATAAAAGAGGTAGATCAAATATATTACTCAATCACAATCTGAACATAATCTCATAATCCATCGGATCCCAGCAAACTCATCATAGCAACAGCATAAGGATTACATATGTGCCTTGATCATGTAGGGCAGCTCACGAGGACTAATTAGTGAAGCACAAGAACGGGAGGAGAACATCACATAGCTACTGGTCATGGACTCATGGTCCAAGGGAGACTACTCACAACTTATCCGGGACGCGTCCATGGTGGTGGAGAAGCTCCCGATGGTGATCCTCCCCTCCGGCAGGGTGTCGGGAAGAGTTCTCCTGGTGCTCCCGATCTTGGAAGCGGCGGCGGCGGTGGAACAGAGATGAGATCGCGAAAAAGAGTTCCCGTCCCGAGGGTTTCGAAGGACGCTCTAAATATATGCCGAAGGGGGGCACCAGACGGGGCTCGGGGGGCCCAGGCTCCCCCCGGCGCGGCCCGGGGGAGGGGGGGCGCCGCCAGGGCGCCTGGAGCCCTGGTGGCCCCCCCGGCTGTCCTTCGGGCGCACGGTAGGTTCTGGAACGCTGATTTTTTATATAATTTTTCTGGATTTTTCCTGGCAATTATCGTAATGTGAAAACCTGAAATACAAAAACAGCCGAAAACAGAAACTGGCACTGGGGTGCACTGGATTAGTAGGTTAGTCCAAATATGATCAAAAGTGTATGGAAGTGTATGAATATCATAGCAATATCACCCAAAAGTGGCATGGTGCAAGCAGAAATTATAGATACGTTTTGGACGTATCAACATCCCCAAGCTTAATTCCTGCTCGTCCTCGAGTAGGTAAATGATAACAAGAATAATTTCTGTGGTGACATGCTATTAACCATATGAGACTTTT
The DNA here is from genome assembly GCA_902687465.1 of Secale cereale. Classification (NCBI taxonomy): domain Eukaryota; kingdom Viridiplantae; phylum Streptophyta; class Magnoliopsida; order Poales; family Poaceae; genus Secale; species Secale cereale. The sequence goes on along the minus strand of LR738710.1, from coordinate 619,913,986 downwards.
TCTTAGTCATATGACAAAAGCTTACTGAGACAATGATTCTATAGTAATTAAGTTGCCTCATAAGAAAATCACAAATGACTGAAAGTTTTACAACATGACATTGAAGCATCAAAAAGATTTGCAATGAACATGATGTGCAAATATGATAAAGTGATATCTAGCTTGCCCCTTTAGTGAAGCAAAACATAAATGCAGGGGCACCTTCAAGGTTTAAGTGATGACTAGATACAGTGATTTCAAAATAACCGATATCACAATCATGCAAAAGACAATGCTACTTTGGGACAATGCACATTACACTTAGAATGACAATCATGCTCTCATTAGTTGGTGCTTGAACTTTTTATTTTGAAAACATAGAAGCAATTTTGTCAACGGTAGTAGTACTTCATATGTGTCATGCATAAGACATCCTATAAGTTGCAAGCCTCATGCATCTAATACCAATAGTGCTCGCACCTTGTCCTAATTAGCTCGGATTTCCATGGGTTATCATTGCATTACATATGTTTCAACCAAGTGTTACAAAGGGGTACCTCTATGCCACCTGTACAAAGGTCCAAGGAGATAAATCGCATTTGATTTCTCGTTTTTGATAGATCTCAACTTGAGGACATCCATACCGGGACAACATAGAAAATAGATGATGGACTCCTCTTTAATGCATAAGCGTATTCTCATAAGAGATTGAGGATTAATGTCCAAGCTAAAACTTCCACCATGATACATGGCTTTGGTTGGCGGCCCAATGTTCTTCTCTAACAATATGCATACTCATTCAACCCATGGCAAATCACCCTTACTTCAGACAAGACGAACATGCATAGCAACTCACATGATATTCAACAAAAGTGTGACAGTTGATGGCGTCCCCAGAAACATGGTTACCGCTCAACAAGCAACTTATAAGAAATAAGATACATAGGCAACATATTCTTTACCACAATAGTTTTTAAGCTACTTTCCCATGAGCTATGTATTGCAAAGTTAGTCTGCTTAGTACAGGTGGAGGTTAGCAAAAGACTGGGAGCGACCAACTAAGAGAGCAATGACGGTCATAATCATGCAGAGCGACAAAGCAATATTGAATCAGGCATGGTAGTTATATCGCTACTCAGAAATAAAAGATCATCAAGGCTTGACAGACTTTCTTTACAGTCTTAAATATGCGTGAGCATACGCCAAGTCAATCAAAATAAATTCTCGAAGGAATATATTACTAAACCATACCACATCATAGGTACACAAATCATGTTGGTACTCCAATAACACATTGGGAATCCCCCAGCTATTTGAGACTAACCATAAGAAAACCTGAACTACTAAGCGCCATTATGCACGTAGCATCTTTATCATAGACATATTAACCAATGCAACGGAAGCAAACTCTCTTAATAAGATAAGCATGATAATTAAAGAGAGTTCAAGCAACCAACTAAACAAAAGCTCTTTGAAAAGATAAGCATGAATACTAAGAGCAGAGCATGATAGTAGCTATTAAAAGACAAAGAACACACACAACAAAGATAGACATGAAAATTCTATGTTATGTTCTAGGTAGAAGTGGAGCGTGTTTCTCTCCCACATAAAGAACGCTGAGTTCCGACTCATTATGAAAAACTAAAAAGAAAACTAAAAGCAAGACGCTCCAAGCATAGCACTTAACACATGATGTGATAAAAATATAGCGGAACGAAAGACGAACTGATAATGTTGATGGAGAAGGGGATGCACGGGGGCATCCCCAAGCTTAGACGCTTGAGTCTCCTTGAATATTTCTTGGGGGTGCACGGGGGCATCCCCAAGCTTGAGCGCTTGTCACTCCTGAATCTTTTTATCATCTTCCCTCGCACACTTGAAAACTCCCTTCATACATAACTCATCATAATCTGATTAGCGAGGTTAGTACCCTTAATAAAACAATTATACCTTGCTGGAAATAAAGATATTCTTGAAGGTCTACTGTTTCTCAAGATTTCCAAAAGGTATTTGCAAAGAAAAAGCAAGCTCTTGGTTTGCAAAATGAAGGAAAGGCAAAACAGGACAGAATCTGTGAAAAACAGAACAGCAGGTAGTAATTGATTTGTTCGGGGCACTTCTGCAACTCAAATAAAAAAACTCAGAACAGATGCACGAAATACAATTATATAGAGAATGCTGTCGAAAAAATTCAGATCAAAAAGATGAACTGGTGATTTTATACGAATTTTTCTATCCAAGGACAGAATCTGTTTCCTGGACAGCACCTCACAACTTTTGAACTTTCTAGCAATCAGAGGCTATACTTGGCACAAATATGAAAAGCAAAGATACAATGATGTTGCTACTATAGTAAACAACATCAAGACACAACAAAAGCAAAATATAAAAATTTATTCATGTGGGCTGCCTCCCAAAAGCGCTTTCTTTTATGCCTTTAAGCTAGGCATAATGCATATAGATCAAGTTGTATCAATTGAACCATCATCAAGATCATCAAAAAGCTCTTCAATAATACAACTAGTATTAAGAGGACTCTCAAATAAAGGCCTCATAGAGATACTCCTAGGTAGAGGACCTAAAGGATAAAAGTCAAGGGAAGATTCATTTATAAATTTATCAAAGACATGTGTTTCTTCCAAGGTCTTTACAGTTTCAACCCCTTTGGCAATAGATGGATTACTTATAGAACGGGGAGCCTTTGGAACGTGAACGAACTTAGGCACCCTCTTTGCCGGAGTTTCTACCTTTTTGGTTTTGATCGAGGAGAAGGTAGTTCCTAGGGTATCAAATATTTCCTCAATCTTGTCTATCCTAGAAGAGTCCAACTCATGGAATTTGACGGTCTCCAAAATTTTAAAATTTTTATGCATGGAGCTATCAAGTCTATTCAAATTCCCTTGGATCTTACGATCCAACTCATTTATCTTATTAATGCTTGGCATCTCTAGCTCTATCTTTTCAAGTTTTTTCATAATGTGAGCTAGGGTGATGTCCTCTCGAATGCTAACAACAGGGAGATTCCCAACAAGATTTTCAATAATACTAAGAGACTCCCAAACTGGGGCCTCTAGGAAATTCCCATTGATAGTAGTTTCTAGAATAAACCTATTCCAAGAAGTAATTCCAACATAAAAATTTCTAAGCAAGATAGTAGTAGGTTGCTTCTTGGTGGCTCTTTTTTGTGAATCATTAATTCTATACCAAGCATCTTTCAAACTTTCCCCACCTCTTTGTTTAAAGGTGAGAACTTCTGCCTCGTCAAAGACAAAAGGACCCGACATAATGATAACTAAAGAACGAGATAACTGTTTTTGTGATTTTTGATAAAAGGTACTAAAGCAAAAACTGAAAGGTAAACTAACAAGACTAAAAAGCAAAGGTAAAAGATAGCATGCAACTCCCCTATCCTCAAGAGTGGAGTCCCCGACAACGGCGCCAGAAAAACTCCTTGATGGGCCTCTAACCCCTCGTTGGTTACCCCAAGTGGAAGGTGTAAGATGCAGTGTTGTGGAAGTTTTTCCCTTAGCAAAGATGCCAATGATCGAATCCCCAGAGACTCCTAGGTTCAACAAGTAGGTGTCAACTGCTAACGGCGCCGGATTAGCAATCAACGTGGACCTGCACACAGATACAAATAACTTTGCTCCCAACGAGTACAGAGAGGTTGTCAATCCCTCCGGCCTTGTAGTTCACAAAGGATTAAACGCAAATGATAGTAGTGATAGATAATGTTTGCAATAGTAAGTAAAAGCAAAAAGTAAATAGCGGATGTGATCAATGATGGTAATATGGACCGGAGTCCCATGATGTTCACTAGTGATGTCTCTCTCCCAAAAGACGATAAAACAGCTATGTGAGGTAAACGAATTACAGCTGGACAATTGACAGGACCACGAACGCAAACCAGTGCTGACTACATTTCAAGAAAGGTTGAGGTTCAAAGCATGGGCGGTACGCCAAAGTAAGTAGACCGAAATCCATCAATATCTACTACTAATCATCCACCTTGAGATATCTATCCAGAACATCTCGCTGGTATTAAGTTGCGAGCCCCACCCATAGTGTAAACTCAAAGCAACAGACAACTGCATTAAAAGAACTTTGCGTAAAGTAAACAATCCTTGCAACTGCGGGCACAAGCACTGTTGTTTTCCCCCTTGTGGCAACATCACATCCCCTAGACTCATGTTTCTGTCACTCAAGCTAGTCATCGAGGGGCATGAACCCACAATCAAGCATAACGTTCCCTCTTGGAGTCACTACGTATTACTTGGCCAAAGCAATAAATAACAACGGAGAACATGCAAGAATTACTTACGAACATAAATATAAAAGAGGTAGATCAAATATATTACTCAATCACAATCTGAACATAATCTCATAATCCATCGGATCCCAGCAAACTCATCATAGCAACAGCATAAGGATTACATATGTGCCTCGATCATGTAGGGCAGCTCACGAGGACTAATTAGTGAAGCACAAGAACAGGAGGAGAACATCACATAGCTACTGGTCATGGACTCATGGTCCAAGGGAGACTACTCACAACTCATCCGGGAGGCGTCCATGGTGGTGGAGAAGCTCCCGATGGTGATCCTCCCCTCCGGTAGGGTGCCGGGAAGAGTTCTCCTGGTGCTCCCGATCTTGGAAGCGGCGGCGGCGGCGGAACAGAGATGAGATCGCGAAAAAGAGTTCCCGTCCCGAGGGTTTCGAAGGACGCTCTAAATATATGCCGAAGGGGGGCACCAGACGGGGCTCGGGGGGCCCAGGCACCCCCCCCCCCGGCGCGGCCCAGGGGGGGGGGCGCCGCCAGGGCGCCTGGAGCCCTGGTGCCCCCCCGCCTGTCCTTCGGGCGCACGGTAGGTTCTGGAACGCTGATTTTTTATATAATTTTTCTGGATTTTTCCTGGTAGTTCTCGTAATGTGAAAACCTGAAATACAAAAACAGCCGAAAACAGAAACTTGCACTGGGGTGCACTGGATTAGTAGGTTAGTCCAAATATGATCAAAAGTTTATGCAAGTGTATGAATATCATAGCAATATCACCCAAAAGTGGCATGGAGCAAGCATAAATTATAGATACGTTTTGGACGTATCAGCCTGGGAGGAGGTCCATAAAGAAAAACAGGCAATCGCTGGAATACCCAGGTTCCTCAATCCACCCAGATGTGTATTTAAGTTGCCACCTTAACTTGAACCATTAATTAACAATCTCACATCTGTCATGGATACACTCACCCAATCCACGTCTACGAGCATAGCAATAACCTATTAGCAAACGTAGAAGTAACTCCCAAGGGTTTGAAAATAATGCAGGTAATAGGTACTACCTCAATCTACTTCCCAGTCCACATGTTATTAGCTCCTACTCATGCAATGTGTGAGGGTTTGACTAATGCAATGAAAACTGGGTAATTGGAAAGTATGATCAAAGTGTTACTTGCCTTGCTGATGATCCGCAAAACCTAGAGATTCAAAGTAGCAAGCGGCGCACTCCAGGTACTCTATCGCAAACAAACAAACACACGATAAGTACTTAACTAATGCACGGGTAAAACTCAAATAAGAGATCTAACCAGAAAGTTCAACTTAAGAACTCCGGTTTGCAAAAGAAACAAACCAAATGAAACAACGTAAGTCAAACGAAGAAAGAGAAACAACTACCGTACCAATCTGGACCTAAGTCCAAATTAAACAAAGGCAAACGCTTGGGTGACTAGGTTAAACGGAAAGAGAGTTTCGAGACGAAACTCCAAGCGCTTGAATCGCGTGATTCCGATAAACGAGCAAAAAGATAAACTAGAACGAAGATCGGATCAGAAATCGCGATCAGAAAATAACTACGAAAAAGAAAACTAAAAACAACTTAACGAACAGACGTTCGTCAGCTGAGACTATACGACGAACTCGTTCGTTATAACGAACGAACGGGTGAACGCTCACTAATTAAGTAAACCGGAAAAAGGAAAAAAACCGATCTAACTAACAAAAAAACAAAACGACTAGGGTTCTAAAAAATCCGGCGGTTTTCCACCAAAGACCGGCGGCGGCGCGGCTACCTCATCGTCGTCCGGCGGGAGGGCGTCGGCGGCGGCGGCCGGGTGGTGGCAGGCGGCAGCGGTGGCGGTGGTGTGCGCTACGGCGGCGGCGGCGGCGAAGCTTGCAGCGGCGGCGGGCTGCTGCGGCGGCGGTGGCTTGCGGCGGGGCAGGGTG
>LR738710.1:619873888-619907560 GCA_902687465.1 Secale cereale | reverse complement strand
TTGGTGCTTGGAGGAGGGGGCAAGAAACGGCGGCGGCGGCGGAGTCTGACTCTGGCACGGCGGCGCGGGCGGGGAAGGCGGCGCGGCGGCATGGGCCGGGCTCGGCTGGGCTTCGGCCCAGTCGGGTTCGGGTCCCCTACTCTTTTTTTTAATTGACGCCGACTCTATGAAAAAGAAATCCTAGAAAATAAAATAAAAATCTAAAATTGCCAAAACAAATTTTCACCGTCTAAATCGAATATTTAGAACAAGATGAACATTTTCTTGGCACTAAAATGCATTTATGAAAACATGCAATTTTTCCTAATTCAAATAAAACTCCAAAGAAAACTTATTTGATTTTTTTATTAAATCCTCAGTATTTCTTTATTTTTGGGAGAGTCATTTTACTCCCTATCTCATATTTTCATAATAGAAATACTTGAAGATAAAATAAATAAAATCAAAGATCCTATTTTCAAAATTTGAGAAACCTCAAATATGAAAATATTGAAATCCCCAACTCTCTCCGAGGGTCCTTGAGTTGCGTAGGATTTACTTGGATCCACCAAAAGCAAGAAAATATGATATGCATGATGATCTAATGTATAACATTCCAAATTAGAAATTTGGGATGTTACAAACCTACCCCCCTTAAGATGAATCTCGCCCTCGAGATTCGGGTTGGCTAGAAAATCGGTGAGGGTGGTCCTTCCGCAGGTCTTCCTCTCGTTCCCAGGTAGCTTCATCCTCGGTGTGGTGGCTCCACTGAACTTTGCAAAATTTGATAACCTTGCTGCGGGTGACTCGGCTGGCATACTCAAGTATCTTGACTGGTCTCTCTTCATAGGTCAAGTCACCGTCGAGCTGAATAGCTTCCAATGGCACAGTATCCCTCAGCGGTATCTCAGCCATCTCGGCGTGGCATTTCTTCAATTGGGAAACGTGGAATACATCGTGAACTCCTGACAATCCTTCGGGCAGTTCCATCTTGTAGGCTACTTCTCCCATATGTTCCATAATCTTGTATGGTCCTACAAAACGTGGTGCTAGCTTTCCCTTAACTCCAAAGCGCTTAACTCCTCGAAGTGGAGATACTCGAAGATAAACTCGGTCTCCGACTTCGTAAACAATCTCCTTGCATTTTGAATCCGCGTAGCTCTTCTGCCTAGACTGGGCTATCTTGAGCCTATCGCAAATCAACTTTACCTTCTGTTCCGATTCCTTGATCAAATCTGGCCCAAACAACTGGCGATCTCCAACTTCATCCCAAGACAATGGGGTCCTACACCTCCTCCCGTATAACGCTTCGAAAGGGGCCATCTTCAAACTGGATTGATAGCTGTTGTTGTAAGAGAACTCCGCATAAGGCAAATTGTCATCCCAACTAGATCCATAATCTAGCGCACAAGCTCTTAGCATATCCTCCAAAATCTGATTGACTCTCTCAGTCTGTCCATCTGTCTGCGGATGAAAAGCTGTGCTAAACTCTAGACTGGTACCCAAAGTTTCGTGTAACTAATTCCAGAACTTTGAGGTAAACTGGGTTCCTCTGTCTGATACGATGCTCCTCGGAACTCCGTGCAGGCATACGATTCTGGTCATGTATATCTTTGCCAACTTCGCACTGGTATAAGTAGTCTTTACTGGGATGAAATGAGCTACTTTCGTCAAGCGATCGACTATAACCCAAATCGTGTCATAGCCTGAACGAGTTCTGGGTAATCCCATAATAAAATCCATGCCTAGTTTATCCCACTTCCATTCGGGTATTGGCAATGGTAGTAACAATCCTGCCGGCTTCTGATGTTCTGCCTTCACTCTCTGACATACATCACAAATGGCTACATACTCCTCAATGTCCTTCTTCATATCAGTCCACCAGAAGATATCCTTCAAGTCCAAGTACATCTTGGTATTTCCTGGGTGAATCGAGTATGGTGAATCATGGGCCTCCTGCAGAATCAACTTCCTGATCCCTAGGTCGTTAGACACATATACGCGGTCCTCAAACCATAGGGTGTTGTGCTCATCCTCACGAAATCCTTTAGCCTTTCCTTTGCTCATCCTCTCCTTTATAGAGGCAACCTCCTCGTCAGTTTGCTGAGCTTCTCTGATTTTATCCATCAGGGTAGACTGTATCTCCAGTGTTGCTACATAGCCTCTCGGAACTATCTCCAAACATAGTTCTCGTAAGTCCTCGGCTAACTCCTTTGGTAAATCCTCCGTCATTAGGGTATTGACATGGCTCTTACGGCTTAGCGCATCGGCTACTACGTTAGCCTTTCCGGGATGATAATGCAATCTCATGTCATAGTCCTTAATGAGTTCCAACCATCTCCTTTGCCTGAGGTTCAGCTCCTTCTGAGTGAATATATACTTCAAACTCTTGTGATCCGTATATACTTCACAATGGTTTCCGATGAGAAAATGTCTCCAAGTCTTTAATGCATGAACTACGGCTGCTAACTCCAAATCATGAGTGGCATAGTTCAATTCATGAGGTTTCAGTTGTCGTGAAGCATACGAAACTACTCTCCCTTCCTGCATAAGAACTGCTCCAAGTCCTCGACGTGAAGCGTCGCAGTACACCTCATAGTCCTTATGTTGATCTGGCAAAATCAACACAGGTGACGAGACCAAACGTTTCTTTAATTCCTGGAAACTGGCCTCACATTCTTCGGTCCAATTGAACTTGGTATCCTTCTTTAACAACTCTGTCATAGGTTTCGCAATCCTCGAGAAATTCTCAATAAATCTCCGGTAGTATCCTGCAAGTCCAAGAAAACTCCAGATCTCGGCAACTGTTGTCGGTGCTTCCCAATTGGTCACAGTGTCCACCTTGGCGGGATCTACTGCTATTCCTTCTTCGGATATAATGTGTCCGAGGAATCCAACTTCCTTCAACCAAAACTCACATTTGCTAAACTTGGCATACAACTGATGTTCTCTGAGCTACTCCAATACCAAACGGAAATGCTCTGCATGTTCCTCTTCATCCTTTGAGAAGATCAATATATCATCTATGAACACCACGGCGAACTTATCCAAAAACTCCATAAACACCTTGTTCATCAGGTTCATAAAGTATGTTGGTGCGTTAGTCAGACCAAAAGACATAACGGTATACTCGTACAACCCATACCTGGTGGTAAAGGCCGTCTTAAGTATATCCTGCTCTCGAATCTTCAATTGATGGTACCCTGATCGCATATTGATCTTGGAAAATACCTTAGCTTCTTGCAATCTATCGAACAGATCATTGATCATCGGCAATGGATACTTGTTCTTGATCGTTACTTCATTCAATCCTCGATAATCAACAACCATTCTTAATGATCCGTCCTTTTTCTCCACTAGAAGTACTGGCGAACCCCAAGGCGAATAACTTGGGCAAATGTAACCTTTATCCAGTAACTCCTCAATCTGTTTCTTAATCTCCTCCAAATCCTTTCGGGCATCCTGTATGGTCTCTTAGAAATTGGCCCTGTGCCTGGCAAAAGCTCAATCAAAAACTCAATATCTCTATCTGGTGGCATGCCTGGCAGTTCCTCTGGAAATACGTCAGGGAAATCTTTCATCACTGGTACTTCCTCCTAAACAACTCCTCATAAGGAATTTACTCTGTTCCTTTTCGGCACATGCCGGGATACATACTTGATCCTTCTTCCTTCTGGCGTAGTAAGCAAAATGGACTTACTGGCGCATTCAATGTTCCCTCCGTACTTGGATAACCAATCCATGCCTAATATCACATCCAATCCTTGAGATTCCAATACTATTAGGTCCGAAGGGAATGTGTAGTTACCAATCCTTAATGGCAACTGATCACACCATAACTTAGCCATATACTCTGCTCCGGGTGAGGTTACTAACATGGGTGACCTAAGGGCTTGGGTTGGCATCTTATACTTATCCACAAATCCCCTTGAAATGTATGAATGCGTTGCACCAGTATCAAAAAGAACGAGTGCAGTAAAGGACTTAACTAAAAACTTACCTATTACTACATCTGGCTGAGCTTCAACCTCCTCCACGCTAACGTGCTTCACTTGTCCCCTATTAAAAGGGTTCGGCTTCTTTCTAGAGCTTGCATTGCCATTTCCATTCTGGGCTTCTAGACATTCATTGGCGTAATGTCCCATCTTCTGGCACTTAAAGCAAGTGACTTGACTCAGGTCTTACTTGGCTGGAGTTGTTGGGTTGGTGCGGTTCTGTCCATTGCTTCCTCCATTCCCATTTCCATTCTTGGGGCCACTATGATTGTGCGAGCTACCTCCTCCATGGGTACGTTGAAATTGTCCTACCGTTTTAGGGGTAAAACATGGCTTCTGTTGGGCTCCAGAATTGTACTTTCCTTGTCCATACTTCCTCTTGCGATTTTCAATCTGTTGGTGCTTCCCTTCAATCATTAGAGCTCGATCAAACAGTTCCTGGTAGTTGTTGAAGCTTGCTACCATCAAATGTACGCTCATTTCATCATTCAGCCCTTCCATAAATATTTCCTGCTTAGCGGCATCTGTGGCCACATCATTTGGGGCATAATGGGATAGAGTACTAAACTCATCTACGTACTGAGCCACAGTACGATTGCCTTGGCGCAAGTTGCGAAACTCCCGCTTCTTCATCCTCATAGCTCCAGTTGAGACATGGGCGGTACGAAAAGCTTGCTGAAACTGATCCCAAGTAACATTGGCTATGGGAAAAGTGGCTGTGTAATTCTCCCACCACGTTGCGGCTGGTCCTGACAGCTGATGTGCGGCAAAACACACCTTCTCCGCATCTGAGCAGTTAGCAGTGGTCAAATCCCTTCCAATCTTGCGCAGCCAGTCATCAGCGACTATTGGTTCAATGCTACTAGCAAACACCAGTGGTTGTAACCTTAAGAAACGGGTCAGGTTATCCATGGGTGGTGGTGGTGGTGGGTTGTTGTTGTTCTGGTTGTTCTGAGTGTTCTGGACAAGAAGTTGCATCAAAGTGTTCTACTGCTGGATCAACTGAGTGAGCTCAGGGAGAAACTCAAATCCGGGCTCACGTCTTGGAGGCATCTGATGGGTGTAGAGGGAAGAGATTAGAATAGAAAATAGGTCTAAGGGAAAATCACTACCCAATGCACACAAGACAAACACAAACATATCACACCAATATCAAATCATAACAAGGGCTTACACGGATCTAACGTTACAAAAGTGCTCTAAATCTACTAAATGGGGAAACTACTAGTCATAGGGAGGTCTTCTAGAAATTTTGATCGGCAGAGGATTCCATGATGTCAGCTCGAGCTTCATCTTCATAGTCCTCATCATCGCTATCATCGGGATCTGAGCCCGTGTCGTCAAGGATGATGTAGTCTTCAGGTGGAATCTCCTTGGGTTCTTCTTCCTCTTCTTCCACTCCTGGGGCTGGATCTCCCATGAATACTCCTAGCTTTCGTGTCAAATCATCATTCTTCTCCACAAGTATTAACATCTCCTCCTCATATCCGTCGCGTGTAGACTTGAGTTCCTCCTCTAACTCCAAGTTTCTGGTTAGTGATTTCTTCAAGTCTATCATCCCTGCACACATCTGGTGCTCCCGGCGACGAATGTGCTGGTTTAACTCTTGAATGAACGAGGCAATGGACCTGTCCTTCCGGGTGTTGATCATGTCCCACCGCTTATCTCGACGTCCACAAATCTGGTAGATGGTGTCCTTTAGCTCCTGCTTGTAGATTTCTCCAATCCTTCCCATAGCGATGTGGGCTGCCATGCTCCTGCCTAGGCTCCATGTAGGCGCATTAAAGGAAAATTCTATGGGTGCGGTGACGGGCATGAACGTCCTTCCTGGAACTTGAGCTTGAATCAACCAGCGCTCCTCTTCAGGTAAAGTGGCGTCGTAGGTTCCGGTGAAACAGGGTAGTCCGATGTTTAGATATCTGGTGACCTCCTTCAGGTGTCGTCCAAATGGTGTATCTTCATCAGGTTGCGTGAACTTGTTCCTTGCATCCACCATCCTAAAAGAGTAGAAAAGATGAGGAGTCAGAAAGGAGAAGGGTGAATAGTGCTCTAGGGTTTTAGCTTAGTGGTCGTGTCCTACAGTCGGCGTGTGCTCTGATACCATCTAGTAGCGACCAGACCTCAAACAGTCTGATCTATGTGTATCAGTGTCATCCCTGGATCAGTAATGCTGACACGCACAGTACTTGAAAGATTTATAACAGAGTGGCAATCACACACTTATTACATCGATAGTTCCAACGATGAACTTATTACAATAAAAATGGCTTAAGGCCATCTAATGACGATAACAGTGGAAGGCTTGGAAGATAAGTGAGTCCATCAACTCCGACGGCATCACTGAGTATAGAACCACGACCTAAGAGTCACCTTACTTGTCGTCTGAAAAGTGTGCAACATGAACGTTGCAGCCCAAAAACGGGTCAGCACATGGAATATGCTGGCAAAGTAACACATAGAGAGTAACAAAAGTAAAGCTATACTATATGCAATATGGCTGGTGGAAAGCTCTATGGTTTGCGTAAAGCCAATTTTTCCCTACTGTAAAGGAATAGATTTTTATTAACTATCATGGTAGTTGAAACATCATTGAGAAGATAGACATCCTCTCAATCCCAATTAATCATCATCATTAAAACCCAACAATATTAATTAAAGTAACATGATGAGATTCACATGATAATCCAAGTACTAGATACTCAAGACGTCCGTAACTGGGGACACGGCTAATCATGATCAGTTTGTACACTCTGCAGAGGTTTGTACATTTTCCCCCACAAGACTCGATCTCCTCCGTTGGGATTCCCGCACTTCATGTTGTTTGAGAAACGGATGACCGAGACATAGTCTTTCAGAAGCACCAGCACCTTACGAACGGGTGGACCGTACCAACCTACATCCCCTACATCTGCTAGTCCACCACTGTAAGAGTTCGCACGACTTAGTCAACTATGCTAGAGCCCATAATAGCTTGTGGCTGCACACGGAAGTTTCTAGTATGAATAATCTCATGATCCCTTTGAGCCTGGGTGGCGGTCCATAAAGAAAAACAGGCAATCGGTGGAATACCCAGGTGCCTCAATCCACCCAGATGTGTATTTAAGTTGCCACCTTAAGTTGAACCATTAATTAACAATCTCACATCTATCATGGATACACTCACCCAATCCACATCTACGAGCATAGCAATAACCTATTAGCAAACGTAGAAGTAACTCCCAAGGGTTTGAAAATAATGCAGGTAATAGGTACTACCTCAATCTACTTCCCAGTCCACATGTTATTAGCTCCTACTCATGCAATGTGTGAGGGTTTGACTAATGCAATGGAAACTGGGTAATTGGAAAGTATGATCAAAGTGTTACTTGCCTTGCTGATGATCCGCAAAACCTAGAGATTCAAAGTAGCAAGCGGCGCACTCCGGGTACTCTATCGCAAACAAACAAACACACAATAAGTACTTACCTAATGCACGGGTAAAACTCAAATAAGAGATCTAACCAGAAAGTTCAACTTAAGAACTCCGCTTTGCAAAAGAAACAAACCAAACAAAACAACGAAAGTCAAACGGCGAAAGAGAAACAACTACCGTACCAATCTGAACCTAAGTCCAAATTAAACAGAGGCAAACGCTTGCGTGACTAGGTTAAATGAAAAGAGAGTTTCAAGACGAAACTCCAGGCGCTTGAATCGCCTGATTCCGATAAACGAGCAAAAAGATAAACTAGAACGAAGATCGGATCAGAAATCGCGATCAGAAAATAACTACGAAAAAGAAAACTAAAAACAGCTTAACAAACAGACGTTCGTCAGCTGAGACTAAACGACGAACTCGTTCGTTATAACGAACGAACGGGTGAACACTCACTAATTAACTAAATCGGAAAAAAGAAAAAAAAACCGATCTAACTAACAAAAAAAAACAAAACGACTAGAGTTCTAAAAAAACTGGCGGTTTTCCACCGAAGACTGGCGGCGGCGCGGCTACCTCATCGTCGTCCGGCGGGAGGGCGTCGGCGGCGGCCGGCGGGCGGTGGCAGGCGGCGGCGGTGGCGGTGGTGTGCGCTGCGGCGGCGGCGGTGGCGAAGCTTGCGGTGGCGGCGGGCTGCTGCGGCGGCGGTGGCTTGCGGCAGGGCAGGGTGCGGCAGGGGAGCGGGGTGATGGCATATATATAGGGGGGGCTTGGTTCTTGGAGGAGGGGGCAAGAAACGGCGGCGGCGGCGGAGTCCGACTCTGGCACGGCGGCGCGAGCGGGGAAGGCTGCGCAGCGGCATGGGCTTGGCTCAGCTGGGCTTCGGCCCAGTCGGGTTCGGGGCCCCTACTCTTTTTTTTAATTAACGCCGACGCTACGAAAAAGAAATCCTAGAAAATAAAATAAAAATCTAAAATTGCCAAAACAAATTTCACCGTCTAAATCGAATATTTAAAACAAGATGAACATTTTCTTGGCACTAAAATGCATTTTTGAAAACATGCAATTTTTCCTAATTCAAATAAAACTCCAACGAAAACTTATTTGATTTTTTTATTAAATCCTTAGTATTTCTTTATTTTTGGGAGAGTCATTTTACTCCCTATCTCATATTTTCATAATATAAATACTTGAAGATAAAATAAATAAAATCAAAGATCCTATTTTCAAAATTTGAGAAACCTCAAATATGAAAATATTGAAATCCCCAACTCTCTCCGAGGGCCCTTGAGTTGCGTAGGATTTACTTGGATCCACCAAAAGCAAGAAAATATGATATGCATGATGATCTAATGTATAACATTCGAAATTGGAAATTTGGGATGTTACAGCAGCCGCCGTCCCGACGCTGCTACCACGATGCGCCCGCCGCGCACCCGCGACCACTAATATGTCTCAGTCGTATCTACTTTTCCAAACTCTTTTGCCCTTGGTTTGGACTCTAATTTGCATTATTTGAATGGAACTAACCCGAGCTGACGCCGTTGTTAGGATCTAGGGTTCTGCCGGTTCTAGAGCGGAGATTGTAGGGGAAGGATGGAGGAGGACGAGGGTGAGGGCGCGGCGGCTAGGCGCCGTCCTTGCGCGGTGAAGGCGGCGACGACTGTGGCAGGAGGGAGATGGCGCAGGGGAGGAGGCAGCTAGGGTTAGGTCTCCCGGATCCATAAGGAAGCCGATCAATTATGATTGCTTCTTTCTTAATCTCAAAACGGATCCTTACATGACTTTATATAATCCTCCTAATGATATAATTGGGCTAAGCCCCTAACACGATAAGATAACTGGGCCAGGCCCCTAACTGCCTGGGCTGTAGTATGTGCCGCTCATAACATTTCTCCCTGCCCGCACAAATAGCTTGTCCTCGAGCTGGAAGGCGGGGAAGCGCTTGCGGAACTCTCCGAGGTGATCAACTGTCGCCAAACACCTCTGCGACAGCTGGGGCGGGTAGGTTGCCGAGCCCTGCGGCGGCGGCGTCCTCCTCAATGTACTCTGCAGCCTCCAGGTAGAAGAGTCGTGGGTAGACGTGGTCGGGCACATAGGGCTCGTCGCAGTTGAAGCATTACCGTTGGCGACGACGCTCGAGTTGATCGGCCGGGGTTAGCCGACGGAATGGGCGCGCAGATAACCGACAAGTGTAGGGGATCAATTGTAGCCTCTTTCGATAAGTAAGAGTGTCGAACCCAACGAGGAGCTAAAGGCAGAACAAATATTCCCTTAAGTTCTATCGACCACCGATACAACTCTACGCACGCTTGACGTTTACTTTACCTAGAACAAGTATGAAACTAGAAGTACTTTATAGTTTTTGTGGGATAGGTTTGCAAGAATATAAAGAGCACGTAAATAAAACTAGGGGCTGTTAGGATAAAGAAACAATAAAGTTAATGATAGCAAGTGTAGAAAAGTGGTGGTAGGAGTTGCGAAATTGCCCCTAAGAAATTGACTACGTTACTAGACCGATAGCAAGTTTTATGTGGGAGAGGCCACTTCTAGCATGTCATCCCTTACTTGGAATTCTATGCACTTATGATTGGAACTATTAGCAAGCATCCGCAACTACTAACGTTCATTAATGTAAAACCCAACCATAGCATTATGATATATTGGTCCCCCTTCAATCCTGTATGCATCAATTTCTACGCTAGGTTGAAGCTTCTGTCACTCTTGCCCTCCAATACGTAGTCCTATCAACATACAACTAACCCTATGGTGTGATCCACGTGCGCGCTCATATGATGGGCACCAAAGGATAGCAACATAACCATAAGCAAATTAAATCAATCATAGAAATTCACCAATCACCGATTGGATAACGATAATCTTCTCAAACATCATAGGATGGCAACAAATCATTGGATAATAATATGAAGCATAAAGCACCATGTTCAAGTAGAGGGTACAGCGGGTTGCGGAAGAGTGGACCGCTGTAGATAGATTGGGGAAGGTGATGGAGATGTTGGTGAAGATGACGGAGGTGTTGGTGTAGATCGCCGTCACACGATGATGGCCCCGGCGGCGTTCCGGCGCCACCGGGAGAGAGGGGGAGAGAGCCCCCTCCTTCTTCTCTTCTTCTTTGACCTTCTCCCTAGATGGGAGAAGGGTTTCCCCTCTGGTCCATGGCCTCCATGGCGGCAGAGGGGCGAGAGCCCCTCCGAGATTGGATCTGTCTCTCTGTCTCCCTCTGTTTCTGCGTTCCCAGATTCTGTCCCTTCACCGTTTCTTATATTCCCGGAGTTCCGTAACTCCGATTGGGCTGATTTTTTGACACGAGTTTTACCCAGATATTAGCTTTCTTGCGGCGGAAGAAGGGAATCAACCGCCTTACGGTGTGGCCACGAGGGCCTAGGGCGCGCCTGCCCCTAGTGGGCGCGCCCCCCCTGCCTCGTGACCCACTCGGGCATCGTCTCGTGTTAGTTCCGCTTCCCTAAATTCACATATATTCCGAATAAAAATCTCCGTCCGTTTTTATTCCATTTGGACTCCGTTTGATATGGATATTCTGCGAAACAAAAAACATGCAACAAACAGGAACTAGCACTGGGCACTGGATCAATATGTTAGTCCAAAAAAATAGTATAAAAAGTTGCCAAAAGTATATGAAAGTTGTATAATATTGGCATGGAACAATCAAAATTTATAGATACGACGGAGACGTATCAGCATCCCCAAGCTTAATTCCTGCTCGTCCTCGAGTAGGTAAATAATAAAAAATATATTTTTTGATGTGGAATACTACCTAGTATAATCTTGATCATGTAATCTAACCATGGCATGAATATTAAGACACGAGTGATTCAAAGCAATAGTCTATCATTTGACATAGAAGAATTTAATACTCGGGCATCCCAACAAACAATCAAGTCTTTCAAAATATCAATGCTAAAGAATGTTATCCCTACAAAATCATATAGTCTTTTATGCTTCCCTTTTCTTAACACAAGGTACCCCTCATGCCCATCCCGGTGTCAGCCAAGCAATTGTTTTCATACTTTACTTTTTCGAACCTTTTAAATTCTTCACGCAATAGATGAGCGTGAGCCATGGATATAGCACTATGGGTGGAATAGAAGGTGGTAGTAGACAAAAGTAGGGAGAAAGTCTCACATCGACTAGGCGTATCAATGCCTATGGAGATGCCCATCAATAGATATCAATGTGAGTGAGTAGGCATTGCCATGTAACAGATGCACTAGATCTATAAGTGTATGAAAGCTCAAAAGAAAACTAGTGGGTGTGCATCAACTTGCTTGCTCTTGAAGATCTAGGGCATTTGAGGAAGCCCATCGTTGGAATATACAAGCCAAGTTCAATAATGAAAATTCCCACTAGTATATGGAAGTGACAACATAGGAGACTCTCTATCATGAAGATCATGGTGCTACTTTGAAGCAGAAGTGTGGAAAAAAAGATAGTAGCATTGTCCCTTTTTTCTTTTTTTCTTTTTTTGGGCCTTCCTTTTTTTTATTTGGCCTTTTTTTGCCTTTCTTTTCCTTTTTCTTTTGGCCTTTTTTTTCTTTTTTTTCAAGGGACAATGCTCTAATAATGATGGTCATCACACTTCTATTTACTTACAACTCGATACTAGAACAAAAATATGACTCTATATGAATGCCTCCGGCTGTGTACCGAGATGTGCAATGATCTAGCGTAGCAATGACATCAAAAAATAGACAAGCCATGGAAACATCATGCTAGCTATCGTACGATCATGCAAGGCAATATGACAATGATGGTGTGTGTCATAATAAACGAAACAGTGGAGTTACATGACAATATATCTCAAAATGGCTATGGAAATGCCATAATAGGTAGGTATGGTGGCTGTTTTGAGGAAGGTATATGATGGGTGTATGGTACCGGCGAAAGTTGCGCGGTACAAGAGAGGCTAGCAATGGTGGAAGGGTGAGAGTGCGTATAATCCATGGACTCAACATTAGTCATACAGAACTCACATACTTATTGCGAAAAATCTATTAGCCCTCGAAGCAAAGATACTACGACGCATGCTTCTAGGGGGGAGGTTGGTAGGAGTTAACCATCGCGCGCCCCCGACCTTCATGCAAAGATAAACAATCAAAATACAATGCGCGCCAATTTGGTTACATAGTTAGGAGACCATACGTGCATGCTTCGGGAACCACAAACCTTAACACCAATATTTTTACCAAACCATAATCATTCACTAGTTCCTCCCACATATTAGCATCTCTATATCGCAAAACTATTGCAAGGAATCAAACATATCATATTCAGCGATCTAAAAGTTTATGTAGGATTTTATGACTAACCATGTGAATGACCAATTCTTGTCAACTCTCTAAATAGATATAAGTGAAGCAAGAGAGTTTTAATTATTTCTTCAAAAGTTATGCCCATGCTCTAACAATTATAAGTGAAGCAAAAGAGCATTCTACAAATGGTGGTTTTCTATGTGAAGAGAAACAGGCAATCCAAACTTCAAATGATATAAGTGAAGCACATGAAGCATTCTATAAAGCCATAATCAAAAGATATAAGTGAAGTGCAAAGAGCATTCTATAAATCAACCAAGGACTATCTCATACCAGCATGGTGCATTTATTAAAAGAAAAAGAAAAATCACACGATGCTCCAAGATCTGCACATATCACATGAATGAAACGAATCCGAAAACATACCAATACTTGTTGAAGAAAGAGGGGATGCCTTCCGGGGCATCCCCAAGCTTAGACGCTTGAGTCTCCTTGAATATTTACTTGGGGTGCCTCGGGCATCCCCAAGCTTGAGCTCTTGCCTCTCCTTCTTCTGCTCACATTGAGACCTCCTTGATCTTCAAACACTTCATCCACACAAAACTTCAATAGAAAACTCGGTAAGATCCGTTAGTATAATAAAGCAAATCACTATTCTAAGTATTGTTGCAAACCAATTCAATTTTTTTTTGCATTTAGCTACTGTAATATAACTTTTCCATGGCTCAATCCACTGATAGAAATTGATAGTTTCATCAAAACAAGCAAACTATGCATCAAAAACATAATCCGTCTAAAACAGAACAATCTGTAATAATATGAACATTCACCATACTTATGATACTTGAACAATTCTGCCAAAATTAGGAAAAATAAACAATTTGTATAGAAATACAGTGCAAAAAAGTTTCAGAACCATTTGACGTTCAAGCAAAAAATGTAAAATCGCGCACTACAGCCAAAGTTTCTGTCCTGCACCGCACAAACCAACAAGCATTGTAAACATGCTAAATGCAAACCTTGGGACATTATTTTTATAATACAATGGAATTGTACAAGGGGATACATTTTTTTGTTGAAAAGTTGCTGTAATTAAAGATTTGCAAAGTTTCCATGGGCATGAAGAAAGTTCAAGGAGCTCCCCCATTTCAATGGTGCTCGTATTTCTTACTTTCACTTTTCTTTTTGAAAAAGTTTTAGGTTCCCCTCTTTATTTTTTGTTTTTAAACTTTATAAAAGCACACAATAGAAATAAATGACTCTCTAAAACTTCCGGGTTGTCTCCCTGGAAGTGCTTTCTTTAAAGCCATTAAGCTAGGCATATAGTGCTCAAGTAATGGATCCACCCGGATCCCAAGGTATATCAAAGCAAATTTTAATTAGCAATGATTTGGCATTTAGTAGTGAGCACAGAGTGATACGCGTCATGAAACAACAAACTCTAACTCTCTTCCTATGCATAGGCATGTCATACAAGAACAATTCATGCACCTCAAGTAAAGGCCAATGCATAGTATAAGCAGTTTCTTGCAATTTTTTCATGTTGGAAACATAGAGAGGCGGAGATGTAGTTCCTCTATCATAATATTTGCAAGTAGGAGCAGCAAGCACATGCATATTATATTCATCAAAATCATCATGTGTAACGGAAAAAGGCAACCCATCAATATAATCCTTAATAAGTGCAAACTTCTCCGATATAGTGTAGTTTAGAGAACTCAAAAAGATAATAGGACTATCATGCGTGGGTGCAATAGCAACTATCTCATGTTTAACATAAGGAACTATAGCAAGTTCATATCCATAAGCATAATTCATATTGGCATCTTGGCCACAAGCATAGCAAGCATCATCAAAAAGGGATATTTCAAAAGAATCAACAGGATCATAACAATCATCACAGCATTCATCCTTCGGTAAGCACGAAGGGAAATTAAACAATGTATGGGTTGAAGATTTACTCTCATTAGAAGGTGGGCACGGGTAGCTAATCCACTCTTCCTCCTTTTGTTCTTCGCTCTCCTCCTCACCTTTTTCATCCAATGAGCTCACAATGTCATTAATTTCTTCTTCCATAGAATCCTGCAAAATATTAGTCTCTTCTTGGACAGCGGAGACTTTCTCAATAAACGCATCAATATTGGAGTTATATTCATAATTCAAATAGCAATATTATAATATAGCAAGATTTTCAGGCCTAGAAACATCATCATCAAAAGCATCATTCTTTCTAAAGAGAGATTCAATTTCATAAGCACCCTTAAAAGCAACGAATTCTTCTATTTGTTCCACATCATAATAATCATATATACCATTAGCATAAGAAGCTAAGGTTTCATTATCATTAAATTTGCATGAAAAGGGAAGGTGTGGACCTTCATCCTAGAGCAACAAGTATAATCATATCTCAAGCATAGTTGCCGAGCATACCAATGCAACATATGAATTTGATCCCATAACAGTTTCCCGTTTTGTGTCAAGCGATAATCCCTAAAGTATTCACGTTGATCCAACGTTACTCCCATTACATAGGGTTTTCTCAGGATTATCAAAGTAGTACATAATATCTTTCACATAATGAGCATCGAGGGTTTTAGGAGGTTCCCCATCTCCATGAGTAGCAAGTACACCTAATGTTTTTGGTATCTCGTGTTCCATATCCATAAATAAAGATAGAGAACAACTTAGAACAACAAATAAAATCTACTTAGTGATAAAGCAAACAAGCACACACGAGAATATTCACCCCACGCTATTGCTCCCCGGCAACGATGCCAGAAAAAGGTCTTGATAACCCACAAGTGTAGGGGATTAGTTGTAGCCTCTTTCGATAAGTAAGAGTGTCGAACCCAACGAGGAGCTAAAGGCAGAACAAATTTCCCTCAAGTTCTATCGACCACCGATACAACTCTACGCACGCTTGACGTTTACTTTACCCAGAACAAGTATGAAACTAGAAGTACTTTGTAGTTTTTGTGGGATAGGTTTGCAAGAATATAAAGAGCATGTAAATAAAAATAGGGGCTTTTAAGATAAAGAAACAATAAAGTTAATGATAGCGAGTGTGGAAAAGTGGTGGTAGGAGTTGCGAAATTGCCCCTAAGCAATTGACTATGTTACTAGACCGATAGCAAGTTTTATGTGGGAGAGGCCACTGCTAGCATGTCATCCCTTACTTGGAATTATATGCACTTATGATTGAAACTATTAGCAAGCATCTGCAACTACTAATGTTCATTAAGGTAAAACCCAACCATAGCATTACGATATATTGGTCCCCCTTCAATCCCATATGCATCAATTTCTACGCTATGTTGAAGCTTCTGTCACTCTTGCCGTCCAATACGTAGTCCTATCAACATACAACTAACCCTATGGTGTGATCCACGAGCACGATCATATGATGGGCACCAAAGGACAGCAACATAACCACAAACAAATTAAATCAATCATAGCAATTCACCAATCACCGATAGGAGAACGATAATCTACTCAGACATCATAGGATGGCAACACATCATTGGATAATAATATGAAGCATAAAGCACCATGTTCAAGTAGAGGATACAACGGGTTGTGGGAGAGTGGACCACTGTAGATAGATGGGGAACGGTGATGGAGATGTTGGTGAAGATGACAGAGGTGTTGGTGTAGATCGCCGTCACACGATGATGGCCCCGGCGGCGTTCCAGCGCCACCGGGAGAGAGGGGGAGAGAGCCCCCTCCTCCTTCTTCTTCCTTAACCTTCTACCTAGATGGGAGAAGGGTTTCCCCTTTGGTCCATGGCCTCCATGGCGGCAGAGGGGCGAGAGCCCCTCCGAGATTGGATCTGTCTCTCTGTCTCTCTCTGTTTCTGCGTTCCCAGATTCTGTCCCTTCACCGTTTCTTATATTCCCGGAGATTTGTAACTCCGATTGGGCTGATTTTCTGATACGATTTTTATCCGAATATTAGCTTTCTTGCGGCTAAAGAAGGGAATCAACCGCCTTACAGTGTGGCCACGAGGGCCTAGGGCGCGCCTGCCCCTGGTGGGTGCGCTCCCTGCCTCGTGGCCCACTCGGGCATCGTCTCGTGTTGGTTCCGCTTCCCAAAATTCACATATATTCCAAAAAAATCTCCATCCGTTTTTATTCCGTTTGGACTCCGTTTGATATGGCTATTCTGCGAAACAAAAAACATGCAACAAACAGGAACTGGCACTGGGCACTGGATCAATATGTTAGTCCCAAAAAATAGTATAAAAAGTTTCCAAAAGTATATGAAAGTTGTAGAATATTGGCATGGAACAATAAAAAATTATAGATACGACGGAGACGTATCACGCGCCGCGGCCGCGGCGAGGGATGCTGCGGAAGCCTGAGCAGGCCGACCCTGCGTGGGAACGTCCAACCAGTGTGGCGGCCCAGCGACCCAGGACGGTGACGCTTGCTGGATGACCACCGCGCGGTGCTCGAGTGCACGGACGTAGTACATGGCCGTCTGGAGGTCCTGGGGTCCCCGAAGCTCCACGTCCACGCGGATGTGATCCGGGAGACCACCCGCGAAGAGCTCGGCTCGCTGTTGCGCCGTCACACCCTGCGCGTAGCATGCTAGGGCCTGGAAACGATCGGCGAAGTCCTGCACCGTGGAGGTGAAGGGAAAGCAGCCAAGCTCTGCCAGTCGGCTCCCGTGGATCGGCGGCCCGAAGCGAAGGAGGCGGAGCTCACGAAAGCGCTCCCAAGGGGGCATGCCACCCTCGACCTGCTCGAGGGCATAGTAACACGTCTGGGCGGCGCCTCGGAGGTGATACGAGGCGAGCCAGGTGCGGTCCAACATGAGGGTGCGTTGCCCGCAGAAGAACTGCTCGCACTGGTTGAGCCAGTTGAGGGGGTCCTCAGTACGGTAGTCGGTGGCAAAGGCGATCTTGGCAAATCGTGGCGGCGTTTGGATCTGACCGCCATGGCCATACGACTCGGCGGTGCGGAGCAGCGAGGAGGGTAGTGCCCGGTCGGTGGGGACTGGAGGTTCCTCGCGGAACGGTGGGTCGGTGCGGCCCGCATAGGCACCCACGGAGCCGGATGGATCGTCGCACTGTATGGTGGGCGCCGGCTAGTCCCCGGCCGCGGTATAGACCGGCTAGTCCCTGGACAACTAGGTCGGGAGCGGTGACGACGGTGGTGGGAAGCGAACATTCTGGATCGGGACACCTTCCGGCGTGGTCGAGGCCGGTCCGGTGTTGAACGGTGGAGGGGCCTGCAACGGCGGCGGGCCGATGGTCACGGGGGGCGCCGCGAGGGCCGGCGGTGGCCACTACGTCCACTGCGGGGTGGTGGCGGGCGGTGGCTGCAAGTGCAGCTGTGGCTGCAGCAGCCCAACGTATGCCGCGGAGGCCGCCGTGGGTGGTGGGTAGCACGGCTGGGCCGGCGGACCGGTGGCGACGGCCGGCGGCGGCGGTGGCAGCGGCCCGTAGGGGCTGGCTAGGTACATCCGGATCCCCTGGACCACTGTGAGCAGGTCGTTGAGGACCCTGGTGGTCTCCACCGGGGAGTAGACGGCGACGTCCGGGGCGGTGGAGGGCAGCATCATCTCGCCGGTGGAGGCACCGACGGTGAAGTCCATCGACGCGGTGGGGAGGGCCAGCGGCATGATGGAGGGGATTGGCGGCGCAGTGGTGATGGGCAGCGGCGGGATGGGTGGTGGTGCAGACATGATCGGAACTGAGCTACCTGATACCAAGGTGTTAGGAGCTTGGGTTCTGCCGGTTCTAGGGCGGATATTGTAGAGGAAGGATGGAGGAGGACAAGGGCGAGGGCGCGGCGGCCGGCGGCTGGGCGCCGTCCTTGTACGGTGGAGGCGGCAGCGGCTGTGGCAGGAGGGAGATGGCGCAGGGGAGGAGGCAGCTAGGGTTAGGTCTCCCGACTCCCTAAGGAAGCCTAGCAATTATGATTGCTTCCTTCTTAATCTCAAAACGGATCCTTACATGAGTTTATATAATCCTCCTAATGATATAATTGGGCTAAGCCCCTAACACAATAAGATAATTGGGCCAGGTCCCTAACTGCCTGGGCTATAGTATGTGCCACTCATAACAGCTGTTTTCAGCAGAATTGCCTTGGTGTTATTTTTGTGCAGAAATAAAAGTTCTCGGAATGACCTGAAATTCAATGGAGAATATTTCCAAAATATATAAAAAATATTGGCAAACAGAACTACCGTAGGGGCCCACACCCTGGCCACAAGGGTGGGGGGGGGGCGCCCCCTACCTTGGGGCCCGGAGCCACCGCCACCTCCTGTTCTTCATCGGGAGACCTGATCTGGAGTCCGTTCGGGGCTCCAGAGAGTGGAGATCGTCGCCGTCGTCATCATCAACCATCCTCCATCACCAATTTCATGATGCTCACCGCCGTGCGTGAGTAATCCCATCGTAGACTTGCTGGACGGTGATGGGTTGGATGAGATTTATCATGTAATCGAGTTAGTTTTGTTAGGGTTTGATCCCTAGTATCCACTATGTTCTGAGATTTATGTTGCTATTACTTTGCTATGCTTAATGCTTGTCACTAGGGCCCGAGTGCCATGATTTCAGATCTGAACCTATCATGTTTTCATGAATATATTTGTGTTCTTGATCCTATCTTGCAAGCCAATAGTCACCTACTACGTGTTATGATCCGGCAACCCCGGAGTGACAATAGCCGGGACACTTCCCGGTGATGACCATAGTTTGAGGAGTTCATGTACTCACTAAGTGTTAATGCTTTGGTCCGATACTCTATTAAAAGGAGGCCTTAATATCCCTTAGTTTCCATTAGGACCCCGCTGCCACGGGAGGGTAGGACAAAAGATATCATGCAAGTTCTTTTCCATAAGCACGTATGATTATATTCGGAATACATGCCTATTGATGAATTGGAGCTAGTTCCGTGTTACCCTAGGTTATAACTGCTACATGATGAATATTATCCGACACTTATCATTGCCGGTCCATTGCCTACGAGTTCGTTCCATATTGATACTTGCTTTCGTTACTTTCGTTACTGCTGCTGTCACCATCACCACGAAACTGCTACTGTTACTTTTGCCACTATTACCGTTACTTCCATACTACTTTCCTACTAAATACTTTGCTGCAGATATTAAGTTTTCCAGGTGTGGTTGAATTGACAACTCAGCTGCTAATACTTGAAAATATCTTTGGCTCCCCATGTGTCGAATCAATAAACTTGGGTTCAATACTTTACCCTCGAAAACTGTTGTGATCCCCTATATTTGTGGGTTATCAACCACCCTCTCATTGCCAGGTCGCCGAAGAAGCTTCCGAAGAGCAAGACATGGATCTTCAGCGTCCGGGCAAAGTTGTCCAGCAACTTCGATGCCGGACGCCGCTTCTGGCAGGACACGTACACCACGACCGACAAGGTTGCGCGTGCCTACGACGTGGTAGTGTGGCGTGCCGAGAGGTGCTACTTCTTGAGCTTGCGTTGATTTTCCCTTGAAGAGGATAGGGTGAGGCAGCAAAGTAGAGATAAGTATTTCCCTCAGTTGAGAATCAAGGTATCAATCTAGTATGAGGTACAAGTAAGTCTCGAATATATGCACCTACACAAACTAACAAACGTTCGCACACAACGCGCAAAAGGGGTTGTCAATCCCTTGAACGTCATGAATAAGAGTGAGATCTGATAGAGATATATTTTAAACTAAAGTTAAAAGTTACATAAAGTAAACACAAAATAATTGCAGCAAGATATTTTTTGGTTTTTTGCTTTTATAGATCTAAAAATATAAGATGGAAAATAGACCCGGGGGGCATAGGTTTCACTAGAGGCTTCTCTCTTGAATAAAGCATACATTGGGTAAACAAACTACTGTCGAGCAATTGATATAAAATCGCAAAGTTATGACGATATCTAAGGCAATGATCATGAATATAGGCATCACTGATACGTCTCCAACGTATCTATAATTTTTTATTGTTCCATGCTATTATTTATGATGTTTTGGATGTTTAATGGGCTTTGTTATACAATTTTATATTATTTTTGGAAAAAACCTATTAACCCAAAGGCCCAGTCCAGATTGCTGTTTTTTCCTATTTCAGGGTTTTACAGAAAAGGAATATCAAACAGAGTCCAAACGGAATGAAACTTCGGGAGAGATATTTTTGGAGCAAAATACGCATGGGAGACTTGAGAACCACGGAGTAGGGCACACATGGCGTCCACGAGGGTGGGGAGCGCGCTCCCCTATAGGGGGCGCCGCCCTGCCACATGGGCCCCATGTTTGGCCCACGGTGCCCTCCTTCCTCCTATATATACCTACGTACCCCTAAACCATTAGAAGAGGAGAGAAAACCCTAATTCCACCGCCGCAACCTTCTATTCCCATGAGATCCCATCTTGGGGCCTGTTCCGGAGGTCCGCCGGAGGGGGGATCTACCATGGAGTGCTTCTACATCATCATCATCGCCTCACCATGAGTTGTGAGTATTTTGCCACAGACCTTCGGGTCCATAGCTAGTATCTAGATGGCTTCTTCTCTCTCTTTGGATCTCAATACCAAGTTCTCCTCGGTCTTCGAGGAGATTTATTCGATGTAATCTCTTTTTGCAGTGTGTTTGTCGAGATCCGATGAATTGTGGGTTAATGATCAAGATTATCTATGAGAAATATTTGGTTCTTTTCTGAACTCTTTATGTATGATTATAATATCCTTGCAAGTCTCTTCGAATTATTGGTTTGGTTTGGCCTACTAGATCTATAGTTCTTGCAATGGGAGAAGTGCTTGGCTTTGGGTTCAATCTTGCGGTGTCCTTTCCCAGTGACAGTAGGGGCAGCAAGACATGTATTGTATTGTTGCCATTGAGGATAAAAGGATGGGGTTTATATCATGTTATTTGAGTTTATCCCTCTACATCATGTCATCTTGCTTAAGGCATTACTCTGCTCTTATGAACTTAATACTCTAGATGCATGCTGGATAGCGGTCGATGTGTGGAGTAATAGTAGTAGATGTAGAATCGTTTTGGTCTACTTGTCTCGGACGTAATGCCTATATACAATGATCATGCCTAGATAGTCTCATAAGTATTCGCTTTTCTATCAATTGCTCGACAGTAATTTGTTTACCCGCCGTAGAATTATGCTATCATGAGAGAAGCCACTAGACAAACCTATGGCCCCCGGGTCTATTCTCAACATATCAATCTACAATCTACTTTACTTTTCCGCTTTTACTTTCTGTTCTTATATCCAAAAATACCAAAAATACCAAAAATATCAAAGTATCATCTCTATCAGATCTCACTTTTGTAAGTGACCATAAAGGGATTGACAACCCCTTATCACGTTGGCTGCGAAGTTCTTATTTCTTTGTGCAGGTGCGAGGGACTCGCGCGTGGTCTCCTACTGGATTGATACCCTGGTTCTCAAAAACTAAGGAAAATATTTACGCTACTGTGTTGCATCACCCTTTCCTCTTCGAGGGAATACAACGCAAGCTCGGGAAGTAGCAAGAAGAATTTCTGGCACCGTTGCCTAGGAGGCTTACGCAAAAGTCATATACCAAGTACCTATCACAAATCCTTATCCTTCGCATTACATTAATTTTCCCCTCGTTTTACTCTCCCCCACTTCACCCTTGCCATTTTATTTGCCCTTCTTCTTCTGTGTGTTTACCGTTCGCTTCCCTCTGGTTTGATTGTGTTGCTTTGTGCCCTCAATTAGATTGCATCTTCGCTTGCTAAAGTATGGATCCTCATCCACTTGCTAATCTCTTTAAGAGATCCAATTATGTTGAACCTATTGCTAGTGAGCTGCGTGCACTAGATTATCTTTATGAGGTTTTGCTTGAAATTCATGAATCTGAAAATTGTGAGGAATTGTTAAAATAAAAAAAATGATTCATGATAGTTCCTTCAAAGCATGATTGCAATGATGTTATTATAAATTCTATTAATGTCAATTGTAATAATGATATGCAAAACCCTAAGCTTGGGGATGCTTATTTTGCTATGCCCACTACTTGTTGCAATGATCATGATTGGGGTGATGCTTCTTACGATCTTGAAAACTTATTTAAGCCCCATGATGAATATAGGATAAAAAATAGTGTTTGCAATGATATTGAAAGTGGGTTTGGAAGAGTGTCAACTTTAGATCCCACATATTTGGAGAATGTTCAATCTTATGATTTTTTTTATAAAAGTGGGTTTGGAGAGGTCATGACTTTAGTTAATGTTAATCCCACTATTTTGGAAGAGTGTCAACTTTGCATGCATGTTGATCGTGTTGAGAATATGTTATGTGATAGCTATTCTGTTTAATTTTATCATGATCCTACATGCAATTATTATGAGAGAGGGAAATATGGTTGTAGAAATTTTCATGTTACTAAATTACCTCTCGTTATGTTGAGATTGCTATTGTTTCTTTCTCCTTCCTTGCAATGCTAGATTTTGCTTGTCTTGGTAATTTGTTTTCCTATAAGATGCCTATGCATAGGAAGTATGTTAGACTTAGATGTGTTTGTCACATGTCTTATGATGCTCTCTTTGTGCTTGAATCCTTGTCTTTCATGTGAGCATCATTGAATTCTCAAGCCTATCTTAATGGCTATAAAGAAAGAGCTTGTTGGGAGGCAACCCAATGTTATATTTTTTGTTTTTGCTTCTTTTTAGGAATCAATATTACATCTAGCTTCTGTTTAGATGTGGTTTTGTGTTTTAATTAGTGTTTGTACCAAGTAGAACTTTTGGGAAGACTTGTGTGAAGTTTATATGATCTTGCTGTGAAAAACAGAATCGTTAGCGCTCGCTAGAATGGTCACCAGATTTTGCTGGAGTGTGCTATTTAGTTGATTATTTTTGCAGATGATTAGTAGACAAATTCCTCACGTTTACCAATTTATTTCAATTTTTTTGGAGTAACAGAAGTATGCGGAAGTTACAGATTACTACAGATTGTTCTGTTTTTGACAGATTCTGTTTTTCGTGTGTTGTTTGCTTATTTTGATGAATCTATGAGTAGTATTGGAGGATATGAATCATAGAGAAGTTGTAATACAGTAGGTTTAACACCAATATAAACAAATAATGAGTTCATTACAGTACCTTTGAGTGGTGGTTCGTTTTCTTATACTAACGGAGCTCACGAGATTTTTGTCTAAGTTTTGTGTTGTGAAGTTTTCAAGTTTTGAGTATTGCTTTGATGGACTATGGAACAAAGAGTGGCAAGAGCCTAAGCTTGGGGATGCCCAAGGCAACCCAAGATAAAATTCAAGGACAACCAAAAGCCTAAGCTTGGGGATGCCCCGGGAAGGCATCCCCTCTTTCGTCTTCATCTATCGGTAACTATACTCGGAGCTATATTTCTATTCACCACATTGTATGTGTTTTACTTGGAGCGTCATGTATCATTTGAGTCTTTGCTTGTTAGTTTGCCACAATTATCCTTGCTGGACACACCTTTTTGAGAGAGATAAATATGGCCTAGGAATTGTTAGAACACTCTATGTGCTTCACTTATATCTTTTGAGTTGAATAGTTTTTGCTCTAGTGCTTCACTTATACTCCCTCCGTTCCTAAATATAAGTCTTTTTAGACATTTCAATGGAATACAACATACAGATGTATGTAGACATATTTTAGAGTGTGGATTCACTCATTTTGCTTCGTATATAGACACTTGGTGAAATCTCTAGAAATACTTATATTTAGGAACGGAGGGAGTATCTTTTAGAGCACGGTGGTAATTATATTTTGTAGAAATTATTGATCTCTCATGCTTCACTTATATCCTTTTGAGAGTCTATTAGAATATCATGGTAATGTGCTTTGGCTATAAAACTAGCCTTCACATGATAGGCATCCAAGATCAATGTAGTAAAAACTTTCATACTAAGTGCATTGAATATGAAGAGAAGTTGGATGCTTGATAATTGTTTGGAGATATGAGGATAGTGATATTAGAGTCAGGCTAGTGGAGTTATTATGAAATTGAGAAATACTTGTGTTAAAGTTAGTGATTCCCATAGCATGCACGTATGGTGAACCACTATGTGACGAAGTTAGAGCATGAGGTATTTGTAGAGTGTCATCCTTTGTGGGGAGGTCAGGGGCGCGCGATGGTTAACTCCTACCAACCTCCCCTAAGACCATGCGTTGATTGCTTTGTTTTGATGACTCGTAAATTTTTGCAATAAGTATATGAGTTCTTATGACTAATGTTGAGTCCATGGATTATACGCACTCTCACCCTTCCACCATTGCGAGCCTCTCTCGTACCGCGCAACTTTCGTCGGTACCATACACCCACTATATATCCTTCCTCAAAACAGCCACTATATATCCTTCCTCAAAACAACCACCATACCTACCTATCATGGCATTTCCATAGCCATTCCGAGATATATTTCCATGCAATTTTCCACTGTTCTGTTCATATGACACGCTTCATATTGTCATATTGCCATGCATGATCATGTAGTTGACATTGTATTTGTGGAAAAGCCACCATGAATAATTTCTTCATACATGTCACTCTTGATTCATTGCACATCCCGATACACCGCCAGGGGCATTCATATAGAGTCATACTTTGTTCTAGTATCGAGTTGTAACATCGAGTTGTAATATCGAGTTGTAATTCAATATAAGTGTGATGATCATCATTATTAGAGCATTGTCCCATGTGAGGAAAGACCGAACAAAAGAAAAGGCCCCTCCAAAAAAAGAAAAAAAAGAAAAAGAAAAAGGGACAATTGCTACTATCTTTTTCCACACTTGTGCTTCAAAGTAGCACCATGTTCTTCATGATAGAGAGTCTCATGTTTAGTCATTTTCATATACTAGTGGGAATTTTCATTATAGAACTTGGCTTGTATATTCCAACGATGGGTGGCTTCCTCAAATGCCCTAGGTCTTCGTGAGCAAGCAAGTTGGATGCACACCCACTTAGTTTCTTTTGTTGAGCTTTCATACATATTTAGCTCTAGTGCATCCGTTGCATGGCAATCCCTACTCACTCACATTGATATCTATTTATGGGCATCTCCATAGTCCGTTGATACGCCTAGTTGATGTGAGACTATCTCCCTCCTTTTTGTCTTCTCCACAACCACCATTCTATTCCACCCATAGTGCTATATCCATGGCTCACGCTCATGTATTGCGTGAAAGTTGAAAGGTTTGAAAGAATAGAGTATGAAAACAAATGCTTGGCTGAAACCGGGGTTATGCATAATATGAATATTTTGTGTGATGAAGAGGGAGCATAGCCGGACTATATGATTTTGTAGGGATAACTTTCTTTAGCCATAGTATTTTGAGAAGACATGATTCCTTTGTTAGTATGCTTGAAGTATTATTAATTCTTATGTCAATATAGACTTTTGTCTTGAATCTTTCAGATCTAAACATTCATGCCACAATTAAGAGAATTACATTGAAAACTATGTTGGTTAGCATTCCACATCAAAAATTCTGTTTTTATCATTTACCTACTCGAGGACAAGCATGAATTAAGCTTGGGGATGCTTGATACGTCTCCAACGTATCTATAATTTTTTATTGTTCCATGCTATTATTTATGATGTTTTGGATGTTTAACGGGCTTTGTTATACACTTTTATATTATTTTTTGGGACTAGCCTATTAACCCAAATGCCCAATCTGGATTGCTATTTTTGCCTATTTCAGGGTTTTACAGAAAAGGAATATCAAACGGAGTCCAAACGGAATGAAACTTCGGGAGAGATATTTTTGGAGGAAAATATGCATGGGAGACTTGAGAACCACGAAGTAGGGCACACATGGCGTCCACGAGGGTGGGGGGCGCCCCCCCCTATAGGGCGTGCCCCCTGCCTCGTGGGCCCCATGTTTGGCCCCCGGTGCCCTCCTTCCTCCTATATATACCTACGTACCTCGAAACCATCAGAAGAGGAGAGAAAACCCTAATTCTACCGCCGCAACCTTCTGTTCCCGTGAGATCCTATCTTGGGGCCTGTTCTGGAGCTCCGCTGGAGGGTGATCTACCACGGAGTGCTTCTACATCATCATCATCGCCTCACCAAGAGCTGTGAGTAGTTTACCACAGACCTTCGGGTCCATAGCTAGTATCTAGATGGCTTCTTCTCTCTCTTTGGATCTCAATACCAAGTTCTCCTCGGTCCTCGAGGAGATCTATTCGATGTAATCTCTTTTTGTGGTGTGTTTGTCGAGATCCGATGAATTGTGGGTTTATGATCAAGATTATCTATGAGACATATTTGGTTCTTTTCTGAACTCTTTATGTATGATTGTAATATCCTTGCAAGTCTCTTCGAATTATTGGTTTGGTTTGGCCTACTAGATCTTAGTTCTTGCAATGGGAGAAGTGCTTGGCTTTGGGTTCAATATTGCGGTGTCCTTTCCCAGTGACAGTAGGGGCAGCAAGGCACGTATTGTATTGTTGCCATCGAGGATAAAAAGATGGGGTTTATATCATGTTATTTTAGTTTATCCCTCTACATCTTGTCATCTTGCTTAAGGCGTTACTCTGCTCTTAGGAACTTAATACTCTAGATGCATGCTGGATAGCGGTCGATGTGTGGAGTAATAGTAGTAGATGCAGAATCGTTTCGGTCTACTTGTCTCGGACGTGATGCCTATATACAATGATCATGCCTAGATAGTCTCATAAGTATTCGCTTTTCTATCAATTGCTCGACAGTAATTTGTCTACCCACCGTAGAATTATGCCATCATGAGAGAAGCCACTAAATAAACCTATGGCCCCCGGGTCTATTCTCAACATATCAATCTACAATCTACTTTACTTTTCCACTTTTACTTTCTGTTCTTATATCCAAAAATACCAAAAATATCAAACTATCATCTCTATCAGATCTCACTTTCGTAAGTGACCGTAAAGGGATTGACAACCCCTTATCGCGTTGGCTGCGAAGTTCTTATTTGTTTGTGCAGGTGCGAGGTGTTGGGGAACGTAGTATTTTAAAATTTTCCTACGATCACGCAAGATCTATCTACCAGATGCATAGCAACGAGAGGGAAGAGTGTGTCTACGTACCCTCGTAGACCGGGAGCGGAAGCGTCAAGTGACGCGGTTGATGTTGTCGAACTTCTTCGCGATCCAACCGATCAAGCACCGAACGTACGGCACCTCCGCGTTCAGCACACGTTCAGCTTGATGACGTCCCACGAGCTCTTGATCCAGTTGAGCTTCATGGGAGATTTTCGTCAGCACGACGGCGTGGTGACGGATATGATGTGTTCACCGGCGCAGGGCTTCGCCTAAGCTCCGCGACGGTATGACCGAGGTGTGATTCTGTGGAGGGGGGCACCGCACACGGCTAAAACAATTCAACTTGTGTGTCTTTGGGTGCCCCCTTGCCCCCGTATATAAAGGAGCAAGGGAGGGAGGCCGGCCGGCCCTTCCTGGTGCGGCTAGGGAAGGAGTCCTACTAGGAATAGGATTGCAATCCTATTCCTAGTAGGATTCACCAAAAGGAAGAAGGGGGAAAGGAATAGGAGAGGTGGCGCCCCCCCAATCCTAGTCCAACTAGGAACCCTAGGTGGGGGCGCCGGCCAGCCCTATGGGCTGCCTCTCTCTTTCCCTTTAGGCCCACTATGGACCATCCCCTCTCGTAGGGGGTTTCGGTAACCCCCTCCGGCATTCCCGATAAATCCGAAACTTTTCCGGAACACTTCCGGTGTCCGAATATAGCCGTCCAATATATCAATCTTTATGTCTCGGACATTCCGAGACTCCTCGTCATGTCCGTGATCTCATACGGGTCTCCGAACTACCTTCGGTACATCAATACTCATAAACTCATAATACCGATCGTCATCAAACGTTAAGCGTGCGGACCCTACGGGTTCGAGAACTATGTAGACATGACCGAGACTCATCTTCGGTCAATAACCAATAGCGGAACCTGGATGTTCATATTGGCTCCTACATATTCTACGAAGATCTTTTATCGGTCAGAACCGCATAACAACATACGCTGTTCCTTTTGTCAAACGGTATGTTACTTGCCCGAGATTCGATCGTCGGTATCTTTATACCTAGTTCAATCTCGTTACCGGCAAGTCTCTTTACTCGTTCCGTAACACATCATCTCATGACTAACTCATTAGTCTTTTGCTTGCAAGGCTTATTATGATGTGTGTTACCGAGAGGGCCCAGAGATACCTCTCCGACACTCGGAGTGACAAATCCTAATCTTGATCTATGCCAACACCACGAATACTTTCGGAGACACCTGTAGAACATCTTTATGATCACCCAGTTACGTTGTGACGTTTGATAGCACACAAGGTGTTCCTACGGTATTCGGGAGTTGCATAATCTCATAGTCATAGGAACATGTATAAGTCATGAAGAAAGCAATAGCAGTTAAACTAAACGATCATAGTGCTATGCTAACTGATGGGTCTTGTCCATCACATCATTCTCCTAATGATGTGATCTCGTTGATCAAATGACAACACATGTCTATGGCTAGGAAACATAACCATCTTTGATCAATGAGCTAGTCTAGTAGAGGCATACTAGGGACATACTGTTTTGTCTATGTATTCACACATGTACTAAGTTTCCGGTTAATACAATTCTAGCATGAATAAAAGACATTTATCATGACATAAGGAAATACAAATAACATATTTATTATTGCCTCTAGGGCATATTTCCTTCACGAGGTACTCGCGCGTGGTCTCCTACTGGATTGATACCTTGGTTCTCAAAAACTGAGGGAAATACTTACGCTACTGTGCTGCATCACCCTTTCATCTTCGAGGGAATACAACGCAAGCTCGAGAAGTAGCAATCACGTCCGTGATAAGTAGGCCGACTCCTGCTTGCATCCACTACTATTACTCCATGCATCGACCGCTATCCAGCATGCATCTAGAGTATTAAGTTCATTAGAATAGAGTGACGCTTTAAGCAAGATAACATGATGTAGAGGGATAAACTCAAGCAATATGATATAAACCCCATCTTTTTATCCTAGATGGCAACAATGCAATAAGTGCCTCGCTACCCCTTCTGTCACTTGGTGAGGAAATCGCAAGATTGAACCCAAAACTAAGCACCTCTCCCATTGCAAGAACTACCAATCTAGTTGGCTAAACCAAACCAATAGTTCGAAAATAAATACAAAGATATGAAATCATGCATATAAGAATTCAGAGAACATTCAAATAATATTCATAGATAAAGTGATCATAAATCCACAACTCATCGGATCTCGACAAACACACCGCAAAAGAAGATTACATCGAATAGATCTCCAAGAACATCGAGGAGAACATTGTACTGAAGATCAAAGAGAGAGAAGAAGCCATCTCGCTGCTATGGACCCGTAGGTCTATGGTAAACTACTCACGCATCATTGGAGAGGCAGTAAGGTTGATGTAGAAGCCCTCCGTGATCGAATCCCCCTCCGACAGAGTACTGGAAAATGCCTCCAAATGGGGTCTCACGAGGTCAGAGACCTACGGCGGTGGAAAATGTTTTCGTTGCTCCCTCTAGGGTTTATGGAATATTTGAGGTATATAGGGCAAAGAGGCGGTGCAGGAGAGTCATGGGGCCCACAAGCCCAGGGACGCGCTCCTACGTCACATAATTCCATAGGATTGTGATCTATATCAAGATAATAAAATCTATGGGCACATAATTCCTATTTTCAACAATAAAAACATCATTAATCCTGCCCATAGGTTTTTTAATAGTGGAATCCACTAGATGCAAATTTAAAGAACAATCATCAAGTTTATGGAAACCTAACACATCACATAGATTTTTCGGAATCGTGGAAACACTAGCACCCAAATCACGCAAAGCATTACACTCATAATATTTAATCTTGATTTTATTAGTAGGTTCCCAATCATCATAAAGTTTTCTAGCGATTGAAATTTCCTACTAAATTTTTTCCTCAAAAGATTTCATCATAGCATCAACAATATGTTTCGTAAAAGCCTTATTTTGGTTATAAGCATGAGGATAATTTAACAGGGATTGTAAAAAGGAAATACAATATATCAAAGAGCAACTATCATAATTAAATTCCTTGAAATCCAAAATAGTGGGTTCATTGCTAGCTAAAGTTTTGACCTCTCCAACCCCACTTTTATCACTTTTTTCACTAAGATCATTATTCTCCAAATTATCGGGACACATCTCATCTAAAGTTGACTCATCTCCATTCCCTTGTTTTTCAAGATCTATATTAGCAAATAAAGATTCAATAGGAGTCAAACCAAGCATATTAGGATCTTCATCATTATTATCGCAAAAACTAGAAGAACACGTCTTTTCTAGTAATTCTCTTTTAGCACGCGACCTAGCCGTTCTTTTTTCCACTCATTAATAGAAACATGCATAAATTTTAGAGATTCATTAATATCATGCTTTGGTGGCATAGATATAATTTTCAAAGAATCAATCTCATGAGAAATTCTATCAACGTTTCTAGCCAAATCACCAATCTTGAGCAATTTTTCATCTACCATATCATTGAAAACCTTTTGGGAACCTATTAATTCCTTAATTGTACTCTCAAGATTAGAAGATATTTTATTATAATTTCCATAATAATTTTTGTATAAATTACCATAATGATTAGAGGAATTACTAGGAAATGGCCTAGGGTTGAAATTACCTATATATGCGTTATTACCAAAATTGTTCCTACCAAAAAAATTCAAATACATAGATTCGTTATTATTCTCAAGCAAATTAGAGAAAGGCATAACATTAGGATCCATAGAATAACCCTTGCCGGCAATTAATTTCATAAGATCATCCATCTTTTCACTCAAAGTATTAATTTCTTCAATCGCATGCACTTTTTTTACTAGTAGACGATCTTTCGGTATGCCATTGAGAGTAATATACCATAATATTATCTAGGAGTTTAGTAGCTTCTGCTAATGTTATTTCAATAAAAGTACCCCCCCGCGGCAAAATCTAAAAGATTTCTAGATGCAAAATTCAATCAGGCATAATTTTTATGTATGATTATCCATAAACTTAAACCATGAGTGTAGGGTAATTTCTTATCATTAATTTCATCATTTCACATGATTGTGCAGCGTGCGCATGATCTAGTTGTTTAAAATTCATTATATCATTCCTAAGTGAGATGATCTTACTGGTTGGAAAATACTTGAAAATAAAGGCATCTTTGCACTTATTCCATGAATCTGTACTATTTTTAGGCAAAGATGAAAACCAAGTTTTTGCGCGATCACGTAGAGAGAACGGAAATAACTTCAATTCAATGAGATCATTATCCACATCTCTTTTCTTTTGCATATCACATAACTCAACGAAAGTGTTTAGATGGGATGCAACATCTTCATTAGGACTACCGGAAAATTGTTCTTTCATAACAAGATTCAATAAAGCGGCATTGATTTCATAAGATTCCGCACTACTGGCGGGAGCAATTGGAGTACTAATAAAATCATTATTATTAGTATTGGAAAAACACACAACTAAGCATTCTCTGGATTCATTGTGACAAAGCAAGGGATCTAGCACACAAGCAAACAAAAAGACCAACGGAAAAAGGGCGAATAAAAAGGAAAATAATTTTGTGTTTTTTTATGAAAATATTTTAGAAGTGGGGGAGATGAAAACGAGAGACAAATGGCAAATAATGTAAATGCAAGAGATGAGAGTTTATAACAAGTACTTGGTAGGCTTGATGTAGAAATCCCTAGCAATGGCGCCATAAATTCTTCCTGTTACTTCTTAAGCTTGCGTTGATTTTTCCCTTGAAGAGGAAAGGGTGATGCAGCAAAGTAGAGATACATATTTTCCCTCAGTTCAGAACCAAGGTATCAATCTAGTAGGAGGTACAAGCAAATCTCCAATATATGCACCTGCACAAACTAATAAACACTTGCACACAACGCGGAAAAGGGGTTGTCAATCCCTTCTACGTCACGAACAAGAGTGGGATCTGATAGAGATAGATTTAAAACTAAAGTAAAAAGCAAAATAAAGTAAACACAAAATAATTGCAGCAAGATATTTTTTGGTTTTTGGTTTTATAGATATGAAAATATAAGATGGAAAATAGACCCGGGGCCATAGGTTTCACTAGAGGCTTCTCCTTTGAATAAAGCATACAATGGGTAAACAAATTATTGTCGAGCAATTGATAGAAAAGCACAAAGTTATGATGATATCTAAGGCAATGATCATGAATATAGGCATCATGTCCATGACAAGTAGACCGGCTCCTGCATGCATCTACTACTCTTACTCCACACATCGACCGCTATCCAGCATGCATCTAGAGTATTAAGTTCATAATAACAGAGTGACGCTTTAAGCAAGATGACATGATGTAGAGGGATAAACTCAAGCAATATGATATAAACCCCATCTTTTTATCCTTGATGGGAACAATGCAATACGTGCCTCGCTACCCCTTCTGTCATTGGGTGAGGACATCACAAGATTGAACCCAAAACTAAGCACCTCTCCCATTGCAAGAACTACCAATCTAGTTGGCCAAAACAAACCTATAACTCGAAGAGAAATACAAAGATATGAAATCATGCATATAAGAATTCAGAGAAGATTCAAATAATATTCATAGATAATCTGATAAAAAACCCACAATATCGGATCTCGACAAACACACCGCAAAAGAAGATTATATTGAATAGATCTCCAAGAACATCGGGGAGAACATTGTATTGAAGATCAAAGCGAGAGAGTAAGCCATCTAGCTACTAGCTGTGGACCCGTATGTCTGTGGTAAACTACTCACGCATCATCGGAGGGGCAGTAAGGTTGATGTAGAAGCCCTCCATGATCGAATCCCCCTCCGGCAGAGTACCGGAAAAGGCCTCCAGATGGCATCTCACTAGGTTAGAGACCTGCGGCGGTGGAAAAGTGTTTTCGTTGCTCCCTCTAGGGTTTCTGGAATATTTGAGAATATATAGGGCAAAGAGGCGATGTAGGAGAGTAACGGGGGGGGGGGGGGC
>LR738710.1:619792941-619865023 GCA_902687465.1 Secale cereale | reverse complement strand
CCCCCCCCCCCCCCCCCCGCAGATTGGATCTGCAGGGGCCCTGGCGCACCCCCTGGCCCCCTATATATATGTGGGGAGGGAGAGGGAAGCCGCACCCTTGCCCTGGCGCCTCTCCCCCTCCCGTCACACCTCCATACTCCAACGCAGGGCGCCCGACGAAGCCCTACTGCGATCTCCACTGCATCCGTCATCACGCCGTCGTGCTGTCGGATCTCTGACGACTTCTCCTCCCCCCTTGCTGGATCAAGAAGGAGATGACGTTGCTGCACCGTACGTGTGTTGAACACGGAGGTGTCGTCCATTCGGCGCTAGATCATCGGTGACGAAGAACGCGAAGAGTACGACTACTTCATCCACGCTTCTTCGAAAGCTTCCGCTCGCAATCTCCATAACGGTATGTAGATGCACTCTCACTTGCTCGTTGCTAGATGTCTCCATAGTTGGATCTTGGTGAAAGCGTAGAATTTTTTTGAATTATGCTACGTTACCCAACAACTACTGCATTGTTGTGCATGCACATGCGTACTTATTCTGATGCTTGTAGTTCGTTGCTTAGAAAATTCCTCACTTAGAATTTACTTAGTGACGAATTTGTAAAAATCGCCTATTCACCCCCTTCTAGTCGGTATAACGCACTTTCACAAACAAACGCTGTCGGGGATATACCCCGTGGTATGACCCGGCCGAACTTGGCGTTTTATTGGTAACCCGCCGGAGGATTGGTGACTTACGACTCTGACGGTTCACTGGTCTTACGACTCATGAGCTTGGTGACTCATTAGTGACCCGATGGGTGTTTTAGATGGATAACAAGGCCCAAGGCCCAGAAGACCGGCTCATGCTGTGGTGGACCGGTTTAAGATGAAAGGCGTGAGGAATATTTCTTGTAAAGGAAGTAAGACCCGGACTTGTATCCTGTTTGTAATAGAAGATAAGTTAGTCCTAATCCTACTAGGACTCCATATGTAACCCGCCCCTTCAACATATATAAGGAGGGGCAGGGCACCCCAAGAGGGACAGGTTTTCACAAGTTAGAAGCTCCATATTCTTTAGGGCTAGACACAACTGGAGGAGAGCGGGCATATGCGGCGACTCCACGAGGATCATAATGAGATCTAGCCACAAACAACATATAGGGCTATTACCGGATGATGTTTCCCGGGGCCCGAACCTGTCTAAACCTTTGTCTTGCGTTGCATCTCTCGATTCCGCTCAACCCCTCTCAAGCTACTACATAGATGCGTTGGCCTCACGACTAAGTCCTAACCCTAGGAAATTTGTCGTGACAATTCCACGCGCACGGTGGTGATGGGTTCTTGAAGAGATCTTTTTTAGGGTTTGAGAAGTTCGCAATTTTTCGGCTCAACAAAAAACCGGTATGGAAAATTCACCTCATGAGTCCGAGTTAGCCTTGGGCTATTCATCATGATACAAGTTGATGGATAAGGAATTTTTGAGTACGACACTGCAATCCAGGGGCCGTCAATCAAATCTACTGTTTATTCCAACTACTCCCGTCAAGATTAATCAAGCAGTACTACTTGAGTACTGCTCCCTCCGTCCCGAAATAAGTGTCTTAATTTTGTATTAACTCTAATGTAAATTTATACTAAGTTTAAGACAGTTATTTTGGGACGGAGAGAGTACTATTCATCAAGAAGACACGCTGCCGATCGGATCCGCACGCATGCAGTCAAACACAAAATCGGAGATCAACCACGATTGGGAAGGATTGGTCAAACCGGCCACGATTTGGAGAAGGGACTAGGCGTGAGCACGGACTCGGACGACCCTTGTTGCACGTTGAGTTGCGGTCGCCTGCTCTGTCGCCGTCCAAACCGACCGCTGCCATCGCTGTGTCTCGCTCTAGCCCGCCCGCGTCTGTTGCAAGCCGCCGTCGCCGCGCCTCGCTTTGGACCCGACGAAAAATACC
Source organism: Secale cereale (assembly GCA_902687465.1). NCBI lineage: Eukaryota > Viridiplantae > Streptophyta > Magnoliopsida > Poales > Poaceae > Secale > Secale cereale. Next base: position 619,863,090 of record LR738710.1, on the reverse strand, counting down.
AGGTGCTATTTACCCTATTTATTTTTAAGCACATATTAAATCATCCGAGCAAAACTACTTTGCCCTGTTGTATTTTATGTGTAGGAGAATTGTTCATTACAAAGTGGTATTATACCGTGGAGATGGAGGCACGCCAACATCATTCGGCACAAATGGTCGTCGTTACTTAACAGACTCCCGCACCGGCTTACAACGCCGTGGCCGTCTCTTGCGACCGCGCCGGTTTACAACGCTGTGACCGTCTTTTACGACCGCGCCGGCTTACAACGAGGAGGACAACTAGCCCGTCGGCGCCGGCCGACCCATCTATTGTTCGAGCAAATCAGGTGATATCCATCTAAAGTTTGTTCCATTATCACATATTATTTTTACCAAAGAACAGTTTATCTTTGCCTTGGTCTGCAGAACTTGTTTATGCAGAACAATTATTCACTGCAAAGACGCGCCGTGGTGATTCGCCCGCCCTTGGGACGACTTGCGTCCGTTTCAAACTGTTCAAGTCGCTGCCTTCGCCGTCTCAAACGCGCAGCCGCTGTAGTTTCTGAGCTGCCGCCATGGTGATGTCTCCGTTTCGCTACTGTGTTGAGATGTCGGGGCCGCGTTGAGCCGCCTCTGCCGTGTTAAGCCGCCCGGGTTATACTGAGTTGCCAGTCGGCCTAAACCGCCTCTGTTACGTTGAAACGGATCATCTGCCGTCTGAACTATCAGGTGATATCTATATAAGTTTATTTTATTACAACATATTGCTTTCTTTAAAAGAGAAATTATTCTGGCTTGCAAGTTCTCCAATGCAGGACAAGTTGTCATCTGCCATGTCGTACACCTCCGTCGTTGTCTCATCCTTGCAGTGAGCCGCCCGGTTGAGCCGCTCAGCGCCTCGCACCACTGCGGCCGTTTCATCTTAGCGGTGAGCCGCCGTATCACTACTCCTGAGCCGCCACAGCTGTTTACTGGCCTTGACCCGCCCGGAGCCGCACTTTTAAGTCGCCACCTGTGTCATCATGGCTGCAACATTATGGCCGAATAATTTTCGGTCTAGCATATCAGATGAAATCTATCCAGTATATTTTATATTATATATTAATTTCTTTTAAAAGGGGCAATTACTTTGGCTTGCGATATCTTTTGATACAGGGCAATTAAGAGCGGTGATCGTGATCAACATTTGACCCGCCATAATGCTCAATGAATATATCCGCAAGTCATCCCCTCTGCGGCCCAGTTTATATCAACACGACATGGTTGAATCGCCCGTCTGCCCGGCTTACAGCATCGGTGATTAATTCGTCTGTCTGTGCCAGCTTACAACGCCGCCGCTGACTCATCTATCTGTGCTGCCTCTGATGCTACGGTTCTTTTTTATCGCCCGTCTCTCGCGGCCTGATCTACATCAACACATCGGGCCGCACATGTCTGCATGAGCTGATTATTGAAGTATAAAGCCAGTCACTGCTTGGGTAGCCCTGTTTTATTCCATCAACCCTGGAGCAAATTATCATGTATTATCAGCCGCCGTCTGCACTGGATGGCTCAATGGTCAGGCACACAAGCTGCCGTCACTACAACTTGGTTAAACTTCAAATCAGCCAGTTGGAAGGAACCATTGGCCGAGTTGCTGACACGTCTCATACGGGATCATTTATAACCCACCGCAGTCATCTCAATTTTTTATGGATTCATACCGCGCTATCAACTATAATGATGGACACCTTATGCTATGGTCAAATATGGAGAGTCTCAAGCCAATTCCTCGAGTAGTCTCAAGACTCGGGGCTACAATGATATGACTCAGCAAAGTCTTGCTAGTTTCAGCAAATTCAAGAACCCCAGGACAATGAAGGGAAAAAATAACCCGGCCCCGGAAGCACCTGCCTTGTTGGTGAAAATTTCAAAACCATCAGAAAAATTTCCGGCTCAAAATGAAGATTCTGGCTCAATATCCGGTTTCCAAATCCGGCTCAAGGAAAAACTGCCTTTCAACAAAGCATTGAAGCTCTCAATATCCGGTTCAAAATCCGGCTCAAGGGAAATCTGTCTCTCACAAAGCTCTGAAGCTCTCAAATCCGGTTTAAAATTCCGGCTCAAGAAGAATATCCATCTCTCGCAAGTATGTCACTTGGGGGCTTCCTTTTCAAACATAGGCGTATTCGACCAAAGTGAAGACAACGTTACTACCCATTTGACCGGGTTATGTTCAAAAATAGGCGTATTCGACCAAAGAGGACATAACCTGTGGATCATCCTACCTGTACCCAGCTGATTCAACTGCATCAGGTCATCCTGATTGACCCGGCGAACTCTTGGTGATCAGTTTTATATGTCGTATTCGACCAAGACATGAGCTTGCTAATGTTCAAACGCATGGCTGTCATGTGAGAGCACGGTTTACAGATAGTCAGGATAGATCCAGGCTCCCAAGTCGCCTTCCTTGAAACCTGGTTAAACCTGCCTGTTTGCTTGATGCAACTCTGACCCAACGTACCTCGATAAGTCATATCTGAACTTATCTAGGTTCAAATGTCGATTGGTATCTGTGAGAGCCGGCTACAGAATGCAAGGATACTCCAGTGGCTCCGGCTAGTTTCATTGAAGTTTTTTTATTATTGTACACATGCATCATTACGCATTGCATCATACATTGCATCATACACATACATCATCATACATTGCATCATCATCATAACATGCATCATATATAGATATACTTGTTTATATTGCAGGAACCGGTTTTTAAACCAGATTATATTATTCAAATCTTTAATAGCCAAACATGGCTGGATGTTTATTATGGTTATCAATAACCAGTATTATGATTGAGGTTTTCAAAGTCGCTTTCGCGCAATGGATATTATCTAATCAGTGGATATGATTTATTCTACAATGGAAGGAATAGTTCCGAGTCCCCGCAGGCTTACGACCCGACACTTGGGGGCTACATTATTCAAATTGAATTTCATGAAATATGCAAGTCCCATGTCTCTGCTAGCATGCACCATGGCACTTGGGGGCTAATGCAAAGTCATTTTTTGCTCACCTTATTGAAGACCCGACTCATCACATTGTAATGAGCCGGCCCTTGGGGGCTACCAATTTCTCCTGTCAACAATTCAAGGTACACAAGTCTTAATCCATTATATTGAAGGGCCCACTGCTCAGTTGGTAAAGCACAAAGCTCTTAACCTTGTGGACGTGGGTTCAAGCCCCATGGCGGGGGTTAGATCATTTTATGTTGTTTTTTATGAAGTCCCAGCTCAGTATTATCTTACTAAGCTGTAGTGACCACGATCCGAATGGACCGAAGTCTCTGTGTTTCAGTGTCATCCCTGGATCGGTAATGCTGACACACACAGTACTTGAAGGATTTATAACAGAGTGGCAATCACACACTTATTACATTGAATGTCTCAAAAAAGAACTTATTACAAAAGTCTATGGCTTAAGGCCATCTAACAAAATAACATCGGAAGGCTTGGAAGATAAGTGAGTCCATCAACTCCAACGGCATAGCTGAGTGCATGAGAAACGACCTAGAACGATTTACTCCTCGTCTGAAAAGTCTGCAACGTAACATCTTGCAGCCCGAAACGGGTCAGCACATGGAATATGCTGGCAAGATAACACAGTAGATGCAAGTAACAGAATAAAGGCTAACACTATATGCATATTTGGCTGGTGGAGGCTCTAAGGTTAAAGTTTTTGCATAAAGCCATTTTTTCCCTACAACAAAGGAATAAATTTTATTTCAACTATCATGGTAGTTGAAACATCATTGAGAAGGTACCTCCAACTCAATCCCAATTACAGTAATCATTAACCCAACAAATAAATTTTTGAGTGATGAGATCAACCAATAATTCAAGTACCAGATACTCAAGATTGTCCATAACCGGGGACACGGCTAATCATGATCAATTTGTACACTCTGTAGAGGTTTGTGCACTTTTCCCCACAAGACTCGATCTCCTCCGTTGGATTTCTCGCACTGCATGGTGTTTGAGAAACGGATGACCGAGACACAATCTTTCAGAAGCATTTACTCTTTACCCCGGGTGGACCCGTACACCTACTTTCCCATACATTTGCTAGTCCACCACTGAAAGAGCTCACACAACTTACTCATACTATGTCAGAGCCCATAATGGCATTGTGGCTACACACGGAAGTTTCTAGCATGAATAGTTTTATGATCCCTTTGAGCCTGGGTGGCATTCCATAGGAAAAATCACACGGAACCCCAGGATTTCCTAGGACAACACTGGATTCTCCAGGTGCCCTGCAACCAATCCACCCAGATGTGTATTCAAGTAACCACCTTAAGTTAAACCATTAATTAACAACTCACATCTGTCATGGATTTCACTCAACCCCAAACCACGTCTACGAGCATAGCATGGCAACCTAAGCATAACATAGAAGTAACTCCCAAGAGTTTGAAAATAATGCAGGTAATAGGTTCTACCTCAATCTACTTCCCAGACCCACAAGTTAAGAGATCCTACTCATGCAATGTGTGAGGGTTTGATCTAATGCATAAAAACTGGGTAATAAAGGGTATGATCAAAGTGTTACTTGCCTTGCTGACGATTCGCAAAACCTAGAGACTCGTAGTAGCACGCTTCACAGTCCGGGTATTCTATTGCAAGCAAACAATAGCATACATAAGCAATCAAGCAACGATGCACAAACAGAACTCCAAGAAGATCTAACCAGAAAGTTCAACTTAAGAACTCCGGTTTGCAAAAGTAATCCAATCAAACGAAGCAACAAAACTCAAACTGCGAAAGAAACAAGATCCGTTTACTAGATTGTTCTAAGGTCAAATTTTACGGTAACAAAACCTTGTTCAAGTTGGTTAAACAGAAAGAGGGCGTCGAGACGAAGCTCTAGGATTTTGAATCACCTGATTCCGACTCTCGAGCGAAAACAAAAACAAAAAACAAGATCAGGGCAGAAATCACGATCGAACTAATCACGAATAAATACCCCAAAAAAGAAAACTGACGAACAGGCTAATGAACGAACGTTCGCTGTCTGCGGCTAACGGGCAAACAGTGTTCGTTAAAACGAACGTACGGACGAACATCCACAAACTAGCTAAACCAAAAAAGCCGAACCGATCTATTTAGAAAAACAGATCTAAGGTTCCATAAAAAAACCGATCGTTTTTTTAAAACGACGGCAACGGTGACGAGAGAAACGACGGCGGCGGCGTGGCTGGCGCGGGCGGCGCGGTGCAAGGCGACGACGGCTAGGGTTCCGGCGCGGGGCGGCGCAGCGGGCTGGGCGGCTGGGCCTCGACTTATAAAGGCCCGGGCTAGGGGAGTCCTAGCCGGTTACGACCCAATGTCGGTTCGCCACTTTTTTTTTAAACGAGTCCCAACGCACGAAAACTAAAGAAAGAAATACTAAACGGACTCCAAAAATTCCGAAATAAATTTTCACCGTCCTCTAATAATATTTAGGACAAAGTGAACATTTGTCCCGGACCTAAATGCAATTTTGAAAAATGCATATTTTTCCTATGCAAATAAAATCGCAAATAAAATCCGAATAAAACCAAAAGTGATTTTAATATTTTTCCTCCAATATTTCTGTTATTTTGGAGAAGTCATATTATCTTCGTTCATATATTTAATTTAGAAATATTTTTAGGGAGGGAAAAATAATTAAACCAACACTATCCTCGTACTGGTATTCGAGTAAACTCAAATACAAAAGAAAAGGTAGAATTCCCAACTCTCTCCGTAGGTCCTTGAGTTGCTTAGAATTTTTGAGGATCGCCACACACAAAATGCAAAGAAATATGCAATGCAGTATGATCTATGTATAACGTTCCAAATTGAAAACGGCGTCACCAATAATTGAGTAAACCAGATTGACCCGGTGTCTGCAACAATCATGATCCGGCGTCACCAATAATTATGACCCGGCGTCGACAACAATCATAACCCGGAATCATCAGGTTATATAACCCGGCTATTTTGGCAAGGATAAACCGACATGTTCTACATCTTCAAGCCGGCTGTATATCAGATGAGTATTTGAAAGACCAATATTTTTTGTTAAGCATTGGGAGCCGACTCAAGTGGATTATTTCTTACAATATTTCTATATGAGAATCAAACGTCAGCAAATTGATTATGAAGCTGGTCTATTAACCCGGAATTTTTCAGAAGAAGTTCCCGGATTTTTGCATTGGTAATGGTTTAACATAACTGTTAAGGAGATTTGCTATGAGATCATGGATACATATCAAGGAGAAAATGATAAGGATTTAAGGATGATCTGGTGCCAGTTCAGGAAAATATTTAACCCGGAGCACAACCTGTCAAGTTTGTTCTTGTGTTTATTTTACAAGATCAGTTTAACATGGATAAATCCAAATTAAACTAGGGGCTAATGTCGGGGATATACCCCGCGGTATGACCCGCCCGGAAGTATGACCCGACCGGACTTGGCGTTTTATTGGTAACCCGCCGGAGGATTGGTGACTTAGGAGTCTGACGGTTCACTGGTCTTACGACTCACGAGCTTGGTGATTAATTAGTGACCCAGTGGGTGTTTTAGATGGATAACAAGGCCCAAGGCCCAGAAGGCCGGCTCATGCTATGGTGGGCCAGTTTAAGATGAAAGGCGTGAGGAATATTTCTTGTGAAGGAAGCAAGACCCGGACTTGTATCTCGTTTGTAATAGAAGATAAGTTAGTCCTAATAATACTAGGACTCCATATGTAACCCGCCCCTTCAACATATATAAGGAGGGGCAGGGCTCCTCAAGAGGGACATGTTTTCACAAGTTAGAGGCTCCATATTCTTTAGGGCTAGGCACAACTAGAGGAGAGCGGGCATATGCGGCGACTCCACAAGGATCATAATGAGATCTAGCCACAAACATCATGTAGGGCTATTACCGGATGATGTTTCCCGGGGCCCAAAGCTGTCTAAGCCATTGTCTTGTGTTGCGTCTCTTGATTCAGCTCAACCCCTCTCAAGCACTACATAGATGCGTTGGCCTCACGACTAAGTCCTAACCCTAGGACATCTACCGTGACAATTCCACGACAAAAGCCGTAGCCGACGGTACATCACTGGAAAACAGAATGCCACCCACTGTTCTATCATGAAATGCTTTGAGCACAAGCTGTTGTATGCACTAGAGCTCCCTAACCACAACCTGCCGCGGAAGTATAGTAGGTCATCGGACATAGCACATCATTGGCATTGATGGTGTCAAATTCCTCAAAGATCATCTGTGTGGGGGCTTGTGAGGCTAGAAAGATGACCAAATCCAAGCACCCCTCAAAGACTATCATGACTACCACTCGTCCTTTTGAATTGCTTCACATGGACCTCTTTGGCCCCACTCATTATCCAGCACTAACAAATGCAACATCTATATGGCTTTGTTATTGTTGATGATTATTCTCGTTACACGTGGGTGCATATCATCACATTTAAACATGAAGTGCAGGTAATCTTCAAGCGATTTTCCTCAAGGGCCTCTACGAATTTCAGTGTGGAGATCAAGCATATCCGGAGTGACAATGGGACTGTGTAACACCCCAAAAATTTAACCATGTTTTTTTAAATTAAAAATTTGACAGGGAATTAAAATTTGTCAATTACTAGATGTTCCTATAGATTCCAGGACCTTTTCTTTCCCTTGTATGTTGGAGTTTCTACCACTAGTGAAAACTTTCCAATTAATGTTAGACTCTATTATTCACTCATTAAAATTTTCCTCACATCAGTAGAATTAATTATATAATTGTCCCCCTAATTACCTTCCCCCATTTAAATGGTTGCCCTTAGTTTTAAGGCCTCTTTTGAACTGCAACCACTAGATAAATTTATTTAAAATTTCAACCAAGAATTGGGGATGTCATGTGATGTTGTTAGATCACTTTTATGCAAGAATATATTTATTTTATTTAATATTTTGAGCTCCACAACATGTTTTCCAATCTGGTCCGGTAAGCCAAATTGCACTACAACCCCTTTAAATATTCCTTTAATGCTTCCACCAAAATTATGGGATGTTCATAGGAGTATGTTATTCAACTTTATGCAAAAAACCCTTTTAGGTCCTTTGGAAAATTTTAGTTAATCAACCTCTTTTCCATTCTGGTCCAGTTTGGTATTTTGCACTGCAACCCTAGTTTATTTTGCTCCAGTGCTATTGAGCTTCCTCATGCTTATAGCCTTTCTTGCAAAACCCTTAAGTACATGAGAGTAGACCTATTGAGATAGTTTTGGTTCATGAAACAATGCTCTGCATTTTCTGTCCAGAACTGAAGATTTGCAAATCTTGCACTAGCAAGTTTCTGGTTTTGCCCAACTAGCTTTGCCATCATCCCCTTCACCTAAAGAGACTATGATCTGGAGAGTTTGGCCACTAGTGGAAAGGCCCCTATGCCCATAGCATTCTGTCGAGCACCTTGTGTGCATGACCAATGTTGGCATAGTTTTTAGTTCACATTGTGGACTTGATTCCCTGACCTAACAGCCATATCCACTAACCTCATAGCTGCCTCTAACCTAAGACTACTGAGTTGCTTTGGCATCCAAGCAGGTTTGCCCCCCCTGGCATTTCGTCGAGCACCTGCCGTGCGTGCACAGAGCGCGGCCAGAGCGCGTGTTTTGCACGTGTCGCGCCCGAGCCGCCGCGTCCCTGGCTTGTCTCCCCCGAGCTTATCCAGACCGCTGTAGCCTGCCACAACGAGCCAAGCTTCTGCCCGCAACTCCACACAGGCGCCACAGCCCCTCGCCACGTCTCCGGCAAGCCAGGAGCTAGCCGCCACCGCCGCCTGCTGTGGTCGGCGCCATACAGGCCACCTGGCGCGCCCCCGAGCGTTCCAGACCGCCGTGGTCATCCACAACCGTGTTGTCTACCTCTGCAAGTTCTGCTGGTCAGCCCCCACGCCCCTGCTCCGCAATAATGCCGCCGCCGTCGTCCTTATCCTCGGCCACCGTCGAACCGACCTTGATCGCCTATTTAAGGGTGCGCCGAACCTCTCCGCAGCATCAGACCATCACTAGACACCCCGCGGAGCAACCCCGTGGCAGCCATTCGTCCCCGGGGAGCTTTCTTCTTCATCTCCGGCGAACACGACCGCCGCCATGCTCCAGTCCAATTCGTCGCAAACAACGCCCTCCCGTCTAGCCAGCACCACCGTCCGACTCCCTATGATCCTGCGGAGCTGCCCATCGCCTCAAACCAGCTCAGGAGCCACCGTATAGCCAAGCCCCAAATCCCGCCGAGGCCGCCGTCCGCCGCGAAGCTTACCGCCGGCGATTCCCTCCGTCCCCACCGGCCACTCGACCACCGGGAGGACCGTCCTAGCCTAGCGAATCCATCCCTGTACTCGAACGCCCTCGAGGAGCCGCCAGTCTCCGGCGACGATCACCGGAGCTCCGTCCTCGTCGGGCGAAGGAGGAAGGAGGCGGGTAGACCAGTCAAATATGACAGGTGGGCCCGCAGGTCCCACTGTCAGCCCCTCTTGTTCCCCGCCCACTGGTTTAAGTGGAGGCGCATTCCCCGAAGTACGTCTTCTCTTCCCCGAAAACGTTTTCTGAGCCGATCCGTTTTTCCTTTTTCTGGTTTTTATTAAAACCAGAGTTGACTGAACTTTGACTGGCAATATCTTTTAAAATATAAACCCAAATGACTTGATTCTTATTCTGTTGTTTCCCAAATATTGTCTAGTTTATTTTCATATTCATATGAAAATTTTCCAGATAACTTTTTTGGGCTGTGTTAAGTCTATGTATTGATTTTTCTTTTATTTCTATTAGGATTTGGGAGAGGGAGAAGACTTCCAAAATTCTTGGAATGCTTTTCTCCTCCCCTCTACTTGAAGGCAAGCATCTTGAACCCCGTTATGATATACGTTGTGTGTTGTTTGCTAAAACATAGGAACTCCATCGATACACTCAAATGGAGTAACGATATTTCATGTGGAAATCATACTCTTGCATATCAACATGTGGTGAATACTCTTTGTCTGTTATGTATATGATATTGGTGACAGCAACCACTTCCCATGCCACATATGCCTGGTGACAGTTCGGATGGGGTCCGATGGAAGGTTGTGTTCCGGCGAACCGACCACGTGACTAACATCTCGTTGTGGCGAGGATGTGCAGTAAGGCAGGATGTAGCATGAGGGGTGTGACCCTGTCAGGGAACTATGAGAAATATTGTGGCACTAACCATACAGTAATGCTAAAACCTCCTGAGTCGACCATAGATCGAGTCTTGTTCCAGTAACCCACATACTTGTTTCGTGCTACCACGTGTCCCTGCTACAGGTAGGGTACAGTTCAGTAAGTTGTCGACCCCTGTTCTATCACACACCATACAGAGAGGCCACGGTGGAAGATACCGGCTGCATCCGGTAGGCAGGCCACCTGGTTCGGGAGCATGGGTGTTTCGGTTGGAGCCGAAGGGGATAACTACCCCGGTTTTCGCGCGCGTTATAAATTTTTGTGATCCCATGCTAGTCGAGGTTGTAGCCTCCCCACTTAAGTTTGGCTTAACTGGTGTCGTGGGTGATTCCAGACACCGGTAGGTTAGGCTAGTGTGTTGATGGCTTCTCGCCCCTCATTGGTTACCCCAAGTGGAAGGTTTGAGATGTAGCGTAGCAGCAAGTTTCCCTTGGCAAAGGTACCAAGGATCGAATCCTGTGAGACTCCGAGGGTCGACAAGAAGGTGTCAACGGCGCCAGAAACTTAGCGGTTGACAGGACCTGCACACAGATACAAATAACTTGGCTCCCAACGAGTACAGAGAGGTTGTCAATCCCTCTGGCCTTGTCGTTTACAAAGGATCAAACACAAGAGATAATAGTGATAGGTATGACTGCAACTAGGAAATAAGAACAGGAAGTAAATAGCGGGTGTGATCAGTGATGGTAATATGGACCGGGGTCCCATGATGTTCACTAGTGATGTCTCTCTCCCAAAAGACGATAAAACAGCAAAGCGAGGTAAACAAATTACAGCTGGGCAATTGACAGGATTATGTGCGCAAACCAATGCTAACTATGCTGTAAAGAAAGGTAGAGGCTCAAAAGCATGGGCGGTACGCCAAGGCAAGTAGACCGAAATCCATCTGCATCTACTACTAATCATCCACCTTGAGATATCTATCCAGAAGATCTCGCTGGTATTAAGTTGCGAATCCCACCCAAAGTGTAGACTCAAAACAACAGACAACTGCATTAAAAGAACTTTGCGTAAAGTAAACAATCCTTGCACCCGAAAGTACAAGCACCGTTGTTTTCCCCCTTGTGGCAGCATCACATCCCCTAGACTCATGTTTTTGTCACTCAAGCTAGTCATCAAGGGGCATGAACCCATAATCAAGCATAACGCTCCCTCTTGGAGTTACTACCTACTACTCGGCCAAAGCAATAAACAGCAACAATGAACATGCAAGAATTACTCAAGAACATAAATATAAAAGAGGTGAATCAAATATATTACTCACACACAATCTGAACATAATCTCATAATCCATCGGATCCCAGCAAACTCAGCAGAGCAACAGCATAAAGATTACATATGTGCCTCGATGATGTAGGGCAGCTCATGAGGTCTAAACCATGAAGAACAAAGAGGGGAGGAGAACATCACATAGCTACTGATCATGGACCCATGGTCCAAGGTGGACTACTCACGACTCATCCGGGAAGCGTCCATGGTGGTGGAGAAGCTCCCGGTGGTGGTTCTCCCCTCCGGCAGGGTGCCGGGAAGAGTTCTCCTGGTGCTCCCGATCTTGGAAGCGCGGCGGCGGCGGAACAGAGGCGAGATCGCGAAAAAGGGTTCCGTCCTCGAGGGTTTCGGGACGCGAGGAATATATATGCAAAGGGGGGTCACCAGAGGCGGAGGTGGGGCCCCAGGCGCCCCCCTGGCGCGGCCAGGGGTGGGGCCGCACCGGGTGGCCGCCTGGGCCACCCCAGGCTCCCCTCTGGCCCTGCTTTGGTTTTTCTTGAAGCTCCCGTTACGCTGATTTTTCCTGTATTTTTCCCGGAATTTTTAGAGCACTTTTAATATGGGGGAAACCTGAAATAGAAAAACAGCAAAAACAGGAACTGGCACTGTGGTGCACTGAGTTAATAGGTTAGTCCAAATATGATCAAAAGTGTATGGAAGTGCATAAATATCATAGCAATATCACACAAAAGAGGCATGGAGCAAGCAGAAATTATAGATATGTTTTGGACGTATCAACATCCCCAAGCTTAATTCCTGCTCGTCCTCGAGTAGGTAAATGATAACAAGCATAATTTCTGTGGTGACATGCTATCAACCATATAAGAACTTTTAAGTAAAGCAATCAAGACATGTAATTCAATTCAAGTCATAACAAGCAAGAGTCTATATTAGCATTGTAACAAGTAACATAAGAACATAAAGGTGCAAGAGCTCTCGCTGTCCGTGACTCGAATGTCTCCAAATGGTGTTTGCGTGCAAGAAAGGGGATAGGGATATATGAGAGAGTAAAACATAGTTTTTGTATTGTTGAGAACTTAATCTACTAAAGTTTCACACTTGGTCTTCTTTGCAATCTTATCTTGACTCATCCCCAGACCGTCAGCCAGGTACAAGTCAAAATGGTCCACTCCCTTTCGATATTTTGAGCACTCATGCAATGGATGAGCGTAAGCAAGAAAGTTGACACTTAGGATGGCAAAGAGAGAAAAATGATAGAGGGGGAAGACAAAAAAGGTGTGAAAGGCTCACATCAATGAGGACAATCATAGGCGAGAGAAAGCCAAATGATAGATATGATGTGAGGAGTAGGGATTGCCATGCAACGGATGCACATATGAGCTAAGGTAAGCTCTCCAATGGAACTGGTGGGGGTGCATCCAACTTGCTCGCTCAAGAAGACCTAGAGCTCTTTTGAGGAGGCTCATCATTGGAATATACAAGCCAAGTTCTATAGTGTGAAGGTCCCCACATAGCCATATGCATGAATGATAATCTCTATGGAGCACAAGGTATAAGATGGAGTACGAGTGTGGATCTCTCAAAAGAAAATAGTGGTGTGCCCCTTCTCTCTTTTTATTTCTTTTTCTATTTTTTATTTTTTTTATTTTTTTGTGGCCTCAATGGCTCTTTCTATTTAACTCTCATTTGTCCTCTTTGGGATCTTTTTATTTTGTCCTCTTTGGGATCTTTTCCTCACTTTAGGGGCAACACTCTATATATTACAAGAAGTATAGAAGATCTTTCACACTTTACAAAAGTACTCAACATAAAGAAAATGAAACTATCATGATGTATGCAAATGTATGCCTCTGCCGGTGTAGCAGGATATGCAATGATACTAGCGCGTCATGTAGCAATGATTAGGGCAAGGCCCAACTAGCATGCGGCTCATCGATCAAGCAAAAAGCATGTATGACATGAAGATCAAGTCATGAGAATATGGATGTTGCATGGCAATGTATCTCGGAAAGGCTATGGAAATGCCTTGATAGGTAGGTATGGTGGCTGTTTTGAGGAAGGATATAATGGGGCTTATGATGACAGAGCGTATCGTGCCAAGGATTTGGATGGACCGGCGAAGTATGCACCAACTCTCGAGGTGAGAAAGGGCAATGCACGGTACCGAAGAGGCTAGAAAAATATGGCTAGGTGGAAGTGTCAACTTTCGAATACTCACATTAGTCCGAAGAACTCATGCACTTATTATCGGTAACTCTCAATCTAATTAGGAAGTTCACAAAGAGACAAGTACCCCGAGGAGGAGTGTATGGGGGTTTGGTTATCCTTGCGCATCCTCGGCTCATGGTACGTGAGTGTACTCTAATATTCGATCCCTCCAAAGATTAGTGATCCATTTAGTAGCTAAAGTTCTCAACTATTTGTAGGTTTTCGAAAATAAACACGGATTGCCCAAAATACGACATCTATCACTAATAGGCTAAAGCTCTTGACACCAAAATTTCAGACATTACTCATGGCAATACCTCAAAACTATTGCAAGTTACTACTAAAATTAAATAGCAACCTCAATTACCTACTTTAAGTTAAGACACACAACTCAGTGCAACAGGCAAAACTCTCTTAACAAGATAAACATGAAAACTCAAAAGAGTTCAGCAACCAACTAAACAAAAGCTCTTTAAAAAGAAAAGCATGAAAACTAAGAGCTAAACATGACATCAGCTATGGAAAGACAAAGAACACACACAACAAAGATAAGCATGAAAATCCTATGTTGTGTTCTAGGTTGAAGTGGAGCGTGTTTCTCTCCCACACAAAGAAAGCTGGGTTCTAACTTGTTATGAACAGCAAGCAAAGCTAAAGAAAACTAAAAAGGAAACTAAGAGCGAGACGCTCCAAGCATAGCACATAACACATGAAGTGATAAGAATATAGTGGAACGAAAGACAAACTGATAATTGTTGATGGAGAAGGGGATGCATGGGGGCATCCCCAAGCTTAGACGCTTGAGTCTTCTTGAATATTTCTTGGGGGTGCACGGGGGCATCCCCAAGCTTGAGCGTTTGACCCTCCTGAATCTTCTTTTATCATCTTCCCTCGCACACTTGAAAACTCCCTTCATACATAACTCATCATAATCTGATTAGCGAGGTTAGTACCCATAATAAAATAACTTTTCCCTACTGGAAATAAGGATAATCTTGAAGAGCTACTGTTTCTCAAGATTGCCAAAAGGTTTTTTCAAAGAAAAAGCAAGCTCAAGGTTTGCAAAACGAAGAAAAGGCAAAACAGGACAGAATCTGTGAAAAACAGACCAGCAGGTAGTAAATAATTTTTTCGGGGTACTTCTGCAACTCAAATAAAAAAACTCAGAACAGACGCCCGAAAGCCAATTGTATAGAGCATGCTGTCAAAGAAATTCAGATAAAAAAGATGATCTGGTGATTTTATACGAATTTTTCTGTCCAAGGACAGAATCTGTTTTCTGGACTGCACGTCACAACTTTTGAACTTTCTTGCAATCGGAGGCTAAACTTGGCACAAAGCTGAAAAGAAAAGATACAATGATGATGCTACTGTAGTAACAAACATCAAGACACAACAAAAGCAAAAAATAAATCCTAATTTGTTGTGGGCTGCCTCCCAAAAGCGCTTTCTTTTATGCCTTTAAGCTAGGCATGATGCAAAAAGGAGGAATCAAAAGTCATCATAATAATCGGAGTTATAAATTGCTTCAAATGGTTCCTCAACAAGTTCACCCTTGTTCCTTCTAGGAAAGGGGTACGTACCTATTGCCTTCCCGCGTAGGCGGATTTGTCCCTTACCTATATCGATGAAGCCTTTTACGGCTCGGAGGAAGTCCCTTCCAAGCACTATAGTTCCTTGGTTTGGCTTCATGATGAAGAAATCAACCATTGCAATCCCTTTAAGGAATGTAACTGGCACGTCTTTTATTCTTCCCTGGATCTCAGAAATATCTCCATTAGCATGTTCATGATAGGATGATAATCTGTCCATGTTAAATTTTAAAGAATCATGAACAATTTTGGGCATAGTAGAAACCATAGATCCAATATCACAATAAGCAAGGAAGTCTTGATTAGAGATGCTAATCCTAACAAAAGGCTCCCAATCATTGTCTATTTCCAAAATATCTCTCTTATTGGGTTTGGGTTTCTCTACCTTCATCAAGTCTAGAGCATCCATTCTCTTCTCAATAGTAGCAAGTCTATCTATGACAGTATCAAAACTATGATCATAAACAAAGTAACTAGATAGACCATGTATAATTTCAAGAGCTCTAGCTTCATCACACTCTAGGAAATCTCCTTCAGCTATTATATCAAGAGAGTGTTTACACCATTTAAAAAGACCATGGTAAAAATTTCTAAGCACAATTTTTATAGGTATCCAAGGCATAATTCTCCTATGTGCATCAGAAATTCTGTCCCATGCCTTTTTCATATTTTCTCCATCCCTTTGATGGAAATCTAGAACTTCTGATTCCCTCAAAGCACCAAATCCTAACATGCTTGACTAAACAGAAAGGACTACTAACAGAAAAGCAAATAAATTTTTTTTGTTTGTGATTTTTGATAAAGGACACTAAAGCAGAAACTGAAAGGTAAACTAACAAGACTAAAAAGCAAAGATAAAAGATAGCGTGCAACTCCCCTATCTTGAAGAGTGGAGTCCCCGGCAACGGTGCCAGAAACTTTGCTTGATGGTTTCTCGCCCCTCGTTGGTTACCCCAAGTGGAAGGTTTGAGATGTAGCGTAGCAGCAAGTTTCCCTTGGCAAAGGTACCAAGGATCGAATCCCGTGAGACTCCGAGGGTCGACAAGAAGGTGTCAACGGCGCCAGAAACTTAGCGGTTGACAGGACCTACACACAGATACAAATAACTTTGCTCCCAACGAGTACAGAGAAGTTGTCAATCCCTCCGGCCTTGTCGTTTATAAAGGATCAAACACAAGAGATAATAGTGATAGGTATGACTGCAACTAGGAAATAAGAACAGGAAGTAAATAGCGGGTGTGATCAGTGATGGTAATATGGACCGGGGTCCCATGATGTTCACTAGTGATGTCTCTCTCCCAAAAGACGATAAAACAGCAAAGCGAGGTAAACAAATTACAGCTGGGCAATTGACAGGATTATGTGCGCAAACCAATGCTAACTATGCTGTAAAGAAAGGTAGAGGCTCAAAAGCATGGGCGGTACGCCAAGGCAAGTAGACTGAAATCCATCTGCATCTACTACTAATCATCCACCTTGATATATCTATCCAGAACATATCGCTGGTATTAAGTTGCGAATCCCACCCAAAGTGTAGACTCAAAACAATAGACAACTGCATTAAAAGAACTTTGCGTAAAGTAAACAATCCTTGCACCCGCAAGTACAAGCACCGTTATTTTCCCCCTTGTGGCAACAGCACATCCCCTAGACTCATGTTTCTGTCACTCAAGCTAGTCATCAAGGGGCATGAACCCACACTCAAGCATAACGCTCCCTCTTGGAGTTACTACCTACTACTCGGCCAAAGCAATAAACAGCAACGGAGAACATGCAAGAATTACTCAAGAACATAAATATAAAAGAGGTGAATCAAATATATTACTCACACACAATCTGAACATAATCTCATAATCCATCGGATCCCAGCAAACTCAGCAGAGCAACAGCATAAAGATTGCATATGTGCCTCGATCATGTAGGGCAGCTCACGAGGTCTAAACCATGAAGAACAAAGAGGGGAGGAGAACATCACATAGCTACTGATCATGGACCCATGGTCCAAGGTGGACTACTCACGACTCATCCGGGAAGCGTCCATGGTGGTGGAGAAGCTCCCGGTGGTGGTTCTCCCCTCCGGCAGGGTGCCGGAAAGAGTTCTCCTGGTGCTCCCGTTCTTGGAAGCGCGGCGGCGGCGGAACAGAGGCGAGATCGCGAAAAAGGGTTCCGTCCTCGAAGGTTTCGGGACGCAAGGAATATATATGCAAAGGGGGGTCACCAGAGGCGGAGGTGGGGCCCCAGGCGCCCCCCTGGCGCGACCAGGGGTGGGGCTGCGCCGGGTGGCCGCCTAGGCCACCCCAGGCTCCCCTCTGGCCCTGCTTTGGTTTTTCTTGAAGCTCCCGTTACGCTGATTTTTCCTGTATTTTTCCCAGAATTTTTAGAGCACTTTTAATATGGGGGAAACCTGAAATAGAAAGACAACAGAAAACATGAACTAGCACTGTGGTGCACTGAGTTAATAGGTTAGTCCAAATGTGATCAAAAGTGTTTGGAAGTGCATAAATATCATAGCAATATCACACAAAAGAGGCATGGAGCAAGCAGAAATTATAGATACGTTTTGGACGTATCATGTGTGCAGTCAGGTGCGTCTTCAAATTAAAAGATCGTAGACGGAATTAGTCCAGAGGGACTATAGGAAATCCGTTATTCGTGGGTAAAGAGTACACCCTCTGCAGAGATATTAAACCTATTCGAATAGCCGTGTCCATGGTTAAGGTCTATAGTCTGGGATGGGTCGAGTGTTGGTCTTAGTGTCGGTCTTCGGAGGAGAAACTATTAAACCAGAGCATTATTTATGACCTGTGACAGGTGGTGATTGTGATTTATTATTATGGACTAACCATTCGTATTCTTTGGAACAATGAGTATCCTTGGGACGGTTCTACCTCCCGGATATTTACTGTTATTTACTTTTCTTTTTAAGCCCTTTATGTGATGTCGCTCAGACGTCCGACTGTGGCATTTCGTTATTTACTTTCTTTTATAAGCCCTTTATGTGATGTCGCTCAGACGTCCGACTGTGGCATTTCATTATTTACTTTTCTTTTTAAGCCCTTTATGTGATGTCGCTCAGACGTCTGACTGTGGCATTTCGTTATTTACTTTCTTTTATAAGCCCTTTATGTGATGTCGCTCAGACGTCCGACTGTGGCATTTCGTTATTTACTTTTCTTTTTAAGCCCTTTATGTGATGTCGCTCAGACGTCCGACTGTGGCATTTCGTTATTTACTTTCTTTTATAAGCCCTTTATGTGATGTCGCTCAGACGTCCGACTGTGGCATTTCGCTATTTATTTTTATTTATAAGCCCTTTCTGTGGTGTCGCTCCGAAGCCCGACTGTGGCATGCTTGTTATTTATTTTGTTACTACTCTCTGATTGCATATGCCTTTTTACACGGATGCCCTGTTTGCAATTATAGACTGTCATATCATTATTATCCTAGTGAGCATAAATCATCCTCGAGCATGTTTATGCCTCACGCATATTCATGATGTTTGCGAGTACATTCAAAGTACTCACTGGCTTGTCCTTGGCTATTGTCTTGGCCAGATTCCTTGCGTGGGAAGGAACGATGCGATGACAGCCCCGGAACCTACGCTAATGAAGATAGCAACCTCGCGAAGATAGGAGTTATCCTGGTTAGCCGTTCCTGTGGGGAAATGGAGTCCCATAGTCACCGATGATCCACAATCCGCTTCCGCCATCAGCCACGAGAAACCTAGTGTTGTACTCACAGGATAAAATGGTCTTGTACTACATATTTTGTACTTTTCTTGGAGTTTCTGTAACAAGTTGGTGCCTCATCAGCTAACAGTAATCCTGGGGCTGGTGAGCACAAGTTCCGCTTTTGGGAAATTAATATCCCGAAAATCCATTCCTGACAGACTGAGTTCAAGAACACTAGTCTCGATGGCTATCTGGATGAACTTGGTATTACTCATGAGTTATCTGCCCCATACACTCATCAGCAAAATGGCGTTGTCAAGCGCAAGAACGTGACTCTTGTTGAGATGGCTTGCACTATGCTTGATGAATACACGACGCCTCTTCATTTCTGTCCTTAGGCTAATAATACTGTGTGCCACATCATCAACTGGGTATCCTCCACAAACTCCTCAAGAAAACCTCATATGAACTCCTCACTAACAAGAAACCCAATGTGAGTTATTACAAAGTCTTCGGTGCTAAATGTTGGATTAGAGATCCTCATCATACTTCTAAATTTGCACCGAAAGCACATGAAGGTTTTATGCTTGGTTACGGAAAGGACTCACACACCTATAGATTCTTCAACACCTAGCATCACAAAGTTGTTGAAACTGTAGATGTGCGGTTTGATGAAACTAATGGCTCGCAAAAAAAGCACCTGCCTCCTATGTCAGATGAAATACCTCCTGAGGAATCATTTAAGTGCAAGGCTACTGAGGACATCATACCCACTGAAGAACCTGCTGAAGAAGTCATTCCAGACCATGAAGAAAATCATACTGGTGCACCTGAAGAAACTGTTGCTGAAGAAAATGCTCAGCCTAATCAAAGTCGTCAATCTTCTAATCCTTGAGCGGCAAAAGAAGTGCGGACTGAGAAAATCATCGATGACATCAGCGCACCAGGTCCTCTCACACGCTCAAAAGCTTCACACTTATCTAGCTTTTGTGGGCACTTTGCTTTTGTCTCTATCATAGAGCCCACCAAAGTTGATGAGGCATTTCTGGAGCCTGAGTGGGTTAAAGCTATGCAAGAGGAATTGCATCAATTCGAGCTCAACAATCTGTGGGAACTTGTCAAGCGACCAGATCCTCGCAAGCACAATGTCATAGGTACCAAATGGATCTATTGCAACAAGCAAGATGAAAATGGCCTAGTGGTGAGGAATAAGGCTCGGCTTGTAGCTCAAGGCTACACATGGGTTGAGGGAATTGACTTCGATGAAACTTTTGCACATGTTGCTAGACTTGAAGCTATTCGTATACTGCATGCTTATGCTAACCATCATAATATCATCTTATATCAAATTGATGTGAAAAGTGCATTCCTCAATGGTAAGCTTGAAGAAGAAGTATATGTTGCTCAACCCCTAGGTTTTGATGATCCTAAACATCCTGACAAAGTCTTCAGACTCAACAAGGCCCTCTATGGCCTCAAGCATGCCCCTCAGGGGTGGTATGACACTCTGAAGGAATTTCTCATGAAGAAAGGCTTCAAATCCGGTTCACTTGACCCATTTTTTTACCAAAACTTATGATGATGAATTATTCATGTGCCAAATCTATGTGGACGATATTATCTTTGGCTGTACCGACAAACATTACAGTGATGACTCGGCCTACATGATGAGTGAAGAATATCAAATGTCTATGATGGGAGAATTGAAATTCTTCATAGGTCTTCAAATTCGTCAACAATGCAATGGCATCTTTATATCTCAAGAGAAATACCTCAAGGATGTATTGGGGAAATTCGGCATGCAAGATTGCAAAGGTGTCAAAATCCCTATGCCCACAAATGACCATCTCTGCACACACAAAAAATGGTAAAGATTTCGATCAAAAGGTATATCGCTCCATGATTGGCTCTTTATTGTATCTATGTGCATCCATGCCAGATATTATGCTTAATGTTTGCATGTGTGCCCGTTTTCAAGCTACACTGAAGGAATCACACCATAAGGCTGTGAAGCATATTCTTTGATATCTAGCTCATACACCAACACTTGGATTAGGGTATCCCAAGGGCTCGGTTTTTTATCTCATTGTATATTCTGACTCTGACTATGCTGGTGATCGTATGGATCGCAAGTTAACATGAGGCACATGTCATTTCCTTGGACGTTCCTTAGTATGCTGGTCCTCAAAGAAGCAAAACTGCATATCACTCTCTACTGCTGAAGCTTAGTACATTGTTGGTGGTTCATGCTGTGATCAATTGCTAGGGATGAAGCAATCCCTCAAGGACTACGGCATCAACACGAAGAATGTGCCTCTCTACTGCGACAATGAGAGTGTCATCAAGATTGCCCACAACCCAGTTCAGCACTCGAAGACAAAGCACATCCAGATTCGTCATCATTTTCTTTGTGACCATGTGTTCAAGGGCGAAATCTCTATCTACCACGTGAAGACTGAAGAACAGCTGGCAGATATCTTCACAGAGCCCTTGCATGAAAAGAAATTTTGCAAGTTGCAGTGTGAGCTAAATATCTTAGAATCTTCGAATGTTCTTTGAAAGGACACACATCTTAACACTTATGCAAAATTGATGACTTAGATGTGCAACACACGAAGTAACGTTTTTCTTCAAATAATGAAGACTAACCCTCTAAGTGTGAATAAATTAATGAAGAATTTGATTCTGAGAGCCCTACGACAATTGTACGCGGTGTATGAAATCATCATTCTTATACGGTGGGTCACACCACCAACCAAAGTTAAAATTTGAGTTTTTCTTCATTTTTGCAAATTCTTCAAAATTTTCAAATTCCTCATATTTGTAATTTCTTCAACTTTTCACTAGAGTTCTTCATTGGCTATTTTTTTTGAGTTTTCATGTCCTCAACAACATTCACCTATTGCTAATTCTTCAAGTTGATTTTCCTCTAAGTGAATGTGATCTAACCCGTTTCCCCTCTATGCTAAACTCTACCCAGTTTGTTCACAAATTCTTCATGTTTGTTCTATTTGAAACTCATTTAAAATTTCACTGTTTCCTTGAGAGCTGAAGAATTTGTGAACAAAATGTTAAAATTTTCATATATGAATTTTCTGCATTTGCCTTTCAAACCGTTACGCATCCCACAATGGATTAAACTACTCACCCATGATCCTCCACTATCTCCACTCCTCAGAAAGTGGGTGACACATGTCGCTAGGATAGCAAGGGACACGGGTGTAACATCCCAAATTTCCAATTTGGAATGTTATACATTAGATCATCATGCATATCATATTTTCTTGCTTTTGGTGGATCCAAGAAAATCCTAAGCAACTCAAGGACCCTCGGAGAGAGTTGGGGATTTTAATATTTTCATATTTGAGGTTTCTCAAATTTTGAAAATAGGATCATTTGATTTTATTTATTTTATCTTCAAGTATTTCTATCATGAAAATATGAGAGAGGGAGTAAAATGACTCTCCCAAAAATAAAGAAATACTAAGGATTTAATAAAAAAATAAAATATGTTTTCTTTGGAGTTTTATTTGTATTAGGAAAAATTGCATGTTTTCAAAAATTCATTTTAGTGCCAAGAAAATGTTCATCTTGTTCTAAATATTATATTTAGACGGTGAAAATTTGTTTTGGCAATTTTAGATTTTTTTATTTTTTTTCTAGGATTTCTATTTCGTAGCGTCGGTGTTAATTAGAAATAAAAATAAAAATAGGGGGACCCGAACCCGACTGGGCCGAAGCCCAGCCGAGCCAGGCCTAGCCGCCCGCACCGCCTTCCCCGTGCCGCCGTGCCCGGATCGGACTCCGCCGCCGCCGCCGTTTCTTGCCCCCTCCCCCAAGTTTCTTGCCCCCCCTATATATAGCCGCCGCCCCTGCCCCTTGTCGCACCCCGCCCCGCCGCAGCGCACCACCGCCGCCGCTGCAAACACCGCCGCTGCTGCAAACACTGCCGCCGCCGCATAAGCTGCCGCCGCCGCAGCGCACCACCGCCGCTGCCGCCGCCACTACACACCACCACCGCCGCAGCCCCGTCGCCTGCCACCGCTGCCCGCCGCCGACGCCTCCCGCCGGCCGAAACGACGAGGTAGCCGCTGCCGCCGATTTTCGGTAGAAAGCCACCGGTCTTTTTTTAGAACCCCACTTCGTTTTTTAGATAGATCGTTTTTTTTTCCTTTTCTCGGTTTAGTTAATTAGTGAGCGTTCACCCGTTTGTTCGTTATAACGAACGAGTTTGTCGTTTAGTCTCAGCTGACAAACGTCTGTTTGATAAGCTGTTTTTAGTTTTCTTTTTCGTAGTTATTTTTTGATCGTGATCTCTGATCCGATCTTCGTTCTAGTTTATCTTTTCGCTCGTTTATCGGAATCAGGCGATTCAAGCACCTGGAGTTTCGTCTCGAAACTCTCTTTCCGTTTAACTTAGTCACCCAAGCATTTGCCTCTGTTAAATTTGGACTTAGGTCCAGATTGGTACGGTAGTAGTTTTCTTTTCACCGTTTGTCTTTCGTTGCTTTCTTTTGGTTTGTTTCTTTTGCAACCGGAGTTCTTAAGTTGAACCTTCTGGTTAGCTCTCTTATTTGAGTTTTACCCGTGCATTAGTTATGTACTTATTGTGTGCTTGTTTGTTTGCGATAGAGTACCCGGAGTGCGCCGCTTGCTACTTTGAATCTCTAGGTTTTGTGGATCATCAGCAAGGCAAGTAACACATTGATCATACTTTCCAATTACCCAGTTTTCATTGCATTAGTCAAACCTCACACATTGCATGAGTAGGATCTATTAACTTGTGGGACTGGGAAGTAGACGAGGTAGTACCTATTACCTGCATTACATTCAAACCTTGGGAGTTACTTCTACGTTGCTGTTAGGTCATGCTATGCTCGTAGACGTGGATTGGGAGAGTGTATCCATGACAGATGTGAGATTGTTAATTAATGGTTCAACTTAAGGTGGCAACTTTAACACACATCTGGATGGATTGAGGCACCTGGGTATTCCAGCGATTGGCTGTTTTCTTTATGGACCGCCACCCAGGCTCAAAAGGATCATGAGATTGTTCATACTAGAAACTTCCGTGTGCAGCCACAAGCTATTATGGACTCTAGCGTAGTTGACTAAGTTGTGCGAACTCTTACAGTGGTGGACTAGCGGATGTAGGGGATGTAGGTTGGTACGGTCCACCCGGACGTAAGGTGCTAGTGCTTCTGAAAGACTGTGTCTCGGTCATCCGTTTCTCAAACAACATGTAGTGTGAGAATTCCAACGGAGGCGATCGAGTCTTGTGGGGAAAAGTGCACAAACCTCTGCAGAGTGTACAAACTGATCATGATTAGCCGTGTCCCCGGTTACGGACGTCTTGAGTATCTAGTACTTGGATTATCATGTGAATCTCATCATGTTACTTTAATTAATATTGCTGGGTTAATGATGATGATTAATTGGGGTTGAGAGGATGTCTATCTTCTCAATGATGTTTCAACTACCATGATAGTTAACTAAAATCTATTCCTTTGCAGTAGGGAAAAATTGGCTTTACGCAAAACTGTAACCATAGAGCTTTCCACCAGCCATATTGCATATAGTATAGCTTTACTTTTGTTACTCTCTATGTGTTACTTTGCCAGCATATTCCATGTGCTGACTCGTTTTCGGGCTGCAACGTTCATGTTGCAGACTTTTCTGATGACGAGTAAGGTGCCTTCTTAGGTCGTGGTTCTATACTCAGTGATGCCGTTGGAGTTGATGGATTCACTTATCTTCCAAGCCTTCCGCTGTTATCGTGTTAGATGGCCTTAAGCCATGTTTATTGTAATAAGTTCATCGTTGGAACTATCGATGTAATAAGTGTGTGATTGCCACTCTGTTATAATTCCTTCAAGTACTGTGCGTGTCAACATTACTGATCCAGGGATGACACTGATGCACAGAGATCAGACTGTTTGAGGTCTGGTCGCTACAAGATGGTATCAGAGCACACGCTGACTGTAGGACACGACCACTAAGCTAAAACCCTAGAGCACTATTCACTCTTCTCTTTTCTGACTCCTCATCTTTTCTACTCTTTTAGGATGGTGGATGCAAGGAACAAGTTCACGCAACCTGATGAAGATACACCATTTGGACGACACCTGAAGGAAGTCACCAGATATCTAAACATCGGATTACCAAGTTTCACCGGAACTTACAACGCCACTTTACCTGAAGAGGAGCGCTGGTTGATTCAAGCTCAAGTTCTAGGAAGGACGTTCATGCCCGTCACCGCACCCATAGAATTTTCCTTTAATGCACCTACATGGAGTCTAGGCTGAAGCATGGCAGCCCACATCTCTATGGGAAGGATTGGAGAAATCTACAAACATGAGCTAAAGGACACCATCTACCAGATTTGTGGACGTCGAGATGAGAGGTGGGACATGATCAACACCCGGAAGGACAGGTCCATTGCCTCGTTCATTTAAGAGTTAAACCAACACATTCGTCGCCAGGAGCACCAGATGTGTGCAGGGATGATAGACTTGAAGAAAGCACTAACCAAAAACTTGGAGTTAGAGGAGGAACTCAAGTCTACATGCGACAGATACGAGGAGGAGATGCTAATACTTGTGGAGAAGATGATGATTTGACACGAAAGCTAGGAGTATTCATGGGAGATCCAGCACTAGGAGTGGAAGAAGAGGAAGAAGAACGCAAGGCGATTCCACTTGAAGACTACATTATCCTTGACGACACGGACTCAGACCCTGATGATAGTGATGATGAGGACTATGAAGATGAAGCTGGAGCTGACATCATGGAATCCTCTGCCGATCAAAATTTCTAGAAGAGCTTCCTATGACTAGTAGTTTTTCCCATTTAGTAGACTTAGAGCACTTTTGTAACGTTAGATCCGTGTAAGCCCTTGCTTGAAATTGATATTGGTGTGAGATGTTTGTGTTTGCCTCATGTGCATTTGGGTAGTGATTTTTCCTTAGACCTCTTTTCTATTCTAATCTCTTCCCTATACACCCATCAGATGCCTCCAAGACGTGAGCCTGGATTTGAGTTTCCCCCTGAGCTCACTTAGTTGATCCAACAGCAGAACACCTTGATGCAACTTCTTGTCCAGAACACTCAGAACAACCAGAACAACAACAACCCTCCACCACCACCACCACCTGTGGATAACCTGACCCGTTTCTTAAGGTTACAACCACCGGTGTTTGCTAGTAGCATTGAACCAATAGTCGCTAATGACTGGCTGCGCAAGATTGGAAGGGATTTGACCACTGCAAACTGCTCAGATGCTGAGAAGGTGCGTTTTGCCGCACATCAGTTGTCTGGACCAGCCGCAGCATGGTGGGAGAATTACACATCCACTTTTCCCATAGCCAATGTTACTTGGGATCAGTTTCAGCAAGCTTTTCGTACTGCCCATGTCTCAACTGGAGCTATGAGCATGAAGAAGCGGGAGTTTCACAATTTGCGCCAAGGAAATCATACTGTGGCTCAGTACGTGGATGAGTTTAGTACCCTATCTCGTTATGCCCCAGATGATGTGGCCACATATGCTGCTAATCAGGAGAGATTTATCGAAGGGCTGAATGATGAGATGAGTGTACAGTTGATGGTGGCAACTTTCAACAACTACCAGGAATTGGTTGATCGAGCTCTAATGATTGAAGGGAAGCACCAACAGATTGAAAGTCGCAAGAGGAAGTATGGACAAGGAAAGTACAATTCTGGAGCTCAGCAGAAGCCTCGTTTTACCCCTAAAACGGTAGGACAATTTCAACATACCCATGGAGGAGGTAGCTCGCACAATCATAGTGGCCCCAAGAATGGGAATGGGAATGGAGGAAGCAACGGACAGAACCGCACCAACCCACCAACCCCAGCCAAGCGAGACCTGAGTCAAGTCACTTGCTTCAAGTGCCACAAGACGGGACATTACGCCAATGAATGTCCAGAAGCCCAGAATGGAAATGGCAATGCAAGCTCTAGAAAGAAGCCGAACCCTTTAATAGGGGACAAGTGAACCACGTTAGCGTGGAGGAGGTTGAAGCTCAGCCAGATGCAGTAATAGGTAAGTTTTTAGTTAAGTCCTTTACTGCACTAGTTCTTTTTGATACTGGTGCAATGCATTCATACATTTCAAGGGGATTTGTGGATAAGTATAAGCTGCCAACCCAAGCCCTTACGTCACCCATGTTAGTAACCTCACCAGGAGCAGAGTATATGGCTAAGTTATGGTGTGATTAGATGCCATTAAGGATTGGTAACTACACATTCCCTTCAGACCTAATAGTATTGGAATCACAAGGATTGGATGTGATATTAGGCATGGATTGGTTATCTAAGTACGAAGGGAATATTGAATGCGCCAGTAAGTCCATTTTGCTTACTATGCCAGAAGGAAGAAGGATCAAGTATATATCCCGGCATGTGCCGAAAAGGAACAGAGTAAATTCTTTATCTGGAGTTGTTTAGGAGGAAGTGCCAGTGGTGAAAGATTTCCCTAACGTATTTCCAGAGGAACTGCCAAGCATGCCACCAGATAGAGATATTGAGTTTTTGATTGAGCTTTTGCCAGGCACAGGGCCAATTTCTAAGAGACCATACAGGATGCCCGCAAAGGATTTAGAGAAGATTAAGAAACAGATTAAGGAGTTACTGGATAAAGGTTACATTCGCCCAAGTTCTTCGCCTTGGGGTTCGCCAGTACTTCTAGTGGAAAAGAAGGACTGATCGTTAAGAATGGTTGTTGATTATCGAGGATTGAATGAAGTAACGATCAAGAACAAGTACCCACTACCAATGATCAATGATCTGTTCGATAGGTTGCAAGGAGCTAAGGTGTTTTCCAAGATAGATCTGCGATCAGGGTACCATCAATTGAAGATTCAAGAGCAGGATATACCTAAGACGGCCTTTACCACCAGGTATGGGTTGTACGAGTATACCGTTATGTCTTTTGGTCTGACTAACGCACCAGCATACTTTATGAACCTGATGAACAAGGTGTTTATGGAGTTTTTGGATAAGTTTGTCATGGTGTTCATAGATGACATATTGATCTTCTCAAAGGATGAAGAGGAACATGCAGAGCATTTGCATTTGGTATTGGAGAAGCTCAGAGAACATCAGTTGTATGCCAAGTTTAGCAAATGCGAGTTTTGGTTGAAGGAAGTTAGATTCCTCGGACACGTTATATTCGGAGAAGGAATAGCAGTAGATCCCGCCAAGGTGGACACTGTGTCAAATTGGGAAGCACCAACAACAGTTGGAGAGATCCGGAGTTTTCTTGGACTTGCAGGATACTACCGGAGATTTATTGAGAATTTCTGGAGGATTGCGAAACCAATGACGGAGTTGTTAAAGAAGGATACCAAGTTCAATTGGACAGAAGAATGTGAGGCCAGTTTCCAGGAATTAAAGAAACATTTGGTCTCATCACCTGTGTTGATTCTGCCAGATCAACATAAGGACTATGAGGTGTACTGCGACGCTTCACGTCGAGGACTTGGAGCAGTTCTTATGCAGGAAGGGAGAGTTGTTTCGTATGCTTCACGACAACTGAAACCTCATGAATTGAACTATGCCACTCATGATTTGGAGTTAGCAGCCGTAGTTCATGCATTGAAGACTTGGAGACATTTTCTCATCGGAAACCATTGTGAAGTATATACGGATAACAAGAGTTTGAAGTATATATTTGTTGGGGAACGTAGTATTTTAAAATTTTCCTACGATCACGCAAGATCTATCTACCAGATGTATAGCAACGAAAGGGGAGAGTGTGTCTACGTACCCTCGTAGACCGGGAGCGGAAGCGTCAAGTGACGCGGTTGATGTAGTCAAACTTCTTCGCGATCCAACCGATCAAGCACCGAACGTATGGCACCTCCGCGTTCAGCACACGTTCAGCTTGATGATGTCCCACGAGCTCTTGATCCAGTTGAGCTTCACGGGAGAGTTTCGTCAGCACGACGGCGTGGTGACAGATATGATGTATCTACCGGCGCAGGGCTTCGCCTAAGCACTGCAACGGTATGACCGATGTGTGTTTCTGTGGAGGGGGGCACCACACACGACTAAAACAATTCAACTTGTGTGTTCTTGGGTGCCCCCTGCCCCCGTATATAAAGGAGCAAGGGAGAGGCCGGCCCTAGAGGGGGCGCGCCAAGTGTGGGGAGTCCTACTAGGACTCCCAAGTCCTAGTAGGATTCCCCTTTCCTTTCCGGAGTAGGAGAGAAGGAAAGAGGTGGAGAGGGAGAAGGAAAAGGGGGCTGCACCCCTTGTCCAATTCGGACCAGAGGGGGGCGCGCGCCTCCTTCCTTTTGGCCTTTCTCCTCTATTCCCGTATGGCCCAATAAGGCCCATATAGTCCGAAAAATACCCGAATCACTCGGAACCTTTCCGATGTCCGAATATAGTCGTCCAATATATCGATCTTTACATCTCGACCATTTCGAGACTCCTCGTCATGTCCCCGGTCTCATCTAGGACTCCGAACTCCTTCGTACATCAAAACTTATAAACTCATAATATCGATCATCATCAAACGTTAAGTGTGCAGACCCTACGGGTTCGAGAACTATGTAGACATGACCGAGACTCATCTCCGGTCAATAACCAATAGCGGAACCTAGATGCTCATATTGGCTCCTACATATTCTACGAAGATCTTTATCGTTCAAACCGCATAACAACATACGTTGTTCCTTTTGTCATTGGTATGTTACTTGCCTGAGATTCGATCGTCGGTATCTCTATACCTTGTTCAATCTCGTTACCGGCAAGTCTCTTTACTCGTTCCGTAATACATCATCTCGTGACTAACTCATTAGTCTTTTGCTTGCAAGGACAATTATGATGTGCATTACCGAGAGGGCCCAGAGATACCTCTCCGACACTCGGAGTGACAAATCCTAGTCTTGATCTATGCCAACACCACGAACACTTTCGGAGACACATGTAGAGCATATTTATGATCACCCAGTTATGTTGTGACGTTTGATAGCACACAAGGTGTTCCTACGGTATTCGGGAGTTGCATAATCGCATAGTCATAGGAACATGTATAAGTCATGAAGAAAGCAATAGCAGTAAAACTAAACGATCATAGAGCTAAGCTAACGGATGGGTCTTGTCCATCACATCATTCTCCTAATGATGTGATCCCATTGAGCAAATGACAACTCATGTCTATGGTTAGGAAACATAACCATCTTTGATCAATGAGCTAGTCTAGTAGAGGCATACTAGAGACACTCTGTTTTGTCTATGTATTCACACATGTACTAAGTTTCCGGTTAATACAATTCTAGCATGAACGTAGTATTTTAAAATTTTCCTACGATCACGCAAGATCTATCTACCAGATGTATAGCAACGAGAGGCGAGAGTGTGTCTACGTACCCTCGTAGACCGGGAGCGGAAGCGTCAAGTGACACGGTTGATGTAGTCGAACTTCTTCGCGATCCAACCGATCAAGCACCGAACGTACGGCACCTCCACGTTCAGCACACGTTTAGCTTGATGACGTCCCACGAGCTCTTGATCCAGTTGAGCTTCACGAGAGAGTTTCGTCAGCACGACGGCGTGGTGACAGATATGATGTATCTACCGGCGCAGGGCTTCGCCTAAGCACTGCAACGGTATGACCAAGGTGTGTTTCTGTGGAGGGGGCACCGCACACGACTAAAACAATTCAACTTGTGTGTTCTTGGTTGCCCCCTGCCCCCGTATATAAAGGAGCAAGGGAGAGGCCGGCCCTAGAGGGGGCGCGCCAAGTGTGGGGAGTCCTACTAGGACTCCCAAGTCCTAGTAGGATTCCCCTTTCCTTTCCGTAGTAGGAGAGAAGGAAAGAGGTGGAGAGGGACAAGGAAAAGGGGGCTGCACCCCTTGTCCACTTCGGACCAGAGGGGGGGGGGGCGCGCGCCTCCTTCCTTTTGGCCTTTCTCCTCTATTCCCGTATGGCCCAATAAGGCCCATATACTCCGATAAATACCCGAATCACTCGGAACCTTTCCGATGTCTGAATATAGTCGTCCAATATATCGATCTTTACGTCTCGACCATTTCGAGACTCCTCGTCATGTCCCTGGTCTCATCTGGGACTCCGAACTTCTTCGGTACATTAAAACTTATAAACTCATAATACCGATCGTCATCAAACGTTAAGCTTGCGGACCCGACGGGTTCGAGAACTATGTAGACATGGCCGAGACTCATCTCCGGTCAATAACCAATAGCGGAACCTAGATGCTCATATCGGCTCCTACATATTCTACGAAGATCTTTATCGGTCAAACCGCATAACAACATACGTTGTTCCTTTTGTCATTTGTATGCTACTTGCCCGAGATTCGATCGTCGGTATCTCTATACCTAGTTCAATCTCGTTACCGGCAAGTCTCTTTACTCGTTCTGTAATACATCATCTCGTGAATAACTCATTAGTCTTTTGCTTGCAAGGCTTATTATGATGTGCATTACCGAGAGGGCCTAGAGATACCTCTCCGACACTCGGAGTGACAAATCCTAGTCTTGATCTATGCCAACACCACGAACACTTTCGGAGACGCCTGTAGAGCATATTTATGATCACCCAGTTACGTTGTGACGTTTGATAGCACACAAGGTGTTCTTACGGTATTCGGGAGTTGCATAATCTCATAGTCATAGGAACATGTATAAGTCATGAAGAAAGCAATAGCAGTAAAACTAAACGATCATAGTGCTAAGCTAACGGATGGGTCTTGTCCATCAGATCATTCTCCTAATGATGTGATCCCGTTGATCAAATGACAACTCATGTCTATGGTTAGGAAACATAACCATCTTTGATCAATGAGCTAGTCTAGTAGAGGCATACTAGAGACACTCTATTTTGTCTATGTATTCACACATGTACTAATTTTCCGGTTAATACAATTCTAGCATGAATAATAAACATTTATCATGATATAAGGAAATATAAATAACAACTTTATTATTGCCTCTAGGGCATATTTCCTTCAGTCTCCCACTTGCACTAGAGTCAATAATCTAGCTCACATCGCCATGTGATTTAATATCGATAGTTCACATCGTTATGTGAATAACACCCATAGTTCACATCACCATGTGACCAACACCCAAAGGGTTTACTAGAGTCAATAATCTAGTTCACATCGCTATGTGATTAATACCCAAGAGTAATAAGGTGTGATCATGTTTTGCTTGTGAGAGAAGTTTAGTCAACGGGTCTGTCACATTCAGATCCGTATGTATTTCGCAAATTTCTATGTCTACAATGCTCTGCATAGAGCTACTCTAGCTAATTGCTCCCACTTTCAATACGCATCCAGATTGATACTTAGAGTCATCTGGATTTAGTGTCAAAGCTTGGATCGGCGTAACGCTTTACGACGAACTCTTTATCACCTCCATAATCGAGAAACATTTCTTTAGTCATCCAGTTACTAAGGATAATTTTGACCGCTGTACAGTGATCTACTCCTGGATCACTATTGTACCCCCTTGACAAACTCATGGCAAGGTACACAACATGGCATACTTTATAGAACCTATGGCTGAGGCATAGGGAATGACTTTCATTCTCTCTATATTTTTCTGCCGTGGTCTGGCTTTGAGTCTTACTCAACTTCACACCTTACAAGTCAGGCAAGAACTCCTTCTTTGACTGATCCATTTTGAACTACTTCAAAATCTTATCAAGGTATGTACTCATCGAAAGTCTTATCAAGCGTCTTGATCTATCTCTATAGATCTTCATGCCCAATATGTAAGCAGCTTTACCAAGGTCTTTCTTTGAAAAACTCCTTTCAAACACTCCTTTATGCTTTCCAGAAAATTCTACATCATTTCCGATCGACAATATGTCATTCACATATACTTATCAGAAAGGTTGTAGTGCTCCCACTCACTTCTTGTAAATACAGGCTTCACCGCAAGTCTGTATAAATCTATATGCTTTGATCAACTTATCAAAGCATATATTCCAACTCCGAGATGCTTGCACCAGTCCATAGATGGATCGCTGGAGCTTGCACATTTTTTTAGCACCTTTAGGATTGACAAAACCTTCTGGTTGCATCATATACAAGTCTTCTTTAATAAATCCATTAAAGAATGCAGTTTTGTTATCCATTTGCCAGATTTCATAAAATGCGGCAATTGCTAACATGATTCGGACAGACTTAAGCATCGCTACGGGTGAGAAAGTCTCATCGTAGTCAACTCCTTGAACTTGTTGAAAAAACTTCCGCAACAAGTCGAGCTTTGTAAACAGTAACATTACCGTCAGCGTCAGTCTTCCTCTTGAAGATCCATTTATTTTCGATGGCTTGCCGATCATCGGGCAAGTCAACCAAAGTCCACACTTTGTTCTCATACATGGATCTCATGTCAGATTTCATGGCCTCAAGCCATTTTGCAGAATCTGGGCTCATCATCGCTTCCTCATAGTTCGTAGGTTCATCATGGTCCAGTAACATGACTTCCAGAACCGGGTTGCCGTACCACTCTGATGCGGAACGAACTCTGGTTGATCTACGAAGTTCAGCAGAAACTTGATCTGAAGTTTCATGATCATCATCATTAGCTTCCTCACTAATTGGTGTAGGAATCACTGGCA
Organism: Secale cereale; assembly: GCA_902687465.1. NCBI lineage: Eukaryota > Viridiplantae > Streptophyta > Magnoliopsida > Poales > Poaceae > Secale > Secale cereale. The sequence goes on along the minus strand of LR738710.1, from coordinate 619,829,546 downwards.
CTAGTTTCTGTGATGTTCCACTTTCCAATTCGGGAGAAGGTACAATTACCTCATCAAGTTCTACTTTCCTCCCACTCACTTCTTTCGAGAGAAACTCCTTCTCTAGAAAGGATCCACTCTTAGCAACAAAGACCTTGCCTTCGGATCTGTGATAGAAGGTGTACCCAACAGTTTCTTTTGGGTATCCTATGAAGATTTACTTCTCCGATTTGGGTTCGAGCTTATCATGTTGAAACTTTTTCACATAAGCATCACAGTCCCAAACTTTAAGAAATGACAGCTTAGGTTTCTCGTCAAACCACAGTTCATACGGTGTCATCTCCATGGATTTAGATGGTGCCCTATTTAACGTGAATGTAGCTGTCTCTAATGCATAACCCCAAAAGCGATAGTGGTAGATCGGTAAGAGACATCATCGATCGCACCATATCCAATAAAGTACGGTTATGACGTTCGGACACACCATTACACTGTGGTGTTCCAGGTGGCGTGAGTAGTGAAACTATTTCACATAGTTTTTACTGAAGGCCAACCTCGCTAACTCAAATATTTTACCTCTATGATCATATCGTAGAAACTCTTATTTTCTTGTTACGATGATTCTCTACTTCACTCTGAAATTCTTTGAACTTTTCAAATGTTTCAGACTTGTGCTTCATTAAGTAGATATACCCATATCTGCTCAAATCATCAGTGAAGGTCAGAAAATAACGATACCCGCCGCGAGCTTCAACACTCATTGGTCCACATACATCTGTATGTCTGATCTCCAACAAATCTGTTGCTTGCTCCATTGTTCTGGAGAACGGAGTTTTAGTCATCTTGCCCATGAGGCATGGTTTGCAAGCACCAAGTGATTCATAATCAAGTGATTCCAAAATTCCATCACTATGGAGTTTCTTCATGCGCTTTACACCATTATGACCTAAACGATAGTGCCACAAATAAGTTGCACTATCATTATTAACCTTGCATCTTTTGGCTTCAATATTATGAATATGTGTATCACCACGATCGAGATCCAACAAAGTATTTTCATTGGGTGTATGACCATCGAAGGTTTTATTCATGTAAACAGAATAACAATTATTCTATGACTTTAAATGAATAACCGTATTGCAACAAATATGATCAAATCATATTCATGCTCAACGCAAATGCCAAATAACATTTATTTAGGTTTTACACTAATCTCGAAAGTATAGGGAGTGTGCGATGATGATCATATCAATCTTGGAACCATTCGAACACACATCGTCGCTTCACCTTTAACTAGTCTCTGTTCATTCTGCAATTCTCGTTTCGAGTTACTAATTTTAGCAACTGAACTGGTATCAAATACCCAGGGGTTGCTATGAACACTAGTAAAGTACACATCAATAATCTGTATATCAAAATATACCTTTGTTCACTTTGCCATCCTTCTTATCCGCCAAGTATCTAGGGCAATTCCACTTCCAGTGACCATTTCCTTTGCAGTAGTAGCACTTAGTTTCAGGCTTGAGTTTTAGCTTTGGGTTTCTCCACGGGAGTGACAACTTGCTTGTCATTCTTCTTGAAGTTCCCCTTCTATCCCTTTGCCCTTTACTTGAAACAAGTGGTCTTGTTAACCATCAACACTTGATGCTTTTTCATGATTTCTACCTTCGCCGACTTCAGCATCGCGAAGAGCTCGGGAATTCCTTTCGTCATCCCTTGCATATTATAGTTCATCACGAAGTTCTACTAACTTGGTGATAGTGACTAGAGAACTTTGTCAATTACTATCTTATCTGGAAAATTAACTCCCACTTGATTCAAGTAATTGTAGTACCCAGACAATCTGAGCACATGCTCACTGGTTGAGCCATTCTCCTCCATCTTGTAGGCAAAGTACTGTCAGAAGTCTTATACCTCTCGACCCGGGCATGAGTATGAAATACTAATTTCTACTCTTGGAACATCTTTTATGCTCCGTGGCATTCAAAACGTTTTTGAAGTCCCGGTTCTAAGCCGTAAAGCATGGTGCACTTAAACTATCAAGTTGTCATCATACCGAGCTTTTGTCAAAACGTTCATAACGTCTACATCTGCTCCTGCAATAGGTCTGTCACCTAGCGGTGCATCAAGGACATAATTCTCTGTGCAGCAATGAGGATAATCCTCAGATCACGGAACAATTCCGCATCATTGCTACTAACATCTTTCAACTTAGTTTTCTCTAGGAACATATAAAAAATAAACGGGGAGCAACATCGTGAGCTATTGATCTACAACATAGATATGCTAATATTATGAGGACTAAGTTCATGATAAATTAAAGTTCAATTTAATCATATTACTTAAGAACTCCCACTTAGATAGACATCCCTCTAGTCATCTAAATGATCACGTGATCCAAATCAACTAAACCATGTCCGATCATCACGTGAGATGGAGTAGTTTCAATGGTGAACATCTTATGTTGATCATATCTACTATATGATTCACGCTCGACCTTTCGGTCTCCAGTGTTCCGAGGCCATATCTGCATATGCTAGGCTCGTCAAGTTTAACCCGAGTATTCTGTGTGTGCAAAAATGGCTTACACCCGTTGTATTTGGATGTAGAGCTTATCACACCCGATCATCACGTGGTGTCTCGGCACGACGACTTTCAAAATGGTGCATACTCAGGGAGAACACTTATACCTTGAAATTTAGTAAGGGATCATCTTATAATGCCACCGTCGAACTAAGCAAAATAAGAAGCATAATAACATAAACATCACATGCAATCAAAATATGTGACATGATATGGCCATCATCATCTTGTGCTTTTGATCTCCATCTCCAAAGCACCGTCATGATCACCTTCGTCACCGGCGCGACACCTTGATCTCCATCGTAGCATCGTTGTCGTCTCGCCAACTATTGCTTCTACGACTATCGCAACCGCTTAGTGATAAAGTAAAGCAATTACATGGCGATTGCATTTCATACAATAAAGCGACAACCATATGGCTCCTGCCAGTTGCCGATAACTTTACAAAACATGATCATCTCATACAAAACCGTATATCTCATCATGTCTTGACCATATCACATCACAACATGCCCTGCAAAAACAAGTTAGACGTCCTCTACTTTGTTGTTGCAAGTTTTACGTGGCTGCTATGGGCTTAGCAAGAACCATTCTTACCTACGCATACAAAACCACAACGATGTTTCGTCAAGTATGTGCTGTTTTAACCTTCACAAGGGCCGGGCGTAGCCACACTTGATTCGGCTAAAGTGAGAGAGACAGACACCCGCCAGTCACCTTTAAGCAACGAGTGCTCATAACGGTGAAACCAGTCTCGCGTAAGCGTACGCGTAATGTCGGTCCGGGCCGCTTCATCTCACAATACCGCCGAAGCAAAGTATGACATGCTGGTAAGTAGTATGACTAGTATCGCCCACAACTCATTGTGTTCTACTCATGCATATCATCTACGCATAGACCTGGCTCATGATGCCACTGTTGGGGAATGTAGTATTTTAAAATTTTCCTACGATCACGGAAGATCTATCTACCAGATGTATAGCAACGAGAGGGGAGAGTGTGTCTACGTACCCTCGTAGACCGGGAGCGGAAGCGTCAAGTGACGCGGTTGATGTAGTCGAACTTCTTCGCGATCCAACCGATCAAGTACCGAACGTACGGCACCTCCGCGTTCAGCACACGTTCAGTTTGATGACGTCCCACGAGCTCTTGACCCAGTTGAGCTTCACGGGAGAGTTTCGTCAGCACGACGGCGTGGTGACATATATGATGTATCTACCGGCGCAGGGCTTTGCCTAAGCACTGCAACGGTATGACCGATGTGTGTTTCTGTGGAGGGGGGCACCCCACACGACTAAAACAATTCAACTTGTGTGTTCTTGGGTGCCCCCTGCCCCCGTATATAAAGGAGCAAGGGAGAGGCCGGCCCTAGTGGGGGCGCGCCAAGTGTGGGGAGTCCTACTAGGACTCCCAAGTCCTAGTAGGACTCCCAAGTCCAAGTAGGATTCCCCTTTCCTTTCCGGAGTAGGAGAGAAGGAAAGAGGTGGAGAGGGAGAAGGAAAAGGGGGCTGCACCCCTTGTCCAATTCGGACCAGAGGGGGGCGCGCGCCTCCTTCCTTTTGGCCTTTCTCCTCTATTCCCGTATGGCCCAATAAGGCCCATATACTCCGAAAAATACCCGAATCACTCGGAACCTTTACGATGTTCGAATATAGTCGTCCAATATATCGATCTTTACGTCTCGACCATTTCGAGACTCCTCGTCATGTCCCCGGTCTCATCTGGGACTCCGAACTCCTTCGGTACATCAAAACTTATAAACTCATAATATTGATCGTCATCAAACGTTAAGCGTGCGGACCCTACGGGTTCGAGAACTATGTAGACATGACTGAGACTCATCTCCGGTCGATAACCAATAGCGGAACCTGGATGCTCATATTGGCTCCTACATATTCTACGAAGATCTTTATCGGTCAAACCGCATAACAACATACGTTGTTCCTTTTGTCATTGGTATGTTACTTGCCCGAGATTCGATCGTCGGTATCTCTATACCTAGTTCAATCTCGTTACCGGCAAGTCTCTTTACTCGTTCCGTAATAAATCATCTTGTGACTAAGTCATTAGTCTTTTGCTTGCAAGGCTTATTATGATGTGCATTACCGAGAGGGCCCAGAGATACCTCTCCGACACTCGGAGTGACAAATCATAGTCTTGATCTATGCCAACACCACAAACACTTTCGGAGACACCTGTAGAGCAGCTTTATGATCACCCAGTTACGTTGTGACATTTGATAGCACACAAGGTGTTCCTACGATATTCGGGAGTTGCATAATCTCATAGTCATAGGAACATGTATAAGTCATGAAGAAAGCAATAGCAGTAAAACTAAACGATCATAGTGCTAAGTTAACGGATGGGTCTTTTCCATCACATCATTCTCCTAATGATGTGATCTCGTTGATCAAATGAGAACTCATGTCTATGGTTAGGAAACATAACCATCTTTGATCAATGAGCTAGTCTAGTAGAGGCATACTAGGGACACTATGTTTTGTCTATGTATTCACACATGTACTAAGTTTTCGGTTAATACAATTCTAGCATGAATAATAAACATTTATCATGATATAAGGAAATATAAATAACAACTTTATTATTGCCTCTAGGGCATATTTCCTTCAATATTCACTCAGAAGGAGCTGAATCTCAGGCAAAGGAGATGGCTGGAACTCATTAAGGATTACGACATGAGATTGCATTACCATCTCGGAAAGGCTAACGTAGTAGCCGATGCGCTAAGCCGTAAGAGCCATGTCAATACCCTAATGACGGAGGATTTACCAAGGGAGTTAGCCCAGGACTTACGAGAACTATGTTTGGAGATAGTTCCGAGAGGCTATGTATTGACATTGGAGATCCAGTCTACCCTGATGGATAAAATCAGAGAAGCTCAGAAAACTGACGAGGAGGTTGCCTCTATAAAGGAGAGGATGAGCAAAGGAAAGGCTAAAGGATTTCGTGAGGATGAGCATGACACCCTTTGGTTTGAGGACCGCGTTTATGTGCCTAACGACCCAGGGATCAGGAAGTTGATTCTGCAGGAGGCCCATGACTCACCATACTCAATTCACCCAGGAAATACCAAGATGTCCTTGGACTTGAAGGATATTTTCTGGTGGACCGGTATGAAGAAGGATATTGCGGAGTATGTAGCAGTTTGTGATGTATGTCAGAGAGTGAAGGCAGAACATCAGAAGCCGGCAGGATTGTTACAACAATTGCCAATACCCGAATGGAAGTGGGATAAGCTAGGCATGAATTTTATTATGGGATGACCCAGAACTCGTTCTGGCTATGACTCGATTTGAGTTGTAGTCGATCGTTTGATGAAGGTAGCTCATTTCATCCCAGTAAAGACTACTTATACCAGTGCGAAGTTGGCAAAGATATACATGACCAGAATCGTATGCCTGCATGGAGTTCCGAGGAGCATCGTATCAGATAGAGGAACCCAGTTTACCTCAAAGTTCTGGAATCAGTTACACGAAACTTTGGGTACCAGACTAGAGTTTAGCACAACTTTTCACCCGCAAACAGATGGACAGACGGAAAGAGTCAACCAGATTTTGGAGGATATGCTGAGAGCTTGTGCACTAGATTATGGATCTAGTTGGGACGACAATTTACCTTATGCCGAGTTCTCTTACAACAACAGTTATCAATCCAGTTTGAAGACGGCCCCTTTCGAAGCGTTATACGAAAAGAGGTGTAGGACTCCGTTGTCTTGGGACGAAGTTGGAGACCGCAAGTTGTTCGGGCCAGATCTGATCAAGGAATCAGAACAGAAGGTGAAGTTGATTCGCGATAGACTCAAGATAGCCCAGTCCAGGCAGAAGAGCTACGCGGATTCAAAATGCAAAGAGATCGTTTACGAAGTCGGAGACCGAGTTTATCTTCGAGTATCTCCACTTCGAGGAGTTAAGCGCTTTGGAGTTAAGGAAAGCTAGCGCCACGTTTTGTAGGACCATACAAGATTATGGAACATATGGGAGAAGTAGCCTACAAGTTGGAACTACCCGAAGGATTGTCAGGAGTTCACGATGTATTCCACGTTTCCCAGTTGAAGAAATGCCACGACGAGATGGCTGAGATACCGCTGAGGGATACTGTGCCATTGGAAGCTATTCAGCTGGACAATGACTTGACCTATGAAGAGAGACCGGTCAAGATTTTTGAGTATGCCAGCCGGGTCACCCACAGCAAGGTTATCAAATTTTGCAAAGTACAGTGGAGTCACCACACCGAGGATGAAGCCACCTGGGAACGAGAGGAAGACCTGCGGAAGGACCACCCTCACCTATTTTCTAGCCAACCCGAATCTCGAGGGCGAGATTCATCTTAAGGGCGGTAGGTTTGTAACATGCCAAATTTCCAATTTGGAATGTTATACATTAGATCATCGTGCATATCATATTTTCTTGCTTTTGGTGGATCCAAGAAAATCCTAAGCAACTCAAGGACCCTCGGAGAGAGTTGGGGATTTTAATATTTTCATATTTGAGGTTTCTCAAATTTTGAAAATAGGATCATTTGATTTTATTTATTCTATCTTCAAGTATTTCTATCATGAAAATATGAGAGAGGGAGTAAAATGACTCTCCGAAAAATAAAGAAATACTCATGATTTAATAAAAAAAATCAAATAAGTTTTCTTTGTATTAGGAAAAATTGCATGTTTTCAAAAATGCATTTTAGTGCCAAGAAAATGTTCATCTTGTTCTAAATATTATATTTAGACGGTGAAAATTTGTTTTGGCTATTTTAGATTTTTTCATTTTTTTTCTAGGATTTCTTTTTCGTAGCGTCGGCGTTAATTAGAAAAAAAAGGGGAACCTGAACCCGACTGGGCCGAAGCCCAGTCGAGCCAGGCCCAGCCCGCCCGCGCCGCCTTCCCCGTGCCGCCGCGCCGCCGTGCCCGGATCGGACTCCGCCGTCGTTTCTTGCCCCCTTCCCCAAGTTTCTTGCCCCCCTATATATAGCCGCCGCCCATGCCCCTTGTTGCACCCCGCCCCGCCGCGGCGCACCACCGCCGCCGCTGTAAACACCGCCGCCGCCGCATAAGCCGCAGCCGCCGCAGCGCACCATCGCCACCGTCGCCGCCGCTGCACACCACCGCCGCCGCAGCCCCGTCGCCTGCTACCGCCGCCCGCCGCCGACGCCTCCCGCCGGCCGAAACGACGAGGTAGCCGCCGCCGCTGTTTTTCGATAGAAAGCCACCGGTCTTTTTTTAGAACCCCAGTTCGTTTTTTAGATAGATCGGTTTTTTTTCTTTTCCCGGTTTAGTTAATTAGTGAGCGTTCACCTGTTCGTTCGTTATAACGAACGAGTTCGTCGTTTAGTCTAAGCTGACGAACGTCCGTTCGATAAGCTATTTTTAGTTTTCTTTTTCGTAGTTATTTTCTGATCGTGATCTCTGATCCGATCTTCGTTCTAGTTTATCTTTTCGCTCGTTTATCGGAATCAGGCGATTCAAGCGCCTGGAGTTTCGTCTCGAAACTCTCTTTCCGTTTAACTTAGTCACCAAAGCGTTTGCCTCTGTTAAATTTGGACTTAGGTCCAGATTGGTACGGTAGTTGTTTTCTTTTCGCCGTCTTTCGTTGCTTTCTTTTGGTTTGTTTCTTCTGCAACCGGAGTTCTTAAGTTGAACCTTCTGGTTAGCTCTCTTATTTGAGTTTTATCCATGCATTAGTTAAGTACTTATTGTGTGCTTGTTTGTTTGCGATAGAGTACCCAGAGTGCGCCGCTTGCTACTTTGAATCTCTAGGTTTTGCGGATCATCAGCAAGGCAAGTAACACTTTGATCATACTTTCCAATTACCCAGATTTCATTGCATTAGTCAAACCTCACACATTGCATAAGTAGGATCTATTAACTTGTGGGACTGGGAAGTAGACGAGGTAGTACCTATTACCTGCATTACATTCAAACCTTGGGAGTTACTTCTACGTTGCTGTTAGGTCATGCTATGCTCATAGACGTGGATTGGGAGAGTGTATCCATGACAGATGTGAGATTGTTAATTAATGGTTCGACTTAAGGTGGCAACTTTAACACACATCTGGGTGGATTGAGGCACCTGGGTATTCCAGCGATTGCTAGTTTTCTTTATGGACCGCCACCCAGGCTCAAAGGGATCATGAGATTATGCATACTAGAAACTTCCATGTGCAGCCATAAGCTATTATGGGCTCTAGCATAGTTGACTAAGTTGTGCGAACTCTTACAGTGGTGGACTAGCAGATGTAGGGGATGTAGGTTGGTACGGTCCACCCGGACGTAAGGTGCTAGTTCTTCTGAAAGACTGTGTCTCGGTCATCCGTTTCTCAAACAACATGTAGTGCGAGAATTCCGACGGAGGCGATCGAGTCTTGTGGGGAAAAGTGCACAAACCTCTGCAGAGTGTACAAACTGATCATGATTAGCCGTGTCCCCGGCTACGGACGTCTTGAGTATATAGTACTTGGATTATCATGTGAATCTCGTCATGTTACTTTAATTAATATTGCTGGGTTAATGATGATGATTAATTGGGGTTGAGAGGATGTCTATCTTCTCAATGATGTTTCAACTACCATGATAGTTAACTAAAATCTATTCCTTTGCAGTAGGGAAAAATTGGCTTTACGCAAAACTGTAACCATAGAGCTTTCCACCAGCCATATTGCATATAGTATAGCTTTACTTTTGTTACTCTCTATGTGTTACTTTGTGATACAGGGTGGAACCCTAATCAGCAGATCTTTCACGAAATGGAGTGGATCCCACGATGAACACGAAGAACACGAAGGGAAACGGGGGAAAACACGAGAGGAAACACACAAGAACAAGTCCAATCACACATCCACTAGACAATCAAACACACAAGATCACAAGATACATGAACAACAAAGGGAAAGATACATGGGTAGAGTTCATCTCCAAGAGGAGGCCTTGAATCCGTGAAGGATCTTCCCGTTAGGGGTCTTGAATCCAGTGTGGATCTTCTCCGTAGAGGGGCCGCGGTCACTCGTAGGAGTAGAACCACATAGATGAGCAAAGCTCTAGTCTAAAATGAGCTATCACATTTGCTAACCCTAAAATGGTGGAGGTGGAGGAGTATATATAGTCTAGTACATGAAGGGGTAAGTGGGAGAGGATACATGGGCCTCTGGCCCGACTCTGCGCGCAGGCAGGCGCCGGATGTCCGGGCTGGGGGCCGGATGTCCGGCCGTTCATGGGAGGCCGGATGTCCGGGCACGGGCCGGATGTCCGGCCTGGCGGTGGCCGTTCTTCGGGTGCTTCTGTTGCCCTTGCCGGATTTCCGGGGTGATGCCGGATGTCCGGCCTCTGCTGAAGCGCCGGATGTCCGGGCTGGCGCCGGATGTCCGGGCTGGCGCCGGATGTCCGGGCTGGCGCCGGATGTCCGGCGGCTGTAACTTCAGCCGCTCCGTCTTCTTCCGTCTTCTCTTCCAAGCTTCCCTCGCGGATGGTGTAGGTGTTCCTCGGCGCTTGCACTCCTCGTCGTCGTCAGTGAAGCTCCGACAATACCTATGCGTGCACACGAGTGGAGTGTCAAGTAGTATACCATCCTCGAAGGGGTCAAGTGAACACGTGTAAAGGAGATGATTCACCTTTATGTATGAGAAGTAGAGGTCGCACGTGTCACTTGCCAAACGGACTCTTGACATGGTGATGTCCATAGGATGCACCGTATCATCCCCTCCCCCTTGGGAAAGATCCGACCTCGGATCGAAAACCAAATCACCATGGGAAAGAGATGGCGTTGTCGTGTAGATGTGGACCATCACGAAGTGCTCATCATCGTGAAGCTCAAAATGGGCACTCTCCAATGTCGCACCGTCTAGTGATTCCTTCAAAAGGAGCAAGGACAACAAACACTTGGAAAAACAAATGTGGTTAGCATTAGTGCAAAACCAAGCATTCAAGAGGTGATTCACCCAACAAGTGTTGTCATCAAGTATATCATGTGGTGTGACAAAGGATTGTGAGATGGCATGTAAGCATATGAATTGAGCACAATCAAGGTCATCATGGAAACAAGCATGTAAATGTGAGGTAGAGATGCACATGTGTGTGACAAGAGAATAAGCATCTACCTCATGGTCATAGCAAGCATGCATAAAGCGCTCCATGAAAGGTCTATGGTAGGCATAAGAATCATTCACAACACCAAAGAAAATGAAGTGTCTAAACACAAGGGTCAAGTGCAAGACAATCCAAGCATAATGTGCATAGGGTGTAGTGAAAATCGAATGGCACTCAACACAATAGAAATAGCAATTGTTCATCATGTGTGAGGCAAACAAGTCAATCATGTGACAAGCAATGGGACATGGCATATGTGAAAAGATGACATTGTTGCAACCAAGAATATGATAGGGAGAAATAATCCAAGAATTGGATGCAACACACAAGGCATATATAACATGAGGCATGGCAATGTGACAATGGCAAGTCGAAGTGAGATCTCTAACATGTGTGCAATCAAGGGGTCCAAGATGACAAATAAGTCTCATGGTGCAAGCAACACATGTAGTGTGATCCACAATATCCATGCTCATGGTTTTGGGTGTCTCGAAAGAGAAGGATATCACCTTGAGAGTGTGTCCTTGTGCATCCTTCACAATGCCGAAGCACACGCAAGTGCGGTGTAGAAGCGTCGTGGTAGGAAGGGGTTCGCTCTCAAGAGCTCGAATGGTCAACTCACGTGAAGTGGAAGTCGACACATATTCCAAGTATCCTACACATGCACACAACAAAAGGAAGAACGTATGTGCATGGTAGATAAACACATCATCCATCATGATGGTTCTCTTCTCTTGCACATAACCATTAGGAGCAAAAGTGCATGAATAATATGATGCAACAATGGCTATATTCATGGCACTAGGCATATGGTGCAAAGAGGTAAAACAAGCATGCTTCACAAGAATGATGTCATGATCTCCAAATAAATGCGAGAATGCTATGGGGGCAATCTCATTGGCAAGACTAAAATCATGGTTGCGCTCAATACATGGTAGCATGAGAGAAGCAACATGTGGAGACATATGACAACAAGCAATATCAATCATGTCGTGCAAACTAGTGGAGCGAAGATGCAACACACTAGATGAGTTCATAGCAATCATGTCATGTGAGCCAATAGTAGGCATAAGCAATGCACACGACATATCACAAGCACGAGCACAAATCAAGATCAAAGCATCATAATAGGCATGGGGTACAAAGGCATCATGGCAATAACAAGTCATATCTCCACCAAGCTTGCAAATACACATACAAGTATGAGAATCAATCATCATGTGTAATGCAAAGCATGGGTCAGAAATGCATGGCAAAGGCATATAAATGAGCATATCATGCAAAGTGAACATGGCAAAAGGGGCATAAGAGATATAATGGACAATAACCCATAACCATGTGAGTGCCATGTAGAAGGAATGCGCGAAGTCTTTGCGCGAAGGGAGCGGTGGGAAAGATAATCCATGGACTCCCAAGTCGTCGTTGCTCTCTAGAGCTCGTTTCGTCAACTCGTGCTCTTGCGAGGTTGACGAGTAAGTATGGGGACCTACACAAAAGACACACAAACCAAAGAAATTGTGCGCGTGGTAAATGTACACATCATCCATCATGATGTGTATGTGCACGTTAGAGTTAGCACAAGATAAGCATCTCTCAAAGAAATTTGATGCATGGTATAAGAACATGTCATCCATCATGAAGGAATAGTTATTGTGTATAGCATGATGTGGATGCAAATTGAGCATACAAGTATGGGGATCATGCAAAGGATAGGATGGACCAAAATCTCCTAAAATGTATGAGGAAACTATGGGGGTCTCCTCATGAGCAATATCGAAAGCATAATATGGAGAAGTGGAACAACATCCAAAACAATGCATGTCGGAAGCTAGGCAATCATGGCATGGCATATGGTGGATATGATGCAAAGGAAGCATGTCAATATCATCACAAGAAAAACAAATGCCAATAACCATGGGCTTGTCATCTATGCCATATGTGCAAATTGGGTTTATCTTAATGGCATATGCATAGTTACTATGAAGAGATTGCAAATATGACATATGATTGATCTCATGCATAGCATATGACAAGTCAAGCGGATTGTCAAACATGATGTGACCGAGAGAATTATCACATGAAATCCTATGCAACATGGCATCACAACTAATAGACTCCACATGGCAATCATCAAACTCATCATAAATGGGTAAATCATCGCATGGGGCAATCATACTAGCATGAAGCATGGCAATAGGTGGATCAACATCATGCAAGCAATCAATGTCAACATAGTCCACTAGTGGGACGAGAGCATCACCTTCACCTTTGTTACCTTTTTCATTCCACTCATGTGGTGTAGGTGAGGTGGGAAAGACCAAATGGTGGTCATCATCATCAACTTGAGGGAACCATGTGGGGGGTGCATAATATTCCACCATGGCCATCGTCTTGTCCACTGGAAGGACGAAGTCGTCGAGAATCGGCGCGTCATCATATGTGGGACCTAGCACCGAATGAGAAGACACAATAGAGGTAGAGGTCAAGTCTTGAGTGTTGAAAGTGGCCTCACATGACCTATCAACTATCTCACTCTCTCTATGTGGTGGCTCACTCACTCCCTCAAGGTAGGTGCACTCAAGCTCGCATATGGTGGAGTCACTCATCTCACTCAAGTGGTGGGGGTTGTGGCTCTCCTCACATGGGAATTGGGGCAGCTCATCATATATGGGGCTAGTGGTGAACTCACTCTCACTCTCAATATGGTGGCACAAGTCACTCAAGTCATCATACGTCGCCGTGGTCGAAGTGAAAATCCCATGCTCAACCATCTCCTCATTGTCGTCGTGGATGAAGGCCGAAGATGGCACATCATCACTCTCGCCTCCAAAGATGGAAGCATCAACCTTGCTCGTCACCATGTCGTTCGCCTCCAAAGCGTGGTCCTCGAATGGCTCCGTAGTCGTGGTCGTCGCCGCACCGTCTTGAAAAAGAGTCGAAGTAGACTCGGCATCATCAATGCCACAAAGAGGGATGGCGATGAAGTCGAACTTGGGAACGTCGTCTTGGAGCTCGTCGGGCTTGGACATCATGGTTGTACTAGCCTCATGCTCGCCATCTTGGAGCTTGGTCTTCGAGAAGTGTGCTTGCGGTGGAGAAGCCTTGGCCTTCATAAGTTCTTGTTCCGCCTTGAGAGCACCAATGTAGTTGTCGTCGAGGGACTTGTAGTTCTCGAAGAAGATAGTCTTGTAGACGTCATTGTGCAATCCCATCATGAAGTGGAGCTTCATTGAAATGGGGTCGTCCACGCCGGCTCGTTGCAAGGCCATCTTCATCTCCTTGAAGTACTTGTCCATGGACTTGGATCCTTGAATGGTGTTCTCCAGTTGGCGTAGAAGTTGTTCCTTGTAGGTGGGAGGCACGAACTCTCGCCGCAAAGCTCTCTTCGTCTTGGGCCAATTCACGTTGAAGCTCGTCGAAGGTGTGTGAAGCCACCATGTTAACGCGTTGTCGTGGAAGTTTCTTGTGGCGCACTTCACTTGATCTTCGTAGGGAACTTGGTGTAGCTTGAGGTAGTCGTCCATCTTGCGCTCCCACTCGAGATACTCCTCGGGGTCTTGAGTCCCATAGAAAGGAATCTCATGGTCGTTGTCGAGGTCGTTGTAGCTCGTGGAAGTCGCGGACTTGAGCTTGGGGGGCTTCTCTTGAGCATAAGCTTGGGGTTCTTGTGGGCGAAGATGCCGCATATCCAAAGGCGAAGATGCCTTGAAGTTGCTTGGCGAAGATGCTGATGAGGACATCACTAACAAGGTTACACCCACAGCTCCAACTGACACATATACAGGACCAATTACTAGAGCTCGCGCACGCCAATTAAATTACCAGGTACTTTCGTTTCTTGGTAATGAATCTAATGTTCATGAGAATATGATGCTGCCTAAATTGGATACATTTGTCTTGCTTACAAATGAAGGGCCTAGCTTGGACAAGAAGGATGAACATTGGAGCAAGATCAAGCATGGAGATGATGGCGTGCGCAAGGGGAACAAGAATGGAGTTTCAATTGATGATTTCAGGACTTTGAAGCCACCATAATGAGTGCGGGAAGCCTTGGACGAAATATACAAGATGCCACTTCATAAATTTCGTCCAGAGGCTATTATAGGTGCTGCGTCACCTTATTATTGGGCCAGGCCCATGTAATTTCGAAATACTTGAGTATAGGCTGTTTTTAGAGTCCGTATGTTTGGGGAAACAAGAGTTAGGGTTGGTTTCGGACCCCTCCACCAAGGGCCACGAAATTCCCCCCTCTTTCCCTCATATATACAGCCCTTAGGGCGTCGTTTAGACTTTGGGTTTTGTTTAGATTAAAAGTTCGCCATAGCTGCAACTTCGCGTACTTCGTTTGTGTTCAACGACCAGACCAAGGCGTCACAGAACCCCACCTTGATCAATAAAGCTTTCCTCTTATATTCGCAATATCCAGATTGCAATCTTAGTTTCTTGCTTGTTCTTCGTTTGCCTGCAGGAAACAGACCTTCGTGGTCAGGTTGATCGTGCTCCGGCGTGGTCAACAACCTCTCGGAGTTGGTTTAGCGATTGCTAAGGCGCGACGTCCTCGCACGTTCGTAGTCGGATCGTCAAAGTCGACTTCCTCCAAAACGATAACCACCATCTCATCGAAAGACGGGACACCTTTGCCTCTATCAATCATCGGCTCGAGCATCATACTCTAAAAAAAAGCTTTTAAGCAAAGAGAGGAGCAACAATGAGCATATAAGCAATAGCATCGAGACACTTTACATAATCATATCATCTTGGTCACCGCATACATAGCATAGTTGGGATCGAGGACGGCACGTTACTCTTATCGGTTGGTGCACAAAGCGTATCTCGCCCATTTGAGCAATCGAGCTAGCGTCTCTCTAGTATTCGCACAACAAGAGCATTTGCCGTGATCAATCACTTTTTGCGCTCACCCTTGGTTGTGTGGATCCCATCTATCTTCCGTGCGTGTGTTCCTAGTGTCACTTTTGGCTTTGATCTATTTGCTTTACGTGCATCTTTGTGAATCTTCTCAACTTTATCAATATCTTGACTAACATTTTGTTCGAAATTTTCCACCATCCTAACCAAGCTACTCCATAAGCCTCTTTACTTGTAGGTGTGAGGAACAAACCCAGTTCCAATTCTACTATTGTGGCACTTCATTGAGTGACACTTGTTACATTTTCAATCTTCGGAAGAGGTAACCTTGGTATTGTTCTCTCATTGTCCTACTCACCTCCTACTTACATGATGGATAGGCCAAGTTCTTCAACCGACCCGACCGACGAGCATGGAGTGGAAGCAACGAACTACGTCACCAAGAATCACCTTTTCGGCGTCCAACGAGCTCTTCATCAAGAAAGCGAAGCGTTGGGCGACCGCATCGAGCAACTCGCTTCTGACTTCCGCACGCAAATGCAAGAGTTCCGCCACATCTTGGTGAACCGCACGTCTCCGCCTCACTCATCAAGACGGCGCCATTCAAGTCGACACTCAAGTGACAACTCTTCGGCTTACTCTTCCACGGATGCAAGTCCTCCACGTCCTCGGCAAGCCCAACAACGCGTCAATCAACATCGACATTCTCCGGACAATCCATTCCACGGCAATGGGTTACTGATACAGGGTGGAACCCTAATCAGCGGATCTTTCACGTTTGGAGGTTGGCACACGATGAACACGGGGAATCACAAGAGAAAGATGGGGGAAACTGATACAGGGTGGAACCCTAATCAGCGGATCTTTCACGAAATGGAGTGGATCCCACGATGAACACGAAGAACACGAGAGGGAACACGAGGGGAAACACGAGAGAATCACTCAAACCAACAAGAACAAGTCACACATATGCTAGATCCTCGAAACACAAAGAGATACAAGATCCATGATCAACAAGGGACGATACAAAGTGATACGGTGTATCCTAGGGCCATCACCATGGACCCTCCTTCACCCCCTCAAGTGCCTCAAGGACCGATGACACGTGCTCGTGCTAGAGCTTTTGAGACCGAGGTGACATCACTCCTAGCCCAACTCCCTTATGAATCTTGCGAGACATGGTTGCTACCTCAAGCGAGTGTGCTTTGTGTGCTCAGGTGTGAAGGAGACCACTTCGGAGAAGAGCTTGAAGATGGACAAGTCCCCAAGGCCACGGACGAGCTGATGCATCGAGAAGGGCAGAAGAGAGCTCCAGGACCCGGACATCCGGCCCCCTGGCCCGGACATCCGGCCCCTGGGCAGTCACCTACAGAAGGCCAACAGCAGCCGAGGCTACAGGGCCCGGACATCCGGCCAGGGCCCGGACATCCGGCCAGGCACGGCCCGGACATCCGGCCCCGCGCCCGGAAATCCGGCGCCTCTGTCCAGAGAGCACCCGAGGCGCGTCCTCCCCCAGCCGGACATCCGGGCCCCCGCCCCGGACATCCGGCGACCCATGAAGCCCCGGACATCCGGGCCGTAGCCCGGACATCCGGCCCCTGATCTGCCTGCGTGCAGCCCCTGGGCCGAGGCCCATGTACCCATTCGCCCCGTAGACTATATATACTCCCCTCCTCTTTCCGTTTAGGGTTAGCTGTGGTTTTAGCTCATTTGACACTTGTGTGGATTTCTCCCACGAGACCGGTGCGCCTCTACGGAGAAGATCCACCTCTGGATTCAAGACCCCTAACGGGAAGATCCCACGGGATTCCAAGACCTCCTCCGGGAGAAGACTATCTGTATCACCGTTGTTGACTTTGGATCATGTATCTCGACCTTGTATCGCGAATCTAGCACTTGTGTGATTGCTTCCGTGTTGATTTGAGTGTTCTCTCGTGTGTTTTCCCCATCTCTCTCCGTGTTTTCCCCGTGTTCATCGTGTGCCAACCTCCAAACGTGAAAGATCCGCTGATTAGGGTTCCACCCTACATCAGTACGGTGAAGTCGTTGAGCGGTTGTTGGTGTTGAGCTCTTGACCTTCACGTTCTTGTCGTTGATGGTGTCGATGCCGATGAGATCTTGCTGGAGATGGTAGCTCGGAAGGATGTGCACTGGAGCGTCTTCTCGAAGATGAGGGAGACCTCTTGTGGTTCTTGATGAGGGCTTTGAGCTCCTCCATTTGAGCATTCATGTTGGCGCACAAGTTGTTCGTCATGGCATCGAACTTGTCGTTGTTGGTGTAGACCGAAGTGGAAGAAATGCTTTGCCTATCCATCACAAGACTCGAGCAAAGGTGAGTAGGAGATGAGATAAACAATACCAAGTTACCTTTTCCGAATGTTGAAGATGTATCCCGTTTCACTCAATGTGAAATGAAAGAATAGTGGAATTGGTACCGGACTTGTTCACTCACACCTAGCAAGTAAAGCTTATCGAGTGGCTCGGTGAGGATAGTGGCACAAAAATTTGATGCAAAATGTTAGAAAGAGTCAATAATGTTGAAAGAGATTCACAAATTCGCAAGTGAAACAAGTAGACCAATAGCAATATGTGGCACACGGAAACACACACACGGATAGATAGATGGGGTCGTGCAACCAAGGAATGAGCACAAAATGTGGAGTCCACGGAAAACGCTCGTGTTGCACAACTCAAGAGAGACGCTAGCACGATTGCTCTATAGGCGGATACGACACTTGTGCACAACCTATAAGATGCAAATGTATGCAACGACTTCTATCCCAAGTATGCTATATGTATAGTATTCTGGTGGTATGATCCAAAATGATCAAGTATGATATCATATGATGCTATGCTATGTCTCTTGCTTACAAGCTTCTTTGTCTTTCTCTTTTTGCTTAAAAGCTTTATTCTCTTCTTTTTTTTTATATGGCCACGATGCACAAACCAAGATAGCAATTGTGTATATGCGGGAACAATCTTGTGACACAAGGGATGATATGATGATACCAAGATGATATGGTATGTATGCTATGGGAAGTATGATCACTAATGTGCACAAGTCACGTTGCCGGCAATACTCGAAGGCTAGTCTCGATGGGTAAGTGACGCAAAAATGGGCTAGGGGTTAACAATGCAATTGCAATGAAATATACAATGATGTCGTCGAAGTTACCGTCCGTGTCGATGATGAGAGGTGGTGCTCCTGATGTAGACCCGTTCCTAATTAGCCGAAACACCTTAGGAAACGGAAAAACCACAACTCAAAATCTCAAGGACACATATCAAATGGTGGTAGAGGCAATGCCGTGGTGGTTGCGGAAGTGGAATGATGGGCTATACACGATGTCGGAGTTGAAGTCACGGTCCCTAAGTAGCCGAAACACCTTAGGAGACACAAGCCACAACTCAAACAAGCTCGAACAAAAATTTGGTTAAGTTGGGTTGGCTATGTATGGTGGACAAGGTTATGCGGGAGTGGTGGTGGTGGTTGATGAAGAAGCAATGGTCCCTAAGTAGCCTAAACACCTTAGGAGACTCAAATCACTACTCAAGCAACCACAAATGCTATGGGGGACAAAAAGGTTAGGTTGCGGAAGTCGGTGGTGGTTGTGCGGATGATATGGTGGAAACCCTAGGCAAAGATGCCAAAGTCCCAAAAATATGATGGAGTCAAATGATGATGGTGGTATTTTTGTGTTATGGGGGATGTCAAGAGCTTCAAAACGAGCTCAAGAACGTCGAAATCGGAGTTCGGATGAATTAGTTATGGACAAAACGGTGAAACGGAAAAGTCTGAATTTCCAGGGGTCGGACATCCGGGGCCGGGTCCGGATTTCCGGGGCCTGATGTCCAGAACCGCACGGGATTTTGCCCTCCAGGAGCCGGATGTCCGGCCCGATGGCCCGGATGTCCGGCCAGTGGCCCGGATGTCCGGCCCGAAGATTCCAGATCTGAATCGGGACGAACTTTTCGAATTTGGGGCGGAAATTGATGATTTGGGGCTCAAAATTTGAGCGATTTTGTGGAGGAAAGATGGGGAAACTTGGGGAAATGCTAGATCCACTTGAAACCAAGCAAATCCACGGATCAAAATCAACAAAACTTCATCAAACCAACAGATCACAAAAAATTTTGGGGCTATTTTTGGTGGGGAATTTTCGAATTTGGGGAAGAACACAACAAAACAAGGCTACAAAACGGTGGGGAGGCTCCAAATTCGTGAGAAACCGTGGCTCATGATACCATATGATACAGGGTGGAACCCTAATCAGCAGATCTTTCACGAAATGGAGTGGATCCCACGATGAACACGAAGAACACGAAGGGAAACGGGGGAAAACACGAGAGGAAACACACAAGAACAAGTCCAATCACACATCCACTAGACAATCAAACACACAAGATCACAAGATACATGAACAACAAAGGGAAAGATACATGGGTAGAGTTCATCTCCAAGAGGAGGCCTTGAATCCGTGAAGGATCTTCCCGTTAGGGGTCTTGAATCCAGTGTGGATCTTCTCCGTAGAGGGGCCGCGGTCACTCGTAGGAGTAGAACCACATAGATGAGCAAAGCTCTAGTCTAAAATGAGCTATCACATTTGCTAACCCTAAAATGGTGGAGGTGGAGGAGTATATATAGTCTAGGGTCATGAAGGGGTAAGTGAGGGGCGAAACGGGTACATGGGCATCGGCCCGGATACATGCACGCAGGCAAGGCCGGATGTCCGGGGCTTCGGGGCGAGCCGGATGTCCGGGGTTACGGCCGGATGTCCGGGCTGGCTCGGTCCAGCTTCTGTGAAGGAGGGCCCGGATTTCCGGGAGGAGTGCCGGATGTCCGGCTGTTGCGGAAGCGCCGGATGTCCGGCCTTTGGCCCGGATGTCCGGCCGCTGTAGTATCAGCAGCTCCGTCTTCTTCCGTCTTCTCTTCCAAGCTTCCCTCGCAGATGGTGTAGGTGATCCTTGGCGCTTGCACTCCTCCTCGCCATCCGTGAAGCTCCGACAATACCTATGCATGCACACGAGAGGAGTGTCAAGTAGTATACCATCCTCGAAGGGGTCAAGTGAACACGTGTAAAGGAGATGATTCACCTTTATGTATGAGAAATAGAGGTCACACGTGTCACTTCCCAAGCAGACTCTTGACATGGTGATGTCCATAGGATACACCGTATCACGAAGTCGTTGAAGCTTGGTTGTAGGAGTCGAAGTTCTTGGAGTTGAACTTGGAGTACTTGTAGTCCTCTTGAACTTGTCGCTCCGCTTTGGTTGCTTGGTGTACTAGCTCGAGGAGGTTGTTGTATGGTTGGAAGTCCGCAATCTTCTTGATTGGATAGTTGAGTCCATTCAAGAACCTCGCCATTGTTTGCTCTTCATCTTCCTTGATGTGTGCTCTTATCATAGCAATCTCCATCTCTTTGTAGTACTCTTCAACGGACTTGGTACCTTGTTTGAGGAGTTGTAGCTTCTTGAACAAGTCACGGTTGTAGTGTGTAGGCACGAAGCGTGCTCTCATCACTTCCTTCATTTGAGCCCAAGTGGTGATAGGGGGTTCGCCTTTTGCTTCTCTTCTCTCCATGATTTGCTCCCACCAAATGAGAACATAGTCTTGGAACTCAAGTGATGCCATTGCGATCTTCTTCTCTTCATCGAAGTTGTGAAGGCGAAAGATCTTGTCAACTTTCAGTGCCCATGAGAGATAGTCTTCGGGATCAATGCTTCCGGAGAACTTTGGCATGGTGAACTTGAGCTTGCCATAGCGATGCTCGTCATTGTTGCCTTGCCTATTGGGAGGGCGATCCCGATTTTGGCGGTTTGCCATATCGTGTTGTTCTTGAGGATGTAGACGTTCTTGTTGGAGTTGATGTTCTTGTTGGTATTGTTGCTCATGTCGCGCTTGAGGAGGAGCTTCTTCTTGCATTCTTGCTTGATGGCGCCTTTCTTGCATCTCATCGCGAAGGAAATCCTCTTCTTGACGATTGTGTCGAGTGCGGGCTGCCACATTGCGACGTGCATCTTGTAAAGCACGTTGCGCCTCCATAGCTTGAGCTTCTCGACGTTGTTGTGCTTGGCGGTTAGCCTCGGCATCTTGTTCTTCTTGATATCGACGTGCTCGCTCTTCTTGTTGTTGGCGTAGTCGTTGCCGTTCTTGTGCTTGCTCAAGTGTAGCTTGGTTTTGACGATGTCGACTTTGTTGCTCGTCGAATAGCTCTTGAGAACTTTTGTCATGTAGAGGTTGCCGTCGGCCATGTCGAGCTTGACGTGCGGCTTGACGAAGAGTGTTTGACGTAGGTGTACTTGAGTCTTGCGTTGAGTCGGTGTGTCGACTTGAGCGGCTTCGTCGAAGAGATGATGTTGAGGAAGAACGTCGGTTGATGATCAATGTCCGGAGCTCATTGTATTGAGTAGACATGTTGGTGTTGATGAGGTCGATTTGCTCCTTGGTACTTTGATGGAATTGGCGCGCGTCCTCGGCGACTTGACCAATGTACTCTCGCATAGCTTCACTCTCTTGATGTAGAGCTCGTTGGACACCGAATAGATGTAGTTTGGTGACGTAGTTGTTCGCTTCTTGAGGATCGTCGAAGATCGGGTTTGATACGGTGCATCCTATGGACATCACCATGTCAAGAGTCCGTTTGGCAAGTGACACGTGCGACCTCTACTTCTCATACATAAAGGTGAATCATCTCCTTTACACGTGTTCACTTGACCCCTTCGAGGATGGTATACTACTTGACACTCCACTCGTGTGCATGCATAGGTATTGTCGGAGCTTCACGGACGACGACGAGGAGTGCAAGCGCCGAGGAACACCTACACCATCCGCGAGGGAAGCTTGGAAGAGAAGACGGAAGAAGACGGAGCGGCTGAAGTTACAGCCGCCGGACATCCGGCGCCAGCCCGGACATCCGGCGCCAGCCCGGACATCCGGCGACCAGCCCGGACATCCGGCGCTTCAGCAGAGGCCGGACATCCGGCATCACCCCGGAAATCCGGCAAGGGCAACAGAAGCACCCGAAGAACGGCCACCGCCAGGCCGGACATCCGGCCCGTGCCCGGACATCCGGCCTCCCATGAACGGCCGGACATCCGGCCCCCAGCCCGGACATCCGGCGCCTGCCTGCGCGCAGAGTCGGGCCAGAGGCCCATGTATCCCACTTACCCCTTCGTGTACTAGACTATATATACTCCTCCACCTCCACCATTTTAGGGTTAGCAATGGTTTAGCTCATATGAGAGATAGAGCTTTGCTCATCCATCCCGGATCTACTCCACGAGAGAGACCGCGGCCCCTCTACGGAGAAGATCCACCTTGGATTCAAGACCCCTAGCGGGAAGATCCTTCACGGATTCAAGACCTCCTCTTGGAGATGAACTTTACCTTGTATCTTTCCCTTTGTTGTTCATGTACCGTGTGATCTTGTGTGTTTGATTGTCTAGTGGATGTGTGATTGGACTTGTTCTTGTGTGTTTCCTCTCGTGTTTTCCCCCGTTTCCCTTTGTGTTCTTCGTGTTCATCGTGGGATCCCCTCCATTTCGTGAAAGATCCGCTGATTAGGGTTCCACCCTGTATCATATGGTATCATGAGCCACGGTTTCTCACGAATTTGGAGGCTCCCCACCGTCTTCTAGCCTTGTTTTGTTGTGTTCTTCCCTAAATTCGAAAATTCCCCACCAAAAATAGCCCCCAAAATTTTTGTGATCTGTTGGTTTGATGAAGTTTTGTTGATTTTGATCCATGGATTTGCTTGGTTTCAAGTGGATCTAACATTTCCCCAAGTTTCCCCATCTTTCCTCCACAAAATCCGTCAAATTTTGCCCCCAAAATCATCAAATTCCGCCCACAAACGAGTTTGGAAGTCCCGATTCAGATCTGGAATCGTCGGGCCGGACATCCGGGCCATAGGCCGGACATCCGGGCCAAAGGGCCGGACATCCGGGTCCCCGGCCGGACATCCGGCTCCTGGAGTGAAAAATCCCGCGCGGTTCTGGACAACAGGCCCCGGAAATCCGGGCTTCACCCCGGATGTCCGACCCCTGGAATTTCAGCCACCCGTGTTTCACCGTTTTGTCCATAACTAATTCATCCGAACTCCGATTTCGACGTTCTTGAGCTCGTTTTGAAGCTCTTGACATCCCCCATAACACAAAAATACCACCATCATCATTTGACTCCATCATATTTTTGGGACTTTGGCATCTTTGCCTAGGGTTTCCACCATATCATCCGCACAACCACCACCGACTTCCGCAACCTAACCTTTTTGTCCCCCATAGCATTTGTGGTTGCTTGAGTAGTGATTTGAGTCTCCTAAGGTGTTTAGGCTACTTAGGGACCATTGCTTCTTCATCAACCACCACCACCACTCCCGCATAACCTTGTCCACCATACATAGCCAACCCAACTTAACCAAATTTTTGTTCGAGCTTGTTTGAGTTGTGGCTTGTGTCTCCTAAGGTGTTTCGGCTACTTAGGGACCGTGACTTCAACTCCGACATCGTGTATAGCCCATCATTCCATTTCCGCAACCACCACGGCATTGCCGCTACCACCATTTGACATTTGTCCTTGAGATTTTGAGTTGTGGTTTTTCCGTTTCCTAAGGTGTTTCGGCTAATTAGGAACGGGTCTACATCAAGAATACCGCCTCTCATCATCGACTCGGACGGTAACTTCGACGACATCTTTGTATATTCTCCTTGCAATTGCATTGTTAACCCCTAGCCCATTTTGCGTCACTTGCCTATCGAGACTAGCCTTTGAGTATTGCCGGCAACGTTACTTGTGCACATTAGTGATCATCGATCCGACTTCCATTGCATATACCATATCATCTTGGTATCATCATATCACCCCTTGTGTCACAAGATTGTTCCCGCATATACACAATTGCTATCTTGGTTTGTGCATCGTGGCCACATATACAAAAAAAAAGAGAGAAAGAATAAGCTTTTAAGCAAAAAGAGAAAGACAAAGAAGCTTGTAAGCAAGAGCCATAGCATCGCATCATATGATATCATATCCGATCATCTTGGATCAACAACGGAACATCATACACATAGCATACTTGGGATAGAAAGTTCATACATTTGCATCTTATAGGTTGTGCACAAGTGTCGTATCCGCCTATAGAGCAATCGTGCTAGCGTCTCTCTTGAGTTGTGCAACACGAGCGTTTTCCGTGGACTCCACATTTTGTGCTCATTCCTTGGTTGCACGACCTCATCTATCTATCCGTGTGTGTGTTTCCGTGTGCCACATATTGCTATTGGTCTACTTGTTTCACTTGCGAATTTGTGAATCTCTTTCAACATTATTGACTCTTTCTAACTTTTTGCATCAAATTTTTGTGCCACTATCCTCACCGAGCCACTCGATAAGCTTTACTTGATAGGTGTGAGTGAACAAGTCCGGTACCAATTCCACTATTCTTTCATTTCACATTGAGTGAAACGGGATACATCCTCAACATTCGGAAAAGGTAACTTGGTATTGTTTATCTCATCTCCTACTCACCTTTGCTCGAGTCTTGTGATGGATAGGAAAAGCATTTCATCTCCGGTCTACACCAACAACGACAAGTTCGATGCCATGACGAACAACTTGTGCGCCAACATGAATGCTCAAATGGAGGAGCTCAAAGCCCTCATCAAAAACCGCAAGAGGTCTCCCTCATCTTCGAGAAGACGCTCTAGTGCACATCCTTCCGAGCTACCATCTCCGGCAAGATCTCATCGGCATCGACACCATCAACGACAAGAACGTGAAGGTCATGAGCTCAACACCAACAACCGCTCAACGACTTCACCATGCACCTTGGCATCTTCGCCAAGAGACTTCAAGGCATCTTCGCCTTTGGACATGCGGCATCTTCGCCCACAAGAACCTCAAGCTTATGATCAAGAGAAGCTTACCAAGCTCAAGTCCGCGACTACCACGAGCTACTACGACCTCGACAACGACCACGAGATTCCTTTCTATGGGACTCAAGACCCCGAGGAGTATCTCGAGTGGGAGCGCAAGATGGACGACTACCTCAAGCTCCACCAAGTTCCCTACGAAGATCAAGTGAAGTGCGCCACAAGAAACTTCCACGACAACGCGTCAACATGGTGGCTTCACACACCTTCGACAAGCTTCAACGCGAATTGGCCCAAGACGAAGAAAGCTATGCGACGAGAGTTCGTGCCTTCCACCTACATGGAACAACTTCTACGCCAATTGGAGAACACCATTCAAGGATCCAAGTCCATCGACAAGTACTTCAAGGAGATGAAGATGGCCTTACGACGAGCCGGCGTGGACGACCCCATTTCAATGAAGCTCCACTTCATGATGGGATTGCACAATGACGTCTACAAGACTATCTTCTTCGAGAACTACAAGTCCCTCGACGACAACTACATTGGTGCTCTCAAGGCGGAACAAGAACTAATGAAGGCCAAGGCTTCTCCACCGCAAGCAAACTTCTCGAAGACCAAGCTCCAAGACGACGAGCATGAGGGTAGTACCACCACGATGTCCAAGCCCAACGAGCTCCAAGACGATGCTCCCAAGTTTGACTTCATCGCCATCCCTCTTTGTGGCATTGATGATGCCGAGTCTACTTCAACTCTTTTTCAAGACGGTGCGGCGACGACTATGACTACGGAGCCATTCGAGGACCAAGCTTTGGAGGCGAACGACATGGTGACGAGCAAGGATGATGCTTCCACCTTTGGAGGCGAGAGTGATGATGTGCCATCTTCGGCCTTCATCCACGGCGACGATGAGGAGATGGTTGAGCATGGGATTTTCCCTTCGACCACGGCGACGTATGATGACTTGAGTGACTTGTGCCACCATATTGAGAGTGAGAGCGAGTTCACCACTAGCCCCATATATGATGAGCTGCCCCGATTCCCATGTGAGGAGAGCCACAACCCCCACCACTTGAGTGAGATGAGTGACTCCACCATATGTGAGTTTGAGTGCACCTACCTTGAGGGAGTGAGTGAGCCACCACATAGAGAGAGTGAGATAGTTGATAGGTCATGTGAGGCCACTTTCAACACTCACGACTTGACCTCTACCTGATGAGGACATCACTAACAAGGTTACACCCACAGCTCCAACTGACACATATACAGGACCAATTACTAGAGCTCGCGCACGCCAATTAAATTACCAGGTACTTTCGTTTCTTGGTAATGAATCTAATGTTCATGAGAATATGATGCTGCCTAAATTGGATACATTTGTCTTGCTTACAAATGAAGGGCCTAGCTTGGACAAGAAGGATGAACATTGGAGCAAGATCAAGCATGGAGATGATGGCATGCGCAAGGGGGACAAGAATGGAGTTACAATGGATGATTTCAGGACTTTGAAGCCACCATAATGAGTGCGAGAAGCCTTGGACGAAATATACAAGATGCCACTTCATAAATTTCGTCCAGAGGCTATTTTAGGTGCTGCGTCACCTTATTATTGGGCCAGGCCCATGTAATTTCGAAATACTTGAGTATAGGCTGTTTTTAGAGTCCGTATGTGTGGGGAAACAAGAGTTAGGGTTGGTTTCGGACCCCTCCTCCAAGGGCCACGAAATTCCCCCCCTCTTTCCCTCATATATACAGCCCTTAGGGCGTCGTTTAGACTTTGGGTTTTGTTTAGATTAAAAGTTCGCCATAGCTGCAACTTCGCGTACTTCGTTTGTGTTCAACGACCAGACCAAGGCGTCACAGAACCCCACTTTGATCAATAAAGCTTTCCTCTTATATTCGCAATATCCAGATTGCAATCTTAGTTTCTTGCTTGTTCTTCGTTTGCCTGCAGGAAACAGACCTTCGTGGTCAGGTTGATCGTGCTCCGGCGTGGTCAACAACCTCTTGGAGTTGGTTTAGCGATTGCTAAGGCGTGACGTCCTCGCACGTTCGTAGTCGGATCGTCAAAGTCGACTTCCTCCAAAACGATAACCACCATCTCATCGAAAGACGGGACACCTTAGCCTCTATCAGCACCCCTCGAAGACCCGGACATCCGGGCCGCCGCCCGGACATCCGGCCCCTGATCTGCCTGCGTGCAGCCCCCTGGGCCGAGGCCCATGTACCCGTTCGCCCCGTAGACTATATATACTCCTCTCCTCATTCCGTTTAGGGTTAGCTGTGGTTTAGCTCATTTGACACTTGTGTGGATTTCTCCCACGAGACGGTGCGCCTCTACGGAGAAGATCCACTTCGGATTCAGGACCTCCTTCATCGGAGAAGATCCCCCGGGATATCAAGACCTCCTCCGGGAGAAGACTATCTGTATCACCGTTGTTGACCTTGGATCATGGATCTCAACCTTGTATCGCGAATCTAGCATTTGTGTGATTGCTTTCGTGTTGATTGAGTGTTTTCCTCTTGTGTTTCCCCCCATCTTTCCCTTGTGATTCCCCGTGTTCATCGTGTGCCAACCTCCAAACGTGAAAGATCCGCTGATTAGGGTTCCACCCTGTATCACCATCATTCCACTTCCGCAACCACCACGGCATTGCCGCTACCACCATTTGACATTTATCCTTGAGATTTTGAGTTTTGGTTTTTCCGTTTCCTAAGGTGTTTCGGCTAATTAGGAACGGGTCTACATCAAGAGCACCACCTCTCATCATCATCATCGGACGGTAACTTCGATGACATCATTGTATATTCCCCTTGCAATTGCATTGTTAACCCCTAGCCCATTTTGCGTCACTTGCCTATCGAGACTAGCCTTTGAGTATTGCCGGCAACGTTACTTGTGCACATTAGTGATCATCGATCCGCCCTTCCATTGCATATATACCATATCATATTGGTATCATCATATCATCTCTTATGTCACAAGATTGTTCCCGCATATACACAATTGCTATCTTGGTTTGTGCATCGTGGCCATACAAAAAAAAGAGATAGAATAAGCTTTTAAGCAAAAAGAGAAAGACAAAGAAGCTTGTAAGGAAGAGCCATAGCATCACAATATATCATATCATACTTGATCATCTTGGATCATCTTGTGCTCAAAGCACCGGAACATCATACACATAGCCTACTTGGGATAGAAAGTTCATACATTTTGCATCTTATAGGTTGTGCACAAGTGTCGTATCCGCCTATAGAGCAATTGTGCTAGCGTCTCTCTTGAGTTGTGCAACACGAGCGTTTTCCGTGGATTCCACATTTTGGCTCATTCCTTGGTTGCACGACCCCATCTATCTATCCGTGTGTGTGTTTCCGTGTGCCGCCCATATTGCTATTGGTCTACTTGTTTCACTTGCGAATTTGTGAATCTTTTTCAGCTTTATTGATACGGTGTATCCTAGGGCCATCACCATGGACCCTCCTTCACCCCCTCAAGTGCCTCAAGGACCGATGACACGTGCTCGTGCTAGAGCTTTCGAGACCGAGGTGACGTCACTCCTAGCACAACTTCCTTATGAATCTTGCGAGACATGGTTGCTACCTCAAGCGAGTGTGCTTTGTGTGCTCAGGTGTGAAGGAGACCGCTTCGGAGAAGAGCGTGAAGATGGACAAGTCCCCAAGGCCACGGACGAACTGATCCATCGAGAAGGGCAGAAGGAAGCTCCAGGCCCCGGACATCCGGCCCCATGGCCCGGACATCCGGCACCTGGGCCATCAACTACAGAAGGCCAGCAGCAACTGAAGCTACAGGGCCCGGACATCCGGCCAGGGCCCGGACATCCGGCCAAGCATGGCCCGGACATCCGGCCCCGGGCCCGGAAATCCGGCGCCTCTGTCCAGAGAGCGCCCGAAACCTGACCGCTCCAGCCCGGACATCCGGCTCCTCGTCCCGGACGTCCGGCACCCTTCGAAGACCCGGACATCCGGGCCGTCGCCCGGACATCCGGCCCCTGATCTGTCTGCGTGCAGCCCCTGGGCCGAGGCCCATGTACCCATTCGCCCCGTAGACTATATATACTCCTCTCCTCATTCCGTTTAGGGTTAGCTGTGGTTTAGCTCATTTGACACTTGTGTGGATTTCTCCCACGAGACCGGTGCGCCTCTACGGAGAAGATCCACTTCGGATTCAGGACCTCCCACATCGGAGAAGATCCCCCGGGATATCAAGACCTCCTCCGGGAGAAGACTATCTGTATCACCGTTGTTGACTTTGGATCATGGATCTCAACCTTGTATCGCGAATCTAGCATTTGTGTGATTGCTTCCGTGTTGATTTGAGTGTTCTCTCTTGTGTTCTCCCCATCTTTCTCCGTGTTTTCCCCGTGTTCATCGTGTGCCAACCTCCAAACGTGAAAGATCCGCTGATTAGGGTTCCGCCCTGTATCACGTCACCTCGGTCTCGAAAGCTCTAGTACGGGCACGTGTCATCGGTCCTTGAGGCACTTGAGGGGGTGAAGGAGGGTCCATGGGGATGGCCCTAGGATACACCGTATCAATTTCCCACGCGCATCGTCACTTCGTCCTTCGCCAGCCTCCGTTTATTCCGCAGTTCCTGTTTAGAGTTGCAAATGTGAGCAACCGAACCGGTATCAAATACCCAGGCACTACAACGAGAGTTGGTAAGGTACACATCAATAACATGTATATCACATATACCTTTGTTGTTGTTGGCCCCCTTCTTGTCCGCCAGATACTTGGGGCAGTTCCGCTTCCAGTGGCCGTTCCCCTTGCAATAGAAACACTCAGTCTCTGGCTTGGGCCCAGCCTTGGGTTTCTTCACTGGATTAGCAACTGCTTTGCCACCCTTCTTAGAGTTACCCTTCTTGCCCTTGCCATTCTTCTTGAAACTGGTGGTCTTATTGACCATCAACACTTGATACTCCTTCTGGATGTCTGCCTCAGCGACTTTCAGCATCGAAAACAGCTCGGCGATGGTCTTGTTCATCCCTTGCATGTTATACTGCTGCACAAAGCTCTTGTAGCTTGGAGGGAGTGACTGGAGAATTCTGTCAATGATAGCCTCATCCGGGAACACAAGTCCCAGATCAGCTATGCGGGTATAGTACCCAGACATCTTCAGTAAGTGCTCACTGACAGACGAATTCTCCTCCATCTTGCAAGCGAAGAATTTATCGGTGGTCTCATACCTCTCGATCTTAGCATTCTTCTCAAAGATGAACTTCAACTCCGTGTACATCTCATATGCACCATGACGTTCAAAACGTCTTTGAAGTCCTCCTTCCAAGCCGTACAACATGGCACACTGCACTATCGAATAGTCATCCGAACGCGTCTGCCAAACGTTCATAACGTCCGCAGAGGCTCCAGGAGCGGGGGGTTCACCTAGCGGTGCATTTAGGACATAAACCTTTTGGGCAGCTGTGAGGATGATCCTCAGATTGCGGAGCCAGTCCACAAAGTTGCTCCCGTCATCTTTCAGTTTAGCTTTCTCTAGGAATGCATTAAAATTCAGGGGAGCTACTGCGCGAGCCATCTACAACCAAAAATTTGCAAAGACATTTTAGACTATTGTTCATGATAAGTGAGTTATTACCTAATCAAATTATTTATAACTCCCACTCAAATTGACATCCCTCCGGTCATTCGAGCGTGACATGATCCAAATTCACCAACCCAAGTCCGATCATCACGTGAGATGAGGTGGTGTCAATGGTGAACATCAACATGTTGATCATATCTACTATATGACTCATGCTCGACCTTTCGGTCCTCCGTGTTCCGAGGCCATGTCTGTACATGCTAGGCTCGTCAAGTCTAACCCGAGTGTTCTGCATGTGCAAAACTGGCTTGCACCCGTTGTATGCGAACGTAGAGTCTATCACACCCGATCATCACGTGGTGCTTCGAAACGACGAACCTTCGCAACGGCGCACACTCGGGGGGAACACATTTTTATCTTGAAATTTTAGTGAAGGATCATCTTATAATGTGATGTAGGGTGGAACCCTATGTGGCCGATCTTTCACGAAATGGAGGGGATCCCACGATGAACACGAAGAACACAAAGGGAAATCACGAGGGAAACACTCAAGAACAAGTCCAATCACACATCCACTAGACAATCAAACACACAAGATCACAAGATACATGAACAACAAAGGGAAAGATACATGGGTAGAGTTCATCTCCAAGAGGAGGCCTTGAATCCGTGAAGGATCTTCCCGTTAGGGGTCTTGAATCCAGTGTGGATCTTCTCCGTAGAGGGGCCGCGGTCACTCGTAGGAGTAGAACCACATAGATGAGCAAAGCTCTAGTCTAAAATGAGCTATCACATTTGCTAACCCTAAAATGGTGGAGGTGGAGGAGTATATATAGTCTAGGGTCATGAAGGGGTAAGTGAGGGGCGAAACGGGTACATGGGCATCGGCCCGGATACATGCACGCAGGCAAGGCCGGACGTCCGGGCTGGCAGCCGGATGTCCGGGGCTTCGGGGCGAGCCGGATATCCGGGGTTACGGCCGGATGTCCGGGCTGGCTCGGTCCAGCTTCTGTGAAGGAGGGCCCGGATTTCCGGGAGGAGTGCCGGATGTCCGGCCGTTGCTGAAGCGCCGGATGTCCGGCCTTTGGCCCGGATGTCCGGCCGCTGTAGTATCAGCAGCTCCGTCTTCTTCCTTCTTCTCTTCCAAGCTTCCCTCGCAGATGGTGTAGGTGATCCTTGGCGCTTGCACTCCTCCTCGCCATCTGTGAAGCTCCGACAATACCTATGCATGCACACGAGAGGAGTGTCAAGTAGTATACCATCCTCGAAGGGGTCAAGTGAACACGTGTAAAGGAGATGATTCACCTTTATGCATGAGAAATAGAGGTCGCACGTGTCACTTCCCAAGCAGACTCTTGACATGGTGATGTCCATAGGATACACCGTATCATCCCCTCCCCCTTGGAAAAGATCCGACCTCGGATCGAAAACCAAATCACCATGGGAAAGAGATGGCGTCGTCGTGTAGATGTGGACGATCACGAAGTACTCATCATCTTCTAGCTTTACGTGGGCACTCTCCAATGTCGCACCGTCTAGTGATTCCTTCAAAAGGAGCAAGGACAACAAACACTTGGAAAAACAAATGTGGTTAGCATTAGTGCAAAACCAAGCATTCACGAGGTGATTCACCCAACAAGTGTGGTCATCAAGCATAGCATGTGGTGGGACAAAGGATTGTGACATGGCATTTAAGCACATCAATTGAACACAATCAAGGTCATCATGGAAACAAGCATGTAAATGTGAGGTAGAGATGCACATATGTGTGTCAAGAGAATAAGCATCTACCTCATGGTCATAGCAAGCATGCATAAAGCGCTCCATGAAAGGTCTATGGTAGGCATAAGAATCATTCACAACACCAAAGAAAATGAAGTGTCTAAACACAAGGGTCAAGTGCAAGACAATCCAAGCATAATGTGCATAGGGTGTAGTGAAAATCGAGTGGCACTCAACACAATAGAAATAGCAATTGTTCATCATGTGTGAGGCAAACAAGTCAATCATGTGACAAGCAATGGGACATGGCATATGTGAAAAGATGACATTGTTGCAACCAAGCATATGATAGGGAGAAATAATCCAAGAATTGGATGCAACACACAAGGCATATATAACATGAGGCATGGCAATGTGACAATGGCAAGTCGAAGTGAGATCTCTAACATGTGTGCAATCAAGTTGTCCAAGATGACAAATAAGTCTCATGGTGCAAGCAACACATGTAGTGTGATCCACAATATCCATGCTCATGGTTTTGGGTGTCCCGGAAGAGAAGGATATCACCTTGAAAGTGTGTCCTTGTGCGTCCTTCACAATGCCGAAGCACAAGCAATTGCGATGTAGAAGCGTCGTGAACAAAGGTGGTTCGCTCTCAAGAGCTCTAATGGTCAACTCACGTGAAGTGGAAGTCGACACATAGTCCAAGTATCCTACACAAAAGAGACACAAACCAAAGAAATTGTGCGCATGGTAAATGTACACATCATCCATCATGATGTGTATGTGCACGTATGAGTTAGCACAAGATAAGCATTGCTCAAAGAAATTTGATGCATGGTATAAGAACATGTCATCCATCATGAATGAATAGTTATTGTGTATAGCATGATGTGGATGCAAATTGAGCATACACGTATGGGGATCATGCCAAGGATAGGATGGACCAAAATCTCCTAAAATGTATGAGGAAACTATGGGGGTCTCCTCATGAGCAATATTGAAAACATCATTTGGAGAAAAAGGACAACATCCAAAACAATGCATATCGGAAGCTAGGTGTTCATGGCATGGCATATGATGGATATGATGCAAAGGAAGCATGTCAATATCATCACAAGAAAAACAAATGCCAATAACCATGGGCTTGTCATCTATGCCATATGTGCAAATTGGGTTTATCTTAATGGCATATGCATAGTTACTACGAAGAGATTGCAAATAGGACATATTATAGATCTCATGCATAGCATATGACAAGTCAAGAGGATTGTCAAACATGATGTGACCGAGAGAGTTATCACATGAAATCCTATGCAACGTGGCATCACAACTAATAGACTCCACATGGCAATCATCAAACTCATCATAAATGGGTAAATCATCGCATGGGGCAATCATACTAGCATGAAGCATGGCAATAGGTGGATCAACATCATGCAGGCAATCAATGTCAACATAGTCCACTAGTGGGACGAGAGCATCACCTTCACCTTTGTTACCTTTTTCATTCCACTCATGTGGTGTAGGTGAGGTGGGAAAGACCAAATGGTGGTCATCATCATCAACTTGAGGGAACCATGTGGGGGGTGCATAATATTCCACCATGGCCATCGTCTTGTCCACTGGAAGGACGAAGTCGTCGAGAATCGGCGCGTCATCATATGTGGGACCTAGCACTGAATGAGAAGACACAATAGAGGTAGAGGTCAAGTCGTTAGTGTTGAAAGTGGCCTCACATGACCTATCAACTATCTCACTCTCTCTATGTGGTGGCTCACTCACTCCCTCAAGGTAGGTGCACTCAAGCTCGCATATGGTGGAGTCACTCATCTCACTCAAGTGGTGGGGGTTGTGGCTCTCCTCACATGGAAATTGGGGCAGCTCATCATATATGGGGCTAGTGGTGAACTCACTCTCACTCTCAATATGGTGGCACAAGTCACTCAAGTCATCATACGTCGCCGTGGTCGAAGGGAAAATCCCATGCTCAACCATCTCCTCATTGTCGTCGTGTATGAAGGCCGAAGATGGCACATCATCACTCTCGCCTACAAAGATGGAAGCATCATCCTTGCTCGTCACCATGTCGTTCGCCTCCAAAGCTTGGTCCTCGAATGGCTCCGTAGTCGTAGTCGTCGCCGCACCGTCTTGAAAAAGAGTCGAAGTAGACTCGGCATCATCAATGCCACAAAGAGGGATGGCGATGAAGTCGAACTTGGGAACGTCGTCTTGGAGCTCGTCGGGCTTGGACATCATGGTGGTACTAGCCTCATGCTCGCCATCTTGGAGCTTGGTCTTCGAGAAGTGTGCTTGCGGTGGAGAAGCCTTGGCCTTCATAAGTTCTTGTTCCGCCTTGAGAGCACCAATGTAGTTGTCGTCGAGGGACTTGTAGTTCTCGAAGAAGATAGTCTTGTAGACGTCATTGTGCAATCCCATCATGAAGTGGAGCTTCATTGAAATGGGGTCGTCCACGCCGGCTCGTTGCAAGGCCATCTTCATCTCCTTGAAGTACTTGTCCATGGACTTGGATCCTTGAATGGTGTTCTCCAGTTGGCGTAGAAGTTGTTCCTTGTAGGTGGGAGGCATGAACTCTCGCCGCAAAGCTCTCTTCGTCTTGGGCCAATTCACGTTGAAGCTCGTCGAAGGTGTGTGAAGCCACCATGTTGACGCGTTGTCGTGGAAGTTTCTTGTGGCGCACTTCACTTGATCTTCGTAGGGAACTTGGTGTAGCTTGAGGTAGTCGTCCATCTTGCGCTCCCACTCGAGATACTCCTCGGGGTCTTGAGTCCCATAGAAAGGAATCTCGTGGTCGTTGTCGAGGTCGTAGTAGCTCGTGGTAGTCGCGGACTTGAGCTTGGTAAGCTTCTCTTGATCATAAGCTTGAGGTTCTTGTGGGCGAAGATGCCGCATATCCAAAGGCGAAGATGCCTTGAAGTTGCTTGGCGAAGATGCCAAGGTGTACGGTGAAGTCGTTGAGCGGTTGTTGGTGTTGAGCTCTTGACCTTCACGTTCTTGTCGTTGATGGTGTCGATGCCGATGTGATCTCGCCGAAGATGGCAGCTCGGAAGGATGTGCACTAGAGCGTCTTCTCGAAGATGAGGGAGACCTCTTGCGGTTCTTGATGAGGGCTTTGAGCTCCTCCATTTGAGCATTCATGTTGGCGCACAAGTTGTTCGTCATGGCATCGAACTTGTCGTTGTTGGTGTAGACCGGAGCTTTTCCGAATGTTGAGGATGTATCCCGTTTCACTCAATGTGAAATGAAAGAATAGTGGAATTGGTACCGGACTTGTTCACTCACACCTAGCAAGTAAAGCTTATCGAGTGGCTCGGTGAGGATAGTGGCACAAAAATTTGATGCAAAATGTTAGAAAGAGTCAATAATGTTGAAAGAGATTCACAAATTCGCAAGTGAAACAAGTAGACCAATAGCAATATGTGGCACACGGAAACACACACACGGATAGATAGATGGGGTCGTGCAACCAAGGAATGAGCACAAAATGTGGAGTCCACGGAAAACGCTCGTGTTGCACAACTCAAGAGAGACGCTAGCACGATTGCTCTATAGGCGGATACGACACTTGTGCACAACCTATAAGATGCAAATGTATGCAACGACTTCTATCCCAAGTATGCTATATGTATAGTATTCTGGTGGTATGATCCAAAATGATCAAGTATGATATCATATGATGCTATGCTATGTCTCTTGCTTACAAGCTTCTTTGTCTTTCTCTTTTTGCTTAAAAGCTTTATTCTCTTCTTTTTTTTTATATGGCCACGATGCACAAACCAAGATAGCAATTGTGTATATGCGGGAACAATCTTGTGACACAAGGGATGATATGATGATACCAAGATGATATGGTATGTATGCTATGGGAAGTATGATCACTAATGTGCACAAGTCACGTTGCCGGCAATACTC
>LR738710.1:619725970-619791479 GCA_902687465.1 Secale cereale | reverse complement strand
CTTGAATCCAGTGTGGATCTTCTCCGTAGAGGGGCCGCGGTCACTCGTAGGAGTAGAACCACATAGATGAGCAAAGCTCTAGTCTAAAATGAGCTATCACATTTGCTAACCCTAAAATGGTGGAGGTGGAGGAGTATATATAGTCTAGGGTCATGAAGGGGTAAGTGAGGGGCGAAACGGGTACATGGGCATCGGCCCGGATACATGCACGCAGGCAAGGCCGGACGTCCGGGCTGGCAGCCGGATGTCCGGGGCTTCGGGGCGAGCCGGATATCCGGGGTTACGGCCGGATGTCCGGGCTGGCTCGGTCCAGCTTCTGTGAAGGAGGGCCCGGATTTCCGGGAGGAGTGCCGGATGTCCGGCCGTTGCTGAAGCGCCGGATGTCCGGCCTTTGGCCCGGATGTCCGGCCGCTGTAGTATCAGCAGCTCCGTCTTCTTCCTTCTTCTCTTCCAAGCTTCCCTCGCAGATGGTGTAGGTGATCCTTGGCGCTTGCACTCCTCCTCGCCATCTGTGAAGCTCCGACAATACCTATGCATGCACACGAGAGGAGTGTCAAGTAGTATACCATCCTCGAAGGGGTCAAGTGAACACGTGTAAAGGAGATGATTCACCTTTATGCATGAGAAATAGAGGTCGCACGTGTCACTTCCCAAGCAGACTCTTGACATGGTGATGTCCATAGGATACACCGTATCACTTTGCCAGCATATTCCATGTGCTGACCCGTTTTCGGGCTGCAACGTTCATGTTGCAGACTTTTCAGACGACGAGTAAGGTGCCTTCTTAGGTCGTGGTTCTATACTCAGTGATGCCGTTGGAGTTGATGGACTCACTTATCTTCCAAGCCTCCCGCTGTTATCGTGTTAGATGGCCTTAAGACATTTTTATTGTAATAAGTTCATCGTTGGAACTATCGATGTAATAAGTGTGTGATTGCCACTCTGTTATAATTCCTTCAAGTACTGTGCGTGTCAGCATTACTGATCCAGGGATGACACTGATGCATAGAGATCAGACTGTTTGAGGTCTGGTCGCTACTGGGGCATGTTCATCCAAATTCTTCGGACAAGCAGTTTTTCACCGTGGCTATAAATACCCCTCCCTTCCTCATACTTCATTTACTCCGCTCGACCTCTCCCTTGCTCGAGTTCTCAGACCTAGCGCCGCCGCTATTCTCCATCGTCACCGGTGAGGAAGAGCTTCACTGCCTTGACCTCGTTGACATCCTACTCGCGCCGGCCACAGAAATCTTCACTCCGCTGCCACCATAGTTGTCTCCCTCCGCCAAGTAAGGGCGTGGGAGATCTGTACGGACGAGTTTCTCCAACTCCACTCCTAGTTCATCGTGTTCTTCGTCAAGGGTAATTAAAATCTAATTTTACTGCCCTTCCTTGATTCTCATGATTTTCACAAAATCTCCAGAAGGTGCTTATTCTTCAACTTCCCACTCCTTAAACACCTAAGTAATTCTGCCCCTTGATTTGGTTCCCTAAGCTATGCTTTTTCTTTAAGATTCCTCAGTTGTGTGGATTTTCAAATCTGTACAACTCTAGAACCTGAGAAGAGCCCTTAGTGAAATTCATCAAGATTCCCATGGTCAAATTCCTCAAACTTGATTCTTTTGAAAAAAAATCTAAGAACGCATATGACCTCTCCAAATTCTTCGCACCTATCCTCTGTTCACAGGTACAAATGTCTGCTGCTGAATCACTAGGTTCTCATCAACTTAACTCATTTGCAGCATTCCTTGAATAAAATTTGCACACTTCCTCAGAAACATCAATTGTTCAAAATCCTCAAGTGAGGAAAATGGCTGAAGAGAAGAGACCTCAGAAGGGACACAAGAGACCAGAAACTAACACTGCTTTTGAGATTCCTGATGATATTCATGCTGATTATTGCACACTAGAGGA
Source organism: Secale cereale (assembly GCA_902687465.1). NCBI lineage: Eukaryota > Viridiplantae > Streptophyta > Magnoliopsida > Poales > Poaceae > Secale > Secale cereale. The sequence goes on along the minus strand of LR738710.1, from coordinate 619,789,565 downwards.
AGCAACTCATGGCAAAGAAAAAAATCAGCGCAAAGTGCGCATACAGAGAATTGAGAGAAGATGGGCTAAGGAATGGAAGGAATATCATTGTTACTCCAAAGTACATGAAGAAATTCGCTATTAACCCTTCGTGTCCAAGACCTCCATTGGCTCCATGCCAAGAAGCTCATACCTCAAGGATCAGACGCGGTGATGAATTTCCAAAGGAATGGGCCAAGCGCCAAGCCAAGCTTCAGAAAGTTGCTAAAGAAGAAGTGAAGAAATTCAATGAAGATTCTGCTATCGCTGCTATTGAGGCCTGTACCGGTAAGCCTAAGAAGGATATGCTTAAGAAATCTGCTGTTAAACCAAGTTCCTCAACAGCAATGCCCTCACGGCCAAGTTCTTCAACGTCAAATCCCTCAAGGCAAAATCCTCAGGCAACTTCTTCAAGGGTTGTGCCAATTCCCTCTGCTGCCACTAAATCCTCAACTGCTGCTGAAAAGTCCTCAATACCTATGCATCTTGCCCATGTCAACGGACTGCAGGTTTCTAAATTTCTTCTGGAGCATCCGCAAGTTCATCAGCTCCACCACTGTCCTCAATTGGTCCAACTCTGCTAAAAGTAGACCACTGCTAGACATGGAAAGAGGCCACATCCTGAAAAGAAAGTGGCATTCCAAGTTCCGTCTGATGACGATGAAGCTGATGATGAGGAACTTGTTGAGATCATCAGGGATAGACAACTAAAGGACGCTAGAGCCAAAGGCAGCTCTGTGCCCCTCATGCTGGATCGCAAGAAAATCCTAGAGTATATTGATCTTTGGCACAAGGATCCCAACACTCCACTCCCTGACTTGAACCTCGCTCCTGGTCAAAGTCATATGTTAACGGCCTTCATTGGTGAAGAAAAATGGAAATTTGAGAAGGCCAGACAAGTCAAGAAGGCCTAGTACAAGGAGGAGAGATTCCTGAAGATAAATGTGCTGAATATGACTCCCGAAGAACTTGTAAACATGCAACAGGAGATCAAAGGCCTCAGTGATGAATTTGACACATATCATGCATACTAGCTTGGTGCCAAAGTCCGATTCGTCAAGCTCTCCAAGTCGCTCAAGCTCAGTGTTGCAACTTCCTCGCAAGAAGAAATTCACCTTACTAAAGAATCTAAGAGCGCAACTAAAAATCAGGCTGCTGAAGAAACCGAGAATGCTAGGTCTCCTGAAGAAATTCCAGCTCCTGAAGAACTTGCCAGGGCAACTCCCAATGTTGCGCCTGAAGAACAACCTAGGCCAGCTGACGAATCTGCTGCTGCGCCTGAAGAAACTGAACATGCCAGGGCGAATGCATCACTCGTGCTTGGAGACACTGAACCAACTTCATCTGCTCGTCCTGCAAAGTCATCAAAGATGAAGAATGTCTGTTGGGCAACGTGGTATTTCAAAAAAATCCTATGATCACGCAAGATCTATGTAGGAGAAGCATAACAACGAGCGGGGAGAGTGTGTCCACGTATAACTGAAAACGGAAGCGCTTAATAACATAGTTGATGTAGTCAAATGTCTTCGCGATCCAAACGATCAAGCACCGAACGCACGACACCTCCGCCATCTACACACGTTCAGCTCGGTGACGTCCCTCGAACTCTTGATCCAGTTGAGGCCGAGGGAGAGTTTTGTCAGCACGATAGCGTGGTGACGGTGTTGATGAAGTTACAGACGCATGGCTTCGCCTAAGCACTGCGACAATATGACCGAGGTGCGTAACAGTGGAGGGGGGCACCGCACACGGCTATTACAATTGTAAAATTGTGTGTCTATGGGGTGCCCCTGGCCACGTATATAAATGAGCAAGGGGAGGGGGCCGGCGGCGTCATAGTGTGCGCCCCAAGGGGGAATCCTAATCCTACTAGGAGTAGGTCCCCCCTTTCATAGTCCAACTAGGAGCGGAAGGAAAGAGGAGGAGGGGAGAAGGAAAGAGGGGGCCGACTCCCCAAGGCCTAAACCAATTCCGTTTGGGCCTAGGGGGGGGGGGCCACACGTTCCTTGGTGCCCTCTATTTCCACTAAGGCCCATAAAGGCCCATTGACCCCCCGGGGGGTTCCGGTAACTCCCCGATACTCCGGTATTTATCCGGTGACCCCCGGAACCCTTCGGGTGTCCGAATATAACCTTCCAATATATCAATGTTTATGTCTCGACCATTCCGAGACTCCTCGTCATTTCCGTGATCTCATCCGGGACTCTAAACAACCTTTGGTCATCAAAACACATAAACTCATAATACCGATCGTCATCGAACGTTAAGCGTGCGGACCCTACGGGTTCAAGAACTATGTAGACATGACCGAGACTCATCTCCGGTTAATAACCAATAGCGGAACCTGGATGCTCATATTGGTTCCTACATATTCTACGAATATCTTTATTGGTCAAACCGCATAACAACATACGTTGTTCCCTTTGTCATCGGTATGTTACTTGCCCGAGATTCAATCGTCGGTATCATCATACCTAGTTCAATCTCGTTACCAGCAAGTATCTTTAGTCATTCCGTAATAAATTATCACGTGATTGACTCATTAGTCATTTGCTTGCAAGGCTTATTACGATGTGTATTACCGAGAGGGCCCACAGATACCTCTCCGACACTTGGAGTGACAAATTTTATTCTCGATCTATGCCAACACCACAAACACCTTCGGAGACACCTGTAGAGCATATTTATAATCACGCAGTTATGTTGTGACGTTTGATAGCACACGAGGTGTTCCTCCGGTATTCGAGAGTTGCATAATCTCATAGTTAGAGGAACATGTATAAGTCATGAAAAAGCAGTAGCAGTAAAACTAAACGATCATAGTCCTAAGCTAACAGATGGGTCTTGTCCATCACATCATTCTCATAATGATGTGATCCTGGTGATCAAATGACAACACATGTCTATGGTTAGGAAACATAACCATCTTTAATTAACGAGCTAGTCTAGTTGACGCATATTAGGGACACTCTGTTTTGTCTATGTAGTCACACATGTATCAAGTTTCCGGTTAATACAATTCTAGCATGAATAAAAGACATTTATCATGATATACAAGGAAATATAAATAACAACTTTATTATTGCCTCTAGGGCATATTTCCCTCAGTCTCCCACTTGCACTAGAGTCAATAATCTAGATTAAATAGTAATGATTCTAACACCCATGGAGTCTTGGTGCTGATCATGTTTTGCTCGTGGAAGAGGCTTAGTTAGCGGGTCTGCAACATTCAAATACGTATGTATCTTGCAAATTTCTATGTCTCCCTCCTTGACTTGATCGGGGATGGAGTTGAAGCGTCTCTTGATGTATTTGGTTCTCTTGTGAAACCTGGATTCCTTCGCCAAGGCTATTGCTCCAGTGTTGTCACAAAAGATTTTCATTGGACTCGATGCACTAGGTATTACACCTAGATTGGATACGAACTCCTCCATTCAGACTCCTTCATTTGCTGCTTCCAAAGCAGCTATGTACTCCGCTTCACACGTAGATCCCGCCACGACGCTCTGCTTGGAACTGCACCAACTGACAGCTCCACCGTTCAGCAGAAATACGTATCCGGTTTGTGACTTTGAGTCATCTGGATCAGTGTCAAAGCTTGAATCGACGTAACCGTTTACGACGAGCTCTTTGTCACCTCCATAAACAAGAAACATATCCTTCGTCCATTTCAGGTACTTCAGGATGTTCTTGACCGCTATCCAGTGATCTACTCCTAGATTACTTTGGTACCTCCCTGCTAGACTTATAGCAAGGCACACATCGGGTCTGGTACACAGCATTGCACTGAAGCATAGGGAATGAGTTTCATTTTCTCTCTATCTTCTGCAGTGGTCAGGCATTGAGTCTTACTCAACTTCACACCTTGTAACACAGGCAAGAACCCTTTCTTTGACTGCTCCATTTTGAACCTTTTCAAAACTTTATCAAGATATGTGCTTTGTGAAAGCCCAATTAAGCGTCTTGATCTATCTCTATAGATCTTGATGCCTAATATATAAGCAGCTTCACCAAGGTCTTTCATTGAAAAATTCTTATTCAAGTATTCTTTTATGCCATCAAGAAATTCTATATCATTTCCAATCAACAATATGTCATCCACATATAATATTGGAAATGCTACAGAGCTCCCACTCACTTTCTTGTAAATACAGGCTTCTCCAAAGGTCTGTATAAAACCATATGCTTTGATCACCTCATCAAAGCGTATATTCCAACTCTCAAATGCTTGCACCAGTCCATAGATGGATCGCTGGAGCTTGCACACTTTGTTAGCACGTTTAGGATCGACAAAACCTTCTGGTTGCATCATATACAACTCTTATTTGAGATATCCATTAAGGAATGCAGTTTTGACATCCATTTTCCAGGCTTCATAATCATAAAATGCGGCAATTGCTAACATGATTCGGACATTCTTAAGCATCGCTACGGCTGAGAAAGTCTCATCGTAGTTAACTCCTTGAACTTGTCGAAAACCTTCCGCAACAAGTCGAGCTTTGTAGACAGTAACATTACCATCGGCGTTAGTCTTCCTCTTAAAGATCCATTAATTTTCAGTGGCTTGTCGATCATCAGGCAAGTCAGCCAAAGTCCACACTTTGTTCTCATACATGGATCCCATCTCAGATTTCATGGCCTCAAGCCATTTTTCGGAATCTGGGCTCATCATCGCTTCCCCATAGTTTGTAGGTTCATCATGGTCTAGTAACATGACTTCCAGAACCGGGTTACCATACCACTCTAGCGTGGAACGTACTCTGGTTGACCTACGAGGTTCTGTAGTAACTTGATCTAAAGTTTCATGATCATCATCATTAGCTTCCTCATTGATTGGTGTAGGGATCACTGGAAATAGTTTCTGTGATGAACTACTTTCCAATTCGGGAGGAGGTACAACTACCTCATCAAGTTCTACTGTCCTCCCACTCACTTCTTTTGAGAGAAACTCCTTCTCTAGAAAGGATCCATTCTTAGCAACGAATATCTTGCGTTCGGATATGTGATAGAAGGTGTACCCTACAGTTTCCTTTGGGTATCCTATGAAGACACATTTCTCCGACTTGGGTTTGAGCTTATCAGGTTGAAGCTTTTTCACATAAGCATCGCAGTCTCAAACTTTAAGAAACGACAACTTGGGTTTCTTGCCAAACCACAGTTCATAAGGTGTTGTCTCAACGGATTTAGATGGTGCCCTATTTAACGTGTATGCAGCTGTCTCTAAATCATAACCCCAAAACGATAGTGGTAAATCGGCAAGAGACTTCATAGATCAAACCATATCTAATAAAGTATGGTTATGACGTTTGGACACACCATTACGTTGTGGTGTTCTAGGTGGCGTGAGTTGTGAAACTATTCCACATTGTTTCAAAATGAAGACCAAACTCGTAACTCAAATATTCGCCTCCGCGATCAGTTCGTAGAAACTTTATTTTCTTGTTACGATGATTCTCTACTTCACTCTGAAATTCTTTGAACTTTCAAATGTTTCAGACTTGTGCTTCATCAAGTAGATATACCCATATCTGCTCAAATCATCTGTGAAGGTTAGAAAATAATGATACTCGCCGCGAGCTTCAACACTCATTGGACCGCATACATCAGTATGTATGATTTCTAATAAGTAAGTTGCTCGCTCCATTGTTCCGGAGAACGGAGTTTTAGTCATCTTGCCCATGAGGCATGGTTCGCAAGCACCAGGTGATTCATAATCAAGTGATTCCAAAAGTCCATCAGCATGGAGTTTCTTCATGTGCTTTACACCAATATGACCTAAACGACAGTGCCACAAATAAGTTGCACTATCATTATCAACTTTGCATCTTTTGGCTTCAATATTATAAATATGTGTATCACTACGATCGAGATCCAAAAAAATAGACCACTCTTCAAGGGTGCATGACCATAAAAGATATTACTCATATAAATACAACAACCATTATTCTCTGATTTAAATGAATAACTGTCTTGCAACAAACAAGATCCAGATATAATGTTCATGCTCAACGCTGGCATCAAATAACAATTATTTAGGTCTAAAACTAATCCCGAAGGTAGATGTAGAGGTAGCGTGCCGACGGCGATCACATTGACTTTGGAACCATTTCTCATGCGCATCGTCACCTCGTCGTTAGCTAATCTTCATTTAATCCGTAGCCCCTGTTTCAAGTTACAAATATTAGCAGCCGAACCAGTATCAAATACCTAGGTGCTACTACGAGCATTAGTAAGGTACACATGAATACCATGTATATCAAATATACCTTTGTTCACTTTGCCATCGTTCTTATCCGCTAAATACTTGGGGCAGTTCCGCTTCCAGTGACCAGCCCTTTGAAGTAGAAGCACTTAGTTTCAGGCTTGGCTCCAGACTTGGGTTTCTTCGCGGGATTAGCAACTATCTTGCTATTCTTCTTGAAGTTCCCCTTCTTTCCATTGCCCTTTTTCTTGAAACTAGTGGTCTTGTTAACCATCAATACTTGATGCTCCTTTTTGATTTCTACCTCCGCAGCTTTGAGCATAGCGAAGAGCTCGGGAATTGTCTTCTGTATCCCTTGCATATTATAGTTCATCACAAAGTCTTTATAGATTGGTGGCAGTGATTGAAGAACTCTATCAATAACACTATCTTCATCAACTTTGCATCCAAGTTGAGTCATGTGATTGTAGTACATAGACATTCTGAGTAAGTGTTCACTGATAGAACTGTTCTCCTCCATCTTGCAGCTATAGAACCTATTGGAGACTTCATATCTCTCAATTCGGGCATTTGCTTGAAATATTAACTTCAACTCTTGGAACATCTCATATGCTCCATGACGTTCAAAATGTCTTTGAAGTCCCGATTCTAAGCCGTAAAGCATGGCACACTGAACTATCGAGTAGTCATCAGAATGAGCTTGCCACACGTTCATAACGTACGGAGTTGCTCCTGCAGCAGGCCTGTCACCTAGCGGTGCTTCAAGGACATAATTCTTCTGTGCAGCAATGAGGATAATCCTCAAGTTACGGACCAAGTCCGTGTAGTTGCTACCATCATCTTTCAACTTATCTTTCTGTAGGAACGCATTAAAATTCAAGGGAACGGTAGCACGGGCCATTGATCTACAACAACATAGATATGCAAAAACTATCAGGACTAAGTTCATGATAAATTGAAGTTCAATTAATCATATTACGAAAAGCTCCCACTTAGATAGACATCTCGTTAGTCATCTAAATGATCATGTGATCCAAATCAACTAAACCATGTCCGATTATCACGTGAGATGGAGTAGTTTTCAATGGTGAACATCTTATGTTGATCATATCTACTATATGATTCACGCTCGACCTTTCGGTCTCCAGTGTTCCGAGGCCATGTCTGTACATGCTAGGCTCGTCAAGTTCAACCCGAGTATTCTACATGTGCAAAACTGTCTTACACTCGTTGTATTTGAACGAAGAGCTTATCTCACCCGATCATCACGTGGTGTCTCGGCACGACGAACTGTCGCAACGGTGCATACTCAGGGAGAACACTTGTACCTTGAAATTTTGTAAGGGTTCATCTTATAATGTTACCGCCATACTAATTAAAATAAGAAGCATAATAAGATGAACATCACATGCAATCAAAATATGTGACATGATATGGCCATCATCATCTTGTGCTTTTGATCTCCATCTCCAAAGCATCATCATGATCTCCATCGTCACCGTCTTGACACCATGATCTTCATCGTAGCGTCGTGGTCGTCTCGCCAACTATTGCTACTACTACTATCGCTAACTCATAGTGATAAAGTAAAGCAATTACATGGCTTTCACAATTCATACAATAAAGAGACAACCATAAGGCTCCTGCTGGTTGCCGATAATTTACAAAACATGATTATCTCATACAATAACGTATAACTCATCACGTATTGACCATATCACATCACAACATGCCCTGCAAAAACAAGTTAGACGTCCTCTACTTTGTTGTTGCAAGTTTTACGTGGCTGCTACGGGCTTAGCAAGAACCGTTCTTACCTACGCATCAAAACCACAATGATTTTTAATCAAGTGTACTATTTTAACCTTCACAAGGACCGGGCGTAGTCACACTCAATTCAACTAAAGTGAGAGAGACACACACCGGCCGGTCACCTTTAAGCAACGAGTGCTCGTAATAGTGAAACCAATCTCGCGTAAGCGTACGCGTAATGTCGGTCCAGGCCGCTTCATCTCACAATACCGCCGAATCAAAGTATGACACGCTGGTAAGCAGTATGACTATTATCGCCCACAGCTCATTGTGTTCTACTCATGCATATCATCTACACATAGACCTAGCTCTTGATGCCACTGTTGGGGAACATAGTATTTCAAAAAAAAAATCCTACAATCACGCAAGATCTATCTAGTAGAAGCATAGCAATGAGCGGGAAGAGTGTGTCCACGTACCCTCATAGACCGAAAGCGGAAGCGATTAGTAACGCGGTTGATGTAGTCGAACGTCTTCGCGATCCAACCGATCAAGCACCGAACGCACGACACCTCCGCGATCTGCACACGTTCAGCTCGGTGACGTCCCTCAAACTCATGATCCAGTTGAGGCCGGGGGAGAGTTTCGTCAGCGCGATGGCGTGTCGACGGTGTTGATGAAGTTACCGACGCAGGGCTTCGCCTAAGCACCGCGACAATATGACCGAGGTGTGTAACAATGGAGGGGGCACCGCACATGGCTAAAACAATTGTCAACTTGTGTCTCTATGGGGTGCCCCCTGGCCACGTATATAAAGGAGCAAGGGGAGGGGGCTGGCGGCCTCATGGGTGCGCCCCAAGGGGGGAATCCTACTCCTACTAGGAGTAGGTTCCCCCTTTCCTAGTTCATCTAGGAGGGGAAGGAAAGAGGAGGAGGGGAGAAGGAAAGAGGGGGCCACCCCCCCAAGCCCTAAACCAATTCGGTTTGGGCCTTGGGGGGGGGGCGTGCCCCACACCTCCCTTGCTTCCCTCTATTGCCACTAAGGCCCATGAAGGCCCATTGACCCCCCCGGGGGGTTCCGGTAACTCCCCGGTACTCCGGTATTTATCCGGTGACCCCCGGAACCCTTCGGGTGTCCGAATATAACCTTCCAATATATCAATCTTTATGTCTTGACCATTCCGAGACTCCTCGTGATGTCCGTGATCACATGCGGGACTACGAACAACCTTCGGTTCATCAAAACACATAAACTCATAATACCGATTGTCATCGAACGTTAAGCGTGCAGACCCTACGGGTTCAAAAACTATGTACACATGACCGAGACTCATCTCCGGTCAATAACCAATAGCAGAACCTGGATGCTCATATTGGTTCCTACATATTCTACGAAGATCTTTATCGGTCAAACCGCATAACAACATACGTTGTTCCCTTTGTCATCGATATGTCACTTGCCCGAGATTCGATCGTCTGTATCATCATACCTATTTCAATCTTGTTACCGGCAAGTCTCTTTACTCGTTCCATAATACATCATCCCGTGACTAACTCATTAGTCATTTGCTTGCAAGGCTTATTACGATGTGTATTACCGAGAGGGCCCAGAGATACCTCTCCGACACTCAGAGTGACAAATTCTATTCTCGATCTATGCCAACACCACAAACACCTTTGGAGACACCTGTGGAGCATCTTTATAATCACGCAGTTACGTTGTGACGTTTGATAGCACACAAGGTGTTTCTCCGGTATTCAGGAGTTGCATAATTTCATAGTCTGAGGAACATGGATAAGTCATGAAGAAAGGAGTAGCAGTAAAACTAAACGATCATAGTGCTAAGCTAACGGATGGGTCTTGTCCACCACATCATTCTCATAATGATGTGATCCCGTTGATCAAATGACAGCACATGTCTATGGTTAGGAAACATAACCATCTTTGATTAACGAGCTTGTCTAGTAGAGGCATACTAGGGATACTCTGTTTTGTCTATGTATTCACACATGTATCAAGTTTCTGGTTAATACAATTCTAGCATGAATAAAAGATATTTATCATGATATACAAGGAAATATAAATAATAACTTTATTATTGTCTCTAGGGCATATTTCCCTCAATGTCAACCTTCCTTCTGTGTCAGAAGTGAAGATAACCAAGGCGGCGGAGTAGACAACTGTGAAGAAAAGGAAAGCATCAATGACTGTAGAGTCATCACCTCCTAAGAAAGTGAGGGCTTTGTCAAGCTCTTTCACCAACCCTATTGATGTTGTTCCAGTTTAGATAGTGCCATCAAAGGATATTGTTCCTTTTGGTGAAGAATCTGTCATACCAGATGATACAGATGAAGAGAATCCTTCTGCTGCTTCTTCAGAGCAGTTGGATGAAGAAATTGAAGTGGAAGATACCCTTCAGCACGACTGGTATCATCGCCCATGCCTCAGTTCATAGCTGAAGAGGCAGGCATTGAGGAAATGGAAGAAGAGGAAGAAGATGTGGACATTGGTTTTACAACTCCGGTGCTGAATGATGACTATTGGGAAAACACTCATCCCAATACACCTTTGACGACACCGCTGCATCAAATTCCTCAGTCCCCTGTGCAAATTGAAGAAATTCAAACAAAATCTGAAGGATATCAAACATCACTTCTTTCCATTCCTGAAGAAGCTCCAGCTGCATCAGCTAAATAAATGGAGACACTAACCACTTCTTAAGAACCTGAAGCTCCAATTCCTCAGGCAACGGCTTTGGAGCTTTTGAAGCAAGAGGTTGTGAAGTCTTCAACTATTAATCTTCAGCCCAAGCAACAAAATCCTCATGCTAAAAGGCAGAAATTCAAAGTTGATTATTTCTTTGTTGAGCACCATTTCTTCACGGAATTAAATCCATATGACACAACAAGAAATCAACACAAGCGTTTCTGGACTGCAAGCCAGATGAACTTCTATTCTTCACTCCTGTTTGACAAAGACAAGGTATTTGAGCACCGTCAAATTCCTCATGTTGACATGGAATCCACCCCTTGCTTCCAGCCAGCCTTGAATGCTCTTCACGAAGCTGGGCTTATGAGTTTCTGCGCTGACATCTGCGATTGGAATGAAGAGGTAATTCTTCAATTCTATGCCACTCTGCACCTCACTAGTGATGTGGCTGATGTCAACTCATGGGTGCTTGATTGGATGACTGAGAACACTCACTTCAAAGCCCTAGCCTCTGAATTGCTTCATGCCATACCGGTCAGTCCTCCTGTTGAAGGCGCAAGACTAATCTATGATGAACCCGAGCTTCCAAATCATATGATGCAATTGCTAATGAAGCCTTTGAAGGCTCGCCAACCTCCAAGAACCACCTTCCTTGTGAAGGATTTGCTCTATGTGCCAAGGACAATCTACCGCATTCTGACCAAAACCCTCAGTCCAATCAAAGGTCACAACTCTAAAAAAGAAGACGTTGTTGGGATCATGAAGAATCTGTTGTTCAATATCATACATGGGATTCCCATTAACTGTCATGATTTCTTCATGAGGACTTTCGCAAATGTTGCACTATCACCGTTCAATTTGAAGCCTTATGCTCTTTGGATTATGAAATTCATCAAAACCATGTACTTAATTCCATACAAGGCAGATTGTCAGAATCATCTCAGCTATTTGCCTCCCATTGAATTCCTTAAAAGGACTATTTCCTCAGTTAATGAAAAAGGCAAAGCTATTGTTATTGATGAAGGCACTCATCCATTGGATGTTCAGCTTCGCAAAGCTGCATCTTATTCCACCAATGATGACTCTGCAACCCAAGACTCTGACGCAAAAGCTTCCAAGTCTATTACTCAAGCCACTGCTCCATGAGTGATGACTGATCGCGAGCTTCTTCTAAGTCTTCTTCAGAAGGTCGACCGCAATCACAAGTGGGTCAAGCGTCAATTAGGCTCAATTCTTCAGAACACGACTGTCACACAAAACACTGTGAAGAAGAATCACTAGTATGCGCATGAAATCTTCGATCACACTTGGGCCATATTGTCTCACCACTACGGTGATGAAGATCTCAAGCAGATGGGATTTCAACAGGACTTTGACTGGTCTCAGCCACCTTTGAAGAAATTCAAGAAGGTCAAAGTTCCTCAGCTGGTTACAAGTTCATTTTCTTCATCGCGTGAGATATATGCAGCTAAAGACCTCGACAACACTGCGGCAGGTCCGACCACAACAGATGACCCCAACAACGCTGGCGCTCCTCCATCGACATCATGATGATATTCTTCAGGGGCGTTAGTCCTCATTTTTCGTCCCTTTTGGTTATACAATGAAAAAGGGGGAGAAATTTGAGTTAGTCTTCAAGCGGGTATTATATATGGGTTATATTTTTCGTTAAGATACAACTCTTGCTTCTCCAAGGTGTTTGCTCTGATGAGTTGTAAACTTAAGTACGATGGTGTTCCGATACTTTTGAATTGCTTTCTGCATGCTTATTTACTCAAGTACCTTAATGCATGCATGCTGAATTTTGTCAGACACCCTATTTCATGATGCATTTCAAATTCTTAATACATATGATAAAGGCGCGTATGAATTACAAGATATAGGGGGAGATCTCCATGATATTACTCTATAATGTGCATTTGCAATCCAAAGCAAACTCCTCAAATATGCACATCTTTAGGGGGAGTTCTTCTATATCTTGCAATCAAATTCCTCAACATCTCTATTTACACTTCACATGTTTATCCCCGTTGAAAAATTAACCTATTTGTCATCAATCACCAAAAAGGGGGAGATTGTAAGTACATCTAGTGCCCCTTAGTGATTTTGGTGTATTGAAGACTTATAGGTTAAGGGACTAATGTGTTTGTCAGTGTACATAGGTTCTATAAGTCTATAAAGAGTTTGATATTTACGAAGAAAGTCGACCCCTAAAAATGAATGTCTTCAGTGGAAGACTTTGGTTTTCTTGAAGACTTTGAAAGTGAGGAAATTGGTGTGACCTTGAAGACTTTGATATTGATGTTAGGATTATGAAGCGTGAAGACTTTTGTTTTCGTAGTTTCAATTTCTCTTTCTTGAGTCATACAAAACACTTTACTGTTAAAGAGGGTCGAGGTAAAACTAAGGAAACACTTTCCAAGCGATGCTCATCTCAAAGCCTACACTACCCAATCCTTTCGAGTGAAGACATTGGAAATCTCATACAGTTCAGCCAATTTCTTCTGTGACAGAGACGAAGATCTTCTGTTCTATGAGGAATTTGTCATGACTGAGGAGTTAGGAATACACCAGTGCGAATTACCTACAAGTGAGGAACATGATACCCCTGAGGAATTTTAGAGCTCAAATTTCCGACCGTTGCTGTGCTACGTGCCAGCTGCCCCAAAATATCCTATCCACCTAACGGTCATATCATTGAAGGGCATTTATGTCTTATCATGTTGGGCTGCTCCTAGGCTATAAATAGCCGCTCCCTGCAACCACTACTTGGTTGGCTGCTCCAAGAGAAACTGACGCAGGTCATTTAGAGTAATCCATCCTCCGAGGACTTTGAGCACAAATCATCAAGTGAGGAAAAACCCAAAACCCCAACACCTAAAACCCAAAGTGATTGAGCATCACTGAAGAGATTGTTCCTGTGTGGAACCAATGCTTGTTACCTTTCAAGACTGTGCATCTTCCAGATGCTTAGGCATCAGTGGTCTAGATCATCCAAGAGGAATTGTGGATCGTCGGGTGACCAAGTCTGTGAAGGTTTGGAAGTCACCTTGAAGACTTACCACGAGTGATTGGGCGAGCCCTGTGTGACCTTGGCTCAAGGGGATTATGGTGAGGACTGTGTGTCCGAGACTGTGTGTCCTCAGGTTTAAATACCTAGCGACCCTAACCAGACGTACAACTATCACATCCGTTGGAACTGGTCTACGAAATCATTGTCTTCACTGAGCTACTGGTTCTATTTCCTCATCTCTTACATTTCCTCATTCTTGTGTTGATGAAATTGATCATTACTGTTTGAAGACTTTGACTGAAGACTTTCTCAATTTCCTCAATCCTATTTCTTCAGTCATTCTGTTTTCTGCCTGCTTATCATGTTTACACACTACCTGTGCTATGTGTATGCTACATTTCATCATGATGACTATGCTACTGCTTTGTTGTGCATGCACCTGAGTACTTATTCCGCTGCTTGTAGTTCGTTGCTTAGGTAATTCCTCACTTAGAATTCCCCCGGAGACAAATTTGTAAAAATCGCCTATTCACCCCCATCTAGTCGATATAACGCACTTTCACAAACAAACACCGTAGTCAACGGTACATCACTAGAAACCAGAATGCCCCCATTGTTCTATCATGAAATGCTTTGAGCATAAGCTGTTGTATGCACTAGAGCCCCCTAACCACAACCTGTCGCGGAAGTACAGTAGATCATCTGACCAAGTGAAGCAACCTTTGGGATCGGGGCATCGGAGTAGCTGATCACATATCTTCTAGACTTGCTCATTGTGTCTTAACTGGCGCAGATATCATCAATTCTTGTTGGTTGACAGAAAAAAACTACTGTCAATTGTCCTAGCAGATGCACGCGGTGAGATAGGGCGTCAGCTGCACTGTTAGCGGCCCCTTGTCTATAACAGTTTTTGTAGCACAGTCCAAGGAGTTCCATAAAAGCCTTCTGTTGCCAAACATTGGTTAATCGTTGGTCGATCATCAAGATGAACGAGGGTGCGCTGATTAGTTCTGATGAGGAATTCATCAGTGTGCAAGTACGGGCGCCACCGCTTGATGGCCATCAGAATGGCGAGGCATTCTTTTTCATAAGTGGACATGCCTCAATGATTGGGGCTATGACGCCCCCGATTTGACCGTACACTAATCATGCACGCAAATGTGTACGACCAAGATCAAGGACTCACTTGAAGATATCACAACACAACTCTAGACACAAATAAAATAATACAAGCTTCATATTACAAGCAGAGGGCTCGAATACATAAGCTCGAACACACAAGAGTCAGCGAAAGCAGTAATATCTGAGTATAGACATAAGTTAAGCAAGTTTGCCTTAAGAAGGCTAGAACAAAAACAACACGATCGAAAAGGCAAGGCCTCCTGCCTGGGACCTCCTAACTACTCCTGGTCGTCAGCCGTCTCCACGTAGTAGTAGGCTTTGTCCGGGTAGTAGAAGTCGTCAAGTGTGGCATCTGGCTCCTGGACTCCACCATCTGGTTGCATCAACCAGCAAGAAGAAAGAAGGGGGAAAAAGGGGGAGCAAAGCAACCGTGAGTACTTATCCAAAGTACTCGCAAGCAAGGATCTACACTACATATGCATCAGTATCAATGAAAAGGGGGTAGTATCTGTGGACTAAGCTGCAGAATGCCAGAATAAGAGGGGGAGAAGCTAGTCCTATCGAAGACTAGCATCTTCTGGAAACCACCAATCTTGCAGCAGTAGAAGAGTGTATAGAATAACATATTATAATTATTAAGCAGTTGTAGCAATAACGCCCAGAGATCCTTCCTCGACTCCCTACGAGGAAGCAATCCCGGAGCCACATATCCATCCATGTCTCAGTATCCAGTTCTAGTTGTATCAATCGGGATACAACTCCAAGTGTCCGTTACCGTAGGACATGCTACCGATAGATGTTTTCTTCCCTGCAGGGGAGCACCAACTTACCCACCACGCTTGCTTAACTCCGGCCGGACACACCATCAGGTCATGCCCGCCCTCGGCCAAACAATACGCCGCAACCCGACCTAGGCTTAATAGAGAGGTCATGCACGCCGGACTAAACCCTATTCCCCCAGGGGTCATGGGCCAATCGCCCCGGGAACTCATGCACTTTGCGTGGGCGGCCGGTGAGCAGACCTGGGCAACCTCCTTAAAAAGGTAGGTGCTTACACAGTCCAACCCGTCGCGCGCCGCTCAGTCGCAATGACGTCAGTGAAGCTTTGGCTGATCCATACGACGTAGAACGCCCATACTATGCCCACGTGATGGTTAGCGCTATCAGGCCAGAGGCCCCTTGGATCAAATATCCAAATTGTTTAGTGTCTTGGGAACGCGGTAACGAGCAGAGACTCACGAAAGATGTGACCCTGTCGCCCCGTCTCGAGGACTTGCGGCAAGGGCTAAGAATGTCCGGACACGCCTCGTATTCAACTCTCGGGTACCCTCCAGGTCAACCCGTCTCACATCACTCGCGGGTACCCCTCAGGGTCGACCCGCCTTTCCAAGTAGCAGTTGTAAAGTCATAGTAACCACAGTAACTGTGTGTCAAACACCAAAGGGAAAACCTGAGGAAATCACCCTCAATGGAATTCCACCTGATGTTTATCGTCAAGGTGAACGAAAGAGGAGTCACCCTCGAGGTCCACTCTTGAGGAGTTGCACGACAGTGTCGTTACCGGGAGTGGAGAAAGAGGAATCACCCTCGATGACCACAACCGATGAACTAACCTACAAGGTTAACATCAGGAGTGCCACTACTAGGAAAAGGGCTATAGATGGAATTGATACTAATGGCGCACCATACAAGCAGTGCGCCATTAGTATATAATAATGGCGCACCAACATCTGATACGCCATTAGAGTTCAAACTACTAATGGCGCACCTGGCCCCTGGTGCGCCATTAGTATCAAAAGGATTTTTTTGAACTACTGCGCCGGTCCAAACATACTAATGGCGCATCGGGACAAAGTGCGCCATTACTAGTGTAACTAGTAATGGCGCACCAGCAGTAAAGTGCGCCATTAATGTTCTTTTTTTATTATAATTTTTATTCATTTTGTTGCAAAACTACTAATGGCGCACGAGCCAACAATGCGCCATTAGTAACGTTGATTACTAATGGCGCATGGATGGCTGGTGCGCCATTAGTAAAGTAGGACATCTATATATTTTGGACAGCCACACCTACCCACTCACTTTCCCTTCATTCTCTCCACCTCGATCCTCCTCCAAGCTTGTGTCGGCTGCAAAGTGGGTGAGTACGCATACCGGAGGTGATGTTCCAGTTGTGCCCGCTGTGCCCGCTGGCTCGTGCCCACTATGCCCGCTGTGCCGCCGAATCACCGATGGTCCAGTTTGAAGCCGACTAGATCGGAGCTCATGGAGTGCTAAGATCTGCGCTGCAGTGTGTTCGTCACGGTCTCCCATCTCAGGCTCCGGCAGTGGCTGGTTCGTCACCGCCTCTCCAGCATCACCTCGCGTCCTCCTCGACCTCGTCGGCTGCAAGTCGTTGGTGAGCTCCATCTCAATTTTATTAGCTAGTACATGTATGATGCATATAGTTTTATTTTCTTGTGCTTGTTCGTGTCAAATCTGCTCGTGCTTGAATGATGCACTTTTGCAACTTCGATTTGATGCTCATACTTGTTCAAGTCTTGGTGGTTAGGCAGTCTAATTTGGATATTATGTTTAACTGTTAAGTACTCTGGAGAACCAAGTTAGTAGGTTAAGGACGGGTAGATAATCCTCGTTTTGAAATTTAGGACATTGCACTGAAAATAATAATATCTATGGTTGTTCCATTTATCGTCACAATACACATTCATTCAGTGAAAAGTTGATGGACAGTGTTGCTGGAATGTTGATTAACTTCCGTTTTGGCAAATTCGGGTACTCCATATGTCCTATTTTCAGCAAAGGTCATGCTGAAATTTTCCGTGAATTTTAGCATGACTTTTCTAAAAATAGGACATATGGGGTACTTAAGAGTCTGCCGGCATCTAAACAGTTGATATACTTCAGAGACATACTAGGAAAATTAAACATATGGATGCCAGAGACATACTAAGAAAATTAAACATATGGATGCCGGAGACATACTAGATGGGGTTGAATTAAGTCTGCCATATATAGTACTTAAGAACCTGCCATGCATTCTACTTAACAGTTCGATCACAAACACTTCATACAGTTCACAACCATACTAGCTAGCGTTCAGGAGGGTGACTACATAGGACTCATAGCCTTCAGGAGGGCTGCATGCTCTGCCCTGATCTTCAGGTCCCTCCCACTCGTCTGTACACCGCGTGCATGCGACATAAGGTGCTCATACCTCCCATCCTTGGGAATTGGCTTAGTGGTGCAGTATGGGCACCTGAACTTGCCCCACTTGTAGTACGCCGCCTTCCCCTTCTCCCTAATCTTGTTGGCTTCCTTCTCAATGAAGGACTTGTGGTTCCACTCTTCCACCTCATCTCCAGAGTTGTACTGCACATACAAATGATTTGCATAAATACATACTTCCCATTTAGAGTAATGTAATTAACAAACATCAGATAATTGCCATTTACTGGAATTTAATGAACAAACAAACATCAGATAACTACCATCTACTGGAATTTTAATTAACAAACATCAAATAGCTAGCCATGAACGTCCAGGAATTAATTAAACAGAAATAGACCACATGTAAATCTAACCAAACTGAACTCAAATCACAGGTAGAAGTTCACATAATAACATAATAACATCAAGCAAATTGTGCCTGGTCGATGCTCCCAGTCCTAGATAAATGGGAACACAAAACATGATTATTACCAAAACACATATAGTAGCAGCTACGACATTGAACTGGTACGCTAGATGTAGTAGACCTTAAAGAGATCCATGGCGAGCACCCCAAACTAACTCCAATTAACCTATGCATCCAAACAGGGCCAAAAAACAGCTTGGGGTTACCTCCTCGTCGTCGTCAGAATCAGACGGGTCGTTGAACCCAGCAATGTCCAGCTTCCTCTTGTTGCCAACAGCTTCCTCAT
Source organism: Secale cereale (assembly GCA_902687465.1). NCBI lineage: Eukaryota > Viridiplantae > Streptophyta > Magnoliopsida > Poales > Poaceae > Secale > Secale cereale. Next base: position 619,770,825 of record LR738710.1, on the reverse strand, counting down.
TCTGCAATATAAGTAATTAATTCAATTATACTAGTAACTACATATAACACAGCACATAACATAATCTAACAATTAATTGAGGGAATATGCACAACCAATCTAACAACATATACAACACATAACATAATCTGAGCACATGCGGCAATCCAGATTCTAATATAAATAACCTAACTAAACATCTAATTAGAAAACCCTAACCACTACATCCACTGGATGATTCAATCACAGATTCTACATATAACTGCCTATAAATTAATCCAATACAAAAAAACCCTATCCACACTACATCCACTGGATGATTAATTCAATCATAGATTCCACATATCAGTGGCTATAATTGAATCCAATACCAAAAACCCCCAACTAAACATCTAACTCAAAAACCCTAACTAGTAGATCAATCACACCAAACTTAACCTTTCACTATAAATCAATCAATCAAACAACTAAATCTACTGCTTAATGGGGGTAACTAGAAACGGAGGGGACTGCTGGCAAGGATTACCTACAGGTCCACGTGCTCGCCGCCGGCCTTCGTAGGTCCATGAGATGGGCCGCTGGACGCCGTCATGCCAAGCTCCGGCACGGCGGAGGCCGCCACGGCCACCTTGTTCTCCTCCACCCCCGCCGCCACGGCCACATTCTTCTCCTCCACGGCGCGTGGGGATGTAGCACCTGAAGGAAATATGCCCTAGAGGCAATAATAAAGTTATTATTTATTTCCTTATATCATGATAAATGTTTATTATTCATGCTAGAATTGTATTAACCGGAAACTTAGTACATGTGTGAATACATAGACAAAACAGAGTGTCCCTAGTATGCCTCTACTAGACTAGCTCATTGATCAAGGATGGTTATGTTTCCTAGCCATAGACATGAGTTGTCATTTGATCAACGGGATCACATCATTAGGAGAATGATATGATGGACAAGACCCATCCGTTAGCATAGCACTATGATCGTTTAAGTTTTACTGCTATTGCTTTCTTCATGACTTATACATGTTCCTATGACTATGAGATTATGCAACTCCCGAATATTGGAAGAACACTTTGTGTGCTACCAAACGTCACAACGTAACTGGGTGATTATAAAGGTTCTCTACAGGTGTCTCCGAAGGTACTTGTTGGGTTGGAGTATTTCGAGATTAGGATTTGTCACTCCAATTGTCGGAGAGGTATCTCTGGGCCCACTCGGTAATGCACATCACTATAAGCCTTGCAAGCATTGCAGCTAATGAGTTAGTTGCGGGATGATGTATTACGGAACGAGTAAAGAGACTTGCCAGTAACGAGATTGAACTAGGTATTGAGATACCGATGATCGAATCTCGGGCAAGTAACATACCGATGACAAAGGGAACAACGTATGCTGTTATGCGGTTTGATCGATAAAGATATTCGTAGAATATGTGGGAGCCAATATGAGCATCTAGGTTCCGCTATTGGTTATTGACCGGAGACGTGTCTCGGTCATGTCTACATAGTTCTCGAACCCGTAGGGTCCGCACGCTTAAGGTTTCGATGATAGTTTTATTATGAGTTTATGAGTTTTGATGTACCGAAGGAGTTCGGAGTCCCGGATGAGATCGGGGACATGACGAGGAGTCTTGAAATGGTCGAGACGTAAAAATCGATATATTGGACGACTATATTCGGACATCGGAAAGGTTCCGAGTGATTCGGGTATTTTCGGAGTACCGGGGAGTTACGGGAATACAAGAGAGAGGCCAAAAGGAAGAAGGCGCGCGCCCCCCTTCTGGTCCGAATTAGACAAGGGGTGCAACCCCCTTTTCCTTCTCCCTCTCCCCCTCTTTCCTTCTCTCCTACTCTGGAAAGGAAAGGGGAATCCTACTAGGACTTGGGAGTCCTAGTAGGACTCCCCACACTTGGCGCGCCCCCTCTAGGGCCAGCCTCTCGCTCCCTCCTTTATATACGGGGGCAATGGGGCACCTCTAGACACAACAATTGATCTCTTGATCTCTTAGCCATGTGCGGTGCCCCCCTCAACCATAGTTCTCCTCGATAATATTGTAGCGGTGCTTAGGCGAAGCCCTGCGACGGTAGACCATCAAGATCGTCACCACGCCGTCGTGCTGACGGAACTCTCCCTCGACACTCGGCTGGATTGGAGTTCGAGGGACGTCATCGAGCTGAACGTGTGCTAGAACTCGGAGGTGCCGTAGTTTCGGTGCTTGATCGGTCGGGCCGTGAAGACGTACGACTACATCGACCGCGTTGTTCTAACGCTTCCGCTTTCGGTCTACGAGGGTACGTAGACACACTCTTCCCTCTCGTTGCTATGCATCTAGTAGATAGATCTTCCATGATCGTAGGAAAATTTTAAAATACTACGTTCCCCAACAGTAGTATCAGAGCCAGGTCTATGCGTAGATGATATGCACGAGTAGAACACAATGAGTTGTGGGCGATACTAGTCATACTGCTTACCAGCATGTCATACTTTGCTTCGGCGGTATTGTGAGATGAAGCGGCCCGGACCGACATTACGCGTATGCTTACGCGAGACTGGTTTCACCGTTACGAGCACTCGTTGCTTAAAGGTGACTGGCGGGTGTCTGTCTCTCTCACTTTAGCTGAATCAAGTGTGGCTACGCCCGGTCCTTGTGAAGGTTAAAACAACACATACTTGACGAAACATCGTTGTGGTTTTTGTATGCGTAGGTAAGAACGGTTCTTGCTAAGCCCGTAGCAGCCACGTAAAACTTGCAACAACAAAGTAGAGGACGTCTAACTTGTTTTTGCAGGGCATGTTGTGATGTGATATGGTCAAGACATGATGAGTTATACGGTTTTGTATGAGATGATCATGTTTTGTAATGTTATCGGCAACTGGCAGGAGCCATATAGTTGTCGCTTTATTGTATGAAATGCAATCGCCATGTAATTGCTTTACTTTATCACTAAGCGGTAGCGATAGTCGTAGAAGCAATAGTTGGCGAGACGACAACGATGCTACGATGGAGATCAATGTGTCGCGCCGGTGACGAAGGTGATCATGACGGTGCTTTGGAGATGGAGATCAAAAGCACAAGATGATGATGGCCATATCATGTCACATATTTTGATTTGCAAGTGATGTTTATCATATTATGCTTCTTATTTTGCTTAGAACGACGGTAGCATTATAAGATGATCCCGTACAAAATTTCAAGGTACAAGTGTTCTCCCTGAGTATGCACCGTTGCGAAAGTTCTTCGTGCTGAGACACCACGTGATGATCGGGTGTGATAAGCTCTACGTTCAAATACAACGGGTGTAAGCCAGTTTTGCACATGCAGAAAACTCGGGTTTAACTTGACGAGCCTAGCATATGCAGATATGGCCTCGGAACACTGGAGACCGAAAGGTCGAGCGTGAATCATATAGTAGATATGATCAACATAAGATGTTCACCATTGAAACTACTCCATCTCACGTGATGATCGGACATGGTTTAGTTGATTTGGATCACGTGATCATTTAGATGACTAGAGGGATGTCTATCTAAGTGGGAGTTCTCCAAGTAATATGATTAATTGAACTTTAATTTATCATGAACTTAGTTCTGGTAGTATTAGCATATCTATGTTGTAGATCAATAGCTCGCGATGTAGCTCCCCGTTTATTTTATATGTTCCTAGAGAAATATAAGTTGAAAGATGTTAGTAGCAATGATGCGGACTAGGTCCGTGATCTGAGGCTTATCCTCATTGCTGCACAGAAGTATCATGTCTTTGATGCACCGCTAGGTGACGAACCTATTGCAGGAGCAGATGCAGACGTTATGAACGTTTGACAAGCTCGGTATGATGACTACTTGATAGGTTAGTGCGCCATGCTTTACGGCTTATAACCGGGACTTGAAAACGTTTTGAACGCCACGGAGCATATGAGATGTTCCACGAGTTGAAATTAGTATTTTCATACTCATGCCCGTATTGAGAGGTATGAGACCTCTGACAGTACTTTGCCTACAAGATGGAGGAGAATAGCTCAACCGGTGAGCATGTGCTCAGATTGTCTGGGTACTACAATTGCTTTAATCAAGTGGGAGTTTATCTTCCAGATAAGATAGTAATTGACAAAGTTCTCTAGTCACCATCACCAAGTTAGTAGAACTTCGTGATGAACTATAATATGCAAGGGATGACGAAAGTAATTCCCGAGCTCTTCGCGATGCTGAAATCAGCGAAGGTAGAAATCAAGAAAGAACATCAAGTGTTGATGGTTAACATGACCACTTGTTTCAAGTAAAGGGCAAAGGGGTAGAAGGGGAACTTCAAGAAGAATGACAAGCAAGTTTTCACTTCCATGAAGAAACCCAAAGCTAAACTCAAGCCTGAAACTAAGTGCTTCTACTGCAAAGGAAATAGTCACTCGAAGTGGAACTGCCCTAGATACTTGGCGGATAAGAAGGATGGCAAAGTGAACAACGGTATATTTTGATATACAGATTATTGATGTGTACTTTACTAGTGTTCATAGCAACCCCTGGGTATTTGATACCGGTTCAGTTGCTAAAGTTAGTAACTCGAAACGAGAGTTGCGGAATGAACAGAGACTAGTTAAAGGTGAAGTGACGATGTGTGTTGGAAGTGGTTCCAAGATTGATATGATCATCATCGCACACTCCCTATACTTTCGGAATTAGTGTAGAACATAAATAAATGTTATTTGGCATTTGCGTTGAGCATGAATATGATTTGATCATGTTTGTTGCAATATGGTTATTCATTTAAAGTCATAGAATAATTGTTATTCTGTTTACATGAATAAAGCCTTCGATGGTCATACACCCAATGAAAAATAGTTTGTTGGATCTCGATCGTAGTGATACACATATTCATAATATTGAAGCCAAAAGATGCAAGGTTAATAATGATAGTGCAAATTATTTGTGGCACTGCCGTTTATGTCATATTGGTGTAAAGCGCATGAAGAAACTCTATAGTGATGGACTTTTGGAATCACTTGATTATGAATCACTTGGTGCTTGCGAACCATGCCTCATGGGCAAGATGACTAAAACACAGTTCTCCGGAACAATGGAGCAAGCAACTGATTTATTGGAAATCATACATACTAATGTATGTGGACCGATGAGTGTTAAGGCTCGCGGCGAGTATCGTTATTTTCTGACCTTCACTGATGATTTGAGCAGATATGGGTATATCTACTTAATGAAACACAAGTCTGAAACATTTGAAAAGTTCAAAGAATTTCAGAGTGAAGTAGAGAATCATCGTAACAAGAAAATAAAGTTCCTACGATCTGATTGTGGAGGTGAATATTTGAGTTACGAGTTTGGTCTTCATTTGAAACAACGTGGAATAGTTTCACAACTCACGCCACCCGGAACACCACAGCGTAATGGTGTATCTGAACGTTGTAACCGTACTTTATTAGATATGGTGCGATCTATGATGTCTCTTACCGATTTACCACTATCGTTTTGGGTTATGCATCAGAGACAGCTGCATTCACGTTCAATAGGGCAATATCTAAATCCGTTAAGACGACACCTTATGAACTGTGGTTTGGCAAGAAACCAAAGTTGTCGTTTCTTGAAGTTTAGGGCTGCGATGCTTATGTGAAAAAGCTTCAACCTGATAAGCTCGAACCCAAGTCGGACAAATGTGTCTTCATAGGATACCCAAAGGAGACTGTTGGGTATACCTTCTATCACAGATCCGAAGGCAAGGTCTTTGTTGCTAAGAGTGGATCCTTTCTAGAGAAGGAGTTTCTCTCAAAAGAAGTGAGTGGGAGGAAAGTAGAACTTGATGAGGTAATTGTACCTTCTCCCAAATTGGAAAGTGGAACATCACAGAAACTAGTTCCAGTGATTCCTACACCAATTAGTGAGGAAGCTAATGATGATGATCATGAAACTTCAGATCAAGTTTCTGCTGAACTTCGTAGATCAACCAGAGTTCGTTCCGCATCAGAGTGGTACGGCAACCCGGTTCTGGAAGTCATGTTACTGGACCATGATGAACCTACGAACTATGAGGAAGCGCTGACGAGCCCAGATTCCGCAAAATGGCTTGAGGCCATGAAATCTGAGATGGGATCCATGTATGAGAACAAAGTGTGGACTTTGGTTGACTTGCCCGATGATCGGCAAGCCATCGAAAATAAATGGGTCTTCAAGAAGAAGACTGACGCTGACGGTAATGTTACCGTTTACAAAGCTCGACTTGTTGCGAAAGTTTTTCAACAAGTTCAAGGAGTTGACTACGATGAGACTTTCTCACCCGTAGCGATGCTTAAGTCTGTCCGAATCATGTTAGCAATTGCCGCATTTTATGAAATCTAGCAAATGGATAACAAAATTGCATTCTTTAATGGATTTATTAAAGAAGACTTGTATATGATGCAACTAGAAGGTTTTGTCAATCCTAAAGGTGCTAACAAAATGTGCAAGCTCCAGCGATCCATCTATGGACTGGTGCAAGCATCTCAGAGTTGGAATATACGCTTTGATAAGTTGATCAAAGCATATAGATTTATACAGACTTGCGGTGAAGCCTGTATTTACAAGAAGTGAGTGGGAGCACTACAACCTTTCTGATAAGTATATGTGAATGACATATTGTCGATCGGAAATGATGTAGAATTTTCTGGAAAGCATAAAGGAGTGTTTGAAAGGAGTTTTTCAAAGAAAGACCTTGGTGAAGCTGCTTACATATTGGGCATCAAGATCTATAGAGATAGATCAAGACGCTTGATAAGACTTTCGATGAGTACATACCTTGATAAGATTTTGAAGTAGTTCAAAATGGATCAGTCAGAGAAGGAGTTCTTGACTGAGTTGTAAGGTATGAAGTTGAGTAAGACTCAAAGCCCGACCTCGGCAAAAGATAGAGAAATAATGAAAGTCATTCCCTATGCCTCAGTCATAGGTTCTATAAAGTATGCCATGCTGTGTACCAAACTTGTTGTGTACCTTACCATGAGTTTGGCAAGAAGGTACAAAAGTGATCCAGGAGTAGATCACTGGACAGCGGTCAAAATTATCCTTAGTTACTGGATGACTAAGGAAATGTTTCTCGATTATGGAGGTGATAAAGAGTTCGTCGTAAAGAGTTACGCCGATGCAAGCTTTACACTAATCCAGATGACTCTAAGTATCAATCTGGATGTGTATTAAAAGTGGGAGCAATTAGCTAGAGTAGCTCCATGCAGAGCATTGTAGAAATAGAAATTTGCAAAATACATACGGATCTGAATGTAACAGACCCGCTGACTAAACTTCTCTCACGAAGCAAAACATGATCACACCTTAGTACTCTTTGGGTGTTAATCACATGAGGATGTGAACTAGATTGTTGACTCTAGTAAACCCTTTGGGTATTGGTCACATGGCGATAAGAACTATGGGTGTTAGTCACATGGCGATGTGAACTATTGGTGTTAATCACATGGTGATGTGATCTAGATTATTGACTCTAGTGCAAGTGGAAGACTGAAGGAAATATGCCCTAGAGGCAATAATAAAGTTATTATTTATTTCCTTATATCATGATAAATGTTTATTATTCATGCTAGAATTGTATTAACCGGAATCTTAGTACATGTGTGAATACATAGACAAAACAGAGTGTCCCTAGTATGCCTCTACTAGACTAGCTCATTGATCAAAGATGGTTATGTTTCCTAGCCATAGACATGAGTTGTCATTTGATCAACGGGATCACATCATTAGGAGAATGATATGATGGACAAGACCCATCCGTTAGCTTAGCACTATGATCGTTTAAGTTTTACTGCTATTGCTTTCTTCATGACTTATACAAGTTCCTATGACTATGAGATTATGCAACTCCCGAATACTGGAGGAACACTTTGTGTGCTACCAAACATCACAACATAACTGGGTGATTATAAAGGTACTCTACAGGTGTCTCCGAAGGTACTTGTTGGGTTGGAGTATTTCGAGATTAGGATTTGTCACTCCAATTGTCGGAGAGGTATCTCTGGGCCCACTCGGTAATGCACATCACTATAAGCCTTGCAAGCATTGCAGCTAATGAGTTAGTTGCGGGATGATGTATTACGGAACGAGTAAAGAGACTTGCCAGTAATGAGATTGAACTAGGTATTGAGATACCGACGATCGAATCTCGGGCAAGTAACATACCGATGACAAAGGGAACAACGTATGCTGTTATGCGATTTGATCGATAAAGATATTCGTAGAATATGTGGGAGCCAATATGAGCATCCGGGTTCCGCTATTGGTTATTGACCTGAGACGTGTCTCGGTCATGTCTACATAGTTCTCGAACCCGTAGGGTCCGCACGCTTAAGGTTTCGATGATAGTTTTATTATGAGTTTATGAGTTTTGATGTACCGAAGGAGTTCGGAGTCTCGGATGAGATCGGGGACATGACGAGGAGTCTTGAAATGGTCGAGACGTAAAAATCGATATATTGGACGACTATATTCGGACATCGGAAAGGTTCCGAGTGATTCGGGTATTTTCGGAGTACCGGGGAGTTACGGGAATACAAGAGAGAGGCCAAAAGGAAGGAGGCGCGCGCCCCCCTTCTGGTCCGAATTGGACAAGGGGTGCAACCCCCTTTTCCTTCTCCCTCTCCCCCTCTTTCCTTCTCTCCTACTCCGGAAAGGAAAGGGGAATCCTACTAGGACTTGGGAGTCCTAGTAGGACTCCCCACACTTGGCGCGCCCCCTCTAGGGCCAGCCTCTCGCTCCCTCCATTATATACGGGGGCAATGGGGCACCTCTAGACACAACAATTGATCTCTTGATCTCTTAGCCGTGTGCGGTGCCCCCCTCAACCATAGTTCTCCTCGATAATATTGTAGCGGTGCTTAGGCGAAGCCCTGCGACGGTAGAACATCAAGATCGTCACCACGCCGTCCTGCTGATGGAACTCTCCCTCGACACTCGGCTGGATTGGAGTTTGAGGGACGTCATCGTGCTGAACGTGTGCTAGAACTCGGAGGTGCCGTAGTTTCGGTGCTTGATCGGTCGGGCCGTGAAGACGTACGACTACATCGACCGCGTTGTTCTAACGCTTCCGCTTTCAGTCTATGAGGGTACGTAGACACACTCTTCCCTCTCGTTGCTATGCATCTAGTAGATAGATCTTCCGTGATCGTAGGAAAATTTTAAAATACTACGTTCCCCAACAGCACCTCCTTCTATCATGGCAGATTCGCCACGGCCTTGCTCCATCCGAGCAGCAAGCAGGAGGAGAGAGGGAGTCGGTGGTGGTGAGCGAGCAGGTGGGGTGGCCGGTGAGGGAGACGACGAGGCAGAGGAGAGAGGAGGGGGACGGAGGCGATTTGGGGGAAATGGGGTGGGCGATGCGGCCGGTGCCCGTTCCCCTCCTCTTACACACGTGCACGCGCACGACCACGGGGAAACAAAACCGCCAGCAATGGTTGTGGTTAGCGCGCGATGGTCGTAAGGGCATCTACAATGCAGAGATGCTTAGATGATTAAAAAACAAACAAAGGCCCACCTAGCGTACAGATGATTAAAAAACAAACAAAGGTCCATCTAGTTTGTGAAAATGAGAAGTTTTTTATGTGAGTTGTATGTAGGATGAAGCACAAACAACCTTATACTGTACGTGTTGGTAATATGTATTATACTTTTGTTGTTGTTTTCTTCCATGCTTGGCAAACAACCTTAGCACATCATAATTACCGTATTGTGTTTTCTTCTTTGGCTAGTGCATAGCGATGTCGTCGTATGTCGTGTACAAGGGTAAGGTTCCCGGAGTCTACGACCACTGGGAGGAGTGTCGGAGACAGGTTCACCGATTCAGCGGTAACAATTACAAAGGGTACACCACTAGGGCTGAGGCGGAATCTAGATACGTCCGCTATCTAGCGGGAGAGGGGAGGGAGCGTCGGAGGAACCGGATGAAGACGAGTTTCATCGTGATGACCGCAGCTCTCTTCTATGTGATGGTAGTTTAGATGATCGATACCGACTTGTAATGTGAAGACAAACTCGCTACTCGCGGTCTCGAGACTTGTAATATAATGTTCTATCTTTGTTCGGTCTTTTCAATTCGGAGACTAATATGATGAATTGTATTCGGAGACTAATATGATGAATTGTATTCAGAGACTAATCTTCTATTGTATTCGATGAATCTGTTGTTGATGTGTGCTGTCTATATTCCAATTATACATTTTGTAACCTGTGCAAAAAACAGAAAATAAAAAAAACCCTAATATTCATACTAATGGCGCATCACATCACAGTGCGCCATTAGTATGCCAAAGGATGCTAATGGCGCATTATTAGACAGTGCGCCATTACTATGCCAAAGTTACTAATGGCGCATCTTGCCGGCGTGCGCCATTAGTATGCCAAAGCACCTGGGTATACATGCCCCCCTGGGAGGCATCCTAATGGCGCACTACTGTGCACACTAATGGCGTATCTGTGGTGCGCCATTAGTATACCAGATACTAATGGCGCACATGAGGTGCGCCATTAGTAAAATGTACTAATGGCGTGGCACTAATGGCGCACCACAAATGCGCCATTAATGGACAAATTAGGTGCGTCATTATTAGGCCTTTTCCTAGTAGTGTGCTGATGAGGTCTCACACTCGGCACTCGATAGTAACCAAGTAGTGTTGAGCAGCTAAGGGGAAAGTGATGTGCGGTGCCGGGGCCTGGTCTTCGATCCCGTTGATCGGGTCTTCTGATAATCCAGCGGGGCAATCGGGACAATGTGGGGGTCACTGGTGGATCTTTAACCAGTCTATACTAAGCAGTTTAGTATAAACATGTAAGGTATGAAAGCGGTATCAACAACAGGCTATGCATCAGAATAGGATCATACAAAAGCAGTAGCAGTTCTAATGCAAGCATAAGAGAGAAGAGAGTGGGCGATATCGGAATGATCAAGGTGGTTGGCTTGCCTGGTTGCTCTGGCAAGAAGGAGGGGTCGTCAACACCATAGTCGATCACCGAGGCATCTTCGGTCTCGAGGTCTACCGAAGAGAAGAGGGGGAAGAAACAGTAAATATAAAGCAAACAGTTGCAACAGAGAAGCACGACATGCCAGCACGCAGTGCTAGGGTGTTCTAACGCGGTGCTACACGGTACCGACGAAGGGGGGTAACATTCGGGAAAGTATCCCCAGTGTTTCGTGTTTTCGGACAAATGAATCAAAGGGGGAAAGTTACAGGTTCACTATGCTAGGGACATGTGGTGAACGAACGGACCACGTATTCGTATTTGTCTCGTCGTTCTGAGCGATTTTCATATATAAAACATTTTCATCCGAGTTACAGATTATTTTATATGATTTTCTAAAATTTTAAACATTTTCTAGAATTTATTTAATTAATTTAAATCAACATTTTCCAGAATATTATGTGATGACATCAGCATGATGTCAGGGTGATGTCAGCGGTCAGTTGACTTAGTCAAACTAACAGGTGGGACCCGTTTGTCATAGGTACATATTAACTAACAGATTTAAATAAACTAACCTAGTTCATTAGGCTAATTAAGCACCATTAATTGTTCGTTGATTAACTATTTAATTAATTAAATTTATATTTATTTGTTTAAAAAACATTTCTTTTTCCTTTTTTTGTTTTTTAAAGGGGAATGGGCCCCACTGCTCAGTGGCCCATTAGGCCACTAGAGCGGGCGGTTAACGGGGCGGGCACGGGTGCCTGGGCGTGGGCGCCCGAGCGAGCACTCGCCCGCACGACGGGACGAGGCCGCCGGGGCGCAGGGGCCACGGGGCGGGAATGGCAGCGGGGCCTCGGGGCGCAGCCGCATGGGCGCCGGTGCGCGCGGCGCCGGCGAATGGGAGTGGGGCGGGCGGCAGCGCCGGGGCTCAGCCGGGGCGCGGGGGACGGTGAGGAGCAGCGGCAAGCGACAGCAGCGGGGCGCGGCCTGGCGGCGGGCGACACAGGCAACGGCAGGGGCGGCAACAACAATAGCTGGAGCAGACGCAAGCGGTGGCTGGCGTGTGCTCGCGGCCCCTGAGAGGAGCGGGCGCGGGCCGGCGGCCTTTGGGGAGCAGAGGCTGAAGGCGGGGCGACATGAGCTACAGCGCGAGACGGCGAGTGGCGGGGCGCTGGGCGGCAAGCGACGGCGGTACGTGGAGAGCGTGAGGCGCGGCGGGCGGCAGTGCGCTCAACCGGCCGGAGGTGGGGGGAGGGGGCGAGGCTCGCGCGCGGAGTGGAGCTTCAGGTGCGGCCATGGCCGTGGGCGTGGCTGCGGAGCAGGCGAGCCACGGGGAGGACGAGGCGCAGGGCGAGCGGGCGTCGTCGAGCATGGCCGCAACCTACGGAAGCAGAGGCGGGGTGCGGGGCGTGAGCACGGTAAGCACGCGCTGGGCGCGGAGAAGGACGACGCCGGTGCGCGCGCGAGACAGGGGGAAGAGGGGGAGGGCGTGGCCCTCACCGGCGTTGCTGAGAAGAGGGGGCGGGGATGCTCAGTGGAGTCCGGCGAGGGAGAGTTGGGGACGGGGCAGTCCGGCGGTGACGAGCGTGGCGACGGGCATCCACGGGATCGAGGCGCCGCTACACCCAGATCCAGTGCAGGAGCGGAGGGAGGAGAGATTGGGCGAGGGTTAGGGTTAGCGGGAAGGGTGTGGGGGTCTTGTAGGGGGCGGGTAGCCGACGGATTGCCGCCACGGCGCCGGCCGGTGCCGTGGCAGACATCAACGATGCCCACGACCCCCCCCCCCCGTGAACAAGGAAGGGGGAGGCAGTGCGCAGGCTGGGCCGGCCTACCAGGTGGATGGGCCGAGGAGGTGGGTTTGGCCCAGTGGGTCAGGGGGTTGTCTTCCTTTTTTATTTACTTTTTTAACAACATCTCCTTCGAATAGTTTAGGACACCTTAAATATTTTGTAAAAATGTTGGACCAGCACCAATATTAGTTATGGATTATTTGGCACAAGATGAACATTTTAGATTTCATGTTTGAAAATTTTTGAATTTCACTCTTATTTTGAAATTTGAATTCAACAGGAATTTGCAAGAGATAAGAGGCAATGATGAACCAAAACTTGTTTAGCAAAAGGATTAACTTAACCCCAAGGGTTACTGTAGCATCTTGACACCGGGGTGTTACAACTCTCCTCCTCTAAAAGAAATTCTTGTCCTGAGAATTAAGAGGTAGAAGGGAAAAGGTCGGGATACTCTACCCGAAGATTATCCTCGTGTTCCCAAGTGGCTTCATCTTCAGAATGATTTGACCACTGCACCTTGAGGAATTTGGTAACCTTCCGGCGGGTTCGACGTTCAGCTTCTTCAAGAATGTGGATCAGATGCTCTTTGTAAGTGAGATCATCTTGAACTTCAATCAATTCCTGATCCACTTCAAGTTCCGGATCCTTGAAGCAACGACGAAGTTGCGACACGTGGAAGACGTCATGGACGTGAGAGAACTGAGGTGGCAACTCCAATTGATAAGCCACCAGTCCACGACGGGCAAGAATGCGGAAGGGACCAATGTAGCGCGGAGCTAGCTTGCCCTTGATTTCGAACCGATGAGTGCCTCTCAAAGGAGTGACAAACAAATAAGCTTGTTCACTAGGTTGATAAGTTGAACCCCAGTGTTTCTGGTCATAGTTGCTCTTCTGGCGAGACTGGGCCGCCTTGAGATTACACCAGACAATGCGAACCTGCTCTTCAGCTTGTTAAATAATGTCTGGACCAATGAGCGTCCGTTCCCCAGTTTCTGACCAATTCAGGGGGGTTCGACACTTACGTCCATAAAGCACTTCGAAGGGGGCCCTCTTCAAGATGGCTTGATAATTGTTATTATAAGAGAACTCCGCATAAGGGAGAGATTCTTCCCATTTCTTGCCGAAGGAAATAACACAAGCCCGAAGCATGTCTTCAAGAATTTGATTCACTCGCTCGACTTGGCCTTGGGATTGGGGATGATAAGCAGTGTTCCAGGTAATATGAGTTTCCATTGCCTCTTGGTAACTATCCCAGAACTTCGAAGTGAAAATACTGCCACGGTCTGAACTGATCTCCTTTGGAATGTCGTGGAGTGATACAATTTTGGAGATATACAAGTTGGCTAATTGATTAGCAGTGATTGTTTCCTTGACTGGCAGAAAGTGAGCAACATTCAAGAATTGGTCGATGACGACAAAGATTGCATCATTACCTTTCTAAGACTTGGGAAGGCCAGCGACAAAGTCCATCTGAATCTTATCCCACTTCCATTCAGGAATCGGAAGTGGTTGTAGAAGTCCAGCTGGTTTCTGATGCTCAGCTTTGACGCGACGACAAACGTCACATTCTTCGATATACCGAGCAATGTATTGCTTCATGTTAGACCACTAGTACTTCTGACGGATGTCTAGATACATCTTAGTACTTCCCGGATGAATATTGAGAGGGGAGTCATGTGCTTCTTTCATCACCTTCTCAGTCATAAGCTCGAAGCGAGGTACCACTATGCGATCTTTGAAGTACAAGGTCCCATCTTCAGCAAGTGAGAAATCTCTGGATTTCTCTAAGGCAAGATCCTTTTTCATTAGATCAACGTGAGAATCTTTGGCTTCAGCAGACTTAATTTCTTTCAATAGAGTTGGTTCCAAGACAAGGTTATTCAGAGAACCCTATGGAACTAGTTGAAGGTTCAGCTTGCAGAGCTCTTCATAAAGGCGGGGTTGAGCTTTATGAACCATGTGGTTATTGCAATAAGACTTGCGGCTCAGGGCATCGGCCATGACATTAGCCTTGCCTAGGGTATAGGAAATACCCATGTCATAATCTGCTATAGCCTCCATCCATCTTTGCTGATGGAGGTTCAGGTCTGGCTGAGTAAACAGATACTTCAAACTCTGATAATCGGTGAAGATCTCGCAACGATTACCGAGAAGGTAATGTCGCCACAGCTTCAAGGAATAAATAACCGCTGCAAGCTCGAGGTCATGAACCGGGTAGTTTTCTTCGTGAGAACGCACTTGACGATATGCATAAGCAATCACCATGCGCTCTTGCATTAGGACACATCCTAACCCTTGACGTGAAGCATCACAATATATGACGAAATCCTTCTGAGAATCCGGAGGAGCAAGCACTGGGACAGAAGTTAGCTTGTCCTTGAGAGCCTGGAAACTTTCCTGACATTTGTCTGTCCATTCAAACTTAACGCCTTTGTGTAGCAGACTGGTCAGTGGCTTGGCGATTTTGGAGAAGTTCTCAACGAAACGACGACAGTAGCTGTCGAGTCCGAGAAAGCTTCCGACTTGCTTGACATTCTTGGGAGGGGTCCAGTCAAGAATAGCCTCAACTCGCTCTGGGTTGACGGCAATACCATCCTTGGAGATCACATGATCAAGGTAGGTTACTTCGGGTAGCCAGAATTCACACTTAGAATACTTGGCATATAGTT
The DNA here is from genome assembly GCA_902687465.1 of Secale cereale. Lineage (NCBI taxonomy): Eukaryota > Viridiplantae > Streptophyta > Magnoliopsida > Poales > Poaceae > Secale > Secale cereale. The sequence goes on along the minus strand of LR738710.1, from coordinate 619,755,443 downwards.
GATGCTCTCGAAGCTTTTCTAGAATAAGACGAAGATGTTCAACATGTTCTTCTTTATTCTTCGAATATACCAGGATATCATCCAGATAGACCATGATGAACTTGTCGAGGTAATCCATGAATATATAGTTCATCAGACGAGAGAAAGTCGCTGGAGCATTGGTCAAACCGAAGGACATGACGGTGTACTCATAAGAACCATAACGAGTGACGAATGCGGTCTTTGGAATATCCTCTTCACGAACACGGATCTGGTGGTAACCCAACCTCAATTCAAGTTTAGAGAAAACTGATGAACCAGCCAGTTCATCATACAGATCGTTGATCCGAGGAAGCGGATATTTGTTCTGAATTGTAGCTTGGTTGATAGGACGGTAGTCTTGGACCAAACGGTTCATGCCATCCTTCTTCTTCACAAAGAGAGAAGGTTCTCCCCAAGCAGAGGAACTTGGACGAATGAATCCACTGTGAAGAGACTTGTTGATTTCCTCCTTAAGTTCGAGGAGTTCATGAGGTGGCATCTTGTAGGGTCGTTTGGCAATAGGAATGGTGCCTGGTTTCAAGTCGATGACAAATTCGATAGCCCGTGTAGGAGGTATGCCTGGGAGTTCTTCTGGAAAGACATCTTGGAAATCACGAATGACTGGAATCTTCTCAATGCCCTCAAGAGGTGATGCATTCAATGCATTCAAGGCATAAAGTCGTGCCTCGACATTTTGAACAATCTGAGCATGGTAACTTACTATCTCATCTGATGGATGTAGAAGATGAATGACTTTGGTGGCGCAAACGATAGAGGCAGTATGTGCTTTCAACCATTCCACTCCTAGAATGAGATCAATATTGGAAGACTCCAATATAATGGGGGAAACATGGAATTTCAAACCTTCAATTTCAACAGGGACGTCGCGACCAATCATGGTGGTCCGACACTGACTCGCAGGGGTGGATACCACTATCGGAGTGTTCATGGGCTCGCATCGAATGTCGTGTGTGTAAGCAAAATTTTCTGACATGAATGAATGTGATGCTCCTGAATCGAATAACACAGAAGACGGTACTGAGTTCACGAGAAGAGTACCCATCATAGTAGCAGGCTGGTCTTGGGGTTCATTCAGATCAACGTGGTTAGCCTGACCACGACCATAAAGTCTGGCATTGTTGTTGCGGGGCTGATAGTTACCACGACCAGCAGGAGGATGAACAGGTTGATTCTGATTCTGAGGGCAGTTCCTAGAACGGTGACCCGGAAGGCCACACTTGAAGCATAGACCATCCTTGGGGTTGGAAGCAGGTGCTCGGGGTGGTGCAGTCAGAAGAGGCTGCCTCGGCGGTGGAGGAGGCAGACGAGGTGCAACATAGGATTGTCTTGGTGCAGGTGCAGTTGGACGATACATGCTGTGGGGGATCCAAATTCGACGCTTCTGTGCGGATGGGCCCGAAGAGGAGCCAGTGTCACGGTTGCGCCTGAGGGATCCCTGGTGTTCCTGAAGACCAGTCTCAACTTGAATAGCCTTGTTCACCAAGGTGGCAAAGTCTGCAAAGTCATGAGCGAGAAGTGCTAGCTTGATATCAGGGTGAAGTCCATCACGAAAGTTTTCTTGCCTGCGAGCATTAGTAGCAATGTCTTCTTCAGCATAGCGGGACAAGTCCAAGAATTCCCGCTGATAAGCATCTACAGACTTGTTGCCTTGGATGAGGTTGCGGAACTCTCGCTTCTTCCTATCCATGATTCCCTGAGGAATGAAGCGGGCACGGAAGGCGGCTTGGAAATCCGGCCAAGTGATGACCATTCCAGCTGGTAGGGTACGCCTGTTGCTGTCCCACCATTGAGCAGCGGGGCCCTTCAAATAGTATGCCGTGAAGGTGAGATAGTTGGCAGGGGCTACCTCAGCAGACTCTAGCTCGAAAGCGATGTCTCGAAGCCAGTCATCGACATCTAGTGGCTAAATTGAACTGCGGTAGATGACAGGGTTGAGTTGCGCAAAGTCTTGCAGAGTTACTAGGGCTGGCTCCTGATTCATATTTGGGTGAGGAAACTGAGCCATCACTCCTTCCATGAACTGGCGATTCAGCTCAAACTGTTGCACCATTCCGGCAAAGAACTCGGGCGGTGGTGGATCATTGGCACCACGGCCACGACCACCTGGTCTAACCATCCTGCTAACATGTAGCAGGGGTAGTTCAGCATTGAGCATTTGCAAAGACAAAGAATTATTCATTATCTAACATGTAGAATGAACGAGGTTCGATGGGTACCACATAGTAGTCGGCAAGACAGAGTGGGGCACTTATTCAAAATACTAACCTAAGGAATAACTATGGCTTATCCAAGTTTGGGGTGAATGTGGTCACGGGATCCTAATGTTAGAGTTAGTAAATTCGTTTAAGCCGAATAGAAGAGAGTTCAGAGTCCCGGAGTAAAAACGAGGAGTAAAAGATGCTAATACCACCCAATGGCGACGTGGGCCCGTAAGCCACGTAGCCATGTTAGTAAAACAGTTTTTCAAAAACTAGACTCAACTTCGGCCAAGGAGTTTGAAAGGGGGCTACCTACAGGCAGTCGGCTCTGATACCAACTTGTGACGCCCCCGATTTGACCGTACACTAATCTTGCACGCAAATGTGTACGACCAAGATCAAGGACTCACTTGAAGATATCACAACACAACTCTAGACACAAATAAAATAATACAAGCTTCGTATTACAAGCCAGGGGCCTCGAGGGCTCGAATACATAAGCTCGAACGCACAAGAGTCAGCGGAAGTAGTAATATCTAAGTACAGACATAAGTTAAACAAGTTTGCCTTAAGAAGGCTAGCACAAAAACAACACGATCGAAAAGGCAAGGCCTCCTGCCTGGGACCTCCTAACTACTCCTGGTCGTCAGCCGTCTCCACGTAGTAGTAGGCTTTGTCGGGGTAGTAGCAGTCGTCAAGTGTGGCAGCTGGCTCCTGGACTCCACCATCTGGTTGCATCAACCAGCAAGAAGAAAGAAGGGGGAAAAGGGGGAGCAAAGCAACCGTGAGTAGTCATCCAAAGTACTCGCAAGCAAGGATGTACACTACATATGCATCGGTATCAATGAAAAGGGGGTAGTATCTATGGACTAAGCTGTAGAATGCAAGAATAAGAGGGGGAGAAGCTAGTCCTATTGAAGACTAGCATCTTCTGGAAACCACCAATCTTTCAGCAGTATAAGAGAGTACATAATAACATATTATAATTATTAAGCAGTTGTAGCAATAATGCCCTGAGATCCTTCCTTGACTCCCTGCGAGGAAGCAATCCCGAAGCCAGCTATCCATCCATGTCTCAGTATCCAGTTCTACTTGTATCGATCGGGATACAACTCCAAGTGTCCGTTACCGTAGAATAGGCTATCGATAGATGTTTCCTTCCCTACAGTGGTGCACCAACTTACCCACCACGCTTGCTTAACTCCGGCCGGACAAACCATCAGGTCATGCCCGCCCTCGGCCAAACAATACGCTGCAACCCGGCCTAGGCTTAATAGAGAGGTCACGCACGCCGGACTAAACCCGATGCCCCCAGGGGTCATGGGCCAATCACCCCGGGAACTCATGCACGTTGCATGGGCGGCCGGTGAGCAGACCTGGGCAACCTCCTTAAAAAGGTAGGTGCTTACGTAGTCCAACCCGGCACGCGCCGCTCAGTCGCAATGACGTCAGTTAAGCTTCGGCTGATGCATACGATGCAAAACGCCCATACTATGCCCACGTGATGGTTAGCGCTGTCAGGCCAGAGGACCCTTGGATCAAATTTCCAAACTGTTTAGTGGCTTGGGAACGCGGTAACGAGCAGAGACTCACGAAAGATGTGACCCCATCGCCTCGTCTCGAGGACTTGCGGCAAGGGCTAAGAATGCCCGGCCACGCCTCGTATTCAACTCTCGGGTACCCTCCAGGTCAACCCGTCTCCACATCACTCGCGGGTACCCCTCAGGGTCGACCCACCTTTCCAAGTAATAGTTGTAAAGTCATAGCAACCATAGTAACTGTGTGTCAAACACCAAAGGGAAAAACTGAGGAAATCACCCTCGATGGAATTCCACCTGATGTTTATCGTCAAGGTGAACGAAATTGGAGTCACCCTCGAGGTCCACTCTTGAAGAGTTGCACGATAGTGTCGTTATCGGGAGTGGAGAAAGAGGAATCACCCTCAATGACCACAACCGATGAACTAACCTGCAAGGTTAACATCGGGAGTGCTGATGAGGTCTCACCCTCGGCACTCGATAGTAACCCAGTAGTGTCGAGCAGCTAAGGGGAAAGTGATGTGCGGAGCCGGGGCCTAGTCTTCGATCCCGTTGATCGGGTCTTCTGATAATCCAGCGGGGCGGTCGGGACAATGTGGGGGTCACTGGTGGATCTCTAACCAGCCTATACTAAGCAGTTTAGTATAAACATGTAAGGTATGAAAGCGATATCAACAACAAGCTATGCATCAGACTAGGATCATACATAAGAGAGAAGAGAGTGGGCGATATCGGAATGATCAAGAGGGTTGGCTTTCCTAGTTGCTCTGGCAAGAAGGAGGGTTCGTCAACACCGTAGTCGATCACCAGGGCATCTTCGATCTCGGGGTCTACCGAAGAGAAGAGGGGGAAGAAACAGTAAATATAAAGCAAACAGTTGCAACAGAGAAGCACGACATGCCAGCACGCAGTGCTAGGGTGTTCTAACGCTGTGCTACACGGTACCGACGAAGGGGGGGTAACATCCGGGAAAGTATCCCCAGTGTTTCGTGTTTTCGGACAGATGAATCGGAGGGGGAAAGTTATAGGTTCACTATGCTAGGGACATGTGGCGAACGAACGGACCTCGTATTCGGATTCGTCTCATCGTTCTGAGCGATTTTCATATATAAAACATTTTCATCCGAGTAACAGATTATTTTATATTATTTTCTAAAGTTTTAAACATTTTTCGGAATTTATTTAATTAATTTAAGTCAACATTATCCAGAATAGTATGTGATGACGTCAGCATGATGTCAGGGTGATGTCAGCGGTCAGTTGACTTAGTCAAACTGACGGGTGGGACCCGTTTGTCATAGGTACAACTTAACTAACAAATTTAAATAAACTAACCAAGTTCATTTTGCTAATTAAGCACCGTTAATTGTTTGTTGATGAACTATTTAATTAATTAACTAATTAATTAATTAAATTTATATTTATTTATTTAAAAACATTTTTTCCTTTTTTTGTTTTTTGTAAGGAGAATGGGCCCCACCGCTCAGTGGCCCATTAGGCCACTAGAGCGGGCGGTTAACGGGGCGGGCACGGGTGCGTGGGCGTGGGCGCCCGAGCGAGCGCTGCACGGCGGGACGAGGCCGCCGGGGCGCAGCCGCATGGGCGTCGGAGCGCGCGGCGGCGCTGGCGCTACGCGGCGCCGACTAATGGGAGTGGGGCGGGCGGCAGCGCCGGGGCTCGGCCGGGGCGCGGGGGACGGTGAGCAGCAGGGGTAAGCGACACCAGCGGGGCGTGGCCTGGCGGCGAGAGACGCCGGCAACGACAGGGGCGGCAGCAGCAACAGCCAGAGCAGACGCGAGCGGTGGCTGGCGTGTGCTCGCGGCCCCTGAGAGGAGCGGGCGCGGGCCAGCGGCCTTTGGCGAGTAGAGGCTGAAGGCGGGGCGACAGGAGCTGCAGCGCGAGACGGCGAGCGGTAGGGCGCTGGGCGGCAAGCGACAGCGGTACGTGGAGAGCGTGAGGTGCGGCGGGCGGCAGCGCGCTCGGCCGGCTGGAGGTGGGGGGCGAGGCTCGCGCGCGGAGTGGAGCTTCGGTTGCGGCCATGGCCGCGGGCGTGGCTACGGAGCAGGCGAGCCACAGGGAGGACGAGGCGCGGGGCGAGCGGGCGTCGTCGAGCGTGGCCGCAACCTACGGAAGCAGAGGCGGGGCGCGGGGCGTGAGCACGGTGAGCACGCACTGGCCGCGAAGAAGGACGACGCCGGTGCGCGTGCGAGATAGTGGAAAGGGGGGGAGGGCGTGGCCCTCACCGGCATTGCTGAGAAGTGGGGGCGGCGAGGCTCGATGGAGTCCGGCGAGGGAGAGTTGGGGACGGGGCAGTCCGGCGGTGACGAGCGTGGCGACGGGCATCCAGGGGATCGAGGCGCCGCTGTGTCCAGATCAAGTGGAGGAGCGGAGGGAGGAGAGATTGGGCGAGGGTTTGGTTTAGCGGGAAGGGCGCGAGGGTCTTGTAGGGGGCGGGTCGCCGGCGGATGGCCGCCACGGCGCCGGCCGGTGCCGTGGCAGACATCAACGATGCCCACGATCCCCCCGTGAACAAGGAAGGGGGAGGCAGTGCGCAGGCTGGGCCGGCCTGCCAGGTGGATGGGCCGAGGAGGTGGGTTTGGCCTAGTGGGGCAGGGGGGGTTGTCTTCCTTTTTTTTAACAACATCTCCTTCGAATAGTTTAGGACACCTTAAATATTTTGCTAAAATGTTGGACCAACACCAATATTAGTTATGGATTATTAGGCACAAGATGAACATTTTAGATTTCATGTTTGAGCAATTTTGAATTTCACTCTTATTTTGAAATTTAATTCAACTGGAATTTGCAAGAGATAAGAGGCAATGATGAACCAAAACTTGTTTAGCAAAAGGATTAACTTAACCCCAAGGGTTACTGTAGCATCTTTACACCGGGGTGTTACAGGGGCCTAACGGCTTACTCATGTATGCGATCGGGTAACCCCTTGCTGCAATACTGCACGCACTCCACAATCACACGCATCAGTGTTGATCACAAAGATCTTGGAGAAATATGGGAGTTGCAGCACCGAGGCTGAGACCAAACCCCAAACGAGCGGATGACCTTTCTCGAGTAAATTGGACAGTGCCCTAGCAATGATCCCCAAATGCTTCTCAAACTTGCGGTAATATCTTGCCAAGCTTGAGAAGCTGCGTACTTCCTTCACATTTAGAGGGTTTCACCAGTTTTTGATCATGTCAATCTTGCTAGGGTCGATGGAGATGCCGGAGGCATTGATGACATGTCCCAAGTATGCAATTTGTTGCTGGCCGAAGGCACACATGGATTTCTTGGCACGCCACTGATCGGCGCTGAGCAACCACAAAACCTGACGACCGTGCTTGACTTGCTCCTTCAGGGTTTTGCTGAAGACAAGAATATCTTCGAAGAACACGAGCACATAGATCCTGAGCAATGGTTGTAAGGTAGTGTTCATGGCCCCATTAATGGTAGCTAGTCTGCCGGCCACTCCAGATGCCATAACCAAAAACTCCTAGTGCCCTAAATGAGTGGTGAACGCAATTTTGTATTCCTCTCCCTCGGCCATGCGAATTTGGTGATGACCCCCGCGCAAATCGAGCTTGGAAAACCATCACATTCCCACCAGCTCATCCAACAGTTTATTGTCACTGGGTATTTGTTCACTATTGTCATAGCATTGCGAGGGCGGTAGTCCATGCACAATCGCCAAGTGCCATCTTTCTTCTTCATGAGCAAAGCAGGTGATGAGAAGAGACTATTGCTTTTCTGAGTAACACCTGAATCCAACATTTCTTTTACCTGTCGCTCAATCTCTGTCTTCAGTTCAGGTTTGTGGCAATACAGTCATAGGTTCATTGGTTGAGCGCCTTCCACCAAAGGTGTTCTGTGATCACAAGAACTGTGAGGAGGAAGGCCCTAAGTCAGGCTCGCAATGGGGATTACCCAGGCAGGTATTGAACTCACATCCCCATCCCCATAACAACTTTCCAATGCCTGTCCCCATCCCCATACCCGTCCGTGGGGATAAAAACATTCTCATCCCCATCCGCGCCAGGTTTGTATCCCCATGTGGAAATCCATACTCGCAATCAACAATAACTTCCGATCGCATTTTAGTAGAAAAATAGCATTTCAACATAAAAAATAATATTTCATGGCTAGGTTAGGGTTTTCTTAGGGTTTTTGGCCAAAGGAGTCAGATGGGTGAGAATTTGGATAGGTAAGGGCAGGAACTACCTGGGGTCTACTAGTTTTAGAGCCCACATGTAAGACCTTCACGGGTAAGGCCGGTAACGGGCATTGGTAATGCTATCACGTCCCCATCCCCGTCTTGCATGTTAGATAAGGCATTTGAACCATGATACGTCTCCAACGTATCTATAATTTTTTATTGTTCCATGTTCTTATATTATCATTCTTGGATGTTTTATAATCATTTTATAGTCATTTTATATCATTTTTTGGTACTAACTGATAACCCACAAGTATAGGGGATCGCAACAGTTTTCGGGGGTAGAGTATGCAACCCAAATTTATAGATTCGACACAAGGAAAGACAAAGAATATTTGAAGGTATTAGCAGCTAAGTTGTCAATTCAACCACACCTAGAGAATAATTATCTGCAGCAAGTAATCAGTAGCAAAGTAGTTTGATAGTTTTGATAGTAGTGACAGCAGCAATAGTGATGGTAACAGTGATACCAATAGCTTTGTAGCAAGTGTAACAGTGATGATAGCAATAGTAATGCAGCAAGATCAATATGTAAATAATCGTAGGCATTGGATCAATGATTTGTTGGATGATATTCATCATGTGACAGTTATAACCTAGGGCGATACGGCACTAGCTCCAGTTCATCGATATAATGTTGGCATGTATTATGTAAATAGTCATACATGCTTTATTAAAAGAACTTGCATGACATTTTTTGTCCTACCATCCTGGAAGCGGGGTCCATATTGCAAACTAAGGGATATTAAGGCCTCCTTTTAATAGAGAACCAGAACAAAGCATTAACACATAGTGAATACATGAACTCCTCAAACTACGGTCATCACCGATAGTGGTTCCGGTTATTGCCACTCCGAGGTTGCCGGAACATAACAGGTAGTAGGTGACGATAACTTGCAAGATCAGATCTAGAACATGGATATAATGATGAATTCATAAACGGTTCAGATCTGAGTTCATGGCACCCAGGCCCAAAGTGACAAGCATTAAGCATAGCAAAGTCATAGCAACATCAAACTAAGAACATAGTGGATACCAGGGATCGAGCCCTAACAAAACTAACTCGATTACATGATGAATCTCATCCAACTCCTCAGACCAGTGAGCCTACTAAGGAATTACTCACTCCCGGTGGGGAGCTTCATGGAATTGGCGATGGAGAAGGGTTGGTGATGACGAAGAACGAAGATCCCCCTCTCCGGAGCCCCAAACGGACTCCAGATCTGGCCTCTCGAGGAAGAACATGAGGTGACGGCGGCTCCGTCTCGTGGATCGCGATAATTCTTTCTCCATGATTATTTTCTCCAAAAATAGGAATTTATAGGGCCATGGTTGTCGTCTGCAGGCCCACCAGGTGGGTACAACCCACCTGGGCGCGCCAAGAGAGGGGGGCACGCCTTGGTGGGTTGTGCCCACCCAGGGGCCCCTCTCTGGTGGGTATTGGCTCCAGTAATTCTCTTTTATTCCATAAAAATCCTCGCAAAGTTTCGTTTCATTCCGATAACTTTTATTTCACCACAAAAACAACAACATGGTAGTTCTTCTAAAAACAATGTCAGTCCGGGGTTAGTTTCATGCAAATCATGCAAATTAGAGTCCAAAACAAGAGGAAAAGCGTGTGGAAAAGTAGATACGTTGGAGACTTATCAACTCCCCCAAGCTTATTCCTTTGCTTGTCCTCAAGCAATCAATTGATAAACTAAAAGTGAGAAAGAAAAACTTTTACAAACTCTTTTGCCATTGTTTGCATAAATAAGCTTAAACAACACCTAGGTTTTCATCCAACATTATAGCTAACCATGTCAACAATAACATTTAAAGATTATATTAACTCATATCAATGACATATTCAGCTAGCGACCGATAATAAGATATGTCAAACAGCAACACGTTATCAAAACAACCATGATATCATCTGACAATAGTGGTATCTCGCTAGCCCTTTCTGAGACCGCAAAACATAAAAGCAGAGCACCTCCAAAGTTCAAGCAGCGACTAAGCATTGAAATTCATGGTAGAAAAGATCCCGTCATGCTAACACCCAACATTCACTACACACAATGCATAGGCATGACAACAGTGCTCTCAGATCTGGCGCTTATTAGAAAAGATGATGACACAACATAAAAGTAAATAGATAGTCCCTTTGTAGAGGGAAGCAGTGATTTATAGAGGTGCCAGAGCTCAAGTTTTAAAAACGAAGGTAAATGATATTTTGAGAGTTGCACCCTTCTCATTCACTTCACGACAATCAGCTATTGATATCTCCCATGCTAAACGAGGTAGTGGCGGTTCCCAAGAAGAAAAGTAAATGTTTGAACTCCATTGGTAGTTTTTGTTTGTTTATTTATAAGCTTTTTGTTTTTTCAATTTGGGACTGGGAATCCCTATTACCACCCTTTTCTCGTGCAATGGCAAGTGAATAAACACTAAATCTGATAATAGCCCGCTTAGCATGGAAAATACCGACCACCTCCTGTTGTTCCATGAATGATCCAGACACACAAAAAAGGATATTTATTTGAAGTTTTTAGAGGTGGCACATGCAAATTTACTTAGGACGGCAGGGTAATAATGCATATAGGTAGGTATGGTGAACTCATCTGGAATAACTTTGTGTTTTAGAATTTGATGCACAAGCAGTATTCCCGCTTAGTACAGGTGAAGGCTAGCAAATAGTGTTGGGGATCGTAGCAGAAAATCAAAAATTTTCCTACGCATCACCAAGATCTATCTATGGAGTAATCTAGCAACGAGCATAAAGGAGTGCATCTACATACCCTTGTAGATAGCGATGCGGAAGCGTTGCAAGAACGCGGATGAAGGAGTCGTACTCGCTGTGATTCAGATCGCGGTTGATTTCGATCTAAGCGCCGAACAACGACGCCTCCGCGTTCAACACACGAGCAGCCCGATGACGTCTCCCACGCCTTGATCCAGCAAGGAGAGAGGGAGAGGTTGGGGAAGACTCCATCCAACAGCAGCACGACGGCATGGTGGTGGTGGAGGAGCGCGGGACTCCAGCAGGTCTTCGCCAAGCACTTCAAGAGACGAGGAGAGAGAGAGGTAGGGCTGCGCCAAGCGAGAGAGGTCAAAACCGTGTTATGGGCAGCCCCAAACCTCACATATATATAGGGGGAAGGGAGGGGCTGCGCCCCCTTTAGGGTTTCCCACCCCTAGGGGTGCGGCCACCCCAGATCCCATCTAAGGGTGGCGGCCAGAGGGGGAGAGGGAGAGGGTGGTGCACCAGATTGGGCCCTAGGGCCCATCTGCCCTAGGGTTTGCCCCTTCCCCTCTATGATGCGCCTTGGGCCCTGGTGGGGGGTGCACCAGCCTACCTGGGGCTGGTCCCCTCCCACACTTGGCCCACGCAGCCCTCTGAGGCCGGTGGCCCCACCCGGTGGACCCCCGGGACCCTCTCGATGGTCCCGGTACGCTACCGATAGCGCCCGAAACTTTTCCGGTGACCAAAACTGGACTTCCCATATATGAATCTTTACCTCCGGACCATTCCGGAACTCCTCGTGACGTCCGGGATCTCATCCAGGACTCCGAACAACATTCGGTAACCGCGTACATACTTTCCCTATAACCCTAGCATCATCGAACCTTAAGTGTGTAGACCCTACGGGCTCGGGAGTCATGCAGACATGGCTGAGACAACTCTCCGGTCAATAACCAACAGCGGGATCTGGATACCCATGTTGGCTCCGACATTCTCCACGATGATCTCATCAGATGAACCACGATGTCAAGGATTCAATCAATCCCGTATACAATTCCCTTTGTCTATCGATACTGTACTTGCCCGAGATTCGATCGTCGGTATCCCGATACCTTGTTCAATCTCGTTACCGGCAAGTCTCTTTACTCGTTCCGTAAATCATCATCCCGTGATCAACTACTTGATCACATTGTGCACATTATGATGATGTCCTACCGAGTGGGCCCAGAGATACCTCTCCGTCACATGGAGTGACAAATCCCAGTCGCGATTCGTGCCAACCCAACAGACACTTTCGGAGATAACTGTAGTGCACCTTTATAGCCACCCAGTTATGTTGTGACGTTTGGTACACCCAAAGAATTCCTACGGTATCCGGGAGTTGCACAATCTCATGGTCTAAGGAAAAGATACTTTGACATTTAGAAAAGCTTTAGCATACGAACTACACGATCTGTGCTAGGCTTAGGATTGGGTCTTGTCCATCACATCATTCTCCTATGATGTGATCCCGTTATCAATGACATCCAATGTCCATGGTCAGGAAACCATGACCATCTGTTGATCAACGAGCTAGTCAACTAGAGGCTTACTAGGGACATGGTGTTTGTCTATGTATCCACACATGTATCTGAGTTTCCTATCAATACAATTCTAGCATGGATAATAAACAATTATCATGAACAAGGAAATATAATAATAACCAATTTATTATTGCCTCTAGGGCATATTTCCAACAGTCTCCCACTTGCACTAGAGTCAATAATCTAGTTCACATCACCATGTGATTTACACTCACAGGTCACATCGCCATGTGACTAACATCCAAAGAGTTTACTAGAAATAATCTAGTTCACATCACTATGTGATTAAAACTCAATGAGTTCTGGGTTTGATCATGTTATGCTTGTGAGAGAGGTTGTAGTCAACGGGTCTGCAACATTCAGATCCCTATGTACTTTGCAAAACTTTATGTCATATCGTAGATGCTGCTACCACGTTCCACTTGGAGCTATTCCAAACTGTTACTCCATTTTACGTATCCAGTATCTCTACTCAGAGTTATCCGGATAGGTGTTAAGCTTGCATCGACGTAACTCTTTACGTCGAACTCTTTATCACCTCCATAACCGAGAAACATTTCCTTATTCCTCTAAGGATAATTTTGACCGCTATCTGGTGATCTACTCCTGGATCACCTTTGTACCCTCTTGCCAGACATGTGTCAAGGCACACATCAGGTGCGGTACTCAGCATGGCATACCGTATAGAGCCTATGACAAAAGCATTGGGGACGACCTTTGTCCTTCCTCTTTCTTCTGCCGTGGTCAAGCTTTGAGTCTTACTCAACTTCACACCTTACAACTTAGGCAAGAACTCCTTCTTTGACTGATCTATTTTGAACTCCTTCAAAATCATGTCAAAGGTGTGTGTTCCTTTTTGAAAGTATCATTAGGTGTCTTGATCTATCTCTATAGATCTTGATGCCCAATTATGTAAGCAGCTTTATCCAGGTCTTCCTTTGAAAAACTTCTTTCAAACAACCCTTTACGCTTTCCAGAAATTCTACATCATTTCGGATCAACAATATGTCATTCACATATACTTATCAGAAATGTTGTAGTGCTCCCACTCACTTTGTTGTAAATACAAGTTTCTAACAAACTTTGTATACCCAAAAACTTTGATCACTCCATCAAAGAGTATATTCTGACTCCGAGATGCTTGCTCCAGTCCATGGAAGGATCGCTGGAGCTAGCATACCTTTTTAGCATCCTTAGGATCGACAAAACCTTTCTGATTGTATCACATACAACCTTTCCTTACAAAAACTGGTAAGGAAACTTGTTTTGACATCCATCTGCCAGATTTCATAAATGCAGCCAATGCTAACATGATTCCGACGGACTTAAGCATCACTACGGGTGAGAAAATCTCATCGTAGTCAACTCCTTGAACTTGTGAAAAACTCTTCGCCACAAGTCGAGCTTCATAGACGGTGACATTACCGTCCACGTCCGTCTTCTTCTTAAAGATCCATTTATCTCAATGGCTTGCCGATCATCGGGCAAGTCCACCAAAGTCCATACATTGTTTTGATACATGGATCATATCTCGGATTTCTCGGCTTCTAACCATTTATCAGAATATGGGCCCACCATCGCTTCTCCATAGTTCGTAGGTTCATTGTTGTCCAACACATGACATCTAAGACAGGATCACCGTACCACTCAGGAGTAGTACATATCCTTGTCGACCTACGAGGTTTGATAGCAACTTGATCTGAAACTTCATGATCACTATCATTAGTTTCCTCTTCAACAGTCGTAGGTTTCACAGAAACATCTTTCCGTTTTGCACTACTCTCCGGTTGAAGTGAGGGTTCGACAACTTCATCAAGTTCTATCTTCCTCCCACTCAAATCTTTTGAGAGAAACTCCTTCTCGAGAAAGGACCCGTTCTTAGCGACAAACATTTTTGCCCTTGGATCTGAGATAGAAGGTATACCCAAATGTTACCTTTGGGTATTCTATGAAGATGTATTTGTCCTCTTTGGATTCGAGCTTTTTCTGGCTGAAGCCATAAGCATCGCAACCCTAAACATCAAGAAAACGAGAACTTTGGTTTCTTGCCAAACCATATGGCGTCATCTCAACGGACTTAGATGGTGCCCTATCTAAAGTGAATGCAGTTGTCTCTAATGCATAACCTCAAAATAATAGCGGTAGATCGGCAAGAGACATCATGGATCGCACCATATCTCATAAGGTTCGATTACGACGTCCGGACACACCATTACGCTATGGTGTTCCAGGTGGCTTCAACTGCGAAACGATTCCACAATGTCTTAAGTGATTGCCAAACTCATAACTCAGAAAATCTCCCCTTGATCATCACGTAGGAACATGATCTTCTTGTTATGATGATTCTTAACTTCACTCTGAAATTGCTTGAACTTTTCAAATGTTTCAGACTTTTGCTTCATTAAGTAAATATACCCATATCTACTCAAATCTTCAGTGAAGATGAGAAAATAACGATATCCACCACACGCCTTAATTCTCATTGGATCGCACACATCAGCATGTATGATTTCCAACAAGTTACTTGCCCGTTTCATTGTAGCTGAAAACGGGATCTTAGTCATCCTGCCCATGAGGCATGGCTCGCATGTGTCAAGCGATTCAAAATCAAGTGACTCCAAACATCCATCAGCATGGAATTTCTTCATGCATTTTATGCCAAAATGACCTAAGCGGCAGTGCCACAAGAAAGTGGTACTATCATTATCAACTCTACATCTTTTGGCATTAATATTATCATCATGTGTATTACTATAATCGAGATTCAACAAACCATTGGGTGCATGACCATAAAGGTATTATTCATGTAAACAGAATAACCATTATTCTGTAACTTAAATGAATAACCGTATTGCAATGAACATGATCTAATCATATTCATGCTCAATGTAGACACCTGATAACATTTATCTAGGTTCAACACTAATCCGAAAGTAGAGGGAGCGTGCGATGGTGATCTTATCAACATTGGAAACACTTCCAACACACATCGTCACCTCGCCCTTAGCTAGTCTCGTTCAGTCCGTAGCTTTTTGCTTCAAGTCACTAATAATAGCAACTGAACCGGTATCCAATACCCAGATACTACAAGGAGTACTAGTAAGGTACACATCAATAACACGTATATCAAATATGCTTTGTTGAAGTTGCCAGCTTTCTTATCTACCATGTATTTGGGGTAGTTCCGCTACCATGTGACTGTTTCCCTTACAATAGAAGCACTTAGTCTCGAGGTTTGGGTTCAGCCTTGGGTTCCTTCATTAGTGCGACAACTGGTTTGCCATTCATGAAGTTTCCCTTCTTGCCCTTGCCCTTTTGAAACCAGTGGTCCTGTTAAACCATCAACACTTGATGCTCCTTCTTGATTTCTACTTTTGCGGTCTTAAGAACCGCTAATAGTTCCGGGATCATCTCCATCCTTTGCATGTCATAGTTCATCATGAAGTTCTAGTAGCTTGGTGATAGTGTCTAGAGAATTCCGTCAACCACTATCTCATCGGGAAGATTAACTCCCACTTGGTTCAAGTGATTTTAGCACCCAGACATTCTGAGCACATGCTCACTAGTTGAGCTATTCTCCTCCATCCTTTTGGCAAAAGAACTTGTCAGAGGTCTCATACCTCTCAACACGGGCATGAGCCTGAAATCCCAATTTCAGCTCTTAGAACATCTCATATGTTCTATGGCGTTCAAAACGTCATTGGAATCCCGATTCTAAGCCGTAAAGTATGGTGCACTAAAACTATCAAGTAGTCACCAGGACGTGTTTGTCAGGTGTTCACAACATCCACAGACAACGTTGTAGGGGTTTGCACATCGAGCGGTGCATCAAAGACGTAAGCTTTCTGTGTAGCAGTGAGGACACTCCTCGGACTACAGACCCAGTCCACACCATTGCTTACAATATCTGTCAACTTAGTCTTTCTCTAGGATCATATTAAACAGGGAGCTACAACGCAGCTATTGGTCTACAACATAATTTGCGAAGACAACTTAGACTATTGTTCATGACAACTAAGTTCATCTAATGAACTCCCACTCAGATAGACATCTCTCTAGTCATCTAAGTGATACATGATCCGAATCGACTAGGCCGTGTCCGATCATCACGTGAGACGGACTAGTCATCAACGGTGAACATCTTCATGTTGATCGTATCTTCTATACGACTCATGTTCGACTTTTCGGTCTTTCGTGTTACGAGGCCATGTCTGTACATGCTAGGCTTGTCAAGTCAACCCTAAGTGTATCACGTGTGTAAATCTGGCTTACACCCATTGTATGCGAACGTTAGAACCTATCACACCTGATCATCACGTGGTGCTTCGGAACAACGAACCTTAGCAACGGTGCACAGTTAGGGGGAACACAATTCTTGAAATTTTAGTGAGAGATCATCTTATTCACTACCGTCGTTCTAAGCAAATAAGATGTAAAACATGATAAACATCACATGCAATCAAATAGTGACATGATATGGCCAATATCATCTTGCTCCTTTGATCTTCATCTTCGGGGCTCCATGATCATCATCGTCACCGGCATGACACCATGATCTCCATCATCGTGTCTTCATGAAGTCGTCTCGCCAAACATTACTTCTACTACTATGGCTAACGTTTAGCAACAAAGTAAAGTAATTACATGGCGTTATTCAGTGACACGTAGGTCATACAATAAATAAGACAACTCCTATGGCTCCTGCCGGTTGTCATTCTCATCGACATGCAAGTCGTGATTCCTATTACAAGAACATGATCAATCTCATACATCACATATATATCATTCATCACATCCTTTTGGCCATATCACATCACACGGCACATGCTGCAAGAACAAGTTAGACGTCCTATAATTGTTGTTGCAAGTTTTTACGTGGCTGCTATAGGTTTCTAGCAAGAACGTTTCTTACCTACGCCAAAACCACAACGTGATATGCCAATTTCTATTTACCCTTCATAAGGACCCTTTTCATCGAATCCGATCCGACTAAAGTGGGAGAGACAGACACCCGCTAGCCACCTTATGCAACTAGTGCATGTCAGTCGGTGGAACCTGTCTCACGTAAGAGTACGTGTAAGGTCGGTCCGGGCCGCTTCATCCCACGATGCCTCCGAATCAAGATAAGACTAGTAACGGCAAGTAAATTGACAAATCCACGCCCACAACTACTTCGTGTTCTACTCGTGCAAGAAACTACGCATAGACCTAGCTCATGATGCCACTGTTGGGGATCGTAGCAGAAAATAAATTTTTTCCTACGCATCACCAAGATCTATCTATGGAGTAATCTAGCAACGAGCGTAAAGGAGTGCATCTACATACCCTTGTAGATCGCGATGCGGAAGCGTTGCAAGAACGCGGATGAAGGAGTCGTACTCGCTGCAATTCAGATCGCGGTTGATTCCGATCTAAGCGCCGAACAACGACGCCTCCGCGTTCAACACACGTGCAGCCCGATGACGTCTCCCACGCCTTGATCCAGCAAGGAGAGAGGGAGAGGTTGGGGAAGACTCCATCCAACAGCAGCACGACGGCGTGGTGGTGGTGGAGGAGCGCGGGACTCCAGCAAGGCTTCGCCAAGCACTGCAAGAGACGAGGAGAGAGAGAGGTAGGGCTGCGCCAAGCGAGAGAGGTCAAAACCGTGTTATGGGCAGCCCCAAACCTCACATATATATAGGGGGAAGGGAGGGGCTGCGCCCCCTTTAGGGTTTCCCATCCCTAGGGGTGCGGCCACCCCAGATCCCATCTAAGGGTGGCGGCCAGAGGGGGAGTGGGAGAGGGGGGCGCACCAGATTCGGCCCTAGGGCCCATCTGCCCTAGGGTTTGCCCCCTTCCCCTCTATGATGCGCCTTGGGCCCTGGTGGGGGCGCACCAGCCCACCTGGGGCTGGTCCCCTCCCACAGTTGGCCCACGCAGCCCTCTGAGGCCGGTGGCCCCACCCGGTGGACCCCCGGGACCCTCCCGATGGTCCCCGTACGCTACCGATAGCGCCCGAAACTTTTCCGGTGACCAAAACGGGACTTCCCATATATGAATCTTTACCTCCGGACCATTCCGGAACTCCTCGTGATGTCTGGGATCTCATCCGGGACTCCAAACAACATTCGGTAACCGTGTACATACTTTCCCTATAACCCTAGCATCATCGAACCTTAAGTGTGTAGACCCTACGGGCTCGGGAGTCATGCAGACATGGCCGAGACAACTCTCCGGTCAATAACCAACAGCGGGATCTGGATACACATGTTGGCTCCCACATTCTCCACGATGAGCTCATCGGATGAACCACGATGTCAAGGATTCAATCAATCCCGTATACAATTCCCTTTGTCTGTCGGTACAGTACTTGCCCGAGATTTGATCGTCGGTATCCCGATACCTTGTTCAATCTCGTTACCGGCAAGTCTCTTTACTCGTTCCGTAACACATCATCCCGTGATCAACTCCTTGATCACATTGTGCACATTATGATGATGTCCTACCGAGTGGGCCCAGAGATATCTCTCCGTCACACGGAGTGACAAATCCCAGTCGCGATTCGTGCCAACCCAACAGACACTTTCGGAGATACCTGTAGTGCACCTTTATAGCCACCCAGTTATGTTGTGACGTTTGGTACACCCAAAGCATTCCTACGGTATGCGTGATTTGCACAATCTCATGGTCTAAGGAAAAGATACTTTGACATTTAGAAAAGCTTTAGCATACGAACTACACGATCTGTGCTAGGCTTAGGATTGGGTCTTGTCCATCACATCATTCTCCTAATGATGTGATCCCGTTATCAATGACATCCAATGTCCATGGTCAGGAAACCGTGACCATCTGTTGATCAACGAGCTAGTCAATTAGAGGCTTACTAGGGACATGGTGTTTGTCTATGTATCCACACATGTATCTGAGTTTCCTATCAATACAGTTCTAGCATGGATAATAAACAATTATCATGAACAAGGAAATATAATAATAACCAATTTATTATTGCCTCTAGGGCATATTTCCAACAAATAGGTTGGGAAGCGTCCATCTAGAGAGCAACAATGGTCATGAACATGCGTCATGCATAATAAACATTGGACACCCGCATGAGTAGGATATGGACACCATGAACATAAAGATCATAGAGGCTATGTTGGTTTTGATTCAACTACATGCATAAACATGTGCCAAGTCAAGCCACTTGAACATTCAGAAGAGGATACCATATCATCATACTACATCACAATCATTTTAACGCTATGTTGATATCCAAGATAAATCATTATTAACTCCTAGCTACTTATGCATGGCATGAGAAACTATAATCTCTAATTGTCATGGCAAACATGTTTAATCATAATGAGATGAATCATGGGTACTTGGTTAAACATATTTACACAAACAGAACAAGTCGAGTTCATACCAATTTCTCCTTGCCACGGGCAGTTCATCGTATATCATCATTATTGCCTTTCACTTGCACGACCGAATGATATGAAAATAATAGTGCTGCAAGAGTGTCATGGACTAAGCTGGGATCTGTAAAACATTTTATTCAACAGGAGAAGACAAGGTAAAATGTGCTCTTCATTAGTTCAACAATTATTCATATGAGAGCCACTCAACATTTTCATCGTGGTCTTCTCCTTGGTGCATCTCGAATAAAAGGAAAAGAAATTCAGAGAAACACACTGGAATATTTTTGGAGTTTTAGGTTTTCTTGAACACACAAATACAAGGAAAAAGCAAAAACTAGAAAAACTATTTACACGGGAAAGCTCCCACCAAGCAAAATAAAAATAAGGAAATCATTTTGGATTTTCTTTTTAGTGCTATACTACTAAGCATGCATAGAAAGTAAATTACTACAACTATTTTTTTGGTTTTTCTAAAGTTTTTCAAACACACAAGAAGAAAGCAAGAAAATAAATCCAAGCATGGATGATGCAATGGAGAAGTGTGAGCACCGACAAATAGAATGACATATAAACATAAATGTAATGTCAGTGAGGAGCACATACTCCCCCAACTTTAGGCTTTTGGCCTAGCTTGGTAGTCGATTAGTAGCCTAGAGGGTAGTAGGGATCCTAAGGAGCATGCATCTAGTCATCCCACTGACGAGGCTCATCCGCAGCTTCCGCAATAGCGTGGGCATTCCAGTAGGCGATGATGCTGCACGCATAATCCGGTATCCGCCCCTGGCAACTGTATCAAACAAAGGAGGTGCATGTAATGGAATAACATCACGAGTTTTAACGCTATAGACTAGGTTGTAAGGAATGGTAATATCAGGACGATCATGTGCAAAGAAGTGATGGTGATCCATGGCTGCACGGTCTAGGTAAACCTTAGTCAGAGGGTAATCATGAGGGCGTCTCTCAACCTCGAAATGGTCATCCAAACGAGTGGCAACAATCCGACCATGTATTTTACCCTGGGATTTATTAAGATGGAGGCGACGAGCCATGATAGCTCCTAAGAAATGCGTGTTGTCGCCCTCCAGTGCACGATGCAAAACAACAAGGTTTGGTGAACTAAATGCACCCACCTTGTCCCTAGCAAGAAAGCATTTGGTAATAAAAAGGGAAAAATAACGAACAACAGGAAAGTGTAAGCCAACGACCGTGATAGCTGACACTCCTCTCTCATCACCCACTCTTAAAGTGCGACAAAAGGCCTCAAACTCGGCCGGCTGATACGTCCATTTTGCATCATGCTTTTATGTTGATATTTATTGCACCATGGGCTGTTATTACACGTTATGTCACATTACTTATGCCTTTTCTCTCTTATTTTACAAGGTTTACATGAAGAGGGAGAATGTCGGCAGTTGGAATTCTAGGCTGGAAAAGGAGCAAACATTGGAAACCTATTCTGCACAACTCAAAAAGCCCCGAAACTCCACGAAACACCGTTTCAGAAAATATAAAAAATATCTGGCGAAAGAGATACGAAAGGGGGGCTACCTACTGTCCACGAGGGTGGGGGGCGCGCCCCCTGCCTCGTGGGCCACCTAGTGACTCACTGACGCCCATCTTCTCCTATATGAGGTGTTTTGACCTGGAAAAATCATAAGGAGGCTTTCGGGACAAAGCGCCGCCGTCTTAAGGCAGAACCTTGGCGGAACCAATCTAGGGCTCCGGCAGAGCTATTCTGCCGGGGACACTTCCCTCCGGGAGGGGGAACTCATCGCCATCGTCAGCACCAACAACTCTCCCATCTCGGGGAGGGTTATCTTCATCAACATCGTCACCAGCACCATCTCCTCTCAAACCTAGTTCTTCTCTTGTATCCAATCTTTGTACCAAAACCTCATATTGGTACATGTAGGTTGCTAGTAGTGTTGATTACTACTTGTAGTGCTAGTTGGTTTACTTGGTGGAAGATCGTATGCTACGATCTATTATGCATATCAATACCCCTCTGATTATGAACATGAATATGCTTTTTGAGTAGTTACGTTTGTTCCTGAGGACATGGGAGAAGTCTTGCTATAAGTAGTCATGTGAGTTTGGTATTTGTTCGATATTTTGATAAGATGTATGCTTTCTTTTCCTCTAGTGGTGTCATGTGAACATTGACTGCATGACACTTCACCATTGTTTGGGCCTATAGGAAGGCATTGGTAAGTAATAAGTAGATGATGGGTTGCTAGAGTGACAGAAGCTTAAACCCTAGTTTATGCGTTGCTTCGTAAGGGGCTGATTTGGATCCATATGTTTCATGCTATGGTTAGGTTTACCTTAATACTTCTTTTGTAGTTGCGGATGCTTGAAATAGAGGTTAATCACAAGTGGGATGCTTGTCCAAGTAAGGGCAGCACCTAAGCACCGGTCCACCCACATACCAAATTATCAAAGTAACGAACGCGAATCATATGAGCGTGATGAAAACTAGCTTGACGATAATTCCCATGTGTCCTAGGGAGCGCTTTCCTCCATATAAAAGTTTGTCCACGCTTGTCCTTTGCTACAAAAAGGATTGGGCCATCTTGCTACACCTTATTTACTTTTACTATTTGTCACTTGTTACCAATTACCTTATCACGAAACTATCTGTTACCTATAATTTCAGTGCTTGCAGAAAATACCTTACTGAAAACTGCCTATCATTTCCTTCTGCTCCTCCTTGGGTTCGATACTCTTACTTATCGAAAGGACTACGATAGATTCCCTGCACTTGTGGGTCATCAAGACTCTTTTCTGGCGCCGTTGCCGGGGAGTGAAGCACCTTTGGTAAGGGAAGATTTATATAGTGTGCTGAAATTTACTTTTACCTATTACTATCGCTCATAATCCTTTGAGGGGCTTGTTCGGGCTATCTTCACCACGACCAGTAGGGCAAAGAGTTGATCCTCAATCTACTGAACCTACTGAAAATGTTTGCTTTGAAATTCCTTCGGGTATGATAGAGAAACTGCTAGCTAATCCCTTTACAGCAGATGGAACTCTGCATCCCAATTTGCACCTAATCTATGTGGATGAAGTTTGTGGATTATTTAAGCTTGCAGGTATGAACGAGGATGTTGTCAAGAAGAAGGTCTTCCCTTTATCTTTGAAGGGAGATGCATTGACATGGTTTAGGCTATGCGATGATATTGGATCATGGAACTACAATCGACTGAAGTTGGAATTTCATCAGAAGTTCTATCCTATGAATCAGGTTCATCGTGATCACAATTATATATATAATTTTTGGCCTCACGAAGGAGAAAGTATCGCTCAAGCTTGGGGGAGGCTTAAGTCAATGTTATATTCATGCCCCAATCATGAGCTCTCAAGAGAAATGATCATTCAAAAAATTTATGCTTGGCTTTCTCTCAATAATCGTTCCATGCTCGATACTTCTTGTACTGGGTCTTTTATGATGAAGACTATTGAATTCAAATGGGATTTATTGGAAAGAATTAAATGCAACTCTGAAGATTGGGATCTCGACGAAGGTAAGGAGTCAGGTATAACCCCCAAGTTTGATTGTGTTAAATCTTTTATGGATACCGATGTTTTCCATGAATTTAGCACTAAATATGGACTTGACTCTGAGATAGTAGTTTCTTTCTATGAATCATTTGCTACTCATGTTGATCTCCCTAGAGAGAAGTGGTTTAAATATCATCCTCCCATTGAAGTAAAAGTAGTTGAACCTGTTAAAGTTGAAGAAAAGACCATCACTTATAATGTTGATCCTATTGTTCCTACTGCTTATATTGAGAAACCACCCTTCCCTATTAGAATAAAGGATCATGCTAAAGCTTCAACAGTGGTTCGTAAGAGCAATAATAGAACACCGACATCTTCTGAGAAAATTAAAGTTGAACCTAGTGTTGCTATTGTTAAGGATCTCTTGGTCGATAATTTAGATGGGCATGTTATTTACTTCCAAGAGGAAGCTGCTAGAATCGCCAAACCCGATACTAGGAATAAACATAGACCTGTTGTAGGCATGCCTGTTATTTCTGTTAAAATAGGAGATCATTGCTATCATGGTTTATGAGACAGGGGTGCTAGTGCGAGTGTAATACCCATTTCCTTATATGAAGAAATAATGCACGATATTGCACCTGCTGAGTAGAAGGTATTGATGTCACTATTAAGCTTGCTAATAGAGACACTATTTCACCAATTGGGATTGTTAGAGATGTTGAAGTCTTGTGTGGGAAAGTTAAATACCCTGCTGATTTTCTTGTTCTTGGTTCCTCACAAGATGATTTTTGCCCCATTATATTTGGTAGACCCTTCTTGAACACTGTTAATGCTAAGATAGATGTGAAAAGGATATTGTTACTGTTGGATTAGGGGATATGTCTCATGATTTTAACTTTGCTAAATTTCGTAGACAACCCCATGATAAAGAATTGCCTAGTAAGGATGAAATTATTGGTCTTGCTTATATTGATGTGCCTCCTAACGATCCTTTAGAACAGTATCTGCTAGACCATGAAAATGATATGTATATGAATGAGAGATGGGAAATAGATGAAATATTCTTTAAACAGGGACCCTTATTGAAAAATAACCTGCCTGTTGAAATTCTAGGAGATCCTCCTCCACCGAAGGGTGATCCCGTGTTTGAACTTAAACCATTACCTGATACTCTTAAGTATGTTTATCTCGATGAAAAGAAGATATATCATGTTATTATTAGTGCTAACCTTTCAGAGTAGGAAGTAGAGAAATTATTGAAAACTCTGAAGAAGCATCGTGCTGCTATTGGATATACTCTGGATGATCTTAATGGAATTAGTCCCACTTTATGCCAACACAAGATAAAGTTGGAAGAGGACGCTAAACCGATTATCGATCATCAACGACGGTTAAATCCTAAGATGATAGAAGTGGTAAGGAAGGAAATACTAAAGCTTCTAGAGGCACGTATAATTTATCCAGTTGCTGATAGCCAGTGGGTAAGTCCTGTCCATTGTGTCCCTAAGAAGGGAGGTATTACTGTAGTTCCTAATGATAAAGATGAATTGATCCCGCAAAGAATTGTTACATGTTATAGGATGGTAATTGATTTTCGCAAATTAAATAAAGCCACTAAGAAAGATCATTACCCTTTGCCTTTTATTGATCAAATGCTAGAAAGGCTATCCAAATATACTCATTTTTGCTTTCTAGATGGCTATTCTGGTTTCTCTCAAATACGTGTGACAAAAGGGGATCAAGAAAAGACCACTTTTACTTGTCCCTTCGGTACCTTTTGCTTATAGACACATGCCTTTTGGTTTATGTAATGCACCTGCTACCTTTCAAAGATGCATGATGGCTATTTTCTCTGATTTTTGTGAAAAGATTGTTGAGGTTTTCATGGATGACTTTTTCATTTACGGAACTTATTTTGATGATTGCTTGAGCAACCTTGATCGAGTTTTGCAAAGATGTGAAGAAACTAATCTTGTCTTGAATTGGGCAAAGTGCCACTTTATGGTTAATGAAGGCAATGTCTTGGGTCATAAAATTTCTGAAAGAGGTATTGAAGTTGATAAAGCTAAAGTTGATGATATTCAAAAGATGCCGTGTCCCAAGGACATCAAAGGTATAAGAAGTTTCCTTGGTCATGCTGGATTTTATAGGAGGTTCATTAAGGACTTCTCCAAAATCTCCAGGCCTCTGACTAATCTCTTACAAAAAGATGTTCCTTTTGTCTTTGATGATGATTGTGTAGAAGCATTTGAAATACTTAAGAAAGCATTGATCTCTGCACCTATTGTCCAGCCTCCTGACTGGGATTTACCCTTTGAAATTATGTGCGATGCTAGTGATTATGTTGTAGGTGCTGTTCTAGGACAAAGAGTTGATAAGAAATTGAATGTTATCCAATATGCTAGCAAAACTCTAGACAGTTCCCAGAGAAATTATGCTACTACTGAGAAGGAGTTTTTAGCAGTCGTATTTGCTTGTTTTAAGTTTAGACCTTATATTGTTGATTCTAAGATAACTATTCACACTGATCATGCTGCTATTAAATATCTTATGGAAAAGAAAGACGCTAAACCTAGACTTATTAGATGGGTTCTCCTGCTACAAGAATTTGATTTGCATATTACTGATAGAAAGGAAGCTAAGAACCCCATTGCAGACAACTTGTCTAGGTTAGAGAATATTCTTGATGACACACTACCTATTGATGATAGCTTTCTTGATGAACAATTAGCTGTCATAAGTTCTTCTCCTACTGCTCCATGGATGCTGATTATGCTAATTACATTGTTGCTAAGTTTATACCACCTAGTTTCACATACCAGCAAAAGAAAAAGTTCTTTTATGATTTAAGACATTACTTCTGGGATGACCCACATCTTTATAAATAAGGAGTAGACGGTATTATTAGACGTTGTGTACCTGAGCATGAACAGGAATAGATCCTACACAAGTGTCACTCTGAAGCTTATGGAGGACACCACGCTAGAGATAGAACTGCACATAAGGTACTGCAATCTGGTTTTTCTTGGCCCACTCTCTCCAAGGATGCCCGTAAGTTTGTCTTATCTTGTGATGAATGCCAAAGAATTGGTAATATCAGTAGACGTCAAGAAATGCCTATGAACTATTCGCTTGTTATTGAACCATTTGATGTCTGGGGCTTTGATTATATGGGATCGTTTCCTTCCTCTAATGGGTATACACATATTTTAGTTGATGTTGATTACGTTACTAAGTGGGTAGAAGCTATTCCAACTAGTAGTGCTGATCACAACACCTCTACTAAGATGCTTAAAGAAGTTATTTTCCGAGGTCTGGAGTCCCTAGATACTTAATGACTGATGGTGGTTCACACCTTATTCATGGTGCTTTCCATGAAATGCTTGCTAAGTATGATGGTAATCATAGAATTGCATCCCCTTACCACCCACAGTCTAGTGGTCAAGTAGAACTAAGTAACAGAGAGCTGAAATTAATTTTGCAAAAGACTGTTAATAGGTCTAGAAAGAATTGGTCCAAGAAACTTGATGATGCATTATGGGCCTATAGAACTGCATATAAAAACCCCATGGTTATGTCTCCGTATAAAATGGTTTATGGGAAAGCATGTCACATACCCCTCGAACTAGAACATAAGGCATATTGGGCTATTAATGAGCTCAATTATGATTTCAAACTTGCTGGCGAGAAGAGGTTATTTGACATTAGCTCACTAGACAAATGGAGAACCCAAGCCTATGAGAATGCCAAGCTCTTTAAATAACAAGTTAAAAGATGGCATGACAAAAGGATACAAAAGCGCGAGTTTAACGTAGGAGATTATGTCTTGCTATACAACTCTCGTTTAAGATTTTTTGCGGGAAAACTTCTCTCTAAATGGGAAGGTACTTACGTTATCGAGGAGGTCTATCGTTCCGGTGCCACTAAAATCAACAACTTCGAAGGTACAAATCCGAAGGTAGTGAACGGTCAAAGAATCAAACTTTATATCTCAGGTAATCCTATAAATGTTGAAACCAAGGTTATTGAAACCGTAACCCCGGAGGAATACATAAGGGACACTTTCTAGAATGATTCAGACTCTGAAAAGGAAGAGGTATGTGGTACAGTAAGTAAACCGACTCCAAAACAGTTCTAATGGCAATTTTTCACTGTTTTGGAATATTTAGAAAAATTAGAAAAATAAGAGGCAGTCCGGGAAGGACACGAGGCGTCCACGAGGGTGGAGGGCGCGCCCTACCCCCCTGGGCGCCCCCAACCTCGTGGGCACCTTGTGTGCCTCCCGGACTCCGATTTCTTGCACATTACTTATTTTGGTCGGTAAAAATTCATTATATATTCTCCCGAAGGTTTTGACCACTGCACCACGCGAAAATCCTCTGTTTTTGTTTTGAGCTATTTCTGTCACAGATAAGAGCAAGATGTCTTCTCAAGAGTCAGTTGGGGAGAGTCGGGTGTCTCATCCAACACTTGGCCCACGAGCAAACAACGATGCTGACCACTTTGGGCTGTCAACGGAGGAAGAGATGGAAGCTAACGTGAAGAGGATAGATCCCATGGAGGAAGATCAAGAAGTTACTTCTCGGTTTCGAGCTGGATTCACGATGGGGGAACTACAGAGCTCAGCTATTCCAAACTCAGTCATCCCTACCAATGTCAGGTTTCTTTCTTATGTAAATATGAAAATGAGTGTTACCTGTTCTCCCGCAGCTATGCAACATCCTTGGGTGCAAGCAGATTTAACCGTCACAGGCAAAGCTCCGCAAGGAAATTATGGACCTTAAGCAGCAAGCTAACACGATCTAGGAGGATAATCGTATCCTGAGGGGTATCATTGCCAAGAATATCACATCACACCTCCGAAGAAACAGACATAATCATATGGGTATGGGCACTCCCCTTGGCAACTGCCAAGCTTGGGGGAGGTGCCCCGGTATCGTATCACCATCACACTACTATACCGTTTTTCTTAGTTCGATCCTTTTGGTAATATCTTGGTCTAGTAGAATAAAGTTTAGTATGATCTAGTTGTGAGCTTTGCTTTATGATCTTTATCTTTCTAATTGAGTCCGTGAGCTATATATAATAAAGATTAGTTTTGAGTCAAGGGCTTGATTTTCTCGCTATAGTCATGAGAGAATAAAAGAAAATATAAAAAGTATCCAAGAGATCAAATTGATCTTATGGAAGGTAATGACTTCACATATAAAGAGTATGATGAATAAAAGCTATTGAGAGTTGACAAACCTAGTTTTGGTCGTCCTTGCAATTAATAGGAAGTAATAAAGAAAGAGAAGTTTTCACATACACATATACTATCTTGGGCATCTTCTATGATTGTGAGCACTCATTAAAGCTAAAGAGTTAATGTTGGACAAGGAAGACAACATAATGGGTTATGTCTTCTTATATCCGAAATAAAGTATATTGTCATGGATCATCAAACATGTTGAGCTTGCCTTTCTCCTTCATGCTAGCCAAACTTCTTGCACCAAGTAGAGATACTACTTGTGCTTCCATACATCCTTAAACCCCGTTTTGCCATGAGATTCCACCATACCTACCTATGGATTGAGTAAGATCCTCCAAGTAAGTTGTCATTGTTGGAACCCTCTAAAATATGTATGATCTATTAGTGTGGAGAAAATAAGCATTATACGATCTTGTGATACGGAAGTAATAAAAGCGTCAGACTGCATAATAAAGGTCCCTATCACAAGTGGCAATATAAAGTGACGTTCTTTTGCGCTAGATTTTATACATCCAACCACAAAAGCACATGCCACCTCTGCTTCCCTCTGTGAAGGGCCTATCTTTTGTTCTTACTTTATAAGAGTCATAGTGGTCTTCACCTTTTCTTTTTACATTTTATCCTTTGGCAAGCACGTTGTGTTGGAAAGATCTTGACATATATACCCACTTGGATGTAAGTTATCATAATCTATTACTGTTGACATTACCCTTGTGGTAAAAGGTTGGGAGGCAACACTATAAGCCCATATCTTTCTCTGTATTCGATTAAAACTCCATACCCATAAGTATTGCGTGAGTGTGAGCAATTGTGAAAGACTAAATGATAGTTGAGTATGTGGACCTGCTGAAAAGCTCTTATATGGACTCTTTCCGATGTTATGATAAATTGCAATTGCTTCAATGACCGAGATCATAGTTTGTTGGTTTTCAATGAAGTTTCTGATTCATACTTGACATTGTGAATAGATTGTTACTTTAGCATAAGAGTCATATGACAATATATATATATATATATAT
>LR738710.1:619633821-619714923 GCA_902687465.1 Secale cereale | reverse complement strand
TGAAAAATGCAAAAAAAAAAGCGGAATCTCAAAAAAAAAATTGTTACCAAAACAACACAAAAAGAGTAATGCGGTTCACTTCGTGATCAAAAAACAAAACACACATCGAAAAGCAGCTCACTTCTCAAACACTTCTCAACGCGCGCAAAAAACAACACAAAAAGAGTAATGCGGTTCACTTCGTGATCAAAAAACAAAACACACATCGGAAAGCAGCTCACTTCTCAAACACTTCTCAACGCGCTGCAGTTCGTAGTCAGCCGCACGATTTTCAAATTTAACTAAAAACCGTAACGAATCTCAAAAACATTTCAACATATGAAAGTTGCGCCTCGTTCGTAGCTTTCCAACGGTATATTACACGCCTTGTTCCGACAAACGGTTAAAAAACTAGAGTGAAAACAGTACCGAAAATTTGAAAAAAATTCGAAAAAAACAATTCCGCGATTTAATAAATTCAAAACTGCTCTTAAACCGTAGCGAATTAGAAAAAAATAGATACGAAAAAGATGCGTGGCGACGATACCTTTCCGACGGTGTATCATATGTTTCGTTCCGATGAGCGGTTTAGAAAAAACACCAAAAAACGCTCGCTGCTATTCGTTGTGAGCCGCACGATTTTCGAAACTGCTCTTAAACTATGATGAATTTGGAAAAGTGTTCAACATGGCGAATATGCGTCTACTCCATAGCTTTTCAACGGTATATTACACGCATAATTCCGATAAACGGTTAAAAAACTAGAGCAAAAAAGGTACCGAAAAAACAACACGTACAGTTTTTTCAACATGAAGTTCGCTGGTCTCTGTGGTGCGGTGCGTTTAGCTCTCCAATGCAATTTTGCAATGCAGTTCGGAAGTGTTATGAGAATATATATATCAGCCGGTCTATTCTCATAACACTTCCGAACTGCTTTGTGTTACTGGATTGGGAAGCTATGCGCACTGCACAGATACTGCAATTAAACTTCATGTTTGAAAAAACTGTACGTGTTGTTTTTTCGGTATCTTTTTTGCTCTATTTTTTAACCGTTTATCGGAATTATGCGTGTAATATACCGTTGAAAAGCTATGGAGTAGACGCAACTTCGCCATGTTGAACACTTTTCAAAATTCATCATAGTTTAAAAGCAGTTTCGAAAATTGTGCGGCTCACAACGAATGACAGCGAGCGTTTTTTTGCGTTTTTTTCTAAACCGCTCGTTGGAATGAAACATATGATACACCGTTGGAAAGGTATCGTCGGTGCGCATCTTTTTCATATCTATTATTTTTTCTAATTCGCTACGGTTTAAGAGCAGTTTTGAATTTACTAAATCGTGGAATTGTGTTTTTCGAAGTTTTTCAAATTTTCGGTACGGTTTTCACTCCAGTTTTCTAACCGTTTGTCGAAACAAGGCGTGTAATATACCGTTGGAAATCTACGAACGAGGCGCAACTTTCATATGTTGAAATGTTTTCGAGATTCCTTACGGTTTTTGGTTAATTTTGAAAATCGTGCGGCTGACTACGAAGGGCAGTGGCCGTTTTTCGTGAAATTTTTACAAAACGTTGGTCGAAATGATACACCGTTGGAAAGATATCGTCGAGACGCTACTTTTTCATGTAGAACACCCCCTCTAATTCATTACGGTTTAAGAGCAGTTTTGAAATTACAAAAACGCGGAAACTCTGTTTTTCGCGACACCCAAATCGACGCGTTTTTTGGCACTTCCGAACTGCACAGATACTGCAACACAGAGACCAGTGAACTGCATGTTTGAAAAAATTGTACGTGTTGTTTTTTTGGTACCTTTTTTGCTCTAGTTTTTTAACCGTTTATCGGAATTATGCGTGTAATATACCGTTGAAAAGCTATGGAGTAGATGCAACTTCGCCATGTTGAACAATTTTAGAGATTCCGCACGGTTTAAGAACAGTTTTGAAAACAGTGCGACCGATGAATAATGGCAGCGAGCGTTTTTTTGCGTGTTTGAAAAGCTATGGAGTAGACGCAACTTCGCCATGTTGAACACTTTTTCGAGATTCCGCACGGTTTAAGAGCAGTTTTGAAAACGGTGCGACCGACGAATAATGGCAGCGAGCGGTTTTTTGCGCTTCCGAACAGCACATATATTGCACACAGACACCAGTGAACTGCATGTTTGAAAAAACTGTATGTGTTGTTTTTTCGGTACCTTTTTTGCTCTAGTTTTTTAACCGTTTATCGAAATTATGCGTGTAATATACCGTTGAAAAGCTATGGAGTATACGCAACTTCGGCATGTTGAAAACTTTTCGAGATTCCGCACGGTATAAGAGCAGTTTTGAAAACGGTGAACTGCATGTTTGAAAAAACTGTACGTATTGTTTTTTCGGTACCCTTTTTGCTCTAGTTTTTTAACCGTTTATCGGAATTATGCGTGTAATATACCGTTGAAAAGCTATGGAGTAGACGCAACTTTGCCGTGTTGTACACTTTTCGAGATTCCACGCGGTTTAAGAGCAGTTTTGAAAACAGTTAACTGCATGTTCGAAAAAACTGTACGTGTTGTTTTTTCGGTACCTTTTTTGCTCTAGTTTTTAACTGTTTATCGGAATTATGCGTGTAATATACCGTTGAAAAGCTATGAAGTAGACGCAACTTCGCCATGTTGAACACTTTTCGAGATTCCGCACGGTTTAAGAGCAGTTTTGAAAACGGTGAACTGCATGTTTGAAAAAACTGTGTTGTTTTTTCGGTACCTTTTTTGCTCTAGTTTTCTAACCGTTTATCGGAATTATGCGTGTAATATACCGTTGAAAAGCTATGGGGTAGACGCAACTTCGCCATGTTGAACACTTTTCGAGATTCCGCACGGTTTAAGAGCAGTTTTGAAAATGGTGCGACCCACGAATAATGGCAGCAAGCGTTTTTTTTGCGCTTCCGAACTGCACAAGAAAACCGCACTGCATCAGGGTAGGAGCCGGCGCGACGGTGCTGGGGCAAGGAGGCGGGGCGGCAGCGCGGGGGTAGGAGGCGGGGCAGTGGTTGCTGTCCTCGGGGCGCTCCGCGCTAGAAACCTATTTAAGTGGGGGTGTTATGAGAATAAGGTTTTTGTTATGAGAATAAGGTCTTAAGAGGTGTTATGAGAATAGACCCACCCTATATATATATATATTGTGCTATTATAAGAATGATCATGATGCCTTCATGTCCGTATTTTATTTTTATCGACACCGCTATCTGTAAACATGTGGACATATTTTTCGATATTAGCTTTCGCTTGAGGACAAGCGAGGTCTAAGCTTGAGGGAGTTGATACGTTCATTTTGCATCATGCTTTTATGTTGATATTTATTGCACTATGGGTTGTTATTGCACGTTTTGTCACATTACTTATGCCTTTTTCTCTCTTATTTTACAAGGTTTACATGAAGAGGGAGAATGCCGGCAGCTGGAATTCTGGGATGAAAAGGAGCAAACATTGGAGACCTATTCTACACAACTCAAAAAGCCCCGAAACTCCACGAAACACCATTTCAGAAATTATAAAAAATATCTGGCAAAAGAGATACGAGAGGGGGGCCACCTATTGTACACAAGGGTGGGGCGGGCACGCCCCCTGCATCGTGGGCCACCTGGTGACTCCCCGATGCCCATCTTCTCCTATATCAGGTGTTTTGACTAGGAAAAAAAATCATTAGGAGGCTTTCGGGACAAAGCACCACCGTCTCGAGGCGGAACCTTGGCGGAACCAATCTAGGGCTCCGAGAGAGCTGTTCTGCCGGGGACACTTCCCTCCGGGAGGGGGAAATCATCGCCATCGTCATCACCAAGAACTCTCCCATCTTCGAGAGGGTTATCTTCATCAACATCTTCACCAACACCATCTCCTCTCAAACCTTAGTTGATCTCTTGTATCCAATCTTTCTACCAAAACCTCAGATTGGTAGATGTAGGTTGCTAGTAGTCTTGATTACTCCTTGTAGTTGCTACTAGTTTGTTTACTTGGTGGAAGATTGATAACCCACTAGTGTAGGGGATCGCAACAATTTTCGAGGGTAAAGTGTTCAACCCAAATTTATTGATTCGACACAAGGGGAGCCAAACAATACTCTTTAGTATTAGTAGCTGAGTTGTCAATTCAACCACACCTGGAAACTTAGTATCTACAGCAAGGTAATTTAGGAGCAAAGTAATATAGAAATAGTGGTAACAGCAATAAAAGTAGCGATAGTGTTTTTGTAGTTTTTGTAATAGAAGCAGCGGAAAAGTAAATAAGAAACAAGCAATATGTGAAAAGCTCGTAGGCATTGGATCGGTGATGGATAATTATGTCGGATGTGATTCCTCATGTAATAGTTATAACCTAGGGTGACACAGAACTAGCTCCAGTTCATCAATGTAATGTAGGCATGTATTCCGAATATAGTCATACGTGCTTATGGAAAAGAACTTGCATGACATCTTTTGTCCTACCCTCCCGTGGCAGCGGGGTCCTAATGGAAACTAAGGGATATTAAGGCCTCCTTTAATAGAGTACTGAACCAAAGCATTAACACATAGTGAATACATGAACTCCTCAAACTACGGTCATCATCGGGACGGGTCCCGATTATTGTCACTTCGGGGTTGCCAGATCATAACACATAGTAGGTGACTATTGATACGTCTCCAACGTATCTATATTTTTTGATTGTTCCATGCTATTATTTATGATGTTTTGGATGTTTAATGGGCTTTATTATACATTCTCATATTATTTTTGGGACTAACCTACTAACCCAAAGGCCCAATCCAGATTGCTGGTTTTTCGCCTTTTTAGGGTCTTATAAAAAAGGAATATCAAACGGAGTCCAAATGGAATGAAACCTTCGGGAGAGATATTTTTGGAGCAAAATACAAACGGGAGAATTGAGAACCAGGGAGTAGGGCTGACGTGGCGTCCACGAAGGTGGGGGCGCCCCCCCCCCCTATAGGGCGCACTCCCTGCCTCGTGGCCACCCCGTCTGGCCCCCAGTGCCCCCTCCTTCCTCCTATATATACCTACGTACCCCGAAACTATCAGAACAACAGAGAAAACCCTAGTTCCACTGCACCAACCTTCTGTTCCCATGAGATCCCATCTTGGGGTCTGTTCCTGAGCTCCGGCGGAGGGGGGATCTACCACGGAGTGCTTCTACATCATCATCATCGCCTCACCATGAGTTGTGAGTAGTTTACCACAGACCTTCGGGTCCATAGGTAGTATCCAGATGGCTTCTTCTCTCTCTTTGGATCTCAATACCAAGTTACCTCGATCTTCGAGGAGATCTATTTGATGTAATCTCTTTTTGCGATGTGTTTGTCGAGATCCGATGATTTGTGGGTTTATGATCAAGATTATCTATGAGAAATATTTGGTTCTTTTCTGAACTCTTTATGTATGATTATAATATCCTTGCAAGTCTCTTCAAATTATTGGTTTGGTTTGGCCTACTAGATCTGTAGTTCTTGCAATGGGAGAAGTGCTTGGCTTTGAGTTCAATCTTGCGGTGTCCTTTCCCAGTGACAGTAGGGGCAGCAAGGCACTTATTGTTTTGTTTCCATCGAGGATAAAAAGATGAGGTTTATATCACTATGTTTGAGTTTATCCCTCTACATCATGTCATCTTGCTTAAGGCGTTACTCCGTTCTTATGAACTTAATACTCTAGATGCATGCTGGATAGGGGTCGATGTGTGGAGTAATAGTAGTAGATGCAGAATCGTTTCGGTCTACTTGTTTCGGACGTGATGCCTATATATAATGATCATGCCTAGATAGTCTCATAATTATTCGCTTTTCTTTCAATTGCTCGACAGTAATTTGTTTACTCACCGTAGAATATCGCTATCATGAGAGAAGCCACTAGAGAACACTATGGCCCCCGGGTCTATTCTCAACATATCAATCTACAATCTACTTTACTTTTCCGCTTTTACTTTCTATTCTTATATCCAAAAATACCAAAAATATCAAACTATCATCTCTATCAGATCTCACTTTCGTAAGTGACCGTAAAGGGATTGACAACCCCTTATCGCGTTGGCTCCGAAGTTCTTATTTGTTTGTGCAGGTGTGAGGGACTCGCGCGTGGTCTCCTACTGGATTGATACCTTGGTTCTCAAAAACTTAGGGAAATACTTACGCTACTCTGCTGCATCACCCTTTCCTCTTCGAGGGAATACAACGCAAACTCGAGAAGTAGAAAGAAGAATTTCTGGCGCTGTTGCCGGGGAGGCTTACGCAAAAGTCATATACCAAGTACCTTTCACAAACCCTTATCCTTCGCATTACATTTATTTGCCTCCCGTTTTCCTCTCCCCCACTTCACCCTTGCCGTTTTAGTTGCCCTTCTTTTGCCATGTTTTTGTCGTTCGCTTGCTTCTTGTTTGCTTGTGTGTTGCTTGCTTGCTTGTTATCATGTCTAGCACACCTATCATTATCAATACTCCCGAGAGTGAGGTTCTCAATTTTAAACAAAGGGAGTAAGAAAACTTAAAAGATGCCTGGTGTAGAATTTGCAATGCTCAAAATAGATCTACTAGGCAGCTTTCCACTTCCGTGCTTCTTCGCAATTTTTATATTGGCATTACTCCATGGAATAGGCTTGTTCTTGACACCTTTACCGGAGAAAATTTCTTGGGGAGTCATACTCTTGATTCTTATAATGCCTTGATAGAGTTATTCGGGCAACCGTCTACCCCGGAAGAGACTCAAGTTTTTGAGAAAATTAGTGAAGTAACAAAAATATTACAAAAGTCTCTTGAACCTCTTAAGAATGTTAGTGGAAATCTCCACCGCATGAATATGTTGATTACCCTTTGCAATAAGAGGTTGGATTCGTTAGATCTAAATATTTCTGAATATGAAGGGAAATGTAATGAACCTCCCAGATTCGAACTTGATACCACGAAAAAGGTAAAAACCAAAGATGGTAATACCTAGATCTATCCTTGTATCGTGCCTAGCTAGGGGCGTACAACGATAGCGCTTGTTGGGAGGCAACCCAATTTTATATTTTTTGTTTTTGCTTCTGTTCAGGAATAAATATTGCATCTAGCTTCTGTTTGGATGTGGTTTTCTGTTTTAATTAGTGTTTGTGCCAAGTAGAACCTTTGGGAAGACTTGTGTGAAGTTTATATGATCGTGTTGGGAAAAACAGAATCGTTAGCGCTCGCTAGAATGGTCACCAGATTTTACCAGAGCGTGCTATTTAGTTGATTCTTTTTGAAGATGATTAATAGAAAAATTCTTCACATTTACCAATTTATTTTAATTTTTTGCAGTTACAGAAGTATGCGAAAACTGCAGATTACTACAGACTGTTCTGTTTTTGACATATTCTGTTTTTCGTGTGTTGTTTGCTTATTTCAATGCATCTATGAGTAGTATTGGGAAGTATGAATCATAGAGAAGTTGGAATACAGTACGTTTAACACCAATATAAACAAAGAATGAGTTCATTGTAGTACCTTTGAGTAGTGGCTTTTTCTTATACTAACGGAGCTCACGAGATTTTTGTCTAAGTTTTGTGTTGTGAAGTTTTCAAGTTTTGAGTATTGCTTTGATGGACTATGGAACAAAGAGTGGCAAGAGCCTAATCTTTGGGATGCCCAAGGCACCCAAGGTAAAATTCAGGGACAACCAAAAGCCTAATCTTGGGGATGCCCCGGGAAGGCATCCCCTCTTTCGTCTTCATCCATCGGTAACTATACTCGGAGCTATATTTTTATTCACCAAATGATATGTGTTCTACTTGGAGCATCTTGTATAATTTGAGTCTTTGCTTGTTAGTTTTCCAAAATCATCCTTGCTGGACACACCTATTTGATAGAGTTAAATATAGCCTAGGAATTGATAGAACACTCTATGTGCTTCACTTATATCTTCTGAGTTGAATAGTTTTTGCTCTAGTGCTTCATTTATATCTTGTAGAGCACGGTGGTGATTATATTTTGTAGAAATTGTTGATCTCTCATTCTTCACTTATATACTTTTGAGAGTCTATTAAAATAGCATGGTAATGTGCTTTGGCTATAAAAGTAGCCTTCACATGATAGACATCCAATATCAATGTAGTAAAAACTTTCACACTAAGTGCATAGAATATGATGAGAAGTTGGATGCTTGATAATTGTTTTGAGATATGAGGATAGTGATATTAGAGTCATGCTAGTGGAGTTATTATGAAATTGAAAAATGCTTGTGTTAAGGTTAGTGATTCCCGTAGCATGCACATATGGTGAACCGCTATGTCACGAAGTTAGAGCATGAGGTATTTGTAAAGTGTCAACCTTTGTGTGGAGGTCGGGGGCGCGCGATGGTTAACTCCTACCAACCTCCCCCTAGGAGCATGCGTTGATTGCTTTGTTTTGATGACTTGTAAATTTTTGCAATAAGTATATGAGTTCTTATGACTAATGTTGAGTCCATGGATTATACGCACTCTCACCCTTCCACCATTGCTAGCCTCTCTTGTGCCGCGCAACCTTCGCCGGTACCGTACACCCACTATATATCCTTCCTCAAAACAGGCACCATATATTTTCCTCAAAACAGCCACCATATACACCTATCATGGTATTTCCATAGCCATTCCGAGATATATTGCCATGCAACTTTCCATCGTTCCGTTCATATGACACGCTTCATAATTGTCATATTGCCATGCATGATCATGTAGTTGACATCGTATTTGTGGCAAAGCCACCATGCATAATTTTTCATACATGTCACTCTTGATTCATTGCATATCCCGGTACACCATGGGAGGCATTCATATATAGTCATACTTGTTCTAGTATCGAGTTGTAATTCAATATAAGTGTGATGATCATCATTATTAAAGCATTGTCCCATGTGAGAAAAGGCCAAAAAAACAGATGGCCCAAAAAATAGAGAGGGGCTAAATAAAAAGAGAGAGAGACAGAAAGCCCCTCCAAAAAATGAGAGAAAAGAGAGAAGGGGCAATTGCTACTATCTTTTTCCACACTTGTGCTTCAAAGTAGCACCATGTTCTTCATGATAGAGAGTCTCATATTTAGTCGCTTTCATATACTAGTGGGAATTTTCATTATAGAACTTGGCTTTTATATTCCAACGACGGGCTTCCTCAAATGCCCTAGGTCTTCGTGAGCAAGTAATTTGGATGCACACCCACTAGTTTCTTTTGTTGAGCTTTCATACATATGTAGCTCTAGTGCATCCGTTGCATGGCAATCCCTACTCACTCACATTGATATCTATTGATGGGCATCTCCATAGCCTGTTGATACGCCTAGTTGATGTGAGACTATCTCCCTCCTTTTTGTCTTCTCCACAACCACCTCTCTATTCCACATAGTGCTATGTCCATGGCTCACGCTCATGTATTGCGTGAAAGTTGAAAGGGTTGCAAGAATAGAGTATGAGAACAAGTGCTTGGCTGAAATCGGGGTTGTGCATGATATGCATATTTTGTGTGATGAAGAGGGAGCATAGCGAGACTATATGATTTTGTAGGGATAACTTTCTTTAGCCATAGTATTTTGAGAAGACATGATTGCTTTGTTAGTATGCATGAAGTATTATTATTTCTTATGTCAATATAGACTTTTGTCTTGAATCTTTCAGATCTGAACATTCATGTCACAATTAAGAGAATTACATTGAAAAACTATGTTGGTTAGCATTCCACATCAAAAATTCTGTTTTTATCATTTACCTACTCGAGGACGACAAGGAATTAAGCTTGGGGATCCTTGACACGTCTCCAACGTATCTATAATTTATGATTGTTCCATGCTATTATTTATGATGTTGTGCATGTTTAATGGGCTTTGGTATACACGTTCATATTATTTTTGGGACTAACCTACTAACCCAAAGGCCCAATCCAGATTGCTATTTTTTTTGCCTGTTTTAGGGTTTTACAGGAAAGGAATATCAAACGGAGTCCAAACGGAATGAAACCTTCGGGAGAGATATTTTTGGAGCAAAATACGCACGGAGACTTGAGAACCACGGAGTAGGGCTGACGTGGCGTCCACGAGGGTGGGGGGGGTGCCCCCCCTATATGGCGCGCCCCCTGCTTGGTGGGCACCCTGTCTGGCCCCCAGTGCCCTCCTTCCTCCTATATATACCTACGTACCCCGAAACAATCAGAACAGTAGAGAAAACCCTTGCTCCACCGCCGCAACCTTCTGTTCCTGTGAGATCCCATCTTGGTGCCTGTTCCGGAGCTCCGCCAGAGGGGGGATCTACCACGGAGTGCTTCTACATCATCATCATCGCCTCACCATGAGTTGTGAGTAGTTTACCACAGACCTTCGGGTCAATAGCTAGTATCTAGATGGCTTCTTCTCTCTCTTTGGATCTCAATACCAAGTTCTCCTCGGTCTTCGAGGAGATCTATTCGATGTAATCTCTTTTTGCGATGAGTTTGTTGAGATCCGATGAATTGTGGGTTTATGATCAAGATTATCTATGAGAAATATTTGGTTCTTTTCTGAACTCTTTATGTATGATTATAATAGCCTTGCAAGTCTCTTCGAATTATTGGTTTGGTTTGGCCTACTAGATATGTACTTCTTGCAATGGGAGAAGTGCTTGGCTTTGGGTTCAATCTTGCGGTGTTCTTTCCCAGTGACAGTAGGGGCAGCAAGGCACGTATTGTATTGTTGACATGGAGGATAAAAAGATGGGGTTTATATCACTATGTTTGAGTTTATCCCTCTACATCATGTCATCTTGCTTAAGGTGTTACTCCGTTCTTATGAACTTAATACTCCAGATGCATGCTCGATAGCGGTCGATATGTCGAGTAATATTAGTAGATGCAGAATCGTTTTGGTCTACTTGTCTCAGACGTGATGCCTATATATAATGATCATGCCTAGATAGTTTCATAATTATTCGCTTTTCTATCAATTGCTCGACAGTAATTTGTTTACCCGCCGTAGAATATCGCTATCATGAGAGAAGCCACTAGAGAACACTATGGCCCCCGCGTCTATTCTCAACATATCAATCTACAATCTACTTTACTTTTCCGCTTTTACTTTCCGTTCTTATATCCAAAAATACCAAAAATATCAAACTATCATCTCTATCAGATCTCACTTTCGTAAGTGACCGTAAAGGGATTAACAACCCCTTATCGCGTTGGCTGCGAAGTTCTTATTTGTTTGTGCAGGTGCGAGGGACTCGCGCGTGGTCTCCTACTGGATTGATACCTTGGTTCTCAAAAACTGAGGGAAATACTTACGCTACTGTGCTGCATCACCCTTTCCTCTTCAAGGGAATACAACGCAAGCTCGAGAAGTAGCAACTATTGACTTGCAAGATAGGATCAAGAACACACATATATTCATGAAAACATAATAGGTTAAGATCTGAAATCATGGCACTCGGGCCCTAGTGACATGCATTAAGCATGGCAAAGTCATAGCAACATCGATCTTAGAACATAATGGATACTGTGGATCAAACCCTAATAAAACTAACTCGATTACATGGTAAATCTCATCCAACCCATCATCGTCCAGCAAGCCTACGATGGTATTACTCACGCACGGCGGTGAGCATCATGGAATTGGTGATGGAGGAAGGTTGATGATGACGATGGCAACGATTTCCCCTCTCAGGAGCCCCGAACGGACTCCAAATCAGCCCTCCCGAGAGAGATTAGGGCTTGGCGGCGGCCCCGTATCGTAAAACGAGATAATTCTTCCTCTCTGATTTTTTTCTCCCCGAATGTGAATATATGGAGTCAGGGGATACGTCAGTGGGGAAATAGGGGGCCCACAAGGCAAGGGGCGCGCCTCCCACCCTCGTGGATAGGGTGTGGCGCCCCTGGCTTGGTTTTTTGAGCAGATATTTTTTATATATTCTAAAATAATTCTTAGTTGAATTTCAGGTCATTCCAAGAACTTTTATTTCTGCACAAAAATAACACCACGGCAATTCTGCTAAAAACATCGTTAGTCCGGGTTAGTTCCATTCAAATCATGCAAGTTAGAGTCCAAAACAAGGGCAAAAGTGTTTGGAAAAGTAGATACGCTGGAGACGTATCACCTCCCCCAAGCTTAAACCTTTGCTTGTCCTCAAGAAATTCAGATGATAAACTGAAAGTGATAAAGAAAAACTTTGAAAAACTCTGTTTGCTCTTGTTGTTGTAAATGTGTAAAGCCAGCATTCAAGTTTTCAGCAAAGATCATGAACTAACCACATTCACAATAACTTTCAGGTCTCATGTCTACGCATATCAATGGCATAATGAACTAGCGAGCAATAATAATAAACCGCGGATGACAACACTTTCTCAAAACAATCATAATATGATATAACAAGATGGTATCTCGCTAGCCCTTTCTGAGACCGCAAAACATAAATGCAGAGCACCTTTAAAGATCAAGAACTGGCTAGACATAGTAATTCATGGTAAAAGAGATCCAGTCATAATCATACTCAATGCAAATTAATAGCAATACATGGAAATGACAGCGGTGCTCTCGAACTGGTGCTCTTTGATAAGAGGATGATGACTCAACATAGAAGTAAATAGATAGGCCCTTCGCAAAGGGAAGCAGGGCTTTGTAGAGGTGCCAGAGCTCGATTTTTAAATAGAGGTGAATAATATTTTGAGCTGTATACTCTCATTGTCAACATAACAACCAAGAATCTCGATATCTTCCATGCTACACACATTATAGGCGGTTCCCAAACAGAATGGTAAAGTTTATACTCCCCCAACCACCAACAAGCACACTCCACGGCTTCCCCGAAACAACGGGTACCGTTCAAACCAGCAACAGCCCTAGGGGAGTTTTTTTAATTATTATGATTTGAGCATGGGACAGGGCATCCCGGTTACCAGCCATTTTCTCATGAATGATGAGCGGAGTCCACTCATCATGAGAATAACCCACCTAGCATGGAAGATATAGACAGCCCTAGTTGATACAAGAGCTGTTCGAGTATACAAAACATAATTTCATTTGATGGTTTAGAGTTTGGCACATACAAATTTACTTGGAACGGCGGGTAGATACCGCATATAGGAAGGTATGGTCGACTCATATGGAATAACTTTGGGGTTTATGGAAGTGGATGCACAAGTAGTATTCCCGCTTAGTACAAGTGAAGGCTAGAAAGAGACTGGGAAGCGACCAGCTAGAGAGCGACAACAGTCATGAACATGCATTAAAATTAATCAACAATGAGTGCAAGCATGTGTAGGATATAAATCACCATGAACATAAATATCGTGGAGGCTATGTTGATTTTGTTTCAACTACATGCGTGAACATGTGCCAAGTCAGACCACTTGAATCGTTCAAAGGAGGATACCACCCTATCATACCACATCACAACCATTTTAATATCATGTTGGCACGCAAGATAGACCATTATAAACAATTAGCTAATTAAGCATGGCGTGACCAGCTAAGATCTCTCATTGTCAGTGCAAGCATGTTTCATTCATAATAAGCTGAATCAGGAACGATGAACTGTCATATTTACAAAAACAAGAGAGGTCGAGTTCGTACCAGCTTTTCTCATCTCAATCAATTCATCATATATCATCATTATTTCCATTCACTCGCACGACCGAATGGTGTGGATAATAATAATAGTGCACGTGCATTGGACTAAGCTGGAATCTGCAAGCATTTAATACAAGGGATAAGACAAGGTAATATGGCTCAAGGTTAAATCAAC
The DNA here is from genome assembly GCA_902687465.1 of Secale cereale. Taxonomy (NCBI): domain Eukaryota; kingdom Viridiplantae; phylum Streptophyta; class Magnoliopsida; order Poales; family Poaceae; genus Secale; species Secale cereale. The sequence continues at coordinate 619,701,237 of LR738710.1, read as the reverse complement.
AATAGAGCATATGAGAGCCACTAAACATTTTCATCATGGTCTTCTCCTCTTGACCCCCAAAAGAAAGAAAAGAAACTATTTACACGAGAAAGCTCCCAACAAGCAAAAGAAGAACGAGAAATCTTTTTGGGTTTTCTTTTAATTACTACTACTACAGGCATGGAAAGTAAACTAGCTAAAAGCTACAACTATTTTTTTCTTAAGGTTTTTCTAACACACAAGAAAAAGACTAAGAAAAGAATTGAAACTAGCATGGATAATACAATGAAAGAGTGTGAGCACCGACCACTAGAATAAGTGTGTGAACATGAATGTAATGTCGGTGAGAAACACGTACTCCCCCAAGCTTAGGCTTTTGGCCTAAGTTGGTCTATAGCCACGGATCGAAGCTACTTTCTCTGGTGTACTGAGGAACGTCCTCTGGGTGCCACTGGTTGGCAATCTCATCCTGATCCCACCCATAAACAGACAGCCGGTAAGGGTCAAGTGGTGGCTCTGGCTCTGAAACTTGTGCCTGGCTCTGGTATTTGTAGAAGCCATCTGACGAAACGAGGTATATGCCTGAAAATAGATCAAACAAAGATGGTGCAAGCAAGGTAATAATCTCACAATATTTTTCATCAAACCTCAATTTATACTTAAGCAACTTCCACTTGTCTTTAACAATAAAATCATGTGCTATCATACTCTTACAATCTAGATAAGTAGGGGCCGTCAATTTTTCTTCCTTCTCATGATGCCTAATAGGTATTCTAAAGTGTTCAGCAAGGCGGGAAGCAAAGATGCCCCCAAAGACGGGACCTTTTGTGTGGTTCAAACTTAATTGTTTAGCAACGACGGCAGCCAAGCTAAAAGTTGTGTATCGAAACAAAGAATGGTGCAAAATGACAATATCAGGGGCACTAAGATTCCCACTGTTCCCGCGACCAATTAAGCATCTACTAGCAAGTATAGCAAAGTAGCGTAGAACAGGAAAATGTATACTAGTTATTCTTGCCCCTAAAACTTGCCTAGTTTCCCCTACAACTATCGTATCAATAAACCCCTCAACATCCTTGCGATGGCGTTCCTCAAGACTACCAGTAAAAGGTATCTTACATACTTGACAAAAATCATAGAACGCCATCTCCTTAAACTCATCATATAAACGAAACTCCACTGAAGATGGTGATTTCTTAGCATGAAAATGAAAGTTTTGCATGAAAATATTAGTGAGCAAGAGATACTGTTCACGCTGGTCGTGGAGGAAGTCGGTGAGGCCTGCATTATCCGCCAAATAATAAAAGTCTCTATAAATCCCGGCGGCTTCCAAGATCTCATTACATGGCCATTCACACGGCCGAACTTCCGTAGTGCGAGGAAGATTATATTTGGGCTTCTTATTCTCTTCCTTTTGCTTATCCTCTGAACTTTTACTAGAAGAGCCTCTCAACAATCGCCTTATCATTTTCCCCCTCTGAAAATTTCTGAAATTTTTAGTAACTCAAAATAAAAGTGAACCAAACTCAACAAGATTGATAGCAACAACACCTACAAGTGCCTAGAGACTATATCATGCATTAGAACTACTTGGGACCAAAGAAATTTAACATGCAAGCTCAAGAACAAGGTCACCACAGCAGCAAAAATTTGCAATAGAACAAAAACTAATTCGACCAATGAAGGAGTCACATACCAAGGAACAACCTCCCCAAACAGTTTTGTGAATGGAGCTTTGAGCAAGGATATCGAAAATGGCAACAAGATGAGCTAGAACTCGTGCTTAAGCTGGATAGTGATTTTTTTGGGAGGAAGAAGGAGTGTGTGGGTGCAGGAATAAGTGGAGGGGGGCCACATGGGGCCCACGAGGCAGGGGGCGCTCCTAGTGAGGGTGGGCGCGCCCTGGACCCTCGTGGCCAGGTGCTGGCTCCCCCTGGTGTGTTCTCAGTGCCAAATATTCTCAAATATTCTAGAAAAAATCATACTTCATTTTCAAGGTATTTGGAGAACTTTTATTTTCGGGGTATTTTTTATTGCACGGATAAGTATGGAAACAAACATAAACTACTATTTTTGCTTTATTTAACCTAATTAACAAAAAGTAAAAGGAGGGTACAAAAGGTTGTGCTATCTAGATTCACCCATCTCATGTTCATCCAAAGGAATCCATTAACAAGGTTGATCAAGTCTTGTTAATAAACTCTTTCCGATAACATGAAACCGGAGAATTTTTGAATAACACTAGGTTACCTCAATGGGGATATGTATGTCCCCAACAATAAGAATATCATATGTCTTCTTGACAGTAGGAAGAGGAAATTCAAAACCTCCAATAGTAATAGTTGAAAATTTTCCAATAGAATTGATAGTGTGGACCTGAGGTTGTTTCCTCGAAAAGTGTATCGTATGGTATTAGCATTGACATGAAAAGTGACATTACCTTTGTTGCAATCAATAATAGCCCCTGCACTATTCAAAAAGGTTCTACCAAGGATAATAGACATACTATCGTCCTCGGGAATATCAAGGATAACAAAGGCCGTTAAAATAGTAACATTTGCAACCACAACAGGAACATCCTCACAAATACCGACAGGTATAGCAGTTGATTTATCGGCCATTTGCAAATATATTTCAGTAGGTGTCAACTTACTCAAGTCAAGTCTACGATATAAATAAAGAGGCATAACACTAACACCGGCCCCAAGATCACATAAAGCAATTTTAACATAGTTTCTCTTAATGGAGCAAGGTATAGTAGGTACTCCTGGATATCCTAGTTTCTTAGGTATTCCACCCTTCAAAGTGTAATTGACAAGCATTGTGAAAATTTCAACTTCATGTATCTTTCTTTTATTGGTAGTAATATCTTTCATATACTTAGCATAAGGATTTGTTTTAAGCATATCAGTCAAACGCATACGCAAAAAGGTAGGTCTAATCATTTCAGCAAAGCGCTCAAAATCCTCATTATCCTTTTTCTTGGATGGTTTAGGAGGAAAAGGCATAGTTTTCTGGACCCATGGTTCTCTTTCCTTACCGTGCTTCCTAGCAACAAAGTCTCTTTTATCATAACGTTGATTCTTTGATTGTGGGTTATCAAGATCAACAGCAGGTTCAATCTCTACATCATTATCATTGCTAGGTTGAGCATCATCATGAACATAATCATTAACATTATCACTAGGTTCATGTTCATTACCAGATTGTGTCTCAGCATCGGACACAGAGATATCATTGGGATTCTCAGGTGTGTCAGCTACAGGTCCACTAGAAGCATGCAAAGTCTTATCATTTTTCTTTTTCTTCTTCTTAGAAGAACTAGGTGCATCTAAATTAGTTCTCTGAGAATCTTGCTCAATTCTCTTAGGGTGGTCCTCAGGATACAAGGGTTCCTGAGTCATTTTACCCCCTCTAATTGTAACTCTAACAGGATAGTCATTATTCTTAATATTTAATTCATTGAGCAAATCATTCTGAGCCTTAAGTACTTGTTCTACTTGAGTGGTAACCATAGAAGCATGTTTACTAATGAGTTTCAATTCACCTTTAACTCTAGACATATAATCACTCAAGCGTTCATTCATATAAGCATTACGTTGCAATTGTCTACCAGCATAAGCATTGAAGTTCTCTTGCTTCACAATAAAATTATCAAATTCATCTAAGCATTGGCTAGCAGACTTATAACAAGGAATATAACCTTCATCAAATCTATATAGAGAATTTACCTTTACTACCTGTGTCGGGTTATCAAGACCATGTATTTCTTCAATAGGTGGTAAATTATTAACATCTTCAACTTTAATACCTTTTTCTTTCATAGATTTCTTTGCCTCTTGCATATCTTCAGGACTGAGAAACAGAACACCCCTATTCTTCGGAGTTGGCTTAGGGGCTGGTTCAGGAAGTGTCCAAATATTTTCATTGGCTAACATATTATTCAATAATAATTCAGCTTGATCAACTGTTCTTTCCCTAAAAACACAACCAGCACAACTATCCAGGTGGTCTCTGGAAGCATCGGTTAGTCCATTATAAAAGACATCAAGTATTTCATTCCTCTAAATAGGATGATCAAGCAAATCATTAAGTAATTGGAGAAGCCTCCCCCAAGCTTGTGGGAGACTCTCTTCTTCAATTTGCACAAAATTATATATTTCCCGTAAGGCAGCTTGTTTCTTATGAGCGGGAAAATATTTATCAGAGAAGTAATAAATCATATCCTGGGGACTACGCACACAACCAGGATCAAGAGAATTAAACCATGTCTTAGCATCACCCTTTAATGAGAACGGAAATATCTTAAGGATATAGTAATAACTAATCTTTTCCTTGTTGGTGAACAGGGTAGCTATATCATTCTACTTAGTAAGATGTGCCACAACAGTTTCAGATTCATAGCCATGGAAAGGATCATATTCAACCAAAGTAATTAACTCAGGATCAATAGAGAAATCATAATCCTTATCAGTAACAAAGATAGGTGAAGTAGCAAAAGCAGGGTCATATTTCATTCTAGCATTCAAAGACTTTTCTTCCAGCTTAGCTAATAATTTCTTAAGGTCATATCTATCGTTGCAAGCAAGAAAGTCTCTAGCTGTTTCTTCATCGATAACATAACCCTCAGGAATAATAGGCAATTCATATCTAGGGGGGAGAATCTTCATCATCACTTTCATCTATATTATCAGTTTCAATATTCGCATTCTCCCTAACCTTAGCAATTTGTTAATCTAGAAACTCACCTAGTGGCATAGTATTATCAAACATAGAGGTTGTTTCATCATACATAGCAGAAGTGGCATCATCAAGAACATGCGTCATATCCGATTCAATAGGAGGAGTAGGTGTCGCAAATTAACTCATAACAGAGGGTGAATCAAATGCAGAGCTAGATGGCAGTTCCTTACCTCCCCTCGTAGTTGAGGGGAAGATCTTGGTTTTTGAGTCCTTCTAATTATTCATAGTGATCAACAGATATAAATCCCATGTGATTTAAAGAATATAGCTATGCTCCTCGGCAACGGCGCCAGAAAATAGTCTTGATAACCCACAAGTGTAGGGGATCGCAACAATTTTCGAGGGTAAAGTATTCAACCCAAATTTATTGATTCGACACAAGGGGAGCCAAAGAATACTCTTAAGTATTAGCAGCTGAGTTGTCAATTCAACCACACCTGGAAACTTAGTATCTGCAGCAAGGTAGTTTAGTAGCATAGTAATATGGAAATAGTGGTAACAGCAATAAAAGTAGCGATTGTGTTTTTGTAGTTTTGTAATAGCAGCAGCGGAAAAGTAAATAAGCAACAAGCAATATGTGAAAAGCTCGTAGGCATTGGATCGGTGATGGAGAATTATGTCGGATGCGATTCCTAATGTAATATTTATAACATAGGGTGAGACAGAACTAGCTCTAGTTCATCAATGTAATGTAGGCATGTATTCCGAATATAGTCAGACGTGCTTATGGAAAAGAACTTGCGTGACATCTTTTGTCCTACCCTCCCGTGGCAGCGGGGTCCTAGTGGAAACTAAGGGATATTAAGGCCTCCTTTTAATAGAGTACCAGACCAAAGCATTAACACATGGTGAATACATGAACTCCTCAAACTACGGTCATCACCTGGAGTGGTCCCAATTATTGTCACTTCGGGGTTGCTGGATCATAACACATAGTAGGTGACTATTGACTTGGAAGATAGGATCAAGAACACACATATATTCATGAAAACATAATAGGTTCAGATCTGAAATCATGGCACTTGGGCCCTAGTGACAAGAATTAAGCATGGCAAAGTCATAGCACCATCAATCTTAGAATATAATGGATACTAGGGATCAATCCCTAACAAAACTAACTCGATTACATGGTAAATCTCATCCAACCCATCACCGTCCAGCAAGCCTGTGATAGGGTTACTCACGCACGGCGGTGAGCATCATGGAATTGGTGGTGGAGGAAGGTTGTTGATGATGATGGGATGATCTCCCCTCTCCGGAGCCCCGAACGAACTCCAGATCAGCCCTCCCGAGAGAGATTAGGGCTTGGCGGCGACTCTGTATCGTAAAACGCGATAATTCTTCCTCTGATTTTTTCTCCCCGAAAGTGAATATATGGAGTCGGGGGATACGTCGGAGGGGCAACAAGGGGCCCACAGGGGCCCACAGGGGCCCAACAGGGGGAGGGGCGTGTCCCCCACCCTCGTGGACAGGGTGTGTCCCCCCTGGCTTGGTTATTTCCGCAAATATTTTTTATATATTCCATAATAATTCTCCGTTGAATTTCAGGTCATTCCGAGAACTTTTATTTCTGCACAAAAATAACACCATGGCAATTCTGCTGAAAACATCGTCAGTCCGGGTTAGTTCCATTCAAATCATGGAAGTTAGAGTCCAAAATAAGGGCAAAAGTGTTTGGAAAAGTCGGTATGTTGGAGATGTATCAAAGATCATATGCTCAGATCTATTATGCATATTAATACCCCTCTGATTATGAACATGAATATGCTTTGTGAGTAGTTATGTTTGTTCCTGAGGACATGGGAGAAGTCTTGCTATAAGTAGTCATGTGAATTTGGTATTCATTCGATATTTTGATAAGATGTATGTTGTCTTTTCCTCTGGTGGTGTCATGTGAACGTCAACTACATGACACTTCACCATTGTTTGGGCCTAGAGGAAGGCATTGGGAAGTAATAAGTAGATGATGGGTTGCTAGAGTGACAGAAGCTTAAACCCTAGTTTATGCGTTGCTTCATAAGGGGCTGAATTGGATCCATATGTTCCATGCTATGGTTAGGTTTACCTAAATACTTCTTTTGTAGTTGCGGATGCTTGCAATAGAGGTTAATCATAAGTGGGATGCTTGTCCAAGTAAGGGCAGCACCCACGCACCAGTCCACCAACATACCAAGTTATCAAAGTAAAGAACGCGAATCATATGAGTGTGATGAAAACTAGCTTGACGATAATTCCCATGTGTCCTCGGGAGCGCTTTCCTCCATATAAGAGTTTGTACAGGCTTGTCCTTTGCTACAAAATGGATTGGGCCATCTTGCTGCACCTTATTTACTTTTACTATTTGTCACTTGTTACCAATTACCTTATCACCAAACTATCTGTTACCGATAATTTCAGTGCTGGCAGAAAATACCTTCCTGAAAACTGTCTATAATTTTCTTCGGCTCATCGTTGGGTTCGACACTCTTACTTATCGAAAGGACTACAATTGATCCCCTACACCCGTGGGTCATCACCGGCCTAGGCTCAGCCAAGCTCCCATCAGATGGGATCATGCATATGTTACAAAACTCAGTAAGTGGTATCTGGTGGTTTTCAACATATAAGTCAAAGCTCTCTTCAGGATGATTATTTCTAGGCAGGAAAGTAAAACTTTGAACAAAGACGTTTGTGAGGATTTGGTGTTGGTCACACTCATCTGCGATGAAGTCATTGAGTCCGGCATTAGCAATATATTGCATGAACTCCTCAAGAATTCCAGCCTCCTGCAGGAACGGGATGTGCGGCCATTCACACGGTCGTAGTTCCGTCAACCTCCGAGGGTGGAGATCATTGTCAGAAGATTCCCCAATAACACCCTTGGAGTTCTTCTTTGAGACAAACTTCCTGAAGATATTCATGTTCGCATACAATTTTTCCTATGAACAAAAACCTAAAAATTTATTTCACAATTTTTTCTCATCGAAACTTCACAAGATTGGTGGCAACTACTCATAGGGATACATTGAAGCCATAGCTAGCATTCAAACTACTTAGAACACTAAGAATTCAACATGCAAGCCCATCTACAGCAGCACCAAGAGTAGCTAATTATTCAAAATATAAACCATTAAAACAAAAACTAATTGGTCAAAAGGTGGAGTCACATACCAAGCAACGATCCCCTCAAACAGTTTCGAAAACGGAGCTTCGAGCAAAGAGATCAAAATCCGCAGGTTTGAGCTCAAGAACATGGGAGAGAGAGCAATGGAGATTTGTTCTGGCGGTAAATGATGATGTGGGCTAAAGAGGTAAGTGAGAGGGCCCACGTGGGGACCACAGCCCACTAGGGCGCGCTCTAGGGGGCGCCCCTGGGCTTATGCCCCCCCGGTGACTCCCCTGCACCGCCTCTATGCCCTATATATTCTCGAATATTCCAGAAACCCTAGGAGGATAGACGAAAATACTTTTCCATCCTCGTAGGTCTATTTTCCGTGAGATCCCATCTGGAGGCCTTTTTTGGTACTTTGTCGGAGGGGGGTCGATCACGGAGGGCATCTACATCAACCTGGTTGCCCCTCCGATGATGTGTGAGTAGTTTACCCCAGACCTACGAGTCCATAGCTAGTAGCTAGATGGCTTCTTCTCTCTCTTTGATCTTCAACACAATGTTCTCCTCGATGTTCTTGGAGATCTATTCGATGTAATCTTATTATGCAGTGTGTTTGTCGAGATCCGATGAATTATGGATTTATGATCAGATTATCTATGAATATTATTTGAGTCTTCTCTGAACTCTTTTATGCATGATTAAGATAGCTTTGTATTTCTCTTCGATCTATCGATTTCGTTTGGCCAACTAGATTGGTTTACCTTGCAATGGGAGAGGTGCTTTGTGATGGGTTCAATCTTGCTGTGTCCTCACCCAGTGGCATAGTAGGGGTAGCTAGGCGTGTATTGTATTGTTGCCATTATGGTAACAAGATGGGGTTTATATCATATTTCATGATTTTATACCTCTACATCATGTCATCTTGCTTAAGGTGTTACTCTGTTTTATAACTTAATACTCTAGATGCATGCTGGATAGCGGTCGGTGAGTGGAGTAATAGTAGTAGATGGAGGCAGGAGTCAGTCTACTTGTCACGGACGTGATGCCTATATTCATGATCATTGCCTTAGATATCATCATAACTTTGCGCTTTTCTATTAATTGCTCGACAGTAATTTGTTCACCCATAGTATGCTTTTTTCGAGAGAGAAGCCTCTAGTGGAAACTATGGCCCTTGAGTTTGTTTTCCATCTTATATTTTCAGATCTATAAAACCAAAAACCCAAAAATATCTTGGTGCAATTATTTTGTGTTTACTTTATTTAGATTTTTACTTTAGTTTTAAATCTATCTCTATCACATCTCAGTCTTGTTCGTGACCGTGAAGGGATTGAGAACCCCTTTTCCGCGTTGTGTGCAAGTGTTTGTTAGTTTGTGCAGGTGCATAGAATGGAGACTTGATTGTGCCTCCTACTGGATTGATACCTTGGTTCTCAATTGTGGGAAATACTTATGTCTACTTTGCTGCATCACCCTTTCCTCTTGAAGGAAAAAATCAACGCAAGCTCAAGAAGTAGCAGTGCTCTTTTTATGTTGGGCGATGGTGTAAAATGTGTTCCCATTTATCTCATACTCTTTGAAAGTCAATATAGTCAAAGGTGGTGACTTGGCCAGCAAGTACAACTCATCTACAATAGTGTCATCATGCATGAGACGTGTCTGCAACCAACCTCCAAACTCCGGATAAGTTCACATGTAATCCAATCGTCAGACTGCTCCAGGTTCTTGGAGTATAACATATCCTTGTGTTCCTCAATATACGGAGCCACCAAGGTGGAAATTTGTAGAACTGTATAGTGTACTTGCTCCCAAGAATGCCCGTCCATAAATATTAATTGGTCCATTCCAAGCATACCTTTTCCACCCAGTCCGCCCTCAAGCCGCGATTCAGGAACACCAATCAGCTTAAGGTCGGGAATAAAGTCAACACAAAACTCAATGACCTCCTATATTTCAAGGCCCTTGGAGATGCTTCCTTCTGGACTAACACGGTTATGAACATATTTCTTTAAGACTCCCTTGAACCTCTCAAAGGGGAACATATTGTGTAGAAATACAGGACCTAGAATGGCAATCTCTTCGACTAGGTGAACTAGGACGTGCGTCATGCTACCGAAGAAGGATGGTGGAAACACAAACTCGAAACTTACAAGACATTGCACCAAATCAATTTCTAACCTTGGTAGGATTTCTAGATTGATTACCTTCTAAGAGATTGCATTGAGTAATGCACATAACTTCACAATGGCTAATCGAATGTTTTCTGGGAGAAGCCCCCTCAATGCAATCGGAAGCAATTGCGTCATAATCACGTTGTAGTCATGAGACTTTATGTTCTGGAACCTTTTGTCTGCCATATTTATTATTCCCTTTACATTCGACGAGAAGCCAGACGATACCTTCGTAATGAGCAGGCATTAAAAGCAGATTTCCTTCTCTTCATTGGTAAGAGCGTAGCTGGCAGGACCTTGATACTGCTTTGGATGCATGTCATATTTTTCGTGCGTACTTTGCTGGTCCTCCCGTACCTCGAGTGTATTTTTTGTCTTCCCATACATTCCCAAGAAGCCTAGCAAGTTGACGCAAAGATTCTTCGTCATGTGCATCACGTCGATTGCAGAGCAGATCGATCTCTAGGTCTTTCCAATAGGGTAGGTCCCAAAATATAGATTTCTGCTTCCACATGGGTGCGCGTCCGTTAGCGTCATTTGGAACGTATTGTCTGGCAGGACCCTTTCCAAAGATTACTTTTAGATCTTTGACCATACCAAATATATCATCACCAGTACGGTGGCGAGGCTTGTTTCTGTGATCCGCCTCACCTTTGAAATGCTTGCCTTTCTTTCTTAAGGGATGTCTGCTCAGAAGAAATCGACGATGTCCCTGGTACACATTCTTCTTGCATTTATCCAAATATATACTTTCGGTCTCATCTAAACAATGTGTGCATGCATGGTATCCCTTGTTTGTTTATCCCGAAAGGTTACTAAGAGCAGGCCAATCATTGATGGTTACAAACAGCACCGCTCGTAGGTTAAATTCCTGCTATTTGTGCTCATCCCACACACGTACACCTTTTTTGTTCCACAACTGTAAAAGTTCTTCAACTAATGGCCTTAGGTACACATCAATGTCGTCACCGGGTTGCTTGGGGCCTTGGATGAGCACTGGCATCATAATGTACTTTCGCTTCATACACAACCAAGGAGGAAGATTATGGATACATAGAGTCACAGGCCAGGTTCTATGATTGCTGCTCTACTCCCCAAAAGGATTAATGCCATGTGCACTTAAACCAAACCAAACGTTCATTGCGTCATCTGCAAAGTCCTCCCACTTTCTCTCGATTTTTCTTCACTGTGACCCGCCAGCGGGTACTCTCAACTTCCTGTCCTTCTTACGGTTTTGTTTGTGCCATTGCATCAACTTGGCATGCTCTTTGTTTTGGAACAAACATTTCAACCGTGGTATTTTAGGATCATACCGCATCACCTTGGCAGGAATCCTCTTCCTAGGGCACTCTTCCTCAATATCACCAGGGTTATCGCAGCTAATCTTATAGATCAATGCAACACATACCGGGCATGCATCCAAATCCTCGTACTCACCGTTGTAGAGGATGAAGTGATTAGGGCATGCATGTATCTTCTGCACCTCTAATGCAAGAGGGCATACAGCCTTCTTTGCTTCGTACGTGTTGTCGGGCAATTCGTTGTCCTTTGGAAGCGTTTTCTTTAACATTATCAACAACTTTTCAAATCCATTGCCAGATACACCATTCTTTGCCTTCCATTGCAGCAATTCCAGTGTGGTACCCAGCTATTTCTTGTCATCTTCGCAATTTGGGTACAACAATTTCTTGTGATCCTCTAACATGCGCTGCAACTTCAGCTTCTCATTTTCACTTGCGCAGTTTCTCTTTGCATCTACAATGGCCCGACCAAGATCATCAGTGGGCTCATCTGATACCTATTCTTCAGATCCTTCCCCCATTGTTGTACCATCGTATTCAGGGAACCCATGGCCAGGAAAGTTGTCATCATCCTCTTCTTCTTCATTCTCTTCCAATAGAACCCCCCTTTCTCTGTGATTGGTCCAACAGTTATAGCTAGACAAGAAATCAGATGTAAACAGGTGGACGTGAATGGTTCTTGAGTTTGAGTAATTGTGATCATTCTTACGGACATCACATGGACAACACATAAAACCATCCGCCCGCTTGTTTTCCTCAGCCAGAACCAAAAAAGTATGCACGCCATTAATTAACTAGGGAGAGCATCGGTCATCGTACATCCATTGCCGGCTCATCTTCATTACACAACACTGAAAAGACAAACTAATACAAATTCATACACATTTATTCTCATAAAACAACATACAAATTCTCTAGCTAAAGCATTTAAATGCAACAACATATGCGATCAAGAACGCAACTAAGGTAACAAATGATCCAAATACATAGTGATACCAAGCCTCTTTATTAACGACATATTTTCTAATCTTTCTAATCTTCAAGCGCATTGCATCCATCTTGATCTTGTGATCATCGACGACATCGGCAACAAACAACTCCACTTTCATCTTCTCTTCTTCAATTCTTTTTAGTTTTCTTTCAAATACTGGTTTTCTTTTCAACTAAATTTAACTTCTTGACAAGAGGGTCTGTTGTAATTTCCGGTTCACATACCTCCTAGACAAAAATGTCTATGTCAACTTGATGGGCATAATTTTCATAAACATGATATGAAACAAATAGTTATAAAAGAGAATATATGTACCACATCCGAATCATAAACCGGATGAGGGCCGACGGGGACGAATATCAAAACCATGTCACTATGTATAACAAACAATGTACGGGTAAGAAAATTATACAAGTAACTATATAAATCATACAAACATGATTTTTTTATAATAATGATAAGAACAAGAGGCTCACCAAGGTGGTGACGGCGACGGGACGGTGCGATCGATCGACGATGGTTAGGACGGGGACGGGAGGTAACGTCCCAATTTTCAAACTGGATGTTAACATGGATCATTCATATGCATTCATAATTTGAACATATTTGAATTTAATTTTATTTGAAAAATGATCCAAAGACTTTAAGCAACTCAGGGACCCAAGTGAGTGAGTTGGAAGTTTTCCCAAAGAGGACACAATATTTTATTATTTTATCAGTGACGTTGAATCAAATAATATTTTTGCCAATTTTTATTTTTAATATTTTAGAATAAAGGAGTGAAGATAATATGACTTCTTCAAAACCAGAATAAAAATATTGAAATTTGAATTTTGAGTAAAAATATTTTTTATTGGATTTTTATTTGCAATTTATTTATTTTAAAAATTGCATCAAAAAGTTTATTTTATTTTAGGCATTTTTATTTCAGAAAACATTTCACTTTTTCTCAATTATTAGTTGGGAACGGAGAAAATTGTTTCTCAAATTTTTAGGATTTTTTAATATTTTATTTTGAATTTTTCATCGTTCTGCGAATTAAAAAAATAGGACCAGGCCAAGGCCCAGCCGCCGACCGCCTTCCCTCGCGCGTCGCCCGTGTCCTCGCCGGACTCCGGCTAGGAGTCCGGGGCGGAGCCGCCGCCGCTCGCCCCCTTCCCGAAGCCGCCCTCGGCCTCCCCCTTTAAAAGCCGACTCCGCCGCCCACTCTCCCCTCGACACCGCCGCCGCAGCCGCACCCGCCGCCTCCCGCCGCCGCACCTGTGCGCCGCCTCCCGCCGTCGACCCAAGCCCGCCGCCAAGCCGCCGCCGCCCACACTCGCCTCCCCGCGCAGCGCCGCTGCCTCTGACGCCGCCGTCGCCGCCCCTCGCCGCCGGACACCGCCGCCCGCCGCCCGAACCCGTCGGACCCCATCCGCCAACCCGGCACGCGAGGTAAAAACCCGCCGATTTCTTTTAGTTTTTATTTTTGTTTTTTAAACCCTAGATCGGTTTTTTTAACCTAGATTCGTTTTTTTAGGTTTTATTAAAAAGCGAACGTCCGATGTTTAGTTTTAGAAAACGAACGTTCGCAATTTAGATTTTTCTTTTTTCTGTTATTTTTCGTCAGGGACCCGTCCGCGATTAAAGTTTTTACAAATCAGCCCCAGGTTTTCAAACAATCGTTAATTTTTACTCGTTAGTCAGAATTAGGTGAAGCCAATGCCGATTTCTTCATTTCGATCTTATCTTTAGTGCAACTCGAATTTGATTTTGAAAGTTTTAAGATTTGAATTCAAACAATTTTGTATTTGAACTTCTTTTGATTGTAACTTGAGTTTCGTAACTCCGTTTGAGTTGATTCTTTTTGCAAATCAAAGCTCCCGACCTAAACTTTTTGATACGACCAAATTCAATTAATTTTGGTACTGTCAGAAATTGTTTTCTGTTGCAATAGTTATTCATTTGTTTTCGAGTTCTTTTGAGATCTGTTCTTCGTTTCTGTTGCATGATTGCTTATGTATGCTATTGTTTGATTATGATAGAATTTCCGGAGTGCGAAGCTTGCTACTGCGAGTCACTAGGTTTCAACGATCACTAGCAAAGCAAGTTCATACTTTGATCATACTTTCCAATACCCAGTTTTTATTGCATTAGTTCTATCCTCAAAGTTTGCATGAGTAGGACTTGATCACATGTGGTATTGCTTAGTAGTTCATGAGGTAGGAACCCAATGACTTGAGATCAACCAAAGGGAATATACCCTTTGTTACGTATTGTTAGCCATGCTTGTAGACGTGGATTGGTATGTGAGATTTCATGAAAGTTTTGAGTTTAATAACAACTAAGGGAATGTTTAAGGTGGTAACTTTAATACACCACTGGGTGGATTTGTTGCAGGGCACCTGGAGAATCCAGTGTTGTCCTAGGAAATCCCGGAGGACCCGTGTGATTATCCTATGGAATTCCACCCAGGCTCAAAGGGATCATATATCATTCATGCCTAGAAACTTCTATGTGCAGCCACATGCCATTATGGGTTGTGGCATAGTTGAGTATGTTGTGTGAGCTCTTTTAGAGGTGGACTAGCAGATGTAGGGGAAAGTAGGTGTATCGGTCCATCCAGGGTAAAGAGTAAATGCTTCTAAAAGACTCTGTCACGGTCATCCGGTTGTCAAACACCATGCAGTGCGAGACATTCAACGGAGGAGATCGAGTCTTGTGGGGAAAGTGCACAAACCTCTGCAGAGTGTACAAACTGATCATGATTAGTCATGTCCCCAGTTATGGACATCTTGAGTATCATGGTATTTGAATCATGGACTGATCTCAACACTCTATTTAGTTAACTTGTTGGGTTATTAATGATTTTGGTAATTTGGGATTGAGATGGAGGAACCATTCTCAATATTGCTTTATACAACTGAGTAGTAAATAAAAATTATTCCTTTGTTGTAGGGAAAAACTAGCTTTATGCAAAATTAACCTTACAGCCTCCACCAGCCAAATATATATATAGTTGTAGACATTTTGTTCTTCATTACTTGCTACAGTGTGTTCTTGCCAGCATATTCAATGTGCTGACCTACATGGTTGCAACGTCTCATGTTGCAGAGTTTACCGATGAAGAATAAGGCGCGATTAGGTCATTGTCATGCACTCAATGTTTGCCGTGGAGTTGGATGGACTCAACTATTCTTCGATGCTTCCGTAAGATTTGTATTAGTTATTGTTATTAGAGGGCCTTCAGCCATATTATTGTAATAAGACTCCTTTTGAGGATTTTCGAAGTAATAAAGTGTGATTAAAACTCTGCTATAAATCGTCGAAGTACTATGTGTGTCAGCATACCGATCCAGGGATGACACTAAGCACAAAGACTCTAGTCCATTGGGATCGAGGTCGCTATAGAGATGGTATCAGAGCACACGTTGACTATAGGATGCGACTACTAGGATAAGCCACATGATGCTCTTCTCTACTCATTATATTTCTTGTCCACTCATTCTAATTCTTCTCTATTTCTATTCTATAGATGTCAGACCCCGGGAGCAAGTTCACTCAGCCAGACGATGACACCCCTTTCGGAAGACACCTGAAGGAAGTCACTAGATACCTACACATTGGAATACCAAGTATCATAGTAGATTTCTATGCAACATTGCCGGAAGAGGAGTGATGGAAGATCAAAGCTAGTGTTCCTGGGAGGACTATTGCACCAGTCACGGAACCTCTTGAGCTTGCCTTTGATGCACCTACTTAGATCTTGGGAAAGTGTATGGCAACTCACATCACATTTGGACGCATATGTGAAGTCTACAACAAGGATCTTGAAGACACCATCTACCAGATTTGTGGACGCCGAGATGAGCAATGGGAGATGCTTCGCACCAGGAAGGATGGATCCATTGCCGCATTCATGCAGAAGATGGACCAACTCATTCGACGCTACAAGAACCAGATGTGCACACTCATGTTGAAGACCAAGAGATGGTGATGACACGGAACATGGAGCTTGAAGAGGAACTCAAGACCGTACGTGACGGATATGAAGAGGAAATCGCCGTACTATTAGAGCAGAATGAAGCACTAAAGAGGAAGGTTGGAACAAACACGGTGAAGCTCAAACCAGAGATGGGTATTCCTATGGAGAACTACATTCTGATAGACGACACCGACAGTGATGAAATTTATTATGAAGACAAAGCTAGAGCAGATATCATGGAGACTTCTGATGATAGTGATTAGATGACCACCCTGTAATCATTAGTATTCTCCAAAGTAGTTACAAATCGTTCGCTAGTTTTGTATTAGGATCTTTTGTGTGACCTTGTTTGAATTGAGTGATATGATATGAAATTGTTTGTCTCATGTGCATATGGGTAGTGATTTCCCCTAGACCCCATTCTATTCTAATCTCACCCCTCTAAACCCCTCAGATGCCTCCGAGATGTGAGCCCGGATTTGAGTTCCCACCTGAGATCACTCCGTTGATCTAGCAACAGAACACTTTGATGCAACTACTTGTCCAGAACCAAGGCAACAACAACAACAACAACCCACCTCCGCCTTCCCATGACAACCTGACCCGGTTTCTAAGGTTGAATCCGCCGGTGTTCTCTTGTAGCACCAAGCCGATTGTTGTAGACGACTGGCTCCGCAAGATGGGAAGAGAGGTAGCAACTGCAGGATGCACAGATGCAGAGAGAGTGCGCTTTGCCGCACATCAGGTTGATGGACCAGCAGCCGCTTGGTGGGAGAACTACACCGCCACTTATCCACTTGCTACAGTTACTTGGGATCAGTTTCAACAAGCCTTTCACACTGGACATGTCTCAGCTGGAGCCATGAACCTGAAGAAGCGTGAGTTTCACAACTTGCGCCAAGGAAACCGTACGGTTGGGCAGTACGTGGATGACTTCAGGCAACTAGCTTGCTACGCGCCAGATGATATAGCCACTGACGCCGCGAATCAGGAGAAGTTTCTGGAGGGACTCAACGATGAGTTGAGCATGCAGTTGATGGTAGCCACCTACAACAACTACCAAGAGTTGGTATACAAGGCCATCATGATTGAAGGAAAACAACAGAAGATTGATATCTGCAAGAGGAAGTATGGATCGGGGGAGTTTAACTCTGGAGCCCAGCAGAAGCCCCGTCATTCCCCATACTCAAGAGGACATAACCATCCCACCACTGGAGGCCATTCCCACAATGGAGGAAGTTCACACAACCATAGTGGCCCCAAGAATGGCAATGTGAATGGAGGAAACAACAATCAGAACCGTTCCACTCCATCCACGCCCACTAAGAGAGATCTAAGTCACATTACGTGTTTCAAGTGCGGGAAGACTGGACATTATGCCACAGACTTTCCTAAAGTAAAGAATGGGAATGGGAACGGAAGTTCAGGGAATAATCCCAACCCTTTCACCAGAGGATAGGTGAACCACGTCAACGTGGAGGAGATTGACGAGCAGCCCGACACAGTGGTTGGTAAGTTTTTGGTTAATGCATTTACCGCCCTTGTCCTTTTTGACACTGGTGCATCTCATTCATACTTATCAAGGGGTTTTGTGGAAAAGTATCAATTGCCCACCGTAGCCCTTAAGTTTCCTATGTTAGTGAGTTCCCTTGGAGCAGAGTACATGGCTAGCCGAGGATGTTATCAAGTGCCATTGACCATTGGGAGACATGTATTTCCCACAAACCTCATCATTTTGGAATCCCAGGGTTTGGATGTAATCATGTGTATGGATTGGCTATCCAAGTTTGGACGAAACATCGACTGCGCCAGTAGATCAATTATTCTCACCACCCCGGAAGGAAAGAGGATCAAGTATGTGTCGAGGCACACACCCCAGAAGACGCATGTCAATGCACTCTCGGGAGTTGGTCAGGAAGAAGTACCAGTTGTGAAGGATTACCCCGATGTGTTTCCGGATGAGTTACCAGGCATGCCACCCGATAGAGACATCGAGTTCTTAATTGAGTTATTTCCAGGCACCGGACCAATATCCAAGAGACCGTATCGGATGCCCGTGAATGATTTAGAAGAAATAAAGAAGCATATCAAGGAGTTAATTGAGAAAGGTTATATCCGACCAAGTTCTTCACCTTGGGGAGCCCTAGTACTTTTAGTCAAGAAGGAGGATGGTTCGCTAAGAACGGTCATGGATTATCGTGCACTGAATGAAGTGACGATCAAGAACAAATACCCTCTGCCCATGATAAATGACCAGTTGGTCAGTTTTAAGGAGCCAAGGTATTCTCTAAGATCGATTTACGATGTGGTTAACTGGTTATCACCAGTTGAAGATCTGAGAGCAGGACATACCTAAGACAACTTTTACCACAAGGTACGAGCTTTACGAGTACATAGTTATGTCATTTGGATTGACTAATGCCCCTGCCTATTTCATGAGTATGATGAACACGGTATTCATGGAGTTCTTGGATAAGTTTGTGGTAGTGTTCATTGATGACATATTGGTTTACTCCAAGAACGAAGAGGAGCACAAGGAACATTTGCATTTAGTTCTCGAGAAGCTCAGGGAACATGAGTTATATGCCAAGTTCAGCAAATGTGAGTTTTGGTTGAAGGAAGTAGGATCTCTCGGACATATTATATCAGGAGATGGAATAGCAGTGGAACCTTCCAAAGTAGAGGCCGCTACGGAATGGAAGGCACCCACCTCAGTTGGAGAGATTCACAATTTTCTTGGACTCACATGATATAATCGGAGGTTCATGGAGAATTTCTCCAAGATTGCGAAGCCCGTGACGGAGTTGTTGAAGAAGGAACGTAAGTACAATTGGACCGAAGAATATGAGGCCAGTTTTCAGGAGTTGAAGAAGCGTTTGGTTACAGCCCCAGTGTTGATGCTCCCGAATATTCGTAAGGATTTTCAAGTGTATTGTGATGGTTCATGTCAATGACTTAGAGGCGTACTCATGCAAGAAGGAAGAGTTGTTTCATATGCCTCACGTCATCTTTGACCTCATGAGTTGAATTATGCCACCCATGATTTGGAGTTAGCAGCCGTGGTGCATGCACTCAAGACCTGGAGGCACTTTCTTATTGGAAACCGTTGTGATGTGTACACGGATCATAAGAGTTTGAAGTACACCTGCACGCAGAAAGAGTTAAACCCCAGGCAAAGGAGATGGCTGGAGCTCATAAAGGATTATGACATGAGATTCCATTATCATCAAGGAAAAGCCAATGTCGTGGCAGATGCGCTAAGTCACAAGAGTTATGTTAGTACTCTCCTAACCGGAGGATTACCCAAGGAGTTGGCAGATGACCTCAGAGATTTACAGTTATAGTCCCTAGAGGCTATGTTGCTGCACTGGAGATTCACTCTACTTTGTTCGGAAGGATTCAAGAAGCCTAGAAGACTGACAAAGGTATAGCAGAAATAAAGGGCAGAATAGCCAATGGAAAGGCAGAAGGATTTCATGAGGATGAACACGGAACACTATGGTTTGAAGAGCGTATTTATGTGCCCAATGACCTGGTGATAGAGGCAAAGGTGTCCCGTCTTTCGATGAGATGGTGGTTATCGTTTTGGAGGAAGTCGACTTTGACGATCCGACTACGAACGTGCGAGGACGTCGCGCCTTAGCAATCGCTAAACCAACTCCGAGAGGTTGTTGACCACGCCGGAGCACGATCAACCTGACCACGAAGGTCTGTTTCCTGCAGGCAAACGAAGAACAAGCAAGAAACTAAGATTGCAATCTGGATATTGCGAATATAAGAGGAAAGCTTTATTGATCAAGGTGGGGTTCTGTGACGCCTTGGTCTGGTCGTTGAACACAAACGAAGTACGCGAAGTTGCAGCTATGGCGAACTTTTAATCTAAACAAAACCCAAAGTCTAAACGACGCCCTAAGGGCTGTATATATGAGGGAAAGAGGGGGGGAATTTCGTGGCCCTTGGTGTAGGGGTCCGAAACCAATCCTAACTCTTGTTTCCCCACACATACGGACTCTAAAAACAGCCTATACTCAAGTATTTCGAAATTACATGGGCCCGGCCCAATAATAAGGTGACGCAGCACCTAAAATAGCCTCTGGACGAAATTTATGAAGTGGCATCTTGTATATTTCGTCCAAGGCTTCTCGCACTCATTATGGTGGCTTCAAAGTCCTGAAATCATCCATTGTAACTCCATTCTTGTCCCCCTTGCGCATGCCATCATCTCCATGTTTGATCTTGCTCCAATGTTCATCCTTCTTGTCCAAGCTAGGCCCTTCATTTGTAAGCAAGACAAATGTATCCAATTTAGGCAGCATCATATTCTCATGAACATTAGATTCATTACCAAGAAACGAAAGTACCTGGTAATTTAATTGGCGTGCGCGAGCTCTAGTAATTGGTCCTGTATATGTGTCTGTTGGAGCTGTGGGTGTAACCTTGTTAGTGATGTCCTCATCATCCTCCCCTTCTTGAATTGAAGTCGTCCTCGACGGAAGCTCATCTTCCTCACCCAAGTAAGGCTTCAAATCTGCAATGTTAAATGTGGGACTAACCCCAAAATCTGCAGGCAGCTCAAGTTTATATGCATTATCATTTATTTTCTCTAACACCTTGAAAGGACCATCAGCACGTGGCATTAGCTTTGACTTGCGCAAATTAGGAAACCTATCCTTACGCAAATGTAACCAAACAAGATCTCCAGGTGCAAAGACAACACGTTTTCTACCCTTATCTCCAACAAGTTTATATTTAGCATTCATGCGCTCAATATTTTCCTTAGTTAACTCATGCATTTTTAAGATCAATTCAGCACGTTGTTTAGCATCAATATTAACCTTCTCCGAAGATGGAAGAGGCAACAAATCAATAGGTGCACGAGGTAGGAAACCATAGACAATTTCAAAAGGGCACATTTTAGTAGTAGAATGCAACGAAATAAGCAAATTCAATATGAGGCAAGCATTCTTCCCACATTTTCTTATTATTCTTCAAAACAGCCCTAAGCATAGTAGACAAAGTTCTGTTGACTACTTCAGTTTGTCCATCAGTTTGGGGGTGACAAGTAGTACTAAAAAGCAGTTTAGTCCCCAACTTAGCCCATAAACATCTCCAAAAGTGGCTAAGAAATTTAGTATCACGATCTGAAACAATAGTATTTGGCACACCATGCAAGCGAATAATTTCACGAAAGAACAAATCAGCAACATTAGCAGCATCATCGCTTTTATGACATGGTATAAAGTGTGCCATCTTCGAGAACCTATCCACGACAACAAATATGCTATCCCTCCCCTTCTTTGTTCGAGGTAAACCCAAAACAAAGTCCATAGATATATCTTCCCAAGGAACACTAGGGACAGGCAAAGGCATATATAAACCATGAGGATTGAGTCGTGACTTAGCTTTTTGACATGTAGTGCAGCGAGCAACAAAACGCTCAACATCCCGTCGCATCTTTGGCCAAAAGAAATGTGTAGCAAGTACGTCCTCCGTCTTCTTCACGCCAAAGTGTCCCATTAATCCTCCTCCATGCGCCTCCTGCAACAACAAAAAACGAACAGAGCTAGCTGGAATGCATATCTTGTTAGCTCGAAACACAAATCCATCACTAACGACGAACTTGTTCCATGTTCTCCCTTCTTTACAATTCTGCAATACATCTTTAAATTCAGCATCATGCACATATTGATCTTTGATGGTCTCCAAACCAAATATTTTAAAGTCAAGTTGTGAAAGCATAGTATAACGACGAGACAATGCATCAGCAATAACATTTTCTTTTCCCTTCTTGTGTTTAATAACATAAGGGAAAGTCTCTATGAATTCAACCCATTTAGCATGTCTACGGTTCAGTTTTGCTTGACTTTTAATGTGCTTTAAAGATTCATGATCAGAATGTATAACAAATTCTTTGGGCCATAAATAATGTTGCCATGTCTCCAAAGTCCGAACAAGAGCATATAATTCCTTATCATAAGTAGAATAATTCAGACTAGGCCCACTCAATTTTTCAGAAAAATATGCAACAGGTTTACCAACTTGTAATAACACACCTCCTAACCCAATTCCACTAGCATCACATTCAAGCTCAAAAGTCTTATTAAAATCAGGAAGTTGGAGTAAAGGAGCATGTGTCAACTTATCTTTCAATACCGTGAATGCTTCTTCCTGTGCAGTACCCCAAACAAAAGGCACATCCTTCTTTGTAAGCTCATTGAGAGGTGCAGCAATGGTGCTGAAATCTCTCACAAAACGCCGATAGAATCCAGCGAGGCCAAGGAAACTCCGCACGTGTGTGACCGTTTTGGGCTGCGGCCAACTCTCAATAGCTTCAATCTTGGCTTTATCAACCTCAATTCCCTGTGGAGTAACAACATAGCCAAGAAAAGATACTCGGTCGGTGCAAAAGGTGCACTTTCCAAGGTTACCAAATAAACGTGCATCACGTAGAGCAATAAAAACAACACGTAAATGTTCCAAATGTTCCTCCAAAGATCTGCTAAAAATCAATATATCATCAAAGTATACTACCACAAATCGTCCAATGAAATCACGTAAAACTTCATTCATTAATCTCATGAAAGTACTAGGTTCATTAGTTAACCCAAAAGGCATGACTAACCACTCATATAATCCAAACTTAGTTTTAAATGCTGTTTTCCATTCATCTCCCAATTTCATACGAATTTGATGGTATCCACTACGCAAATCAACTTTGGAGAATATTGTAGAGCCACTCAATTCATCAAGCATATCATCTAGCCTAGGAATAGGATGACGATAACGAATAGTAATATTATTAATGGCTCTACAATCAACACACATACGCGATGTACCATCCTTTTTCGGCACTAGAATAATAGGAACAGCACAAGGACTAAGGGATTCGCGTATATAACCTTTGTCGAGTAGCTCCTGTACTTGACGCATAATCTCCTTCGTCTCTTCTGGATTGGTACGGTATGGTGCGCGGTTGGGTAGCGATGCACCGGGAATTAAGTCAATCTGATGCTCAATCCCTCGAATAGGTGGTAATCCCGGTGGCACGTCTTGTGGAAAGACGTCGGCGAACTCCTGCAAAATGTTAGTGACAGCAGGAGGCAAAGAGGAAGGCACGTCCTCGAATGAAAATAATGCCTCTTTGCATACAACAGCATAGCAAACAGATTTGCTAAAATCTAGCTCATCAATATCAGATTTGGTGGCAAATAAACAGGCACTTTTCAATTTAATTTCAGAAGCAACAGTAGATGGTTTATTATTAGGCTTCATTTGTTGCTCAAATTCTTTTGCCACAATCTGATTTTCACTCTTATTTTTCTCCTGTTTTGCTTTATTAGCTCTATTAATATCATCTTTTAAAATGGAATCAGGAGTCATAGGAAGCAAAGTAATATTTTTATCCTTATGAACAAGAGTATACTGATTGTTTCTACCATGGTGTACATAATTTTTATCAAATTGCCATGGTCTACCAAGTAATAAGGAACATGCTTGCATAGGTACCACATCACAATCAACATAATCAGCATATGTAGAGATACTAAAATGCACACGAACAGTACGTGTTACCTTAACCTTGCCGCTGTTGTTGAACCATTGGATGTAGTAAGGATGTGGATGTGGTCTTGTGGTGAGAGATAGCTTCTCCACTATCTCCATGCTAGCCAAGTTGTTGCAACTCCCTCCATCTATGATCACGCGAACAGAACGTTCCTTCACAACTCCCTTTGTATGGAACAAATTATGCCTCTGATTTTGCTCAGCTTGTGTAACCTGCACACTCAAAACACGTTGAGCAACTAAACATTCATACCTGTCAGCATCTTCAGGAGCCATGTATTGCGTCTCATGATCAGAATCGTCTCCGCCGTGTTCTTCACGTGTAATAAGAGCCAAAGTCTCCTCATCATAGTCACTAGCGGATTCATATCCACCATCCTCAGTAGCAATCATCACACGCTGAGATTTGCAATCTCTCGCAAAATGTCCTCTTCCCTTACAACGACGACAAATAATATCACTGGTGTGCCCTGTCGATGCCATGGAAGAAAAAGAACTCTGTGCAGGACCAATAGGTGTGCTCTTGGCAGATAATGGTGGTTGTGCCTGCTTCCTTGTATCATGGCTGGAGGTAACAGCTGATGGAGGTGTCGGTGCAGTAGAATGTGAGGAAGTAGAGGATGCACGCGGTGTCCATGATGAAGGTCGTCCTGCAGAAAAGTTAGTCCGCGCCAATGCCTGTCGATCCTGCACTTCACGTTCAGCTTTACAAGCAAGATGGAATAAACGAGTGATAGTAGTATAATCCTTATACTCTAGAATGGTCTGAATCTCTCTATTTAATCCACCCATAAAACGTGCAAGCATAGCTTCATTCTCCTCAACAATACCACATCTAATCAGGCCAGTTTGTAATTGCTGATAATATTCTTCTACAGAATTTTTTCCTTGTCTTAAGCGCTGCAGTTTTTGAAGTAATTCACGTTGATAATATGGTGGAACCCAACGAGTACGCATAGCAGTTTTCAAAGCAGTCCAAGTAGCTGGAATAGGATATAATCTACAATGTTCAGACCACCAAACACATGCAAAACCAGTGAAAGCACAAACAGCAGCAGGAACACGTCTCTCCTCGGGATAGTTTAAACATGTAAAACGTTGTTCAGTTTGTAACTCCCAAGTAAGATATATATCAGGAACATATCTACCCTCAAATGGTGGAATATTCAATTTCAGTTTAGGAAGATGGTCATTGATAGAGGCAAAGGTGTCCCGTCTTTCGATGAGATAGTGGCTATCGTTTGGATGAAGTCGACTTTGACGATCCGACTACGAACGTGCGTGGACGTCGCGCCTTAGCAATCGCTAAACCAACTCCGAGAGGTTATCGACCACGCCGGAGCACGATCAACCTGACCACGAAGGTCTGTTTCCTGCAGGCAAACGAAGAACAAGCAAGAAACTAAGATTGCAATCTGGATATTGCGAATATAAGAGGAAAGCTTTATTGATCAAGGTGGGGTTCTGTGACGCCTTGGTCTGGTCGTTGAACACAAACGAAGTACGCGAAGTTGCAGCTATGGCGAACTTTTAATCTAAACAAAACCCAAAGTCTAAACGACGCCCTAAGGGCTGTATATATGAGGGAAAGAGGGGGGGAATTTCGTGGCCCTTGGTGTAGGGGTCCGAAACCAATCCTAACTCTTGTTTCCCCACACATACGGACTCTAAAAACAGCCTATACTCAAGTATTTCGAAATTACATGGGCCCGGCCCAATAATAAGGTGACGCAGCACCTAAAATAGCCTCTGGACGAAATTTATGAAGTGGCATCTTGTATATTTCGTCCAAGGCTTCTCGCACTCATTATGGTGGCTTCAAAGTCCTGAAATCATCCATTGTAACTCCATTCTTGTCCCCCTTGCGCATGCCATCATCTCCATGTTTGATCTTGCTCCAATGTTCATCCTTCTTGTCCAAGCTAGGCCCTTCATTTGTAAGCAAGACAAATGTATCCAATTTAGGCAGCATCATATTCTCATGAACATTAGATTCATTACCAAGAAACGAAAGTACCTGGTAATTTAATTGGCGTGCGCGAGCTCTAGTAATTGGTCCTGTATATGTGTCTGTTGGAGCTGTGGGTGTAACCTTGTTAGTGATGTCCTCATCATCCTCCCCTTCTTGAATTGAAGTCGTCCTCGACGGAAGCTCATCTTCCTCACCCAAGTAAGGCTTCAAATCTGCAATGTTAAATGTGGGACTAACCCCAAAATCTGCAGGCAGCTCAAGTTTATATGCATTATCATTTATTTTCTCTAACACCTTGAAAGGACCATCAGCACGTGGCATTAGCTTTGACTTGCGCAAATTAGGAAACCTATCCTTACGCAAATGTAACCAAACAAGATCTCCAGGTGCAAAGACAACACGTTTTCTACCCTTATCTCCAACAAGTTTATATTTAGCATTCATGCGCTCAATATTTTCCTTAGTTAACTCATGCATTTTTAAGATCAATTCAGCACGTTGTTTAGCATCAATATTAACCTTCTCCGAAGATGGAAGAGGCAACAAATCAATAGGTGCACGAGGTAGGAAACCATAGACAATTTCAAAAGGGCACATTTTAGTAGTAGAATGCAACGAACGATTATAAGCAAATTCAATATTAGGCAAGCATTCTTCCCACATTTTCTTATTATTCTTCAAAACAGCCCTAAGCATAGTAGACAAAGTTCTGTTGACTACTTCAGTTTGTCCATCAGTTTGGGGGTGACAAGTAGTACTAAAAAGCAGTTTAGTCCCCAACTTAGCCCGTAAACATCTCCAACCCATTTAGCATGTCTACGGTTCAGTTTTGCTTGACTTTTAATGTGCTTTAAAGATTCATGATCAGAATGTATAACAAATTCTTTGGGCCATAAATAATGTTGCCATGTTTCCAAAGTCCGAACAAGAGCATATAATTCCTTATCATAAGTAGAATAATTCAGACTAGGCCCACTCAATTTTTCAGAAAAATATGCAACAAGTTTACCATCTTGTAATAACACACCTCCTAACCCAATTCCACTAGCATCACATTCAAGCTCAAAAGTCTTATTAAAATCAGGAAGTTGGAGTAAAGGAGCATGTGTCAACTTATCTTTCAATACCGTGAATGCTTCTTCCTGTGCAGTACCCCAAACAAAAGGCACATCCTTCTTTGTAAGCTCATTGAGAGGTGCAGCAATGGTGCTGAAATCTCTCACAAAACGCCGATAGAATCCAGCGAGGCCAAGGAAACTCCTCACGTGTGTGACCGTTTTGGGCTGCGGCCAACTCTCAATAGCTTCAATCTTGGCTTTATCAACCTCAATTCCCTGTGGAGTAACAACATAGCCAAGAAAAGAGACTCGGTCGGTGCAAAAGGTGCACTTTCCAAGGTTACCAAATAAACGTGCATCACGTAGAGCAATAAAAACAGCACGTAAATGTTCCAAATGTTCCTCCAAAGATCTGCTAAAAATCAATATATCATCAAAGTATACTACCACAAATCGTCAATGAAAGCACGTAAAACTTCATTCATTAATCTCATGAAAGTACTAGGTGCATTAGTTAACCCAAAAGGCATGACTAACCACTCATATAATCCAAACTTAGTTTTAAATGCTGTTTTCCATTCATCTCCCAATTTCATACGAATTTGATGGTGGTTATGTTAACCCAAATGGTGAGCGACCTGGAAATCTGATACCACTTGATAGAGGCAAAGGTGTCCCGTCTTTCGATGAGATGGTGGTTATCGTTTTGGAGGAAGTCGACTTTGACGATCCGACTACGAACGTGCGAGGACGTCGCGCCTTAGCAATCGCTAAACCAACTCCGAGAGGTTGTTGACCACGCCGGAGCACGATCAACCTGACCACGAAGGTCTGTTTCCTGCAGGCAAACGAAGAACAAGCAAGAAACTAAGATTGCAATCTGGATATTGCGAATATAAGAGGAAAGCTTTATTGATCAAGGTGGGGTTCTGTGACGCCTTGGTCTGGTCGTTGAACACAAACGAAGTACGCGAAGTTGCAGCTATGGCGAACTTTTAATCTAAACAAAACCCAAAGTCTAAACGACGCCCTAAGGGCTGTATATATGAGGGAAAGAGGGGGGGAATTTCGTGGCCCTTGGTGTAGGGGTCCGAAACCAATCCTAACTCTTGTTTCCCCACACATACGGACTCTAAAAACAGCCTATACTCAAGTATTTCGAAATTACATGGGCCCGGCCCAATAATAAGGTGACGCAGCACCTAAAATAGCCTCTGGACGAAATTTATGAAGTGGCATCTTGTATATTTCGTCCAAGGCTTCTCGCACTCATTATGGTGGCTTCAAAGTCCTGAAATCATCCATTGTAACTCCATTCTTGTCCCCCTTGCGCATGCCATCATCTCCATGTTTGATCTTGCTCCAATGTTCATCCTTCTTGTCCAAGCTAGGCCCTTCATTTGTAAGCAAGACAAATGTATCCAATTTAGGCAGCATCATATTCTCATGAACATTAGATTCATTACCAAGAAACGAAAGTACCTGGTAATTTAATTGGCGTGCGCGAGCTCTAGTAATTGGTCCTGTATATGTGTCTGTTGGAGCTGTGGGTGTAACCTTGTTAGTGATGTCCTCATCACCTGGAGATCACGAAATTGATTCTTCAAGAGGCTCATGATTCGCCTTACTCCATACATCCAGGCAACACCAAGATGTACTTGGATTTGAATCATAATTTCTGGTGGATCGGAATGAAGAAGGACATTGCCGAGTATGTAGCGGTATGTGACGTCTGTCAGAGAGTAAAGGAAGAACACAAGAAACCAGCAGGGTTATTGCAGCCGTTACCCATACCAGAATGGAAGTTGGATAAAATTGGATTGGATTTTATCACAGGACTACCCAGGACACATTAAGGGTTTGATTCCATATGGGTTATAGTTGATCGCTTGACGAATGTAGCTCATTTCATCCCTGTGAAGACCACTTACATGAGTGCTAAGTTGGCCAAGATATACATGACCAGGACCGTATGTCTGCATGGTGTTCCGAGGACTATTGTATTGGATAGAGGAACACAATTTACTTCAAAGTTTTGGAAGCAGTTGCACGAGACTTTGGGTACGAGGCTAGAATTTAGTACAACCTTTCATCCACAGACAGATGGACAGACAGAGAGAGTCAATCAAAATTTGGAGGACATGTTGAGAGCTTGTGCGCTAGATTATCAATCTAGTTGGGATGATAACTTGCCCTACGTAGAGTTTTCTTACAACAACGGTTATCAGACCAGTCTGCAGATGGCCCCTTTCGAGGCTTTGTACGGAAGGAGGTGCAGAACACCATTGATATGGGATGAAGTTGGAGACCGTCAGTTATTTGGACCCGACTTAATCAGAGATTCGGAAGAGAAGGTCAAGTTGATCCGTGACAGACTGAAGATAGCCCAGTCCCAACAGAAGAGTTATGCAGATACGAAATGCAAGGAGGTGACCTACAAAGTTGGTGATAGAGCATATCTTTGTGTGTCCCCACTACGAGGAGTTAAGAGTTTCGGAGTTAAGGGTAAATTGGCACCACGATTCGTGGGACCATACAAAGTTTTGGAGCACAAAGGAGAAGTAGCTTATCAGCTAGAGTTGCCCGAAACCTTGTCCGGAGTTCATGATGTGTTTCACGTATATCAGTTGAAGAAGTGTCACGCGGAGATGGCCGAGATTCCGCTACGAGATACAGTGCCCCTGCAAGCAATTCAGTTAGAGAGTGATCTGACTTATGAGGAGAAGCCTGTCAAGATTCTCGAGATTGCCGATAGAGTTACCCGCAACAAGGTCATCAAGTTTTGCAAAAAGTTCAGTGGAGCCACCATACAGAGGATGAAGGCACCTGGGAACGAGAGGATGATCTACACGAGGTCCACCCACAACTATTTTCTAGCCAACCCGAATCTCGAGGGCGAGATTCATCTTAAGGGGGTAGGTTTGTAACATCCCAATTTTCAATTTGGATATTAACATAGATCATTCATATGCCTCCATCATTTCAACATATTTGAATTTGATTTTATTTGAAAATTGATCCAAAGACTTTAAGAAACTCAAGGACCCAAGTGAGAGAGTTGGAAGTTTTCCCAAAGAGGACCCACTATTTTATTATTTTATCAATGAGGTTGGATCAAATAATATTTTTGCCAATTTACATTTTCAATATTTTAAAACAAAGAGTGAAGATAATATGACTTCTTCAAAAACAGAATAAAAATATTGGAATTTGAATTTTGAGAAAATATATTTTATATTGGATTTTTATTTGCAATTTATTTATTTTAAAAATTGCATTAAAAAGTTTATTCTATTTTAGGCATTTTTATTTTTTAGATAAATATTAACTTTGTCTCAAATATTAGGTGGCAACGGAGAAAATTGTTTCTAAATTTTTTAGGGATTTTTTATATTTTATTTTGAATTTTTTGTCGTTTTGCGAATTATAAAAAACTAGGAGCAGGCCGGCCCAGCCTAAGCCAGGCCAAGGCCCTGCCGACCGCCTTCCCTCGCGCGTTGCCCGTGTACTCGCCGGACTCCGGCTAGGAGTCCGGGTCGGAGCCGCCGCCGCTCGCCCCCTTCCCCAAGCCGCCCTCGCCCTCCCGCTTTAAAAGCCGACTCCGCCGCCCCCTCTCCCCTCGACACCACCGCCACACCCACGCCTGCCGCCTCACGCCGCCGCACCAGTGCGCCGCCTCCCGCCGTCGCACCCGCGCGCCGCCTCTCGTCGCGCCCCGTGCCCACCGCCAATTGGACGCCCGAAGACCGACGTCCCAGAAGATTCCGGAGATTCCAGATTTTCCGGGTTCTCCCGTGTGTTTCAGTTGTGCTTGCTTTTTTTATTTTGCATTGCATCATGTCATCATGCCATCATGTCATATTTATTTTGCATCTCAACCTAAATAAATTGTGTGGACCTTCGGTCCATTTAAATCGAGGGAAGGATGACTTCTCTTTATAACATATCCTCCTAATATATGGAGCTATACAATTATTCCATTGCTTCAGAATCACCAACACACACTTGCATATCTTCCCTATTTTTTGTTGGAACCATTTTTGTTGGGTTGGTAATATTCCATAAAGCCTTACAAAAATGTTCCATCTTTTATTTCTTCTTCATGGCCTCCTTTCTTATTTTTTTGGACTCTCTCTATTTATTTTCTGCTAAGAGATCTATGGAGAGAGAGGCCCAGCCGCCAGGCCCAATCCCAGCGCTTTACTACCCTAGCTGGCCCGAGGCCCAGCCTTCCCTCTCCCTCCCAGCCGGCCCATCTGCAGCTTCCCTCCTCTCCTGGCCCACTCCAGGCCTGACCTAGCAGAGCCGCCGCTAGCCTCGCTCTTCCCTCGCTCTCCCTCCCAGCGCCGATCTCCCCTCGCGCGCCCGACAGCAAGGCCGCGGCCTCGCCTTCCTCCACGTGAATCCAGTGCCGCAGCGCCCTGACAGCCGCCCTGCGCGCCTCCCGCGCCAGGGCCCCGTCCCTGCTGCCTCGTCCCCGCCTCCGTTTTGGCTGCCGCCAGCGAGCAGCTCCCCGATGACCATGGAGCCCGAGCAGGGGTTTTCTTTTGCTATGTTTCGGTTCTGCCAAGTTGCTGCCAAGTGCTCGGAGCCTTCGGTTCCACCAAGTACCACTACGTCACAAGAACCAAGACCGACCCTGACAAGTACCACGACGACCCGAACATCTACAAAAACGAGCTCCGTGAACGACTACCGTCGCCGTGTACCACTACCGTCGCCAAGACCAAGATGGCGCCAAATGACAAGACGACCCGAGAACGACTACCGTCGACCCTCGAGGACCCCGTGGAACATACGGACATCAAGTACCACTACGAACCGCCAAGTACCTCGACGCCCGAACGACTACCGTTACCCCTCCAAGTTCGACTACCGTCGCCCCGAAGACGTCCGATGCCCCGACAAGTACATCTACGGAATGTGCACATCTACGAACGAGTACAACTACCGCCGCCGAAGACCGCGTGTACCTCTCCGAAACGTGAACAACTACTTCCTCTACGACCCGCGAGAACGACTACTTCGGCTACTTCCCCAACGACCTCGAACCGCCCCGAAACGAATGTTCCGAAGGTATAACCCCGAGACGATGACCCGTGGTTGAATGCTTGCATGTGTTGTATGAAATGTTTGCCCTTGTTTGCGCCGTGCCCGTTGAGCCCTCTTTTGTCGCCGACCCGTGGGAACCGGGCGACCGGGATCATCCCACCTTTTCATCTTGTTCGACTCGCTCACGCTCTCCGTTATCTTTTGCACCGGTCTCTCAACGAGTTACCGGAACCGAGATGTGCCATGCATCATTTTCGGATCGTTACCGTGGCACCCTTTCTTTCCACCACGGTGAAAAATACTCCTCATCATCTTCATGCCAACTTTTAATAAAAATTGCATAAACTTAATCATATCATCCGCATCATGTTAACAACATTATAATGTGTGATTGTTGTTTGTTTAAAAATTACTAAAGATGCACATGGGGATTTCTGGAATTGTTGTTGTTATTTCCGGCCTCATTTAAATTGCCTAAATAGGTAGTTTGTTTTGCTTCACCTCTTGCTATGTTAAAAACATTTAATCTTGTCATGTAAATAAACGAGAGTCAATTAAATAATTAAAATGTGGTGTTTCGTCAATATGCAACTCGTGGCATATTGAGCTCCACTTAAATTGTAGTGTTGTTTGTGCACCTTGCCATGCCATGCATATTTAAAACGGACATGCATCATACTTGGATGTGCATCGTATGCCATGTTAATGCTTGTGTGTTTACCGTGTTGTTTGTTTCTTTCCGGTTGCTTCTCTTGTTAGCTTCGGTTTCGTTCCGGAGTTGTGAGGATTCGCTCGACTATGTTGCTCCGTCTACTTCATGGACTTGTTCTTCTTCCTTGCGGAATCCCAGGCAAGATGATCATACCCTTGGATACCTTTACTACCATTGCCATGCTTAGTTGTCTCGATTCTATCGTTACATGTCGCGCTACCCACCTTTTATGTCAGCCTCTCCTTGTTGCCATGAAACCTCTAACCTTGAAACCTTCCTAGCAAAACCACTGTTTGGCTATGTTACCCGCTTGCTCAGCCCCTCTTATAGCGTTGTTAGTTGTAGGTGAAGATGAAGATCGTTCCAGGTGGGAACTTGTTGTTGGAATATCACAATATCTATTATTATTATTAACACACCTATATACTGGGCATGGGTGGAAGGCTTGGCCTTTTTCTTGGTGTTTTGTTCCACTCATGCCACCTTAGGCGCCGATAAACCGGCATTATGTTCCTTGATTTTGCGTTCCTTACATGATGGGTGGATGAGGACCCCTTGACAGTTCGACTTTGAATAAAACTCCTCCAGCAAGGCCCAACATTGGTTTTAATTTGCTCATAATAACAACTTAATTAAATTAATTAAATTTGCATAGGGGTCGCGTCCCCGGGTTCTTAATTCTACATAACAGGGGGGGCCAGTGCTAATGTTGTTGGTCCCAAACGGGGAGTATGCGGGGACACCATGGGGAAACTCGAGGTTTGGTTTTACTCGTATAATCGCCCATCCGGTCGTGGCCTGAGACGAGATACGCGCGGCTACTATCAGGGTGTCGACACACCGGGAGGTCTTGCTGGACTTGTTTTACCATTGTCAAAATGTCTTGTGCACCGGGATACCGAGCCTGATCGGTTTTCCCTAAGATAAGGGGTGATGATATTATATTTATCACTTCAGCTAATCGTGAGAGCTTGTGATGGGCTAAGTTGGGACACCCCTGCAGGGTTATAATCTTTTGAAAGCCGTGCCCGCGGTTATGTGGCAGATTGGAATTTGTTAATGTCCGGTTGTAGAAAACTTGACAGAGGATCCGAAGTAAAACACACAACTGTGTGAGTAACCGTGACCGTCTCTTTTCACTTTGAGAAGAGAACACGGTGGGGTTATGTTTGACTCGTAAGTAGTTCAGGATCTTTAGCGATCACTACTAGTTTGAGACCGTTTGCGTAGATGCTCATCTTATTCTTGTACTCGTAAGCTAGCCACCATATTATGCTTAGCCACTGCTGCAACCTCACCACTTTACCTCTTCCTACCCACAAAGCTTTGCTAGTCTTGTTACCCATGGTTATGGGATTGCTGAGTCCTCGTGGCTCACAGTTACTACAACACCAGATGCAGGTTCAGCCGAGATTGATGCAGGAGCTGGTTCAAGTACTTCTGGGAGCTCGATGAAGAGAGTGGCCGTATGTTTGTGACGTTTCGACGATCAGTAGCGGTTTCTACTAGGATTCGATCTAGACCTGTGGTTTAACGTTATGTTTGGTATCTTGTCTTTTGGATCTTACCCTTAGATGGGTTGTGATGTTTTGAATGATGTTTTGCTTATGTAATGTATTGTGTGAAGTGGCGAGTGTAAGCCAACTATCTCCTTTTGCATTTTAATCCCTCTTTTACATGAGTCGTGCAAAGATACCAAACTTGAGATCATTCCAGAATGGGCTTATACCTTTAAGTCGTGCCTCGACACGTAGGAGGTATAGTCCCATCCTGGGCATTATAGCCAAGCTGCCGCCGCCCGAACTCGCCTCCACGTGCAGCGCCGCCGTCGCCCCTCGCCGCTGGATGCCGCCGCCCGACCTGTCGATCGCCGCCCGAACCTGTCGGACCTGATCCGCGAACCCGGTTCGCGAGGTAAAAACCCGCCAGATTTTTTACGTTTTATTTTTGGTTTTTTTAAACCCTAGATCCTTTTTTTGAAAAACCTAGGTTCGTTTTTAGGTTTTATTAAAAAGCAGATGTTCGCTGTTTAGTTTCAGAAAATGAACGTTGGCAATTTAGTTTTTTCTTTTTTCTGTTATTTCTAATCAGGACCTGTCCGTGATTAAACTTTTTACAAATCAGCCCCTGGTTTTCAAACGATAGTTACTTTTTACTCGTTGGTCGGAATTAGGTGAAACCAACACCAATTTCTTCGTTTCGATCTTGTCTTTCGAGTAGCGCAACTCAATTTTGATTTTGAAAGTTTTAAGATTTGAATTCAAATAATTTTGTATTTGAACTTCTTTTGATCGTAGCTTGAGTTTCGTAACTCCGTTTGAGTTGATTCTTTTTGCAAATCGAAGCTCTTGACCTAAAATTTTTTATAAGGACAAATTCAATTAATTGTGGTACTGTTAGAAATTGTTTTCCGTTGCAAGAGCTATTCGTTTGTTTTCAAGTTCTTTCGAGATCTGTTCTTCGATTCCGTTGCATGATTGCTTATGTATGCTATTGTTTGATTGCGATAGAATGTTCGGAGTGCGAGGCTTTCTACTACGAGTCACTAGGTTTCAACGATCGTCGGCCAGGAAAGTTCATACTTTGATCATACTTTCCAATACCCAGTTTTGATTGCATTAGTTCTATCCTCAAAGATTGCATGAGTAGGACTTGATCACATGTGGTATTGCTTAGTAGTTCATGAGGTAGGAACCCAATGACTTGAGATCAACCCAAGGTAATATACGCTTTGTTACTTGATAACCCACATGTATAGGGGATCACAATAGTTTTTGTCGGCGTCCTGGGAACCAGGGTACCCAGACTTGTGTGCCTGCGGCCCGCGACGCGCTCCTAGTAGGTATGGCCCAGCTGATCGACCAGCTGCTCAAGACCCTCGCGAGGGGGCCAAGACTCGCGAGGAGAATGACACCAAGACCCTCTCAGGAGCGGCCTCGGCTAGGCTGCTCCGGAAGGGCAGAGAACTCAAGGTCAAGCCTGCCTCAGGGGGAGGTAGTGACGCGAGCAGTGACGCACCGCACCAGCGGGTGCCAGCGCGTGCCAGCGGTGCAGTTGCCGTTTTGGTGCAAAGGAGACAACGCAGGCGCAGGTTCCCGAGGGGCGAGATAAACGTTTCCCCTTCGGTGCAACAAGATTGAAGACCGCAAGGATGACAGGGAGGATGTCACCACCGAGCCCACCATCGCGTCATCGTCTGATCTCTTTGCAGGCGGAGACCGCTTTTGTCAGGATAGGAACGTCCTTGTGTTCCCGCTCAAAATGGCCGTTGTGGGATCCCTTCCCACCTAAACATTTCGTGGGAAGAGGACCCTGGCCGCCTATATAAGTAGCTAGGGTCTCCACTGTGGAGCGGGCTGATGGGATCTAGATTGACCTCATCTCGAACACTCCACCTTCACACCAAGGAGCAACAACACTTGCCTCCTGACCCTCTTGAGCTCTCCTCCTGAGCTCAAGAACCAATGTACTTGTTCACACTCAAGCCCTCCTGAGGCTAATCCACTCAAGCAGGACAAAGTGTTTTACACCGCAAGGTGGCTGATAACCCACAAGTGTAGGGGATCGCAACAGTTTTTGAGGGTAATGTATTCAACCCAAATTTATTGATTCGACACAAGGGGAGCCAAAGAATACTCTTAAGTATTAGTAGCTGAGTTGTCAATTCAACCACACCTGGAAACTTAGTATCTGCAGCAAGGTAGTTTAGTAGCAAAGTAATATGATAGTGGCAGTAGCGCCAATAAAAG
Organism: Secale cereale; assembly: GCA_902687465.1. Taxonomy (NCBI): domain Eukaryota; kingdom Viridiplantae; phylum Streptophyta; class Magnoliopsida; order Poales; family Poaceae; genus Secale; species Secale cereale. The sequence goes on along the minus strand of LR738710.1, from coordinate 619,664,891 downwards.
TAACGATAGTATTTTTGTAGTTTTTGTAATAGTAGCAGCAGAAAAGAAAATAAGCAACAAGCAATATGTGAAAAGCTCGTAGGCATTGGATCGGTGATGGGAAATTATGTCGGATGTAATTCATCATGTAGAATTTATAACCTAGGGTGACACAGAACTAGCTCTAGTTCATCAATGCAATGTAGGCATGTATTCCGAATATTGTCATACGTGCTTATGGAAAAGAACTTGCATGACATTTTTTGTCCTACCCTCCCGTGGCAGCGGGGTCCTATTGGAAACTAAGGGATATTAAGGCCTCCTTTTAATAAAGTACCGGACCAAAGCATTAACACATAGTGAACACATGAACTCCTCAAACTAAGGTCATCACCGGGAGTGGTCCCGATTATTGTCACTTCGGGGTTGCTGGATCATAACATTTAGTTGGTGACTATAGACTTGCAAGATATGATCAAGACCACACATATATTCATGAAAACATAATAGGTTCAGATCTGAAATCATGGAACTCGGGCCCTAGTGACAAGCATTAAGCATAGCAAATTCATAGCAACATCAATCTCAGAACATATTGGACACTAGGGATCAAACCCTAACAAAACTAACTCGATTACATGATAGATCCCATGCAACCCATCACCGTCCAGCAAGCCTGCGCTGGAATTACTCACGCACGGTGGTGAGCATCATTGAATTGGTGATGGAGGAAGGTTGATGACGACGATGGCGACGATCTCCACTCTCCGGAGCCCCGAACGGACTCTAGATCAGCCCTCCCGAGAGAGATTAGGGCTTGGCGGCGGCTCTGTAAAACGCGATAATTCTTCCTCTCTGATTTATTTTCTCCCCTAAAGTGAATATATAGGATCTGGGGATACGTCGGTAGAGCATCAGGGGGCCCACGAGGAAGGGGCGCTCCCTAGGGGGGCACCCTCGTGGACAGGGTGTGGCCCCCCTGGTCTGGATCTTTTTGCAGGTATTTTTTATATTTTCCAAAATAATTCTCCATGGATTTTTAGGTCATTAAGAGAACTTTTTATTTCTGCACAAAAACAACACCATGGCAATTCTATTGAAAACAGCGTCAGTCCGGGTTAGTTCCATTCAAATCATGCAAGTTAGAGTCAAAAACAAGGGCAAAAGTGTTTGGAAAACTAGATACGTTGGAGACGTATCAACTCCCCCAAGATTAAACATTTGCTTGTCCTCAAGAAATTCAGTTGATAAACTGAAAGTGATAAAGAAAGACTTTGACAAACTCTGTTTGCTCTTGTTGTTGTAAATATGTAAGCCAACATTCAGGTTTTCAACAATGATCATGAACTAACCACATTCACAATAACTTTCAGGTCTGAAGTCTACTCACATCAATGGCATAATCAACTAGCGAGCAATAATAATAAACCTCGGATGACAACACTTTCTCAAAACAATCATGATATGATAAAACAAGATGGTATCTCGCTAGCACTTTCTGAGACCGCAAAGCATAAATGGAGAGCACCTTTAAAGATCAAGGACTGACTAGACATTGCAATTCATGGTAAAAGAGATCCAGTCATGATCATGCTCAATGCAAATTAATAGTAATACATGCAAATGACAGAGGTGCTCTCCTATTGGTGCTCTTTGATAAGAGAATGATGACTCTACAAGTATGTATATAGATAGGCACTTCGCAGAGGGAAGCAGGGATTTGTAGAGGTGCCAGAACTCAATTTTCAAATAGAGATGAATAACATTTTGAGCGGTATATTTTCATTGTCAACATAACAACCAAGAATCTCGATATCTCCCATGCGCACCTTATAGGCGGTTCCCAAACAGAATGGTAAAGTTTATACTCCCCCAACCTCCAACAAGCACACTCCACGGCTAGCCCGAAACAACGGGTACCGTCCAAACCTGCAACTGCCCTGGGGGAGTTTTGTTTAATTATTATGATTTTGAGCATAGGACTAGGCATCCCGGCTACCAGCCATTTTCTCGTGAATGATGAGCGGAGTCCCCTCATCGTGAGAATAACCCACCTGGCATGGAAGATATAGACAACCCTAGTTGATACATGAGCTGTTCGAGCATACAAAACAGAAATTCATTTGAAGGTTTAGAGTTTGGCACATACAAATTTACTTGGAATGGCAGGTAAATACCGCATATAGGAAGGTATGGTGGACTCATGTGGGATAACTTTGGGGTTTACGGAAGTGGATGCACAAGCAGCATTCCCGCTTAGTACAGGTGAAGGCTAGAAAGAGACTGGGAAGCGACCAGCTAGAGAGCAACAACGGTCATGAACATGCATTAAAATTAATCAACAATGAATGCAAGAATGAGTAGGATATAAATCACCATGAACATAAATATCGTGGAGGCTATGTTGATTTGTTTCAACTACATGCATGAACATGTGCCAAGTCAGATCACTTAAATCGTTCAAAGGAGGATACCACCCCATCATACTACATCACAACCATTTTAATATCATGTTGGCACGCAAGATAGACCATTATAGACTCTCAGCTAATTAAGCATGGCATAAGCAGTTATGATCTCTAGTTGTCATTGCCAGCATGTTTCATTCATAATAAGCTGAATCAGGAACGATGAACTATCATATTTACAAAAACAAGAGAGGTCGAGTTCATACTAGCTTTTCTCATCTCAATTAGTTCATCATATATCATCCTTATTGCCTTTCACTCGCATGACCGAACGATGCGGATAATAATAATAGTGCACGTGCATTGGACTAAGCTGGAATCTGCGAGCATTTAATACAAGAGAGAAGACAAGATAATATGGCTCAAGGTTAAATCAACAATAAAGCTTATGAGAGCCACTAAGCATTTTAATCATGGTCTTCTACTCTTAACCCCCAAAGAAAAGAAAAGAAACTATTTACACGGAAAGCTCCCAACAAGCAAAATAAGAACGGGAAATCTTTTTGGGTTTTATTTTAATTACTACTACAAGGGAAGTAAACTAGCTAAGAGCTACAACTAAATTTTTTGTTTTTCTTAAAGTTTTTCTAGCACATGAGAAAAAGACTAAGAAAAAGAAATTATACTAAACATGGACGGTACAGTGAAAGAGTGTGAACACCGACAACTAGAATAATTGTGTGAACATGCATGTAAAGTCGATGAGAAACACTACTCCCCCAAGCTTAGGCTTTTGGCCTAAGTTGGTCTATGGCCACGTATCGAAGCTACTCCCTACGGTGTACTGAGATGTGTCCTTTGGGTGCCACTGGTTGGCAAGCTCATCCTGATCCCACCCATAAACAGACTGACGGTAAGGATCGAGTGGTGGCTCCGGCTCAGGCTCTGAAGCTTGTGCCTGGCCTTGGTACTTGTAGAAGGCATCTGATGTAACGAGATATATGCCTGTAGACAGATCAAACAGAGATGGTGTAGGCAAGGTAACAATTTCACAATATTTTTCATCAAACCTTAATTTTTAATTAAGCAACCTATCCTTGTCTTTAACAATAAAATCATGTGCTACCATGCCCTTGTAGTCTTGATAAACAGGGGCAAGCAATTTTTCCTCCTTCTCATAATGCCTAATAGGTGTTCTAAAATGTTCAGCAAGGCGAGAAGCAAAGATGCCTCCAAAGACTGGCCCCTTTGAGCAGTTCAGACTCAGTCATTTAGCAACAACGGCGCCCAAGCTAAAAGTTGTGTCTTGAAATAGAGCATGGCGTAAAATGACAATATCAGAGGGCACTAAGATTCCCGCTGTTCCCGCGACCAATTAAACATCTACTAGCAAATAAAGCAAAGTAGAGTAGAACAGGGAAGTGTATACTAGTGATTCTTGCCCCTAAGACTTGTCTAGTTTCCCCTACAACTATCATGTCAATAAACCCTTCAACATATTCATGACGTGGTTCATCAAGTCTACCTCCAAAGGGTATCTTGCATATTTCACAAAATTTTAAGAGTGATATGTCCTTAACCTCATCATATAAATGAAACTCCACTGTAGGTGGTGTTTTCTTAGCATGAAAATGAAAACTTTGCGTGAAAATATTGGTGAGTAAGAGATACTATTCACGCTGGTCGTAGAGGAAGTCGGTGAGGACTGCATTATTTGCCAACCAATAGAAGTCTTCGTAAATCCCGACGGACATCATGAAATCATTACAAGGCCATTCGCACGGTCGAACTTCTGCCATGCGAGGAAGATTATATTTTGGCTTCTTATTTTCTTCTTTCTTCTTCTCCTCTGAGCTCTTACTGGAGGAGCCCCTCAACAATCTCTTTATCATTTTTCCCTTCTGAAATTTTTTGAAATTTTTAGTAACTCAAAATAAAAGTTAACCAAACTCAATAAGATTGATATCAATAACTCCTACTAGTGCCTAGAGACTATGTCATGCATTAGAACTACTTGGGACCAAGAAAATTTGACATGCAAGCTCAAGAACAAGGTCTCCACAGCAGCAAAAATTTGCAATAAATAAAGCACTAGAACAAAAACTAATTAGACCAATGGAGGAGTCACAGACCAAGGAACAATCTCCCCAAACAGATTGGTGAATGGTGGTTTGAGCAAGGAGATCGAAAATGGCAGCAACATGAGCTAGAACTCGGGTTTGAGTTGGTTGGTGATTTTTTTGGGAGGAAGAAGAAGAGTATGGGTGCAGGAATAAGTGGAGGGCGGCCATGTGGGGCCCACGAGGCATGGGGCGCGCGCTGTGTGGGGCAGCGCGCCCTGGACCCTCATGGCTAGGTGCTGGCTCCCCTCGCTGTGTGTTTTGTGCCATATTTTCTCAAATATTCCAGAAAAAATTATATGTCATTTTCAGGGCATTTGGAGGACTTTTATTTTCGGGGTATTTTTTTATTAAATGGATAAGTTTGGAAACTAATAGAAAATACTATTTCTGCTTTATTTATCCTGATTAACAGAAAGTAAAAGGAGGGTACAGAAGGTTGTGCTATCTAGATTCACCTATCTCATGCTCATCAAAAGGAATCCATTAACAAGCTTGATCCGGTCTTGTTAAAAAACTCTTTTCGAATAACATCAAACCGGAGAATTTTCGAATAACACTAGGTTACCTCAATGGGGATATGTATGTCCCCAACAATAAGAATGCCATAAGTCTTATTGATAGTAGGAAGAGGAAATTCGAAACCTCCAATAGTAATAGTTGAAATTTTTCCAATATAATTGATACTGTGGACGTGAGGTTGTTTCCTCGGAAAGTGTACCGTATGCTCATTACCATTGACATGAAATGTGACATTGCCTTTATTGCAATCAATAACAGCCCCTGCAGTATTCAAAAAGAGGAAATTCGAAACCTCCAATAGTAATAGTTGGAATTTTTCCAATATAATTGATACTGTGGACGTGAGGTTGTTTCCTCGGAAAGTGTACCATATGCTCATTACCATTGACATGAAATGTGACATTGCCTTTATTGCAATCAATAACAGCCCCTGCAGTATTCAAAAAGGGTCTACCAAGGATAATAGACATACTATCGTCCTCAGGAATATCAAGTATAACAAAGTCCGTTAGAATAGTAACATTTGCAACTACAACAGGCACATCCTCACAAATACTGACAGGTATAGCAGTTGATTTATCAGCCATTTGCAAAGATATTTCAGTAGGTGTCAACTTACTCAAGTCAAGTCTACAATATAAAGAGAGAGGCATAACACTAACACCGGCTCCAAGATCACATAAAGCAGTTTTAACATAGTTTCCTTTAATGGAGCAAGGTATAGTGGGTACTCCTGGATCTCCTAGTTTCTTAGGTATTCCACCCTTAAAAGTGTAATTGGCAAGCATGGTGGTAATTTCTACATCAGGTATCTTTCTTTTATTGGTAATAATATCTTTCATATATTTAGCATAAGGATTTGTTTTAAGCACATCAGTCAAACGCATACGCAAAAAGATAGGTCTAATTATTTCAGCAAAGCGCTCAAAATCCTCATCATCCTTTTTCTTAGATGGTTTCGGAGGAAAGGCATGGGTTTCTGAACTCATGGTTCGCTTTCCCTACCGTGCTTCCTAGCAACAAAGTCTCTCTTAAAATAACGTTGATTCTTTGATTGTGGGTTATCAAGATCAATTGCAGGTTCAATCTCTACATCGTTATCATTGCTAGGTCGAGCATCATCATGAACATCATCTTTAATATTATCACTAGGTTCATGTTCATTACCAGATTGAGTCTCAGCATCAGAAACTGATATATCATTGGGATTCTCAGGTGTGTCAGCTACAGGTTCACTAGAAGCATGCAAAGTTCTATCATTTTTCTTTTTCTTCTTCTTAGAAGAACTAGGTGCATCTAAATTAGCTCTCTGAGAATCTTGATCAATTCTCTTAGGGTGGCCTTCAGGATATAGAGGTTCCTGAGTCATTTTACCACCTCTAGTAGCAACTCTAACAGCATAGTCATCATTCTTACCATTTAATTCATTGAGCAAATCATTCTGAGCCTTAAGTACTTGTTCTTCTTGAGTGGTAACCATAGAAGCATGTATACTAATGAGTTTCATCTCACCTTTAACTCTAGAAAGATAATCACTCAAGCGTTCAATCATATAAGCATTATGTTGCAATTGTCTACCAACATAAGCATTGAAGTTTTCTTGTTTCACAATAAAATTGTCAAACTCAACTAAGAATTGGCTAGCAGTGTCGGCGTACTGGGAACCAGGGTACCCAGACTTGCCTGTCTGCGGGCCGCGACGAGCTCCCACTACAGCCTGGTATGGCCCAGCTGATCGACCAGCTTCCCAAGACCCTCGCGAGGGGATTAAGCCTCGCGAGGAGAACGACGCGAAGACCCCCTCAGGAGCGGCCTCAGCCAGGTGCTCTGGAGGGGCGGAGAATCCATGGCCAAGCCTGACTCAGGAGGAGGCAGTGATATTAGAAGTGATGTATCGCGCCAGTGGGTGCCACCGCGCGCCAGTGGCACAGTTACCATTTCGGTGCAAGGGGAACAGCGCAGCCACAAGTTCCCGAGGAGCGGGGCAAAGGTTTCCTCATTGGTGCAACGAGACTGAAGACCGCAAGGATGGCAAGGAGGATTTCACCGTTGAGCCCACCACTGTGTCATCGCCTGATCCTTTTGCAGGCGAACACTTCTTTTGTCAGGGCAGGAATGTCCTTGTGTTCCTGCTCAAAAATGGCCGTTGTGGGATCCCTTTCCGCCTAAACACTTCGGGGGAAGAGGATCGTGGCTGCCTATATAAGTAGCTAGAACCCCCACTGCGAAGGGGACGGACCGATACACTCAGCCACCATACAAGGAGCAAGAACACTAGCCTCCTGACCCTCCTGAGCTCACCTCCTGAGCCAGGAACCTCTGTACTAGCTTGTATCCCGGCTCGCCTGAGGCTAATCCACCAAAGCAGGAAGTAGGGTCTTACACCACGCGGTGGCCCGAACCTGGATAAACTCTTGTGTTTTTGTTCGTTATTTGCTTGAATCCTTCCACCGCGACGATATCGAGGTGCTAGGTAGACGAGAGTGCGAGAGATCTTTGTTCACGCCCCTGTGTTCGAACTTAACGGGATTTGCGGAGCCCTGAATCCAACACTTGGCGCGCTAGGTAGGGGGCGTGTCGAAATCTCGCCTCTTCGACGACCTCGTCCCGGTCTCGTCCACCAACCCCGCGTCGCCCAGCTCCAACAAACCACGACCACGATGGCGGAGGCGCACCAGACGCGTGCGGAAGCCCGTGGCGTCCAGGCCGCTCAGGCATCGCCCTTCGGCCGCGGGACTCACCGCCACCCGTCCTTGATCGGGGCCGACGGAACGATGAGCATCACCAACACGCCGCCAGAGAACCGGCAGCAGCCTCCACCCACTCGACGCCAAGGCCGTGCGACAGCACGGGCCGCCGAGCATGCCGCGGTAAGCTCGCGGGACCGGCGTGAAATGGCGAACATGAGGGCCGCGATACCGGTGGCAAGGGAACTGCTAAGGTACCGGTTGCTCGGCAGCGGACACAACGCGCTCCTCCTCAGGGTGGCCGAGCTCCTCGACGCTGCCACCACCGGAGCCGAGCCGTTGTGCGTCCACATGACGACGTCGGGGACCGGGTTCCACCCCTGCCACACACGGTCGCCCGTATGGTCAAGACCCGCGGCGAAGTACGAGGGCGACATGGGGTATGATCCGCTGAACCCTGCATATGACGCCGCCCCTCTGCCTTGAAACCCTTTGTATTCAGGAACCGCCCCCGTCGAGGAGCCCCCAGGGGGCGACCCCAGGACTACGCCGAACGTCGGACGCAACCAGGCGCCGGCACAAGGGGGCTCAGGAGCGGAAGGTCGGGAGGCGGATCCCCCGCTATTGGCCCTCAATCCTTCACCATAATCACCCATGGCCATGGAGCGCGAATGAGACGCACGCAGGTGCCTGCGGGGGCCGGCACTCGCAGCACCAGCCGTAGGCCTCGGGCCAACAATGTCTCTAGACCTGGGCCTCGGCAGGCCAGGGGGCTACTCTGGTTGCCACGTCAAGACAGAAAGGGAAGGGAAGGCCCGGGTCAGGCCCTCGTCCCTCCGCGCGTGACCCGTCGTGCATCAGCCCGCCCTGGATTTCACCAGGGGCTCGCTGGCGGCGGGTATGATGCGCGCGGGGAGGGGCCTTCTCCCCCCCTCCGTCCAACCTCAAGACGCCGCGCCTCCTCGTGTACCATCCCCCGGGCTGCGGAGGGTGCATCTAGAGGCGGTACGGAAGCCTGTCCTACGCGCACTAGGAGGGCCCAAGACCGCGGCTCCGTCCCCCTGTTCACCAAATCCCGTACCCGCTGTGCCCGACCCTGATCAGGAAGGGCCCAGGGGCCATTAGGAGCATGGGTAGGGCAGGGTCCCACTCGCACTTCAGGACGCCGCGTCTCTGAGCGACGTTAGCCCTTAGGGGTGAAGCGCGCTCGTAGATCGCGTGAGGGGTGCGCTTGGTTCTCGGAGGGGGGACTATGGCCAAGGTCCCATCCCCCCATCATGCGTAGTGTCCCACTTCATGAATGCGGCCTTCGGGTGAGTTCATGAGGGAGCTGATTAGTGCGGGGCGGGGCCCTCAAAGCGAAGGGGCGGGTACGTCAGAAGATCTCCGCTCGTGACACTCTCACGTAATAATGAGTGGGGCTATACACGCCCCGAAGTCTTCGGAGAATCGCCCTAGGACCTCGGGGGCTCCCTCCCACACCGAGTGGATGCACCATGCTCCGCGCTGGCCGTCGACACTGCCCGCAATGGCTATGCCCACATCCGTCGGTGGTAGCCCTACGCTCCGCGCTGGGGAGAAGATTGAAGACCTGCTCAGGGGCCGGACGTGGCCCCTCCTTTTGCTATTCGCATTTGCTCCCTCTGTATCTGCTTTCTCAAGCCGATCTCGCCTCCGCGTGACTCATTTCTTGAATAAAAGGGAGAATTTTTTTTTGAGTTTTGCGATTTCCGCCATGTTTCCTCGCCAGTCCATCTTTTCGTCTTGCTCAGTCGAGCTGGGCTACGTCCGCAACCCCGCCCTGTCACTCCTCGCGAGCAGGGGACGAGGCGTGGGCGCACGTTCTGTCTGGTCCGCGGCTGGACCGCCAACCACTCTTGCGCTCACAGCCGGTACTCGCGAGGCGCGCCCGGACGAGGTCGCCGGGCGCTCCGTCCTGACACGCGACAAGGGCTTAAAGCCGCAGCCTCAGGAACAAGCAAGGGAGTGCCTAAAAACCCATCCTTACAGTGTTCAACTACATCATCAAAAGTTTAAGCCTTGTGACACCTATCTCACCCGGCTCTGGAGCCACAACCAAAAAAACAAATTTACAGCAGGAACTGGATTAAGCATCGACGCCTTCGCCGGAACTGTCAGTGTCGCCCCCCTCAGGCACCGGCACATCCTCGATAGCCGGAACGAGCTCCGTCACCAACGCGTCCACATGGTCGCTCACCCAATTCTCCGAGGGGCCGGCGACCGCCTCAGGTGCAAGATCCAGCAGGGCCTCGAAGTCCGCATGAGGGTCAATATGGTGCAAGTTGCCGAAGATGCAGGAAACAGCGCTCCTCAGGACGTCGCAGATTTGCTCCTCGACCAGCTGCCGAGCCTTCCTGACCCCACCTTCAAGATGCTCCAACACCCTGGTAAAGAACCCAAGATACCCGGCGTCATCATTAACCAGGGGGCCGGCGACCCCCGAGCCAAGAAGTTCTCCTAAGGCCCGGTCGGCCAGGTGCCGCAGGGCCTCAAACATCTCCGAGCGGGTGTGCTACCTTCCACGGACTCGTGTGGCCTCCTCAGAAGTTCGAGCCGCGAGGGTGGAAATGTCTTCGACTTGCTGGTGAAGGCAGGACAATTCCGCCCTAGCGGCGGCGCGAGCCTTCTCCGACGCTCGCTCGCGGTGTTCCGCCTCGGCACAAGCCTTCTTCGACGCCCGTTCACGACGCTCGGCTGTAACGCGAGCCTTCTTCGACACATGCATGCGACGCTCGGCATCCGCCAGTTTGCTCTTAAGTGATGTGATCTCCTTCTATAACTCCTTGCGCTTGTCAGCAAAGCGAGTCTCGTGAAGCCCCGGCTTCTCGCGGTAATCATTCTAGAGACGCTCCGCCTCCCTGGCAGCCTTCTTCGCCACGACCTCACGGTCATCAAGGTTGCCCTCGGCCTCGGATAGCTGGCGCTCCATCGTCTCTAGGAGCTTGCGCTCCATGCTCAGTTCCATCGCCTCAAGTGCCAGCGCCTCCTACCGTGCCGAGAGGCCAGCTGGACTATCTTCATCAACCACAGGTGCAGCAAGGGCAACCCTTCGAGCATGAACCTGGCGCTCGAGCATGGTGTTTGAGGCTTCGAGCTCACGCTCACGCTCCTCCGCGGCCGCGCAGCGGCGCTCGGCGTCTCGGGCCTCCTTCAGGGCACGGTCGCAAGCCTCCTGAGCCGCGGCGGCCGACGCTTCCGGCTTCCTTAGGGCGGTTTTGTGCTGCAACTGGCTCAGGTTGACGGCGGTCCTCAGCTGGCGCCAACCCCTCGCCAGAAGCAGACCCTCGGCCTAAACGCGCTCATCTACTTCAGCAACCTCGACCTCGAAACACTTCAGGGCGTCCGACGCCTCCCGCACAAGGTCATGGCGGACCACGCTCTGGCGCATTACAAGTTCCAGAAGACGTCCGGGCTCGTCCCCGGCACCTGCGTCGCCCAAAGGGGGCTCCCCCTCTCCCTCGCATTCAGCGTGTGCCTCAGGGCTAGCCCCGGGGCGCGCGCGGTACTTCCGGCGCGGGGAGCAGGCGTGGTCCTGACGGGCGGACAGTTGCTCGAGCTGCCTCAAGAGCTTGCTGACCCATGGTGAAGGCAAGACCCTGGACACGGAGCGGGCTCCCGATGTACCAAGACCTGCCTTGCCCCAAGGACGCTTGGGGGCTGGGAGCATGACCTGTGCGATAGGACCCGGGCGCGATTTCAAGAGCCCGCGCGAGGCCTCCCGAAGGCCCGGCATGGTTCGGTGAAGGAATGCAAGCGAAACCTCCAGCGGGCCTCGTCGGGTGACTCGAGGATGAAGCGGGAAAGACCCTGCGGAGCAAGAGGTCAGGAGAACCACATTGAGAAGGATGTGGAGAGCCAAAGGACACGCACCTGCTTGGTACAGTCCGCTTCATCCTCTTCAGGGCCCTCGGAGCAGGGCCGAAGACGCTCCTCAACCTCCGCCTCTTGCCTAGCATCACGAAGGATGACTGGAGGCTACTTGAGGCAGATATGCCTAGTCCCGGAGCAAGGCCGCAGCAGGCGCCCGCAGCCGGCGCCTCGCTCCCTGAGGTGGCGCTTCCCAGACCCGCCTCGACCGGAGGCCACTGCGCCTCCCCCTCGGCTGCTTCAGGAACCATCGGCACCTCAGCACTTTCCACCACCTCCACCAACACCGGCGCCTGAGCTTCGTCCACTCGCTCCAGGGATGGGGTCGACCCCAGGCCAGAGGCTCCACCAGGTGCATCCGCCCCGGGAGGGAAGGACGGGCTCACGAGCCCGGATACCACCGAGGAATCGTCGCGAGGATCGTGGTGCTTCCCGGGATCAGCCCCCACGCACCGAAGCGGGGCATCCTTTCAGCAAGGGCCGTTCCGGCTATTGGAGCCAAGTACAAGGGAACCGCGGAACCAGGGCGAGCTTTAGGCACTCCACCAACGAGCAGTCGCATCAGCCCCTGGAGCATACCAGGAGGGAGCTGCTTCCACTGAAGACGTGCGTGATCATCAAGAACCCACATCGGGATGGAATGGCGCTGGAGTAGGGCGACGCAGAGGACAAGGAAGTCCCTCACCACCATCGCTAGGGTCAACCCGCTCTTCCTCAGGTTGGTCAGTCGGCGCATCACAGGCTCCGCCCGTGGATCTGAAAGGGCCTCATGCCCCCATCCAGAGTTCGGCACCGATGGTGCATCAGGAAGATGAAATTGGGGCTGTACGCAATGGCGTCAACGAACACCCATTGTCGGCAAAACCCTTCTGTGGTTGGATGAAGCGAGAAGTCAATTATGGAGGTAGCAGTCGCTTCCACTGCGCGCAACGACACGCACCCCGAGCGCTGCCCCCCCGTCAACCAAGGAGAGAGCGAAGAAGTGGCGGAGCAAGGCCACGGAAGGGGAAACGCCAACGAAAGCCTCACACAGGAACGCGAAGCCGGAAAGAAGGACGATGGACCCAGGGTCCAGGTGTAACGCCTGAATCTGGTAATGCGTGAGCACTGCGTAGAAGAAGGCGGAGAAAGGGGGGAGAAGACCCCCAAAGAGAGCATGGAGATGAAGCTGGATGTCGTTAGCACCAAGCTCCGTCACCGGCCGAGAAGCAAGCCACACCCGGGTCAGTCCCCATTCGTTAGATGCATCGGCCAAGGCGCGACGCGCCTTGTCCAGACCTTCCCGGTTCACTATGGCGGAGCGCCCCAGCGCCGGCTCGAGCACCGGTGGCGATGTGGCAGGCTTGCCGTCCCCCCTCTTCTTCGCCCTAAGCAACATGACGGCGAGAGGGAGGGAGCAGAGAAGGCAAGCGAAGAAAGGGAGAGATTGGGAGGTAGAAAGCAGAGGCGACAGCAAAAAGCCCTACTGGTCGTGCGGTTGGCAAGGCGCACGACTACCAAGACTGCATGGCGGGGCCGCCCATGTCCCATCCAACCGTCGCACACCAGCCTGGCCCGCAGCCTTTGGGGCCCGCGGCGCTTCGTTCTCAACAAAGGCTTCGCCCCGAAGCTAACTCCGCACGCGCCTTGGGCCCGGGGGCTACTGTCGGCGTACTGGGAACTAGGGTACCCAGACTTGCCTGTCTGTGGGCCGCGACGAGCTCCTACTACGTCATGGTATGGCCCAGCTGATCGACCAGCTGCCCAAGACCCTCGTGAGGCGATTAAGCCTCGCGAGGAGAACGACACCAAGACCCCCTTAGGAGCGGCCTCAGCCAGGTGCTCTGGAGGGGCGGAGAATCCATGGCCAAGCCTGCCTCAGGAGGAGGTAGTGATATTAGAAGTGATGTATCGCGCCAGTGGGTGCCAGCGCGCGCCAGTGGCACAATTACCATTTTGGTGCAAGGGGAACAGCGCAGCCGCAAGTTCCCGAGGAGCGGGGCAAAGGTTTCCTCATTGGTGCAACGAGACCGAAGACCGCAAGGATGGCAAAGAGGATGTCACCGTTGAGCCCACCACTTTGTCATCGCCTGATCCTTTTGTAGGCGAACACTTCTTTTGTCAGGGCAGGAACGTCCTTGTGTTCCCGCTCAAAAATGGCTGTTGTGGGATCCCTTCCCGCCTAAACTCTTCGGGGGAAGAGGATCGTGGCTGCCTATATAAGTAGCTAGAACCCCCACTGCGAAGGGGACGGATCGATACACTCAGCCACCATACAAGGAGCAAGAACACTAGCCTCCTGACCCTCCTGAGCTCACCTCCTGAGTCAGGAACCTCTGTACTAGCTTGTATCCCGGCTCGCCTGAGGCTAATCCACCAAAGCAGGAAGTAGGGTCTTACACCACGCGGTGGCCCGAACCTGGATAAACTCTTGTGTTTTTTGTTCGTTATTTGCTTGAATCCTTCCACCGCGACGAGATCGAGGTGCTAGGTAGACGAGAGTGGGAGAGATCTTCGTTCACGCCCCTGTGTTCGAACTTAACGGGTTTTGTGGAGCCCTGAATCAGACAAGCAGACTTATAACGAGGAATATCACCTTCATCAAATCTATAAAGAGAATTTACCTTTACTACCTGTGTCGGGTTATCAAGACCATCTATTTCTTCAATAGGTAGTAAATTCTTCACATCTTCAGCTTTAATACCTTTTTCTTTCATAGATTTCTTTGCCTCTTGCATATCTTCAGGACTGAGGAATAGAACACCTCTCTTCTTCGGAGTTGGATTAGGGGCTGGTTCAGGAAGTGTCCAATTATTTTCATTGGCCAGCATATTATTCAATAGTAATTCAGCTTGATCAACTGTTCTTTCCCTGAAAACACAACCAGCACAAATATCCAGGTGGTCTCTGGAAGCATCAGTTAGTCCATTATAAAAGAGATCAAGTATGTCATTCCTCTCAAGAGGATGATCAGGCAAAGCATTAAGTAATTGCAGAAGCCTCCCCCAAGCTTTTGGGAGACTCTCTTCTTCAATTTGCACAAAGTTATATATTTCCCGTAAGGTAGCTTGTTTCCTATGAGCGGGAAAATATTTAGCAGAGAAGTAATGCATCATATCCTAGGAAGTACGCACACAACCAGGATCAAGAGAATTAAACCAAGTCTTAGCATCACCCTTTAACGAAAAGGGGAACAACTTAAGGATATAGTAGTAATGAATCTTTTCATCGTTGGTAAACAGGGTGGCTATATCATTCAATTTAGTAAGATGTGCCACAACAGTTTCAGATTCATAGCCATGGAAAGGGTCAGATTCAACCAAAGTAATTAACTCAGGATCAATAGAGAATTCATAATCCTTATCGGCAACACAGATAGGTGAAGTAGCGAAAGTAGGGTCATGTTTCATTCTAGCATTCAAGGACTTTTCTTTCAGCTTAGCTAATAATTTCTTAAGATCATATCTATCATTGCAAGAAGGAAAGTCTCTAGCAGTTTCTTCATCCATAACATAACCCACAGGAACAACAGGCAATTCATATCTATTGGGAGAAGCTTCATCATCACTTTAATAAATATCATCAGTTTCAATATTTGCATTCTCCCTAACCTTAGCAATTTGTTCATCTAGAAATTCACCTAGTGGCACAGTATTATCAAGCATAGAAGTAGTTTCATCATACATAGCAGAAGTGGTATCATCAAGAACATACGACATATCAGATTCAATAGCAGGAGTAGGTGTCGCAAATTTACCCATAACAGATGGAGAATCAAGTGCGGAGCTAGATGGCAGTTCCTTACCTCCCCTCATAGTTGAGGGTAAGATCTTGGTTTTTGAGTCCTTCAAATTATTCATAGTGATCAACAGATATAAATCCCAAGTGACTTAAAGAATAGAGCTATGCTCCCCGGCAACTGCGCCAGAAAATAGTCTTGATAACCCACAAGTGTAGGGGATCGCAACAGTTTTCGAGGGTAAAGTATACAACCCAAATTTATTGATTCGACACAAGGGGAGCCAAAGAATACTCTTAAGTATTTGCAGCTGAGTTGTCAATTCAACCACACCTGGAAACTTAGTATCTGCAGCAAGGTAGTTTAGTAGCAAAGTAATATGATAATGGCGGTAGCGGCAATAAAAGTAACGATAGTATTTTTGTAGTTTTTGTAATAGTAGCAGCGGAAAAGTAAATGAGCAACAAGCAATATGTCAAAAGCTCGTAGGCATTGGATCGGTGATGGGAAATTATGTCGGATGTAATTCATCATGTGGAAGTTCTGACACAGAACTAGCTCCAGTTCATCAATTCAATGTAGGCATGTATTCCAAATATAGTCATATGTGCTTATGGAAAAGAACTTGCATGACATCTTTTGTCCTACCCTCCCGTGGCAGCGGGGTCCAATTGGAAACTAAGGGATATTAAGGTCTCCTTTTAATAGAGTACCAGACCAAAGCATTAACACATAGTGAATACATGAAATCCTCAAACTAAGGTCATCACCGGGAGTGGTCCCGATTATTGTCACTCCGGGGTTGCCGCGTCATAACACTTAGTAGGTGACTATAGACTTGCAAGATAGGATCAAGAACACACATATATTCATGAAAACATAATAGGTTCAGATCTGAAATCATGGCACTCGGGCCCTAGTGACAAGCATTAAGCATAGCAATGTCATAGCGACATCAATCTCAGAACATAGTGGATACTAGGGATCAAACCCTAACAAAACTAACTCGATTACATGATAGATCACATCCAACCCATCACCGTCTAGCAAGCCTACGATGAAATTACTCACGCACGGCGGTGAGCATCATGGAATTGGTGATGGAGGAAGGTTGATGATGACGACGGCGACGATCTCCACTCTTCGGAGCCCCGAACGGACTCCAGATCAGCCCTCCCAAGAGAGATTAGGGATTGGCGGCGGCTCCGTATCGTAAAACGCGATAATTCTTCTCCTCTGATGTTTTTCTCCCCGAAAGTGAATATATAGGATCTGGGGATACGTCGGTGGAGCACAAGGGGGCCCACGAGGCAGGGGGAGCGTCCTAGGGAGGGGGGGCACCCCCACCCTCGTGGATAGGGTGTGAGCCCCTTGCTGAAAACTGTGTCAGTCCAGGTTAGTTCCATTCAAATCATGCAAGTTAGAGTCCAAAACAAGGGCAAAAGTGTTTGGAAAGTTAGATACGTTAGAGACGTATCAGTGGCCTGAACCTGGGTAAACTCATGTGTGCTTTTACTTGTTGCTTGCTTGAATCTCACCACCGGGCGAGGGCGTGATGCTAGGTAGACGTGAGTGGGAGAGATCTTCGTTCACGCCCCTGTGTTCGAACTTCTTTGGGTTTGCGGGGCCCGTAATCCGACATTTGGCACGCCAGGTAGGGGGCGTGTCGAAATCTCGCCTCTCCGTCGACCTCATCCCGACCTCGCTTCACCCCGCCTCGATGAATCGCGACTCTGATGGCGGAGGCGCGTCAGACACGCGCGAAAGCCCATGGCGCTCGCACCGCTCGAGCGTCGCCCTTCGGCCACGGGACATGTCGGGGTTTTAGAACGACATATGCCAACGAATGGCTTATCATGCATGGGGACAAAAGAACGTCACCGGGCTTGGGAAGCGGGATGAAGCGGAACTTAGGACGCCTACGGATCCTACCCAGGTTCGGGGCTCTCCGAGGAGATAACACCCCTAGTCCTGCTCTGCGGGGGCTCCGCGTCATGACTGATGTCACTATGGTGGCTACAAGGTTGCTCCTCGAGCTGTGCGGTCTAGAGGAAGAAGATGAACAAGGCTAGCCCACCTCCTATCTCTCTTCTAGGGTTCAATCTCGTTACCTTCTAACCCCTCCTCATGGAGGACCCTGGGGGGTTTATATAGGCCTACCCCCAGGGGTGCAATGGTAATCTCGACGGTGTGGCACACAGCAGTCAGTGTCTTCTGGCGCCGACCTTGCTGCCTGCCTGCGGGCCCTATGTGATTGTCTTACACTGTAGGTGCGCCTCTGCTGACGACAACCTTGTCAAGAGGGAAGTGGCTACAGTGCCGCCGTCTCCTGTCGTACGCTGCCGCCACGCCCTGTCTTGTCGTCTTGATGAGGCTCGGACTTCTAGGGTGAGAATTGCCGCCTGCTACCAGGTGGCCGTCTCCCCTGGTGGTCCGCCAGGGGCGGCTCGTTCATGAGCTACTCGCTGGCCAATGGGGCCAGCCGCCTGCTGGCCCTGCCGTCTATGAGTAGTGGGAACGTGGCCTCCTCTGACCGATGCTTGGTCACGAGCAACGTCGCTACAGTGACCCGCCGCTTAGGAGATATTCATAACGTACATGTTCACTGTAGCCACGCCCTTATAGACCTTCTATGGACATGTTCACCTGTAGCCACGCCCCTGCTGCGCGGGGGTCCCCCAGCGTGCATCCTGAGGGAGGAATATGGGATCGTCTACTGGCTGGTGGTGTTGGTGTCGCCGCCTGTTGGGTCCTTGCCGCTTGCTGGCAGCCGGCTCCTAGGGCAGGCTACCCTAGGAGGCGGCCCGATGAGCAGACAGCTGCGGTGGACCAGGCGGATGTTATTTGTCTTAAAATACCAAGGGCGGTCGCCGAGGGTACCCATGGTCAATATCTCCGACAATAGTCCCCGAAGCTGGTGGAACTCCGCGGCGGGTGCTGGAGGGCCGAGGGGTTCCAGCAGCTTCCCTCCTTAGGCAGGCCCGATGTCCTTCACCTATCTTCCTTGGATATCCGTCTGCTGGCACCCGGCCCTGCGCAGATGGAGCCGGCCTCCAGCAGCCGAACCGTCGTCTTAGAATCTTCGGGGGAAGGCACCGCCTGGTCGTCAGGCAGTCGAGCAGGCCCGCCGACCGTTGGCAGCTCCCACATGTCACCGTCCTCTCGCGTCGGCCTGCCAGCCCACGCGTGTGACGGGACATAACAGTGGGCCGGGGCCCGCCACTATGGGGCCTCGGTCCCCGCGCGTATCCACAGTGGCAGGGGTAATCGATTACCCTCCCACGCTCATTTAATGCGCGTGGATTAGGCGCGAAAAAAGCGGGGGTTGTGAGGGGTGTGGAGCGGTTAATCCCACGCCCGCCCCCTCGGCTTCGCCGCCTGGGCCTATATATAGGTCGGGGGAGAGGGATGGCACCGTTCTCGCGCTCACTCCCCCCATCCTCCTTTTTCTTCCTTGCTCTTCTCGTAGTCGTCGCAACAAGCCGCCGCCCACACCATGTCCGTTTCGGCACCTCCCCGACTCCACGGCCAGTGGGACGGCAGCGAGGTCCTGCAGGAGCATGTCGACGTCCTCCGGCGGTCGCGGAAGCTGCCCCGGCCAACAGGGTCACCGTGCGCCTGGCGCCGGGGGCGGAGATCAGGCCGGCCCCGCGGCAAGGCGAGCGGGTCGTCTTCCCCTCCCACTTCCCGTGCGGATTCGGCCTCCCGGCGAGCGGTTTCTTCCGCTCCTTCCTAGAGTTCTTCCACATCCAACCCCACCACCTTACGCCAAACATGGTGATGACGCTCTCGTCCTTCGTCGTCGCATACCTCGGCATCCTCCCCACCATAGAGCTTTGGACCGAGATCTTCTACGTGAAGCTCGGCACCGCCGTCCAGAGCGTGCCCGCCCAGTGCGGAGGATGCATTGTGGTGAAGCGCAGCGGGACGAAGAACTTCTTCCCGGCGCCACAGCTTGTGGGGTCGGTGAAGCAATGGCACACGACGTACTTCTATGTCTCCAACACCGACCCCGAGCAGGATTTCATCTGCCTGCCGGAGTGGGTGCCGGGGCCGCTTGCCAAGCCTCGTGACTCCTGGAGAACCCGGCCTGCCACCCTCACCGAAGGTGCTTCCATCACGCTGCGCCGTCTCCGGGAGCTGAGAGACAGCGAGGGCTTGGTCTTCGCGGATCTATTGCTCACATTTGCTGAGCGTCGGGTGCTGCCGCTGCAGCGCCGCCCTCACCTAATCTATGACATGAGCGGGCGCCGGGACCCCAGCCGGACGTGCACCAAGCCCCTGCCATATGGGGAGGTGGCCCGCCTGGTGAACCACATCTCCAGCTGCAGGGTCTCCGACTCCTGTTGGGCCTTCGGCAAGCCACCGTACAGCCGCGGCAATCAGCCTCCCGCAGTAAGTTTTTCTTGTTTCTTTTTTCTTTCTTTTTCTTCCGGCTGTTGTAGCCGTCTGACCCTGATATCTTGTTCAGATCTTCCCTGGCTAGCCGGCGCCGGGCACTGACCAGCCGGGCCGCCCCCTGGAGCCGGATCGCTCCCAGAGCGACACAAGCGACCCCGATCTTGGGGCCGCTGCCATGGAGGAGGAGGAGGCGACGGGCGGCGGGGGCCAGCCATCGGGCGGCCTGCCAGAAGGCGATGTTGAGAGCTGGCCGGATGATGACGAGGAGGTGGAGGAGGCACCCGTCCGCGCCAGCCAACAAGCCGGGCCGTCTGGCACAGCCGGCGGTGGGAAACGGCGGTCCTCATCAGGGCCAACTGGTGCCGCACCCAAGAAGCTCCGGCTGTCGACCGCCGCCACGATGCGTCGAGAGGCGGCCGCCAGGGCGAACGTGCCGAATTTGCCCAAGGCCAGGCCGATTGTGTCCGGGTAAGTGTTCTGCATTCCTTTTTTGTGTGATACTCATCTTTCTCAGCTGATCCCCTCCTGATTGACTCCCCGTTTCTTTGGGATATCTGCGCAGCGCGCCGCTTTCCCTCTCGCGGGTGCCAGCGGGCTCTGTTATGGGAGGCTCGGATGCCCCTCCTGCGCCCCCTCACGTGGATCCAGCCGCCGCGCTCCGGGAGGCGACAGAGAGGAATGCCCGCGAGGCGCGCGCGGAGCGCGAGGCCGCGGATCGTGAGCGAGCGGTGGCCGATGCCGCCACCCAGGCGGAGGCCGAAGCCGCCAAGAAGGCCCAGGCAGACGCCGTCCGAGTCCGAGAGCGGGAAACGGGCCCTCAGCAGCCAGCGGGCCACATCGTCCGCCCAGAGTCAGGGTCTCTGGAGCCATCGGCCCAGGCGCCGGCTGCTGACGAGCAGCTGGCTCCAGGCGATAGGGGGGACGACTGCGTCATTCTGGAGACGCCGCCACCGCCCCCCGTGCCGCCTGCTGGGGAGCAGGGCAACGGGCCAGCGGGGACGGAGGCGCCGCCAGTTGGGGGTGTGCTGGTGACTGGCCCGCAACCAGCCCCCCGAGCCCCAGCCCGCCGGTGCCTTGTGAGGGCGGTCTCTATGCCATAGCAGGTGAAGGTCGGTGGGGCCAGCTCGTCCACGCCGGAGAATGAGGCGACCAGCGCGGCGCCGTCAAGTTGGAGGCCCGGAGGTGGCGGCGCGTGGATCGTCGCGTTGCGGGACGTCCTCGACCACTTCAACTCCTTGGGCAACGTCGTGCAGACGGCGGTGCAGGAGTTCATGGCCACGTGGTCCTCCGTTCGGGTACGCGTGCTTCGTGTTCCTCTGTTTTTTATTCCTTCAATTTCTTCTATGGGGGCGCGCCAGCGCACCCACTGGGTGTAGTCCCCGAGTTCCGAGCGGGCTGCTGAGCAGGCGGCTTGGAACTCCTGAGTGTGCATCATGGGCTGATTTTGCATCTTGCTGCAGGAGTACCACAACCTCCGCGTGGCCTCCTACAACGCTCAGCGCCACGAGCTGGCGCAGCTGCAGGCTGCCTTGGCAGACAGCCAAGGTGAGTGCCTCCTCTTCTCCTTGCGGGGGCGCGTCAGCGCACCCCCTGGGTGTAGTCCCCGAGTTCCGAGCCGGCTGCTGAGCAGGCGGCTTGGAACTGCAAAGTTATCTTTTGCTACTGACATTTGTTGTTTTTCTTCCTCCCTTGCCAGCGGTCTCAGCCGACCTCCGCAACCAGCTGGGCGAGGCCCACTCGGAGCTGGCTGCTAAGGAGCGGGAGCATGGTCTTGCCGCTCAGGACCGCGACCGCCTGGCCAAGGAGCTGGCGGACCAGGCGGCGGCCCACAAAATTGAGCTTGGGAAGATGTCAGACGCCGAGACACTTCTGCGGGCCGAATTCGAGACCGAGCGCTCGAATTGGGCCGAGAAGGAGGCGGCTCTCCAAGACAACTATGTAACCATTCGAGACATGGTTGACGGTGAGATGTCTACCCTTTCATCTTGTATTCGTCGTTTGTAACAACCGTCTTTCTTTTCTTCTGATCCTTCTTCTAGTTTTGGCAGAGTTCTTCCCGGGCTACTCTGTGGCCGCCACCCAGGCCATTGAAGCCGAGCGCGCTGCGAGGCGCCAGGCGGGCCGGGCGATCGCACCCAACGCGCCCAGGACCCCAGCCGAGGAGCTTCTTGCCATTCGGGTGCGTCTCCTGCTTGTCCGCCGTCTACTTCGCCGTCTGCAGCATGCTGGTGCCCAGGTCCTGGCCGCCCTCTGGCCAGGTGTGCCAGCACTCCGCACTCCCAGTCGGACGACCATCTGGCTGGAGGCGGCCGGGCAACGCTTCGAGGCCTGGAAGGGCTCCGCAGCGAGGGCTGGCGCGCGGACCGCCCTGGAATTCGTCAAGAGCTGGTATCCTGGCCTGAGCCTTGAACAGCTGGAGACCTTCCGTGCGGAGGCCCAGCCTGAGCTGGCCATGGAGCAAAAGGAGCTCATCCAACGCGCTGCCGCCCTTGCCGAATACGCCGACACCTCCGTCTTCATCCCGCAGTAGGACGACAGGGGCCATGTGGTGCCGCCTGGCAACTTCGGGCTGGACCTGGCGGCGTCGGAGGAGCCGGACGAGGAGATCGCCTCCAGTGAAGGTGACGAGGAGGAGGAAGGCAGCGACGAGGAGGCCAGTTCCCAGGAGGCGGACCCGTCAGCCAGCCGCCAGCCTGACCAGTCCTCGACAGGTGGACCAGGAGTGATGTCCTCGCCTGCCGCGGGAAGCGGCCAGACCGAGACCCACCAGGCGCCCCCTCCCGAAAGCCGGCTCCGTCGTGCCGCCTGCCCAGCCTGCTGCGCCTTAAGTTTTTTCTTTTGTATCTTCTGTTTCCCTGTAAGACTTGTAGGGTTAATACGAACAATTCCACCCGCTAGGTGTATGAGTAAGTTATTACTGCAAGGCGGCCCTTGAGGCCTTTGGGATGTAAATATTCTTTTTAATGCTGCATGGTTTTTATGCAATTGTGCCGAGTCCTAGGATTAGCCTTGCCCTAGTTTCCTTGTGGCAATTTTCTTCTTGCCGTCTCCTTTAACTCCTGCCCTGCCACCCAGACAGCCACTCTGTGGTTTTGTGGCTGGGTCAGGGGCTTGGCTGTTTTCGTGGTGGGCAAGTATCTCGCCTTCTGGAAGGCGGCCTGGCCAAGCCTAGAACCGGCTGGCCGGCTGGTTGACAGCCGGGGGCTCATGTGAGGGGTCGGCTGGCCCTATGTCTTTTTTCCTTAGCCATTTTTCATGTGGGCACCATTTCTTGCCTTTGGCTCCTGCCAGTCGGACACCCACGCTCTGCGAGTCTGTGACTTGATGCGGGAGAGGGCTTGGATGCCATCACATTACTTGTCTGACTATTTAAGGAGAATTTCCTAGACATAGGGCTAGGCGGCCAGTCCCCGGGCCGTCTCCTAGGCTCCGGTGTCGGACAAAGGAGTGAACAACAATCATTCACAGGCATAATTCTTATCATATAGATAAAGGGTTGGGCAGTCCCCGAGAACTCCTCGGGGGTCCCATTGGTTCTCAAAATAACTCTTAGATAGCGTGCCACATACTGTCTTTCAGCTATAAAAGCGGCGAAGTAGGTTTGCGTTCCATGGGCGCTCCGACTCCTTGCCTGAGTCGTCTCTCTTGCGTGCTCTTGGCTTTTGGGCATCAATAAGGTAGTAGGTATCGTTGCCTAGTACCTTGCTAGCGATGAACGGTCATTCCCAAGGAGCCGAGAGCTTATGCTGGCCGGCTGTTCGCTGGATCAGCCAGAGCACAAGGTCCCCTCGTGGAAGGAGCGTGGCTAGACTCGCCGGCTGTGATAGCGGCGGAGACCCTGCTGGTACATGGTGGAGCGGCTGAGTGCTACCAGCCGGGCCTCCTCCAGCAGGTCCACGCCGTCTTCATGTGCTTCTTTGGCTACAGCTTCCGTATACATGGCGACGCGAGGCGAGTCAAACTCAACATCCGTTGGGATGACGGCCTCGGCCCCATACACGAGGAAGAAAGGAGTGAAGCCAGTGGATTTGTTCGGAGTGGTTCTGAGGCTCCAAGGGACAGACGGCAATTCTTCGATCCAGCAGCCGGCTGATCGCTCCAAAGGCTCGACCAGCCGGGGCTTGATGCCGGACAGTATAAGGCCGTTGGCGCGCTCGACTTGACCGTTGGACTGTGGGTGGGCAATGGACGCTAGGTCCAGTCGGATGCCCTGTGTAGCACAGAAACGGGCAAGTGCGCCTTTGGCAAAATTTGTGCCGTTGTCGCTGATGATGTTGTGTGGTATACCATACCGGACTATGATGTCTGCGATGAATGTCACAACTGTTGGGGAACGTTGCATGGGAAACAAAAAATTTTCCTACGTTCACCAAGATCAATCTAGGAGATGCTACTACGAGAGGAGAGTTGGATCCACGTACCCTTGTAGATCGCTAAGCGGAAGCGTTAAGAACGCGGTTGATGGAGTCGTACTCGCCGCGATTCAGATCGCCGAAGATCCTAGCACCGAAGCAACGGTGCCTCCGCGTTCTTCACACGTACGGCTCGGGGACGTCTCCTCCTTCTTGATCCAGCAAGGGGTGGAGGAGAGGTTGATGGAGAGACCGGCAGCACGACGGCGTGGTGGTGATGGTGGAGAAGGATTCCAGCAGGGCTTCGCCTAAGCACCGCGGGAGATGAAGATGTTATGGGAGAGGGAGGGCAGCACCGAGGCACAAACGTGTGTTCGCTGCCCTCCCTATACATCTCTATATATAGGGGGAAGGAGGAGAGGGGGGCGCCCTAGGGTTTCCCCTAGGGGGCCGGCGGCCAGGGCAGGGGGGGGGGCGGCGGCCAAGGGCCAGGCCCTAGGGTTTCCCCCCCTAGGTGCCTTGCCCCCCAAGCCAGGGGGGTGCGGCAGCCCTAGGAGGGTCCACCTCCCCTTGCGCATGAGGAGAGGGCCCAGGGGGGGGGGGGCGCACAGCCCTATGAGGGCTGTGGTGTCCCCCCTTGTGGCCCATTAGGCCCAGAACCACTTCCGGGACCCCCGAAACCCTTTTCGGTAATCCGCCGATTTCCCGATGCTCCCCGGAACACTTCCGGACTCCGAAACCTTTCATCCTATATATCAATCTTCGTCCCCGGACCATTCCGGAGACCCTCGTCATGTCCGGGATCTCATCCGGGACTCCGAACAACCTTCGGTAACCATGCACTGTTCTCACTAACAACCCTAGCGTCACCGAACCTTAAGTGTGTAGACCCTGCGGGTTCGGAAACCATGTAGACATGGCCGAGACACTCCCAGGTCAATAACCAATAGCGGGATCTGGATACCCATATTGGTTCCCACATGTTTCTCGATGATCTCATCGGATGAACCACGATGTCAAGGATTCAAGCAATCCCGTATACAGTTCCCTTTGTCTCGTCGGTATGTTACTTGCCCGAGATTCGATCGTCGGTATCTCTATACCTAGTTCAATCTCGTTACCGGCAAGTCTCTTTACTCGTTACCGTAATACATAATCCCGTGACCAACTACTTAGTCACTTTGAGCTCATTGAGATGACGTATTACCGAGTGGGCCCGGAGATACCTCTCCGTCACACGGAGTGACAAATCCCAGTCTCGATCCATGTCAACTCAACAGACACCCTCGGAGATACCTGTAGAGTACCTTTATAGTCACCCAGTTACGTTGTGACGTTTGGCACACACAAAGCACTCCTACGGTGTCAGTGAGTTACATGACCTCATGGTCATAGGAACTTATACTTGACATGCAGAAAACTATAGCGATAACTGACACGATCAAAAGCTATGTTTAACGTTTGGGTCTCGTCCATCACATCATTCTCCTAATGATGTGATCCCTTTATCAAATGACAACTCATGTCTATGACCTGGAAACCGCGGTCATCTTTGATCAACGAGCTAGTCCTGTAGAGGCTCACTAGGGACACAAAGTCTGTCTATTCATCCACACATGTATTTGAGTTTCCAATCAATACAGTTATAGCATGGATAATAAACGATTATCATGAACAAGGAAATATAATAATAACTCTTTTATTATTGCCTCTAGGGCATATTTCCAACAGTCTCCCACTTGCACTAGAGTCAATAATCTAGCATTACAAGGTAATGAATCTAACACCCATAGAGTCTTGGTGTTGATCATGCTTAGCCCGTGGAAGAGGTTTAGTCAACGGATCTGCAACATTCAAATCCGTGTGTACTTTGCAAATATTTATGTCCTCCTCCTTGACCGAATCGCGGATGGAATTGAAGCGTCGCTTTATGTGTCTGGTCCTCTTGTGAAACCTTGGTTCCTTGGCTAGAGCAATGGCACCAGTGTTGTCACAGAACAGAGTCATTGGGTTCAGTGCACTAGGCACAACTCCAAGATCTGTCATGAACTCCTTCATCCAGACACCTTCCTTTGCCGCCTCCGAGGCAGCTATATACTCCGCCTCACATGTAGAATCAGCTACCACGCTCTACTTGGAACTGCACCAGCTTACCGCTCCCCCGTTGAGAATATATACGTATCCGGTTTGAGACTTAGAGTCATCCGGATCAGTGTCAAAGCTTGCATCGACGTAACCCTTTACGACGAGCTCTTGATCACCTCCATAAACGAGAAACATCTCCTTAGTCCTTTTCAGGTACTTTAGGATATTCTTGACCGCTGTCCAGTGATCCATACCAGGATTACTTTGAACCCTTCCGGCCATACTTATGGAAAGGCTGACATCTGGTCTTGTGCACAGCATTGCATACATGATAGAGCCTATGGCTGAAGCATAGGGGACGACACTCATCTTTTCTCTATCTTCCGCAGTCACTGGGCATTGAGTCTTACTCAACTTTGTACCTTGCAATACCGGCAAGAACCCCTTCTTGGATTGATCCATTTTGAACTTCTTCAAAACTTTATCAAGGTATGTACTTTGTGAAAGTCCTATCAAGCGTCTTGATCTATCTCTATAGATCTTGATGCCCAATATGAAAGCAGCTTCACCGAGATCCTTCATCGAAAAACTCTTGTTCAAATACCCCTTCACGCTATCCAAAAATTCTATATTGTTTCCAATCAGCAATATGTCATCCACATATAATATTAGAAACGCTATAGAGCTCCCACTCACTTTCTTGTAAATACAAGCTTCATTGTAAACTTGTATAAACCCAAACGCTTTGATCACCTCATCAAAGCGAAGATTCCAACTCTGAGATGCTTGCACCAGCCCATAAATGGAACGCTGAAGCCTGCATACTTTGTCAGCATTCTCTGGATCGACAAAACCTTCTGGTTGCATCATATACAACTCTTCCTTAAGAAAACCGTTAAGGAACGCTGTTTTGACATCCATCTGCCAAATTTCATAATCGAAATATGCAGCTATTGCTAACATGATTCGGACGGATTTAAGCATCGCTACGGGTGAGAAAGTCTCATCGTAGTCAATCCCTTGAACTTGTGAAAAACCCTTTGCCACAAGTCGAGCTTTATACACGGTGACATTACCGTCAGCGTCCGTCTTCCTCTTAAAAATCCATTTATTCTGAATGGCCTTCCGCCCTTCAGGTAATACTTCCAAAGTCCATACTTTGTTTTCATACATGGATCCCATCTCGGATTTCATGGCCTCTAACCATTTGTCGGAATCTGGGCCCACCATCGCTTCTCCATAGCTCGTAGGTTCACCGTTGTCTAACAACATGAGCTCCAAGACAGGGTTACCATACCACTCAGGTGCAGTGCGTACCCTTGTCGACCTACGAGGTTCGGTAGTAACTTGATCAGAAGCTCCTTGATCATCATCATTGGCTTCCTCTTCAACCTCTGCAGGCTCCACAAAAACATCTTTCTGTGCTGCGCTACTCTCTGGTTGAAGCAGAGGTTCAATAACCTCATCAAGTTCTACCTTCCTCCCACTCAATTCTTTCGAGAGAAACTCTTTCTCGAGAAAGGACCCGTTCTTAGCGACAAACACTTTGCCTTCGGATCTGAGATAGAAGGTGTACCCAACAGTTTCTTTTGGGTATCCTATGAAGACACATTTGTCCGCTTTGGGTTCGAGCTTTTCTGGCTGAAGCCTTTTGACATAAGCATCGCAACCCCAAACCTTGAGAAAAGACAACTTAGGTTTCTTACCAAACCACAGTTCATACGGTGTTGTCTTAACGGACTTAGATGGAGCCCTATTTAAAGTGAATGCAGCTGTCTCTAACGCATATCCCCAAAACGATAATGGCAAATCGACAAGAGACATCATAGAACGTACCATATCTAATAGGGTTCGATTACGACGTTCGGACACACCATTACGCTGTGGTGTTCCAGGTGGCGTCAACTGTGAAACAATTCCACATTTTCTTAAGTGATCACCAAACTCATAACTCAGATATTCTCCCCCTCGATCAGATCGTAGGAACTTGATCTTCTTGTTACGATGATTTTCTACTTCACTCTGAAATTGCTTGAACTTTTCAAAAGTTTCAGACTTATGCTTCATCAAGTAAATATACCCATATCTACTTAAGTCGTCAGTGAAGGTGAGAAAATAACGATATCCACCGCGCGCCGTTACACTCATCGGACCGCACACATCAGTATGTATGATTTCCAATAAGTCACTTGCCCGTTCTATTGTCCCTGAAAACGGGGTCCTTGTCATCTTGCCCATGAGGCACGGCTCGCACGTGTCAAGTGATTCAAAATCAAGAGACTCCAAAAGTCCATCAGCATGGAGCTTCCTCATGCGTTTCACGCCGATATGACCGAGACGGCAGTGCCACAAGAAAGTGGTATTATCATTATCTACTCTACATCTTTTGGCATCAATGTTATGAACATGTGTATCATCACTATCGAGATTCAATAAGAATAAACCCCTAACTTCGGGTGCATGACCATAAAAGATATTACTCATATAAATAGAACAACCATTATTCTCTGACTTAAATGAGTAACCGTCTCGCAATAAACAAGATCCAGATATAATGTTCATGCTTAACGCAGGCACTAAATAACAATTATTCAGGTTCATAACTAATCCCGATGGTAATCGAAGAGCGAGCGTGCCGACGGCGATCACATCCACCTTGGAATCGTTTCCCACGCGCATCGTCACTTCGTCCTTCGCCAGCCTCCGTTTATTCCGCAGTTCCTGTTTAGAGTTGCAAATGTGAGCAACCGAACCGGTATCAAATACCCAGGCACTACAACGAGAGTTGGTAAGGTACACATCAATAACATGTATATCACATATACCTTTGTTGTTGTTGGCCCCCTTCTTGTCCGCCAGATACTTGGGGCAGTTCCGCTTCCAGTGGCCGTTCCCCTTGCAATAGAAACACTCAGTCTCTGGCTTGGGCCCAGCCTTGGGTTTCTTCACTGGATTAGCAACTGCTTTGCCACCCTTCTTAGAGTTACCCTTCTTGCCCTTGCCATTCTTCTTGAAACTGGTGGTTTTATTGACCATCAACACTTGATACTCCTTTTGGATGTCTGCCTCAGCGACTTTCAGCATCGAAAACAGCTCGGCGATGGTTTTGTTCATCCCTTGCATGTTATACTGCTGCACGAAGCTCTTGTAGCTAGGAGGGAGTGACTGGAGAATTCTGTCAATGATAGCCTCATCCGGGAACACAAGTCCCAGATCAGCTATGCGGGTATAGTACCCAGACATCTTCAGTAAGTGCTCACTGACAGACGAATTCTCCTCCATCTTGCAAGCAAAGAATTTATCGGTGGTCTCATACCTCTCGATCTTAGCATTCTTTTCAAAGATGAACTTCAACTCCTGGTACATCTCATATGCACCATGACGTTCAAAACGCCTTTGAAGTCCTCCTTCCAAGCCGTACAACATGGCACACTGCACTATCGAATAGTCATCCGAACGTGTCTGCCAGACGTTCAAAACGTTTGCAGGGGCTGTAGGAGCGGGGGGGTCACCTAGCGGTGCATTTAGGACATAAACCTTTTGGGCAGCTGTGAGGATGATCCTCAGATTGCGGAGCCAGTCCACAAAGTTGCTCCCATCATCTTTCAGTTTAGCTTTCTCTAGGAACGCATTAAAATTCAGGGGAGCTACTGCGCGAGCCATCTACAACAAAAGATTTGCAAAGACATTTTAGACTATTGTTCATGATAAGTGAGTTACTACCTAATCAAATTATTTATAACTCCCACTCAAATTGACATCCCTCTGGTCATTCGAGCGTGACATGATCCAAATTCACCAACCCAAGTCCGATCATGACGTGAGATGAGGTGGTGTCAATGGTGAACATCAACATGTTGATCATATCTACTATATGACTCATGCTCGACCTTTCGGTCCTCCGTGTTCTGAGGCCATGTCTGTACATGCTAGGCTCGTCAAGTCTAACCCGAGTGTTCTGCATGTGCAAAAACTGGCTTGCACCCGTTGTATGCGAACGTAGAGTCTATCACACCCGATCATCACGTGGTGCTTCGAAACGACGAACCTTCGCAACGGCGCACACTCGGGGGGAACACAATTTTATATTGAAATTTTAGTGAAGGATCATCTTATAATGCTACCGTCGTCCTAAGCAAAATAAGATGCATAAAAGGATTAACATCACATGCAAATCATAAGTGACATGATATGGCCATCAACTCGTGCTTTTGATCTCCATCTCCAAAGCACCGGCATGATCTCCATCGTCACCGGCGCCACACCATGATCCCCATCATCATGATCTCCATCATCGTGTCGCCATCGGGGTTGTCGGCGCCCACCATGCTCTTACTACTATTGCTACCGTTTAGCGATAAAGTAAAGCATTACAAAGCGCTTAATGATTGACACGCAGGTCATACAAAAATTAAAGACAACCCTATGACTCCTGCCGGTTGCCGTATGCATCGACATGCAAGTCGATATTAACTATTACAACATGATCATCTCATACATCAAATATATCTCATCATGTCATTGGCCATATCATATCACATACATACCCTGCAAAAACAAGTTAGACGTCCTCTAATTTGTTGTTGCATGTTTTACGTGGCTGCTATGGGTATCTAGCAAGAACGCTTCTTACCTACGCAAAGCCACAACGGTGATATTCAAGTTGCTATTTAACCTTCTACAAGGACCGCCTTGTTCTATTCTGATTCAACTAAGATAGGAGAGACAGACACCCGCCAGCCATCTTATGCAACAAAAGTCACATGTCTGTCGATGGAACCGGTCTCATGTACGTGGACATGTAAAGTTGGTCCGGGCCGCTTCATCCCATAATACCGCTGAATCAAGAAAGACTAAGGAGGGCAGCAATTTAAACATCAACGCCCACAAACCCTTTTGTGTTCTACTCG
>LR738710.1:619603677-619633737 GCA_902687465.1 Secale cereale | reverse complement strand
GGGGGGGGGGGGCGCACAGCCCTATGAGGGCTGTGGTGTCCCCCCTTGTGGCCCATTAGGCCCAGAACCACTTCCGGGACCCCCGAAACCCTTTTCGGTAATCCGCCGATTTCCCGATGCTCCCCGGAACACTTCCGGACTCCGAAACCTTTCATCCTATATATCAATCTTCGTCCCCGGACCATTCCGGACACCCTCGTCATGTCCGGGATCTCATACGGGACTCCGAACAACCTTCGGTAACCATGCACTGTTCTCACTAACAACCCTAGCGTCACCGAACCTTAAGTGTGTAGACCCTGCGGGTTCGGAAACCATGTAGACATGACCGAGACACTCCCAGGTCAATAACCAATAGCGGGATCTGGATACCCATATTGGTTCCCACATGTTTCTCGATGATCTCATCGGATGAACCACGATGTCAAGGATTCAAGCAATCCCGTATACAGTTCCCTTTGTCTCGTCGGTATGTTACTTGCCCGAGATTCGATCGTCGGTATCTCTATACCTAGTTCAATCTCGTTACCGGCAAGTCTCATTACTCGTTACCGTAATACATAATCCCGTGACCAACTACTTAGTCACTTTGAGCTCATTGAGATGACGTATTACCGAGTGGGCCCGGAGATACCTCTCCGTCACACGGAGTGACAAATCCCAGTCTCGATCCATGTCAACTCAACAGACACCCTCGGAGATACCTGTAGAGTACCTTTATAGTCACCCAGTTACGTTGTGACGTTTGGCACACACAAAGCACTCCTACGGTGTCAGTGAGTTACATGACCTCATGGTCATAGGAACTTATACTTGACATGCAGAAAACTATAGCGATAACTGACACGATCAAAAGCTATGTTTAACGTTTGGGTCTCGTCCATCACATCATTCTCCTAATGATGTGATCCCGTTATCAAATGACAACTCATGTCTATGACCTGGAAACCACAGTCATCTTTGATCAACGAGCTAGTCCTGTGGAGGCTCACTAGGGACACAAAGTCTGTCTATTCATCCACACATGTATTTGAGTTTCCAATCAATACAGTTATAGCATGGATAATAAACGATTATCATGAACAAGGAAATATAATAATAACTCTTTTATTATTGCCTCTAGGGCATATTTCCAACAACAACAGTTGGGCCATTGAGTTTCTTGATTGGTTTGGCCCAATCAACGAGGAAGTCGGCCAATGCCTGGGACTTGATGGTGGTGCGTGGCTGGTAGAAGAAGGTGAAGGGGGCCAGCTCTATGGCCCACTTGGCCACTCTTCCTGAGGCATCTCTGTTGCCCATGATTTCAGCAAGCGGGGCCGTGTAGACGACCGTGACAGAATGCTCTTGGAAGTACTGCTTGAGTTTCTTGGCGGTGAAGTACACGCCGTAGCACATCTTCTGGTAATGGGGGTAGTTCTGCTTGGATGCTGACAGCACTTCGCTCAAGTAATAGACGGGCCTCTGGACGGGCAAGGTTCTGCCGTCCTCTGGGCGCTCGACCACAATGACAGTGCTGACCACCCGGCTAGTGGCGGCTATGTAGGAACATGGGTTCCTTATCTGTTGGTGCCGCTAGGACACGCGGGGTGGACAGTAGTCGCTTGAGCTGCTGGAAAGCTTCATCTGTCTGGTTGTTCCACTCGAAGCATGCAGCCTTCTTCATCAGTTGGTACAGGGGGGGTGCCTTTTCTCCCAGTCGGCTGATGAAACGGCTGAGGGATGCCAGGCATCCCGTGAATCTCTGGACATCCCACACACGGGTCGGCCGTTCCATCCTCTCAATTGCCTTGATCTTTGCAGGGTTGCACTCGATGCCGCATTCGGATACTTGGAAGCCAAGGAGCTGGCCGGCTGGTACCCCGAAGACGCATTTCTCCGGGTTTAGCTTAATCCGAAAGCGGCGTAGGTTCTCAAATGTTTCTTGGAGATCCTCCAAAAGGGTTCCTCTCTTCTCCGTCTTCACCACGATATCGTCCACGTAAACATGGGCGTTCCTGCCAAGCTGCTTGAGGAGACACTTCTGCATGCAACGCTGAAAGGTGGCGCCGGTATTTCTCAAGCTGAACATCATGGTCAGGTAGCAGAAGGCCCCAAATGGTGTGAGGAAGGCGGTCTTCAGGTAGTCGGCTGGATCAACCTTGATTTGGTGGTACCCAGAATAAGCATCGAGGAAAGACAGCAGCTCGCATCTGGCTGTGGAGTCGATCACTTGATCTATTCGCGGCAGAGCAAACGGATCTTTAGGGCAAGGTTTGTTTAGGCTGGTGTAATCAATGCGCATGCGCCATTTGTTGTTC
The DNA here is from genome assembly GCA_902687465.1 of Secale cereale. Classification (NCBI taxonomy): domain Eukaryota; kingdom Viridiplantae; phylum Streptophyta; class Magnoliopsida; order Poales; family Poaceae; genus Secale; species Secale cereale. The sequence continues at coordinate 619,631,437 of LR738710.1, read as the reverse complement.
TTCTTCAACACTAGGACTAGATTCGCAAGCCACTCGGGGTAAAAGACTTCCATGATGAAGCCGACTGCTAGTAGGCGGGCAACTTCTTCCCCAATGACTCTTCTCTTTTCTTCTGACGGATGGCGCATCGGCTGTCTGACAGGCTTTGCATCTTCTCTCACGTGTAGTTTGTGCTCGACGAAATCCGTCGGAACACCCGGCATGTCTTTGGGAGACCATGCAAAGATGTCCCGATTCTCACGGAGGAAATCGACGAGCTCGCTTTCCTATTTGCTGTCTAGGCTTGACCCTATGACAGCAAATCGCTCCGGGTGAGATGGGTCCAAGGCAATCTTCTTTGTTTCATTGGTTGGCTGGAACAAGCCTTGCGGCTCCGCCTTCCTGGGATCGGCTGGTATGGCCGGCTGCTCGCTAGCCATTGCCACCAACCGCTCCAGACGAGCTTTTCCTCAGCCACGACAAGGGATTCTGCCAGGCGGCTGCTTGCTATTGCGCATGCAATGGACTTCTCGTAGTTCCCGACTATGGTGATTATTCCTTTGGGGCCCGTCATCTTCATTCTTGAGGTAGGCATAATGGGGGACTGCCATGAACTTCACAAGAGCTGGCCGGCCCAAGATCACATGATAGGGACTTTCCAGGTTCACCACTTCAAACTAGACCGACTCCCTCCGGAAGTGCATCTTCTCACCAAACAGGACATCGACCCTGGCCTTGCTGATCGGTGAGCAAGAGAGGCCTGGCACAATGCCATGGAACACGGTCCTGGTAGGCTGAAGTTGCTTTTCTTTGATGCCCAACTTCTCCATGATGTCACGGTACATGATGTTGATGCTGCTGCCGCCGTCTACCAGCACCCGGGATAAATGACAGGCCCGCCTGTCAATGGAGAGAGTGGCGTCCAGGACCAAGGCATAGGCCCCTGGCAACGGCATGACAACCGGGTGATCCTCTCGGCTCCAGCTGACAGGCCTTTCAGACCAATGCATGAACCCCGTGTCCTTGACGGCAACAGTGTTAACTTCTCTGCGCTGCTAGCGCCGGCTGTGCCTATCGTCCGTCTGGCTGGTGAAGACAACATAGGCTCCGTTTTCTTCTGGGAACTCGTCCTGGACCTGGCCGCCAGGGCGGGCAGCCGGAGGATTAGGAGGCGGGGCCGGCTGCCCAGCAGGCGGCGGTGGCAGAGCTTCTCCCCTCGCAATTCTTGTGAGCCAATGACACTTTTACGTTGTGTGGTTGGAAGGCTTCGCGCCACTCTGGAACTTGCAGGGGGCGTCCAGAGCTTGGTCAAAGGAAAAGGCCGACTGTCATACCGGTTTGACGCCCTTCTGGCGCTTGGGTCCTGCTTGAGCTTCTGGCTGCTGGCCATTGACCGCTGCCACCAGCCGACTGTTGGCAGCCGGCGCATGGGCCTTGCGCTTCTGGTCGCTTGTCTGCTGGCGCTGGCTGGACTCTCCTGCCGGCGACTTGGAAGTTGGAGGGGTCATCTTGCCAGAAGCATCCACTTGTAGCTCGGTCTTCATGGAGGAGTCAGCGATGGCATACTTGTCAGCTATGCTTAGCAGTTCATCCAACGTCGCTGGCTCGTCAGAAAGGAGCCGGTGCTTGAGTAAGGTACCCTCTCTGCACCCGGCCGTGAAGTACTCGATGGCTTGCACCTCATGCATTCCTTCACAAGAGTTTTGCAGCTCTGCCCAGCGCATCAGATAATCGCGAGCCGACTCGTCTGGGCCTTGGACACACAGGGAGAGCTGACGCGGCTTGGGAGGACGCTTGTAGGTGCTGGTGAAGTTGTGAGTGAAGGCGTCGGTGAAGTCCAGCCAGTCGTTGATGCTATTGGGCTTAAGGCTGTTCAGCCAAGTCCGAGCCGTGCCCTGGAGCATGAGGGGCACATACTTCACCGCAACACGTCTGTTGCCTGTAGCTATCCTGACGACTGTGGAGTAATCCACCAGCCAGTCCTCTGGTTTCACTCATCCGTTGTACTTGGGGGTGTCTCTGGGGAGAGAGAAGCCCTTGGGAAAAGGCTTATTGCGGATGCGAGGGCCGAAACAAGCCGGTCCGAGGTCATCTTCTTCTTCAACCACCTGGGACCGAGCCAGACGGTCTAGGCGGTGGCGGGCGTCGTACTCCCCAACCCCCTCGTGGCGGCCCAAACGGCCCACCAGAGAGGGGTGGTCAACAGGCGGAGGAGACACGCACCTCTCCCGCTTGGGAGGAGGCGGATGTTCCCCTCACCGTTCCACGGCCCTTGGGCGGCCGTCTTCGTCGCGCTTGATGGTGACGCGAGTCTGCCGGCTGCGGCTGGCAGCGGGCTCTGAGTCTCGCCGGTTGGTGGCGCCGACTGTTGGAGAGCGAGACGTGGCTCCTTGCTCCCGCCGAAAAGGGTGGTTGTCTGCGTGCTTGCCGGCCTCTGATACCCGATGACGGGCCTCCTGCTGTGTGGTAGCAGCGTCGAGCAGCTGGCGGGCGTGCTGAGTCATGCAACGAAGCTCGTCTCCCTCTAAGTGGCCCATCTCATCGACTGCCGCCTGGGCAGCCCTCAGGTTCTCCGATGGAGTGAGGTACACAAGCCGCAGGGCCCCCAGCATGTCTGCTAACAGCCCGCCGCGATCGCGAACGGCGCCGGCTCTGCTAGGCTCACCAGCAGCCGGCGTGCCGCAAATGGCGCGGTCCATCTCGTGGCGGTAAGCTTCGGTGAGGCGTCGGGAGGCAGCCAGTTTGTTGGCGCTGTTGAGGAGCAAAACGCGGAGCGCCTCTAACGCTTCGCCGTCTGCCCCCGCCGCGACAGGAGCGGCGATGTGCTGCAGAGCGGCGATGTGCTGCCGAGCGGCCTCGAGCGGGTCTGGGCCCGTCCTGCTAGATGGATCGCCGTGGTCGGTGATGAGCACCTCCGTGACGATGCTGATGGTGCTGCCGATCGGAAGAACGGGGAGGGGGTCGTTGATGATCTCCACGTACTCGGGGAAGGAGTCGACGGTCCCCGCGCCGGGGTCGATGATCATGTCTACCGGTGGGTCAGAAGAGCCTACTGACTCCACGTCAGAGGCGCGCTCATCGACGATGTGGAGCTTGTTGAGGAGCTCGACGAGGAAGCTCTCCGGTGCCACTGGCTCGGCCGCCGGAGAGGGTTCGTCATGGATGCGAACGCCGCCGAGCAGATCGGCGAGCCCGCTCACGGCGCATGCGGCCTCAGCGCCACGAAGCATCCCAGTTTTCACGCCAGCGGGCGTGCCGGGCTGGCTAGTCTCGCCAGGAAGGAACAAGGTTCACGTCCAGAACATGTCTCCGGCCGACGATGCACCTAGCCCCACGGTGGGCGCCAAATGTCGGGGTTTAGGAACGACATATGCCAACGGATGGCTTATCATGCATGGGGACAAAAGAACGTCGCCGGGCTCGGGAAGCGGGATGAAGCGGAACTTAGGAAGCCTACGGATCCTACCCAGGTTCGGGGCTCTCCGAGGAGATAACACCCCTAGTCCTGCTCTGCGGGGGCTCCGCGTCATGACTGATGTCACTATGGTGGCTACAAGGTTGCTCCTTGAGTTGTGCGGTCTAGAGGAAGAAGATGAACAAGGCTAGCCCACCTCCTATCTCTCTTCTAGGGTTCAATCTCGTAACCTTCTAACCCCTCCTCATGGAGGACCCTGGGGGGTTTATATAGGCCTACCCCCCAGGGGTGCAATGGTAATCTCGACGGTGTGGCACCCAGCCGTCAGTGTCTTCTGGCGCCGGCCTTGCCGCCTGCCTGCTGGGGCCCGCTGCCTGCGGGCCCTATGTGATTGTCTTTCACTGTAGGTGCGCCTCTGCTGACGACAGCCTTGTTAAGAGGGAAGTGGCTACAGTGCCGCCGTCTCCTTCCGTACGCTGCCGCCACACCCTGTCTTGTCATCTTGATGAGGCTCGGACTTCTAGGGTGAGAATTGTCGCCTGCTACCAGGCGGCCGTCTCCCCTGGTCGTCTGCCAGGGGCGGCTCGTTCATGAGCTACTCGCTGACCAATGGGGCAAGCCGCCTGCTGGCCCTGCCGTCTGTGAGTAGTGGGATCGTGGCCTCCTCTGACCGATGCTTGGTCACGAGTGTAATGCCCAGGATGGGACTATACCTCATACGTGTCGAGGCACGACTTAAAGGTATAAGCCCATTCTGGAATGATCTCAAGTTCGGTATCTTTGCACGACTCATGTAAAAATAGGGATGAAATTGCAAAAGGATAGTTGGCTTACACTCGCCACGTCACACAATACATTACATAAGCAAAACATCATTCAAAACATCACAACCCGACTACGGGCGAAGATCCAAAAGAAAGATACCAAATACATAAGGCCACAGGTCCGAATCACCCCTAGTAGAAACCACTACTGATCGTCGAAACACGTCACATACATACGGCCACTCTCTTCATCAAGCTCCCAGTGAAGTACTTGAACCAGCTCCTGCATCATTCTCGGCTGAACCTGCATCTGGTGTTGTAGTATCTGTGAGCCACGAGGACTAAGCAATCCCATAACCATGGGTATCAAGACTAGCAAAGCTTTATGGGTATGGAAAGGGTAGTGGTGAGGTTGCAGCAGCAGCTAAGCATAATATGGTGGCTAGCTTACGAGTACAAGAATAAGATGAGCATCTACGCAAACCGTCGCAAACTAGTAGTGATCGCTAAAGATCCTGAACTACCTACGAGTCAAACATAACCCCACCGTGTTCTCTTCTCAAAGTGAAAAGAGACAGTCACGGTTACTCACACAGTTGTGTGTTTTACTTCGGATCCTCTGTCAAGTTTTCTACAACCGGACATTAACAAATTCCAATCTGCCACATAACTGCGGGCATGGCTTTCGAAAGATAATAACCCTGCAGGGGTGTCCCAACTTAGCCCATCACAAGCTCTCACGATCAGCTGAAGTGATAAATATAATATCATCAGCCCTTATCTTAGGGAAATCCTATCAGGCTCGGCATCCCGGTGCACAAGACATTTCGACAATGGTAAAACAAGTCCAACAAGACCTCCCGGCGTGCCGACACCCTGATAGTAGCCGCGCGTATCTCGTCTCAGGCCACGTCCGGATGAGCAATACGTACAGTAACCGAAGACCCCAGATAACTGGGTGGCACCGCTAGTGGCTCTAGTTTGGGACCAACACCATCAGCACTGGGCCCCCTGCTATGTAGAAGAATACTCGGGGACGCGACCCCCTATGCAATTTTAATTAATTAATTAAGTTATTATTATGAGGCAAATTAAAACCAATGTTGGGCCTTGCTGGAGGAGTTTTATTCAAAGTCGAAGTGTCAAGGGGTCCCCATATACCCAACCGTGTAAGGAACATAAAATCAAGGAACATGATGCCGGTTTATCGACGCCTAAGGTGGCATGAGTGGAACAAAACACCGAGCAAAAGGCCAAGCCTTCCACCCATGCCCAGTATATAGGTGTGTTAATAATAATAATAGATATTGTGATATTCCAACAACAAGTTCCCACCTGGAACGATCTTCATCTTCACCTGCAACTAACAACGCTATAAGAGGGGCTGAGCAAGCGGGTAACATAGCCAAACAATGGTTTTTCTAGGAAGGTTTCAAAGGTTAGAGGTTTCATGGCAACAAGGAGAGGCTGACAATAAAGATGGGTAGCGCGACATATAACGATAGCATCGAGACACTAAGCATGGAAATGATAGTAAAGGTATCCAAGGGTATGGTCATCTTGCCTGAGATCTCGCAAGGAAGAAGAACGGATCCATGAAGAAGACGAAGAAGAAGTCTTGAAGACCAACCAAGAGAAGATGAACGAATCCTCACGAACGCAACGGAACAAGCGCTAACGATAAGAAGCAACCAACACGGTAAACACACCACACGAGACATGACAATATGCTCAAACAAGTATGATGCAACACAAGTTTACATAGGATGCACTACAAGTCCATACAGGAAGCAAAACATGGCAAGGTAGGAAGCACAGGAGAACAACACAAGTCTATATATTATGCAATACATGGCAAGGTATGATGCATGACAAGTCTATACAGGAAGCAATACATGGCAAGGTAGGAAGCACAGAAAAACAACACAAGTCTATATGATGCAATACATGGCAAGGTATGATGCATGACAAGTCTATATAGGAAGCAATACATGGCAAGGAAGGAAGCACAGAAAAACAACACAAGCAGCATGACAATATGCTCAACCAAGTAGGATGCAAGACAAGTCTACATATGATGCACAGCAAGTCTATATATGATGCAATACATGGCAAGGTAGGAAGCACACATGAACAACACAAGTCAACAAGTTTAAATGAGGCCGGAAACTACAACAACAATTCCGGAAAATCCGCATATGCATGTTTAGCAATTTTAAGCAAACAACAATTCACATATTTTAATGTTGTTAACATGATGCGGATGACATGATCAAGTTTTATGCAATTTTTATATGAAAAGTTGACATGAAGATGATAAGGAGTATTTGTCGCCACGACGGAAAGAACAGAGGGTCGTGGCGGCGAAAACGGATACGATGCCACGACAACGTACCGATGATCCGACACTCATCGAGATGCCGGTGCAAAATCATGGTAGCGTGAGCGAGTTGAACAAGATGAAAGGTGGGGTGAACCCGGTTGCCCGGTTCCCACGGGTCGGCGACAAGGCAAACGAGGGCCACAACGGACACATTGCAAACATCTGATTCATCTCATACGACACAAGCATTCGTCCACGGGTCATCGTCTCGGGGTATACCTTTGGAGCGTGCTTTTCGGGGAGGATCGAGATCGTCGAGGAAAGTAGTGGAACTCGCGGGACGTGGTACACGTTCGTAGAGGGAAGTAATCGTTCCGTTCGTAGTCGCGTCGGGGTCGTCGTTGACGTAGAGGTACTCGTTCCGTTTCGGAGAGGTACCTGACGAATCCATCGTTTTCGAGGCGACGGTAGTCGTACACCTTAGCGTTTTTGTTCACGGTTCTTCGACGACGGTAGTGGTACTTGACGCATCACATCGTGTAGTCGTACACGGGGTTGTACTTGGCGAGTTACCCGGCCACGGTAGTGCTCGGACTTGGGTCTCCATGCCTAGAGATGGTCTTCGAGGTTCCATACGGAGATGCACCCATGGCGCTCGGAGGCAGCAGCAGGTGGTAACAGCAGGACTTGGTGGCGCCGGTGGCCGTGGAGGCACGAACCCATCTGGACCCAGGCGAGGCAGAGGGTGGCGTGGTGGTTGTGGAAGGGCGTGACGGTGACGGCTTGAGGGCACGGCGGCGACGATGCAGAGGGACGGGAGGAGACCGGTTCCGTCATTGCAGCAGGCTGGCAACGTCGGGACGGAGGCAGGGGAGGCCGGAGGCGCTCGCTCCGGCGAGCTCCTGCCCGCGGCGGAGCGGCAGGATGTGCGGCGGCGGGGCTCAGTCCTGGAGGCGACGCGGGATGGCCCTGGAGGAGGCGAGGCAGGCGCTCGGCGCGTGGGCGGCGGTTGCAGAGGTGGGGACGAAGCGGGCGTCGTGGAGGCGAAGCGGCCAGGGGCAGGATGCACGGGCGCCGGGCACGAGGAGTAGGGGGCTCGGGCTCGTCCATGGAGGAGGCCACGTTTGGAAGTCCGGCGACGGGGGCCATACGGGGACAAGAGGAGTGGTACGGCTGAGGCCGCCGGCGGGAGGGGTCGCACGCGGGCACCTGGCTGGTGCGGAGCGCGAGAGAGGAGGGAGGAAGATGGGGATCGGCCAGAGAGAGTGCCTAGCGGCCGAGGAAAATGAGGAGGAGGGTCGATGTGCGGCGCGAGGGAAACGTGAGGGAGTGATGGGGTGCTGGCATCACTAGGGTTAGGAAAGGATGGGCCGGCCTGGTTCGTCAGGCCCAAGAGGCCGTTGTGGCCTGGGCCGGCTTGGCAGCTGCTCTCCCTCTCTCTTCTTCTTCTAATCTTCCAATTACAGAAAAAAAACAAGGAAGAAAGAGAGAGAGAGAGAAAAAATGAAGGGTTAGGAACATATTTTTTGGCAGTAGGCCAATCTTCTTGGACTCATAAAAATATGAGGAATTTTAACAAAATGGACTGAGTTTTATAGAGGAAGTAAAATCCAAACAAGTTGAAAGTAACTCGACATGTTTGAATTTTTAAACCCATTCAAATGAACTCCAAATGAGTTCAAAATTATAGGAGGTGACCCTACACACTAGATGTGATTTATGGGCAGATTTCGAACATTTATGGAGAAAGTAAAATTGCGACCCAATTTTACTAAAATGTTTCAAAGGAAGAAAAGAAGTTGAGTTGGACAAAAAGAAATTAAAAAACGGTGCAAATGTGTTATAGGTGATTCCAAGGAATGGAATATTTATATAGCTCCAAATTTATTAGGAGGATATGTTATAAAGAGAAGTCACTCTTCCCTCGATTTAAATGGATCGAGGATCCATACGGTTTATTTAGAAATGCAAAAGAATTATGACATGATGGCATGATGACATGATGCAATGCAAAATAAATAACACAAGCACAAATGAAACACACGGGAGAACCCAGAACATCTGGAATCTTCTAGGACGTCGGTCTTCGGGCGTCACAACGAGCAACGTGGCTACAGTGACCCGACGCTTAGGAGATATTCATAAGGTACACGTTCAGTGTAGCCACGCCCTTATAGATCTTCTAAGGACATGTTCACCTGTAGCCACGCCCCTGCTGCGCGGGGGTCCCCCAGCATGCGTCCTGAGGGAGGAATATGGGATCGTCTGCTGGCTAGTGGTGTTGGTGTCGCCGCCTGTTGGGTCTTTGCCGCCTGCTGGCAGCCGGCTCCTAGGGCAGGCTACCCTAGGAGGCGGGCCGATGAGCAGACGGCCGCGGTGGACCAGGCGGCTATTTTTTGTCTTAGAATGTCAAGGGCGATCGCCGAGGGTACCCATGGTCAATATCTCCGACAAGACACGCCGTCACCCGGCTTTGGTCGGGGCTGACGGCACGATGAGCATCGATAACCCACCGCCTGGGGACCGATAGCACCCACCGCCCACGCGGTGCCAAAGCCGTGCAGCAGCGCGGGCCGCTGAGCATACGGCGGCAAGCTCGCGGGACCGGAGTGAAATGGCAAACATGAGGGATGTGCTGCTGGTGGCAAGGGAGCTGCTAAGGTGCCGGTTTCTCGACACCGGCCACGACGCGCTGCTCCTAAGGGTGGCCGAGCTCCTCAATGCCACCAGCACCGGGGCCGAGCCATTCTGCTTCCGCAGGACGACGCCAGGAACCGAAGGCTGCGTCGGCCGTGCCCAGTCACCCGTGTGGGCAAGACCGACGTTGACCTAAGAGGGCGACATGGGGTATGACCCCTTGAACCCTGCGTATGACGCCGCCCCTCTGCCTCGAAGCCCTTTGTACCCAAGTACCTCCCCTGCCGGGGAACCGTCAGGAGGAAACTGCAGGACTACACCCGACGCTTGGTGTGATCAGGCATCGGCACGAGGGTGCCCAGGGGCAGAAGGTCGGGAGGTCGACCCCACGCTCTTATCCCTTGATCCTCCGCCGTCACCACCGACGGCCATGGAGCACGAATGAAACACGCGCAGGTGCATGCGGAGGCTGGCACTCGCGGCACTAGCCGTAGGCCTCGGGCCAACAGTGTCTCTGGCCCCGAGCCTCGGCAGGCCAAGGAAGCACCCCAGGTGCCGCATCAAGATAGAAAGGGAGGGAAGGCCTGGGTCAGGCCCTCGTCCCCTTACACGTGACCCGTCACGCATGAGCCCGCCCTGGATTTCACCAGGGTCTCGCCGGCGGCGGGTATGATGCGCGTGGGGAGGGGCCTCCTCTCCCTCCACTCAAGCTCAAGACGCCGCGCCTCCGGGCGTACCATCCCCCGGGCTGCGGAGGGTACGCCTAGAGGCGGTACGGCAGCCCGTCCTATGCACGCCAGGAGGGCCCAAGACCGCAGCTCCATCGCCCCGCTCGCGTAATCCCGTACCCTATGGGCACGGCCCTGATCAGGAGGGCTTAGGGGTCATTAGGAGCGTCAGTGGGGCGGGGTCCCCCTCGCACCTCCGGACGCCGTGCCTCGGAACGATGTTAGGCCCCCAGGGCGAAGCGCGCCCAGAAGTCGCATAAGCGGTGTTCCTAGTGCTCGGCAGGGGGGCCTATAGCCAAGGTCCCATCCTCCCACTATGCGCAGTGTCCCACCTCATGAACGTCGCCTTCTGCTGAGCTCATGGCGGGAGCGGACTAGCGCGGGGTGAGGCCCACAAAGTGAAGGGGCGGGCACGTTAGAAGATCTCAGCTCGTGACACTCTCACGTAATAATGAGTGGGTTTGTACACGCCCCGGAGTCTCCTGAGCGCCGCCCTAGGGCCTCACGGGGGCTCCCTCCCACGTCCTAGTGGTTGCACCATGGTCCCCGCTGGCCGTCGACACTGCCCCCCAATAGCTATGCCCACATCCATCGGTGGTAGCCCTACGCTCCGCGCTGGGGAGAAGACTGAAGACCTGCTCAGGAGCCGGACACGGCCCCTCCTTTTTGCCATTCCCCTTTGCCTCTTTTGTATCTGCCTTCTCGAGTCAAACTCATGGCTGCGCGACTTATCTTCGAAATAAAAGGGGGGGGGAGTTTTTTATCCGCGTCTTGCATTTTGGACTTAGTTTTCTTTCGCCCAATCCGTTCTTCGCCTCGCTCGACTAAGGCTGACTACAGTTTCGACCCCACTCGATCGCCCCTCGCGAGCAGGGGCTGGGGTGTGGGCGCATGTTCTATCTGGACCGCGGCCGGACTGCCAATCACTCTTGCACCAGCTACAGGTACTCGCGAGACGCGCTCAGACGGGGTCAACAGACGCCCCTCTCGGAAACACAACAAGGGCCCGAGGTCCCAGCCTCAGGAGCGAACGTCACAAGGGAGTGCTTAAACCCATCCTTACATCATCAAAAGCTTAAGTTTCACGATATTCATCTTACCCGGCTCTGGAGCCACAACCGAAAAATCAAATCTACAGCAGGAGCTGGACTAAGCATCGGCATCATCGTCAGGACCATCGGGGTCGCCACCCTGAGCATCGGCGCATCGTCGATGGCTGGAACAAGCTCCATCACCAACACGTCCACGTGATCGCTCACTCACCCCTCCAAGGGGTCGGCGACCGTCACGGGCATCGGCTCCAGCAAGGCCCCGAAGTCCGTACGCGGGTCAAGACGGAGCAATTTGCCGAAGATGTGGGAGACTGCACGCCTGAGGATGCCGCAGCTCTGCTCCTCGACGAGCTGCCATGCCCTCATGACCTCGCCTTCAAGACGCGCCACCACTCTGGTAAAGAACCCGAGATATCCGGCGTCATCATCAACCAGAGGGCCATCGACCCTCGAGTCAAGGAGCTCGTTCAAGGCAGGGCGAATGCGTTGTATTCCACGAGCTCGCGCAGCCTCCTCGTAGCTCCGGGCCGCGGTAGTGGAAATGTCTTCCACCTTCTTGTGGAAGCAGGACAACTCTGCCCTGACAGCGGCGCGAGCCTTCTCCGACGCACGCTCGCGGCGCTCTGCCGCGGCACAGGTCTCCTTCGACACCCGCTCATGACGCTCGGCCGCAGTGCGAGCCTTCTCCGACACCTGTAGACGGCACTCGACATCCACTAGCTTGCCCTTGAGAGTTGTGACCTCCTTTTGGAGTCATTGCGCTTATTAGCGAAGCGAGTCTTGTGAAGCCCCAGCTTCCCGCGGTAATCCTTCCGCAGGCACTCGATCTCCATGGCAGCCTTCCTAGCGACATCATCTCGATCATCGAGGTTGCCCTCGGCTTCAGCCACCTGGCGCTCCATTGTCCCCAGGCACTCACATTCCATGTTCAGCTCCATCATCTCGAGTGCTAGCGCCTCCTCCACCTAGCGCTCCATTATCTCCAGGCACTCGCGGCGAGAGCAGCCCTTCGAGTACGAACCTAACGCTCGAGTGCGTCGTTTGAGGCTTCGAGCTCTCGCTCACGCTCCTCGGCTGCTACGCGGCGGCTGTCGGCATCTCGAGCTTCTTTTGGGGCGCGGTCGCAGGCCTCCTGAGCCGCGGCCGTAGACACTTCCGCCTTCTTCAGAGTGGTTTTATGCTGCAGCTGGCTCAAGTTGACGGCAGCCCGCAACTGGCGCCAACCCTTCGCCAGAAGCAGGCCCTAGGACTCGATGCGCGCATCCACTTCAGCGACCTCGACCTCAAGGCGCTTCAGGGCATCAGATGCCCCCCGCACAAGAGCATGACAAACCACACTCCTACGTAGTGTGAGTTCCAGGAGGCGGCCGAGCTCATCCAAGATGTCCAGGCTGCCCAAGGGGGGCTCTTCTTCTCCCTCAGCACGCGCCCCGGGGCTAGCCCCAGGAGCGTGCACTGCCTCCGGCACGAGGGGCAGGCGTGGTCCTGATGGGCGGCCGGCCTCCCGGGCCGCCTCAAGAGCTTGCTGATCTATGATGAAGACAAGCCCTGGGGCACGAGATGAGCCCCCGACGCACCAAGAGCCGCCTTGCCCCAGAAGCACTCGGGGGCTGGGAGCGCGGTCCACGTGGCAGGGTCCAGGCGTGGCTCCGCGGACCCACGCGAGGTCTACCGAAGACCCAGCATGCTCTAGAGGAGGGGTGCGGTCAGAAGTATCTGCGAACCTAGCTGGATGGCTCAGGAATGAATCAGGAGAAGACCTGCAAAGCAAGAGGTTAGGAGAACCGTATCGGAAAGAACGGGAAAAGCTGAGGAACACGCACCTGCCTAGTACAGTCAGCTTCATCCTCTTTAGAGCCCTTGGGGTAGGGCCATAACTGCCCATTAGCCTCCGCCTTTGGCCTAGCACTGTGAAGGACGGCAGGAGGCCGCTTGAGGCGGGCGCGCCTCGGGCTGGGGCAAGGCCACGGCGGACGCCCGCGACCGGCACCCCATTCCCCGCTACGGCGTCCTCTGGGCTCACCCTAAGAGGGGGCTTCCATGCTCCAGCTTCGGCCACCTCAGGAGCCGGCATCACCTAGGCCTCTTCGGCCACCTCCGGAGCCGCAGGCGCCCGCGCTTCGTCTGCTCGCTCCGGGGGCGGAGCGGACCCTAGGTCAGGAGCTCCACTTGACGTATCCGCCCCGGAAGGGAAAGTTGGGCTCATGAGCCCTGGCTAAACCATCAGGGGAATGTCACGAGGGCCAGAGACGCCCTCCGGCAATAGTCCACTTGCATCGAAGTGGGACATCTTCTCAGAAAGGCTTTTCCGGCCACGAGAGCTAGGTACAAGGGAGTCGCGGAGATGGGGCGTGCTTCAGGCACTCCGCCGACAAGCAGCCGCAGCATCCCGTGGAGCGTCTCAGGAGAGAGCTACTTCCGCTGAAGACGCGCAGGTTCATCAAGACCGAAGAGGGCCAACATCGGGCGACAATGGCGCTGAAACGGGGCGATACGCAGAACAAGGAACTCCCTCACCACCATCGCCAAAGTCGGCCCATTCTTCCTCAGGCTGACCAGACAACGCATGACCTGCTTTGCCCGCGGATCTGAGAGGACCTCATGCTCCCAGCCCGAGATCGGCACCGCCGGAGCGTCGGGGAGGTGGAACAGGTGCCAAAATCAGAAAAAGGAAAACGGTTCGGCAGCGCTTACGTCTTCCTCTAACGAAAGCATATTTGGTGGAATGCGCTTCCACTTAAAATACGCCTCGGCGGGGCCGGGTCGCTGACAGTGGGTCCTTTGGGCCCACTGGTCAGGTTTGACCAGTCGCCCGCGTCTTCTTCCTCCTCTGTTCAGACAGGGGCGGGGCTCCGATGATCGCCGTCGACGAAAGGCGGCCCCTCATGGGATTCTGAGGGCGGGATGGATCCGTTGGTCCAGGACGGTTCTCTCGGTGGTTGACAGGTTGGCGGAGACAAAGGGAGTTGCCGGCGGCGAGCTCCGCGGCGGACGGCGGCTGCGGGAGAATTGGGGATCCGTGCTACGGTGGCTCCCGATCAAGTTTGAGAATTGGGGTGGCTCCGCAAGATCGAGAGGAAGAGGATGGTGCCTTCGGATGGGCTGGGGAGGCTTTGCTTGTGATGAACGGGACCAGAGGTTGGCGGTGGCCGAACTAGCCGGAGATGGGGAAGACGGACTCCCTCTGCCGATTGCTAGCTGTGGGAGCACTAGGGGATAGGCTGAGGTCGCCTGAGGGCTGAGATGAGCTCGGGGTCTCCATTTATAGTGTCTCCAGGTCGGTTCCGTGGTGGCCGGAGATAAGCTCGACGAACCGCCATTCTATAACTAGGGTGCGCATGGCGATGGCTGGCGGGGTCTGGCAGGTCGAGTCGATGAGCTCGAGCTATTCTAGGGACAGCTGGCGTGCGGCTGTGGCTCGGGCGGCGCCGTCCATGGCAGGCGCCTGCTGTGGACGCCGGCGTACCGCCAAGGGGCCCTGATTGTGGCACTGTAGGGCGCCAGGGGGGCTTGGAGGTTTCTGGCAAGTGGGCGGGAGCGAGGTGTGGCCCTGCGGGTGAGCGAAGGCCAGGGGGCAGGACGCGGCGACTCGATGCGCGCGCGTGCAAAACGTGCGGTCTGGGCGCGCCCAGAGCACGCACACCAGGTGCTCGACAGATTGCCAATGCCTGCCAGGGGGCTCCAATCCACATGAGGTTTTGCAGGGTGGGGTTATAGACTAAGTTAGTGCCATGAGACATGCTGGTTAGGCCATTAGAGCCACTTCCTAATGTAAGTCTAAAAGCATGCCAAAACTGGCCATGCTCCTATCCTGCTTGATGAAATGCCAGGGGCATCTAGGCATCTCTTGGGGTGGCCAAAATTTCCAGATCATAGTCTCTTTAGGTGTAAGTGATGATGGCAGGGTTAGTTTGGCAAAACCATAAACTTGCAAGTGTAAGTTTTTGAGGAAATCAATTCTGGACAGAAATTAGAAGGCATTATTGCATGGACCAAAAATGTTCCAAATGGTCCAATCTCCTGGACTTAAGGGTTTTGTAGGGAGGACTACAAGCAGGAAAAAGCTCATGCTTAAAAGATCAAGTTAACACATGGCTGCAGTAGAAAGTGCCAATCTGGACCAGAGAGCAAAAGAGGATGTTTTGCTCAAATCTTTCAAAGAACACCAAAGTTTTTTTTTGCATAAAAGTGATGTAGGGACTTCACAGGTCATCCCCAAATTTTGGTGGAATTTATAAGTAAATCTATCAAAGGGTTGTAGTGCAAATAGAGCTTTAAAACTAATGAAAAATCACTTTAAGTGATAAAGCTCAGGGGAAAATAATAATGCAAATAAACCCACTGATAGAAGAAATGTTTTCTTGGTAGGGCAAACAAGCCCAATAATATATTTGAGAAGTTTTCACCTGGGGTAAAAACTCCATAACAGCAAAAGAAAGAATGGTTCTGAAATCAAAGAAAGCCCAAAAAATGAAAAGTTTAATTCCTTGGCAAATTTTTGATTTATAAATCAAGGTCAAAATTTTTGGGGTGTTACAACACTACCCCCCTTAAGAAAAATCTCGTCCTCGAGATTTGCTAAAAGTTGCTATGAAAAGAATTACTTCTACTGTCACAAGGTGATATCACCAAAAATAACCATCCTACTTATGCAAGAAAATGAGGCTACAGTGAATGGGCAATAAGTGGTGGTAAAATGTAGTGTGAAATACTGGTGCTGCGTGGAAAAATCTACGGTCCGGGAAAACGAGATATTCCTACTCTAGGCTATAGTAAATTTAGAAATAAAATTTTCTAAATTCTAAAATACGCTGGTCGCACCCGAGAGCACAGTGCTCTCCCTGGCTGACAGGTGGGCCCGGGGCCCACTGTCAGTCTCTTCTTCTACCTCTGGCTCTCTCTTCTCCCTCTCTCTCTCGCGCTTTCCCGCGCTTTCTCCACCGGTGACGTCTAGCGCGTAGGGCATCTAGGCCGTACTACGGTAGTGTGCGGCGTGCTAGCTGCCGGCGCAGCGTGCACTCACCTCGCGAGCCAGTGCGCTGTCGGCACTGCTCGCAGATTCGCCTCCGAACACCGGCGGTCGAGCGACGAGCGGCACTGGTGGACTCCGCCCACCGTACACCGATCTCGAGCTATAAAATGACCGAGGTGCTCCTTCTTCTTCCTCACACCTGGCCTAGCTTCTACTTCTCCTTCCCTCCCCTCCATTTCTGTTTGCAGGGGCTCGGGACGAGGCTCTAAGGGCGGAGGTGATGCCGGACTAGTGCATGATCCTAGTGTGCAGAGGGTTGGCTGCATTGCTGGGGTTATCCGTTCTCTTGTGCGCGATGATCCTCGATGATCGCCGTGATGCTGCGGCTCGAGTGCTAGCTCTTCGCGATGGTGGCAATCACGAGGATTAGGCGCTGGTGTCGGGTGCTAACGGCTGTCAGAGTGCGGAAGGCAACTTGTACCTGAATAAACTCCCACAAATTTCTCCTTAAGAGACTGTGGTGCGCTAGAGTGGTAAACAGTTAGATGCAACAAGTGCACGTGGATTTGCAATTTGTGTTGAGTGGCTGGAGTTGTGAGTCTGCTGTTGCGGTGCTGCGCGAAAAATCTATGTCATGCAGAGATATATGTTGCAACAACTCAGGGAAAACAATATCTCACTCCAGGTTTTACCGAGAGCGAAAATTAGTTAAACAAATATTATCAGCAGCAAAAACTACTCCCATTAATTGAACTCAAATATTTTATTTGCCACACAACTCTAGGATAACATGCACAAGTGGTAACTCATAAATAAACGCTGGGACAACAAACATAGGAGTGACGTCTAAAATGAAAACGGTAAATGGACAGGGTCCTGGGAAAACGTTTCTGGTATAGGGGCACACTCTTCCTCTATCGGAGGAAGTGGATTGACTAGTCGATGAATGTGCCTCTCCTGTCCGGGCCTCAGTGGTCTGCCGATGGCGATCCGAGGGTTTAAATTGGCGAGGCTCTGGAGATAACCCATTACCTGCTGGGTCAAACGCTCTTGTGCGATGACATACTCCGTAAGGTTGGCCAGTACTGGGTCTCTCTCAATTCGCCCACCAGGAAAAGATGCTACTTCTCCGGGTGCTGCACGGCTCGGGAAGTAATAATACCCCCGTTCGCTGGCATAGGGCATCGCGAATCAAAGGCGAGGAAGCGCTTCATACGCAGCAGCTTCTATGGCCATCTGTGGGGTTGGCATAGATTTCCCCACGAAGGAGACTTCTGTTGGGTCTTGGTTTGGATTTGCGGGAGGGATGTGCACTACTGCCCAATATTTCGAGGTGGATGGTTTGATCCTCGATTTGAGCACTTCGTACTAGGGTGGACGGGTGGAACTCATGGTACTACAGGTAAAGTCCCATAATATTTTAACAAAACTACCTGGGGTGGCATCTGGAGTTCTTAGATAAATACTAGGGATCGGCATGGCAAAAGAAATGGCTGTGAGAGTGGTGCACTAGGTGAGGGATGCTTGGCAAGGTCACGAGGTGGCCTTTTATATAGCAACTGGGCTGGTTATTAAATCGCGGTGAGGGGCAGCTATTTTGTCGGTTCTGCTCTATGGGGTCGGGGTCAATGCTACAGGTACACACGTCTCGCAAAAGTGACGTATATACTGTAGGAGTCGTCGGTGTGGTTCTTTGGAAGTTACGCCCGGAATTAAAAAAATGCATTCGTACATCGACATATTCATGCATGGCTACTATAAAGATAAGGGCGCACAAGCAAATAGTATTTACATATGGAAATACAGGGTAACACAACAACAGGGTGTGGACATATTATGGCCCGGTACTACTCGAGTGATTTAATCTACCTCGTTTATATCTAAGCGGCCTTGCCTTGTGGATGCCGAGGCTTCTCTAACGGCTTCACTGTCGGTGTTAGCTGGAGGTGGCTGAGGGACTGCAGGGTCGGGGCAGTGATGATGACCATCACGGGGATTGTTGGCCACAATCCCATTGGAGCGCGTTCCAAACAGGCGACGCATCACTTCTGGGGACACCAATGCATTTTGGTCGATGGCTGGGGCAGATCTCAAGGACTCGATCAGTTGGCCGAACAGCACGACTGGGTTGTCGGCGCCGGGCTCATCTCCTCCTCTTGCCGGGGCTCGGCGAACCAGTTCTCCACGAGCTGTGATCAGATCAAGAGTGATTTGATCGAACAGTTCCTCTAGTGCACTTACATAGCGTACCAGATGCAATAATGCAGGATTTGTCTCGTGGTCTCCGTTGGCAACCCGAGGTGGCCTACCATACCCGTCACGGCTGGGGTAGTAGTGTTGGGGAACGTAGTATTTTAAAATTTTCCTACGATCACGCAAGATCTATCTACCAGATGCATAGCAACGAGAGGGAAGAGTGTGTCTACGTACCCTCGTAGACCGGAAGCGGAAGCGTTAGAACAACGCGGTTGATGTAGTCGTACGTCTTCACGGCCCGACCGATGAAGCACCGAAACTACGGCACCTCCGAGTTCTAGCACACGTTCAGCTCGATGACGTCCCTCGAACTCCGATCCAGCCGAGTGTCGAGGAAGAGTTCCGTCAGCACGACGGCGTGGTGACGATTTTGATGTTCTACCGTCGCAGGGCTTCGCCTAAGCACCGCTACAATATTATCGAGGAGAACTGTGGTGGAGGGGGGCACTGCACACGGCTAAGAGATCATGAGATCAACTGTTGTGTCTAGAGGTGCCCCCCTGCCCCCGTATATAAAGGAGGGAGGGAGAGGCCGGCCCTAGAAGGGGCGCGCCAAGTGTGGGGAGTCCTACTAGGACTCCCAAGTCCTAGTAGGATTCCCCTTTCCTTTCCGGAGTAGGAGAGAAGGAAAGAGGGGGAGAGGGAGAAGGAAAAGGGGGCTGCACCCCTTGTCCAATTCGGACCAGAAGGGGGCCACGCGCCTCCTTCCTTTTGGCCTCTCTCCTCTATTCCCGTAACTCCCCGGTACTCCGAAAATACCCGAATCACTCGGAACCTTTCCGATGTCCGAATATAGTCGTCCAATATGTCGATTTTTACGTCTCGACCATTTCGAGACTCCTCGTCATGTCCCCGGTCTCATCCGGGACTCCGAACTCCTTCGGTACATCAAAACTCATAAACTCATAATAAAACTGTCATCGAAACCTTAAGCGTGCGGACCCTACGGGTTCGAGAACTATGTAGACATGATCGAGACACGTCTCCGGTCAATAACCAATAGCGGAACCTGGATGCTCATATTGGCTCCCACATATTCTACGAAGATCTTTATCGGTCAAACCGCATAACAACATACGTTGTTCCCTTTGTCATCGGTATGTTACTAGCCCGAGATTTGATCGTCGGTATCTCAATACCTAGTTCAATCTCGTTACTGGCAAGTCTCTTTACTCGTTCCGTAATACATCATCCCGCAACTAACTCATTAGCTGCAATGCTTGCAAGGCTTATAGTGATGTGCATTACCGAGTGGGCCCAGAGATACCTCTCCGATAATCGGAGTGACAAATCCTAATCTCGAAATACGCCAACCCAACAAGTACCTTTGGAGACACCTGTAGAGTACCTTTATAATCACCCAGTTACGTTGTGATGTTTGGTAGCACACAAAGTGTTCCTCCGGTATTCGGCAGTTGCATAATCTCATAGTCATAGGAACATGTATAAGTCATGAAGAAAGCAATAGCAATAAAACTAAACGATCAAGTTGCTAAGCTAACGGATGGGTCTTGTCCATCACATCATTATCCTAATGATGTGACCCCGTTGATCAAATGACAACTCATGTCTATGGCTAGGAAACATAACCATCTTTGATCAATGAGCTAGTCTAGTAGAGGCATACTAGGGACACTCTGTTTTGTCTATGTATTCACACATGTACTAAGTTTCCAGTTAATACAATTCTAGCATGAATAATAAACATTTATCATGATATAAGGAAATAAATAATAACTTTATTATTGCCTCTAGGGCATATTTCCTTCAGTCTCCCACTTGCACTAGAGTCAATAATCTAGATCACATCACCATGTGATTAACACCAATAGTTCACATCACCATGTGACTAACACCCATAGTTCTCATCGCCATGCGACCAATACCCAAAAGGGTTTACTAGAGTCAACAATCTAGTTCACATCGCCATGTGATTAACACCCAAAGAGTACTAAGGTGTGATCATGTTTTGCTTCGTGAGAGAGGTTTAGTCAGCGGGTCTGTTATATTCAGATCCGTATGTATTTTGCAGATTTCTATGTCTACAATGCTCTGCATGGAGCTACTCTAGCTAATTGCTCCCACTTTCAATACGCATCCAGATTGATACTTAGAGTCATCTGGATTTAGTGTCAAAGCATGCATCAGCGTAACCCTTTACGACGAACTCTTTATCACCTCCATAATCGAGAAACATTTCCTTAGTCATCCAGTTACTAAGGATAATTTTGACCGCTGTACAGTGATCTACTCCTGGATCACTATTGTACCTCCTAGTCAAACTTATGGCAAGGTGCACAAAATGTTTGGTACACAGCATGGCATACTTTATAGAACCTATGGCTGAGGCATAGGGAATGACTTTCATTCTCTCTATATTTTTCTGCCGTGGTCTGGCTTTGAGTCTTACTCAACTTCACACCTTACAAGTCAGGCAAGAACTCCTTCTTTGACTGATACATTTTGAACTACTTCAAAATCTTATCAAGGTATGTACTTATCGAAAGTCTTATCAAGCGTCTTGATCTATCTCTATAGATCTTGGTGCTCAATTTGTAAGCAGCTTCACCAAGGTCTTTCTTTGAAAAACTCCTTTCAAACACTCCTTTATGCTTTCTAGAAAATTCTACATCATTTCCGATCGACAATATGTCATTCACATATACTTATCAGAAAGGTTGTAGTGCTCCCACTCACTTCTTGTAAATACAGGCTTCACCGCAAGTCTGTATAAATCTATATGCTTTGATCAACTTATCAAAGCGTATATTCCAACTCCGAGATGCTTGCACCAGTCCATAGATGGATCGCTGGAGCTTGCACAATTTGCTAGCACCTTTAGGATTGACAAAACATTCTGGTTGCATCATATACAACTCTTCTTTAATAAATCCATTAAAGAACGTAGTTTCGTTATCCATTAGCCAGATTTCATAAAATGTGGCAATTGCTAACATGATTCAGACAGACTTAAGCATCGCTACGGGTGAGAAAATCTCATCGTAGTCAACACCTTGAACTTGTCGAAAACCTTTCGCAACAAGTCGAGCTTTGTAGACAGTAACATTACCATCGGCGTCAGTCTTCCTCTTAAAGATCCATTTATTTTCAATGGCTTGCCGACCATCGGGCAAGTCAACCAAAGTCCATACTTTGTTCTCATACATGGATCCCATCTCAGATTTCATGGCCTCAAGCCATTTTGCGGAATCTGGGCTCATCATCGCTTTCTCATAGTTCGTAGGTTCATCATGGTCCAGTAACATGACTTCCAGAACAGGGTTGCCGTACCACTCTGATGCAGAACGAACTCTCGTTGATCTACGAAGTTCAGTAGAAACTTGATCTGAAGTTTCATGATCATCATCATTAGCTTCCTCACTAATTGGTGTAGGAATCACTGGAACTAGTTAATGTGATGTTCCACTTTCCAATTCGGGAGAAGGTACAATTACTGTCGTGGAAATAACACGGCAGATGTCCGGTTTAACGGACTTGATGATGGAACCATCGCACGGGTTAGCTTGAAAGGATTCATGGCACACAAAGGACACAAAGGATTTATACTAGTTCGGCCCCTTCGGAGAAGGTAAAAGCCTACGTCTAGTTGGTTGATATTGCTTGGGCGTCGGTTTACAGGGAGCGGATTCGCTTTGCCCGCGTATCGACGGATTGATTGTTGCTTGTCCTTGAACTGTCGCCGGGTCGTCCCTTTATATAGAGGTGACACCTGGTCCGGTTTACAGAGTCCCGAGGCCGGCTCATAATCGTGTCCGCCTCGGTCTCTGTCTTTTCTTTCCTATCTCTCAAGTTACATCTCTTGGCGGTTTACAAACCGTATTTCTATACATGGGCCTTGAAATCTCATGGGCCGTAGTCTCTACTAAAATATTAAAACCAAGTACAATGTAACTAAGCCGGTTTACAATATCCGGTTTATACCTACTAACCATATCCCTAACATTAGGCCCCAGAATGATTTGAACTTGTTCATATCAGTCTTCTTCGTCTCATATAATTTTCTTCTGTCTTCATCTTTTTGTAAACCGGATCTGACGTCACCTTCCGAAATCATTGAAGTCTGATAATGACATCATCTCCGCATTTAACGCCGTGAGCTGTACTGTAGCGTATTTTAAGGGTTACCCCGAAGATCGAGGCATCACGGGATCTTTATCCGATTTCTGTCTCCTCGATTCTCGCACCTGTCGTTTCAGATCTGACTCCTGGCTATAAATACTGCCATCCTCCATTCATTATCTTCTTCTCCCTTCATCCTCTTCCTGCGTCTTCTTCCTCCATTGTTGCCCGAGCTCAAACCGCCGCCGACGACCGCCGGATCTTCAGTCCTCGCCCGGCCGCCGCATCAACCTGAGCCTCGACCAGATCAATCTCCGCCGCCGATTCTCGCTGTCCCAGGTATGTTCATCCTCCTTGCTGTTGATCTGCGTCCGCCATTGCTTCGCCTTGTTCTTCCGCCATTAGGGCTTCCAATGAAGCTTCACCTCTTCGTAGATATGTTTCTCATAGAAGATTTGTGACCCTTAGGCCCTAGCCAGCAGATCTTCCGCTTAGTATTAGATTAGATCTCACCGTCATAATGCTGTAGATTTATCCGTCCGCCATTAGAGCTCTCAACAAGCTTCGTCTTGTTCGTTCTTTGAGCCCGTGATTCGTAGTGGCTTTACTTTTCGATCTTCTCCATTTCTATTCCGCTGTAGATGCGTCGAATCTTTATTGCTCCTGTCTGACATGTAAATCCATCTTTTTGGTATAAAGTCTGTGTAGCTTTCCTTTGAGTCTCTTAGATTAATTTCTTTTCCTCAGCATACTCAGATCTTTCCCCCTTAGCAATCATTCGGAAACCTGTTTTTCTCCTCGGTAGATTCGCTAAGTATGTTCCGGTTTAAATTGATATGCCATAAACCGGAAATGATATAAACTGACGCAATGATTTAGACTGTTCCTCTTCAACTGCCATTTAAATCGGAAATGATATAACTTGTTTTATGATTGCCGGTTTAACCTTGCCAGCTAGTTCTCAGTTTCAACCATTGTATAATATAAATAGATCCCGGATCATTGTACGTTCATAATCCGTTTCTGTACTTTATCTTCTTCAGCACTTTGTTCAAATGGCTAAGCAGTATGTTTCGTGCGATTGGGTCCGTTCTGTCGTGACTGAGGATGACTTAGTCAAGCTGTCGAGAATCGGCACATTAGGCCCTCGGGCTGAGCTAAAATGGCGTGCTCCGGGTAATGAATGCCCTCCTACTCCTAGATCCGGGGAAGTCATCGTATTTCTGGACCACATCTCCAGAGGCTTCTCTCCCCCCGGTTCAAAATTTTTCCGGGATGTTCTTGCCACTTTCCAGCTCCACCCACAGGATATCGGACCAAATTCTGTCTCCAATATTTGCGATTTCCAAGTATTTTCTGAAGTGTATCTGCAAGAGGAGCCTTCAGTTGATTTATTCCGGGATTTCTTTCATGCAAACCGGCGTACTGAATTCACCAGCGGTCCTCACCAAGAACTTGGTGGGATTAGTATTCAGAAAAGGAGGGATGCAGTCTTTCCTCATGCCTCTTTACATACTCACCCTAAGGATTGGAACAAATCCTGGTTTTATTGTGTAGACACTTCCCCTGAAGGTGAAAATCCTTTGCCGGGTTATCGCGAAACTCGTATCCCGGCGAATCACCCCTTGCCACAACGGCTTAGTGCTGCTGAACGGACCCGGTTTTCACCACAGCTCTCCAAGCTGAGAGCTTTTATGGCAAATGGTTTGATTGGCACTAATTTCCTTCGCTGCTGGCTATCCTGGAGCATCCTTCCCTTAAGCCGGCGCCCTAAACTGATGTGCAAATACTCTGGTAAACCGGATGATCCTCAGAGGTTTACTAAGGATAAGCTTTCTGAATCGGAGGTAGTGGAGTCAGCCAAGAAGATTGTCAATCCTGCCTTAACAGATTGCTCTAAAGTTGGCTTGGCCCCATACTTTAAGAAGAATAAGCTGCCTGAAGTAAGTTTTTCTTTGGCTTGTACTTTATAAACCGTCCTCTTTGAACCGTTTTCAATTACTCTTTGTGTTTTCAATTAGGCTGATGACCCCTTCTGGAGAAGAAAACCTCAGGAAAAAACTGTAAAGCAGGCTCGCCGGAAGACCCTCGCGAACAAGAAGAGGAAAGCAGCCGTCGATGCCGGTTCTCCTTCTGAGGATGATGATCCGGATTCCGAGGTACGCTTTACTCTGGTTTAAATTCTCGCCTTCATATACTTGTAATCATATCTAATGATACCTTTTCACAGGAACTGCCTGAAGGTGATAACCCGACTGAGATTAAGGTAACTCTTATTTCTTCCGATTCAGAACCTCCTCCTCAAAAAATCCGTCGGACCATCAGGAAATATCAATTTTCTCATCCCTATGCTAAGTTAGATCCTAACTTTACTTTGAAGAAGCAACAACACGAAGCCTTTCGCCGGACCACTCGCCACAGTGGCTTGGCGGTGGAATCATCTGGGATCTCCTTGACTCCGGTTCGAAAACGCCGTGCTGAGGTGATACTCTCTCCGACTCCTCTTCATCCCAAGGCCGGACTTATCCGAAAACCCCTTAAACCGTCTAATCCTGACTATCAGGAAACTCCGCTGTCTTCTTCCGGCGAATCGACCGCTACACAGCTTCCTCCTTTGAAGACTGTTCCGGGGTAACTCTCTTCACCTCTTCCGGTTTATGACACCCCTTTCTTTTTATAATGCTAACTTATTTTGCCTGTTTTCCAGCAAACCGAAACCTAGCAAAAAGGCCAAGGCGAATAAGCCTGTTGCTGATCCTTCTACTGATGAACCGGTGATTGAACCGTCTATAGTTGTTCCTCCAGAAGGTACCCCTACAGCTCCGGTTGAAGAACCTGCTCTTGAAACTCCTGTCACAGAAAATGTCCAACACCCACCAAGTCCGGCTCGGGTTAATTCTCCTCAAGTTAACCCGACATCTCCTGATCCGGCTCAAGTTGAAGTTATTCCTCCCAATGAACCCACTTCTCCTGACGTTGTGGTTACTGGGGCTGCTTATGTTGCTCCAGCTGAACCCACCGTTTTAGCAAAGCATACAGCTAAAACGGAAAAAATAGCTCAAGACAAAGGAAAATGGAGTACTGATATATCCAGTCTTTCCAGTATGAGCGCTCAAGATATTTATTCCGGATATTTGAACCGGCTCCACAGCTGCCGGGATTATGAAGCCAGCCTGGTGAACCTGATGAGAGAAAAATATGAAGTAAGTTTCCTCTTCTGACTTTGCTTTTTTGACGCATCTTTATCTCATGGCAGCCCCCAAGTTCCGGTTTATCTGCTTTACTGAAGGTAATCCGGAACTTTGTAGCTTGAACTGCTGATCCACACATTAGCCCCCAAGTATCAAGTATGTAACTTGGTTATGTAGTTGATACTTGTAATTTTAAATTGTCTGTGGTGCATTGCTTCAACTGCCATTAGCCCCCAAGTGTCAAGTAGACAACTTGGTTGTGTGCTTGAGACTTGTACTTTCAAATTGACTTTGCTGTATTACTTCAACTGCCATTAGCCCCCAAGTGTCAAGTAGACAACTTGGTTGTGTGCTTGAGACTTGTAATTTCTAATCTTGCTTTTTAACTTTTGTCTACAGGCTGAGCTGAACCGGAATGCTCTGGAAATCAGTGAACTTCGAAACCGGCTTACGGAGACTGAATCAGCCGCTTCAAAGGCTAAGAAAGAACTTCAAGTGAGTTTAAAGACTGCTGAAGACTTGAAGAGGTTCTTTGACGAGGAGCGGACTACTTTTGAAGTCCAGAAAAAAGATCTTGAGAAACGTGTTCAAGATGTCGAAGGAGCACTTAACCCGGTTACTGAAGAATTGACCGGGTTAAAGCGCCAAATTGACTTGATGACTTCTGCTATTTTTGGTAAGCATAATCTGAACTCCTGTCTTTATCTTTGTAACTTGTGACCTGCACCGGTTTAACTTTCGTTGTTGTATGTAGGACGCCGTGTCTCCCATCTTGGGGATGACTTACGGAAGAAACTCAAGGCCTGCTATACCTTGGTCGAACAGTTGTACTCTGGAACGCAAAGGATTATCAGTGCCACTTCCTTCGGTAAACCGGCTCCTTCAACCATAAAAGATACTTTGAATAGTTTGTCCATTCTGCCGGCTCGTCTTGAAGAGGTTAAGAAATCGGCTGCTCGAGGAGGTGCTCTTCTGGCCCTCACGAGGGCTAAAGCTTGGGTCCCGGACATTGATCCGGAGGAGGTGTTAACCGGATTTCCTGATACCAAGGAGGATGGTTCAACGTTTAATGAAAAGGATCTTTATGCTCTGACAAAGGAGATGCGTCCCCTCGCCAGCAAGATTGCGGTGGAGTCCGACTTGTCTCGATATCATCCATCATATAACCTGCAGAACGAGCGGGTGGAGCGACCGGTTTACGATATTGTAAACTTAATTCCGCCGGTTCGTCCTCACACCTTTGCTCCTGATATTGATCCTGCTGAGCTTATCAACGATGAAGTATATTTCCGTGCCTTGGCAAAGATTGATTGGCGTGCACCGGATTTCCCACCGCTTCACGAGGAGGAAGAAGTTCCGGAACAAGACGGTGGCCAACCATCTCAGGAAGGAGAAGCACAATCTTGAATGCTACTGTTGTAATCATGATTGTTATTCCGTCAAACAATGCTTCCAACTATTTGGCTTTTTATGCCTTGTAATAGGTTTAGCTGAAACTTAATGCGCTGTGATCCGACATTTGGTCTTCATGAAGTATTCGTTCGTTGACTTGTTGATTGATGCGGATGCTTTGTTCTGTTCATAAAAATATCAAAAAACATGTCCTAGTGGCTTACCACTGGACGGATTAACTTGTTCTCTTGACACATCTAATAAGCATATCTTTAAAAAATAACTGTGATACCTGAGATGTATGTAGCCAATATACCTTAAACCGGTCAGGATGTTTAAAATCACCTTAATCGGTCTTCATCAATTCCAATAAACACCTGAAATTCTTCGGTTTATCTTGTCGATAAATCTTTCTCATCTTGGTTCAGAAACTTGTAACTTGCACCTGATACTCCATCCGGGCTTGAATGAACACCGGGCTTGGTCATAACTGATCGTGTACTGCCAAGCTGTTGGCTCATCATGAAGTCGATCCGGGTTATGATGAACGCCGGTTTAATTCTCGCTGGTGTTCATGACCCAGACTTATAACATTATAGATAGGTGGTCAACTTCTGGAGCTGTTCCACTCGGTTTAAAAGGTTATGGAACACAAAAAGCATCCAGAAACACACAATTCTTGTAAATCAGACCATGTAGTCGAGGCTTTTTCAAAGAGCTGCCAGGCTCAAAAACAAGGTTCAGCTAATCAATGGGACGTGGGCAAACCTACTGTCCCAAGGAGCCTGGCCAAACCCTGACCGTGAGCGTATCGACTGTTCAGAGGGCCGATAGAACCGCAAATAAAAACCGAGCCAATCATTGGGACGTGGGCAAACCGGACTGTCCCAAGGGGCCTAGCCAATCACTGAACGTGAGCGTATCGACTGTTCAGAGGACAGATATAATCATAAACATAGCCAATCATTGAG
>LR738710.1:619579159-619603388 GCA_902687465.1 Secale cereale | reverse complement strand
AGCGTATCGACTGTTCAGGGAGCCCAAGGAATCATAAACATAGCCAATCAATGGGACGTGGGCAAACCGGACTGTCCCAAGGGGCCGGGTCATCCCTGAACGTGAGCGTATCGACTGTTCAGGGAGCCCAAGGAATCATAAACATAGCCAATCAATGGGACGTGGGCAAACCGGACTGTCCCAAGGGGCCGCTAAAGTTCCTCCAGACTCTGCTGGTTTTTCTTTTTATGGCGTTTTTCTCTTCTTGAACCGGATATAATCTCTTGCTCCCGAGAGTTCTACCGCTCCTTCACATATCCTGCAAAGATTAGTTTCTAAAACCAGCCAACATTGAAATATGATATTTATAACAAACTGATATGGTTATTTGCCGCAAAGTTTGTGTATATGGAGAAAGGGCTGAGCCCCCGATTTACCGAGGGTGCTGGTTTATTCATTATTCATAATATATATATAGGATACATTGGAGCACATGGCTCAAGTGTAGTATGGCCGTAAATGAGCGATGTTCCACGGCCTCTTTGTCTCCTCTTCTGATGTCCGTGAATCCTTGTGTTCTCGAATGTCCACCAAATAATATGAACCATTGTGTAAATTCTTGCTGACCACAAAGGGCCCCTCCCATGGCGGGGATAGCTTGTGCATATCTGTTTGATCTTGGATAAGCCGAAGTACCAAGTCACCCTCCTGGAATGTCCTGGTTCTAATCCGGCGGCTGTGATACCTGCGCAGATCTTGCTGATAAATCGCCGACCGTGCTGCAGCTATATCACGCTCTTCATCCAACCGATCCAAACTGTCTTGTCTTGACTCCTCATTAACAGCTTCCACATAGGCCGCTACCCTCGGTGAATCATGGCGTATATCACTTGGAAGAACTGCTTCTGCGCCGTAAACCATGAAGAAAGGTGTATAACCCGTAGACCGGTTTGGTGTAGTGTTAATACTCCAAAGGACAGATGGTAATTCTTCAACCCAACACCTCGGGGTTCTCTGCAAAGGTGTCATAAGCCGGGGTTTGATTCCTCGCAAAATCTCCTGATTTGCCCTTTCTGCCTGACCATTGGATTGTGGGTGAGCCACAGAAGACACGTCCAAACGAATATGCTCCCGTTGACAGAATTCTTCCATCTCACCCTGAGATAAATTGGTGCCATTATCTGTGATGATGCTATGTGGAAAACCAAACCGGAATATTACTTTTTTGATGAATTTGACCGCTGTTGCCGCATCACATTTGCTTATAGGCTCCGCTTCAACCCACTTCGTAAACTTGTCTACTGCTACTAGTAGATGAGTTTTCTGATCTTGGGATCTCTTGAAAGGACCAACCATGTCAAGCCCCCAAGTTGCAAAAGGCCAAGTTATTGGTATCATCCGGAGTTCCTGTGCCGGAACAAGGCCACGTCTTGAGAACTTCTGACAAGCGTCACACTTGCGGACCAGGTCCACCGCATCTGCATGCGCGGTTAACCAATAAAAGCCATGTCGGAAAGCTTTAGCCACTAAAGATTTTGATCCGGCATGATGACCACAATCCCCTTCATGAATCTCCCTTAGGATCTCACAACCTTCCTCAGCTGAAACACACCGTTGAAATACTCCAGAAGTGCTACGATGGTGCAGCTCCCCGTTGGCAATTGTCATAGATTTGGAACACCGGATTATCTGCCGTGCTTCATCTTCGTCCTCTGGTAACTCTCCTTGGCTTAAGTATGCCAAATAGGGTAACGTCCAATCTGGAATAACATGGGTTGCTGCAACCAACTGTGCCTCTGGATCCGGAACAGCTAGGTCGTTCTCTGAAGGTACTTGAACCGAAGGACTGTGCAATTCATCCAAAAAGGTGTTTGGTGGTACCGGTTTACGTTGCGATCCTAGCCGGCTTAAAGCGTCGGCTGCTTCATTCCTCCGCCGGTCTATATGCTCCACCTGATATCCCTTGAAATATCTTGCGACCGCTTCAACCTCTCGTCGATAAGCCGCCATGAGGGGATCCCTTGAATCCCACTTGCCCGAAACTTGCTGTGCCACTAGGTCTGAATCGCCCAGGCACTTAACCCGGCTCAAATTCATCTCTTTTGCCAATCGCAAACCATGAAGTAGCGCTTCATATTCTGCTGCATTATTAGTACAAGGAAATAATAACCGGAGGACATAACAAAATTTATCACCTCTGGGGGAAGTTAAGACAACTCCAGCCCCCGAGCCCTCCAACTGCTTTGAACTGTCGAAGTGAATCGTCCAATAAGTAAGATCCGGCTTCTCCTCAGGAGTCTGCAACTCCGTCCAGTCATTGATGAAATCGACCAATGCCTGAGATTTTATAGCGGTACGCGGTACATACTTCAACTCATGCGGACTGAGCTCAATGGCCCACTTGGCTACCCTGCCCGTAGCTTCCCTATTCTGGATTATGTCCCCCAACGGAGCTGAACTAACCACATTTATTGGATGCCCTTGGAAATAATGCTTCAGTTTCCGGTTTGCCATGAACACCCCATATACCAACTTCTGCCAATGAGGGTACCTTTGCATAGATTCGATGAGTACTTCACTCACATAATAAACCGGGCGCTGAACCGGATGTTCCTTCCCTGCTTCCTTGCGCTCAACCACAATCGCAACGCTGACTGCCCGTGTGTTTGCAGCAACATATAACAGCAAAGGCTCCTTATCAATGGGAGCAGCTAAAACCGGTGGTTTTGCTAGTTGCTGTTTCAGATTCTCAAACGTTGCATTTGCCTCATCACTCCAAATGAACCGGTCCGTTTTCTTCAACATTTGATAAAGCGGGATCGCCTTTTCTCCTAAGCGACTGATAAACCGGCTCAGCGCCGTGATCCGGCCAGCTATGCGCTGAACATCATTGATGCAAACCGGTTTTGTCAAAGATGTGATGGCCTTGATCTTCTCCGGGTTGGCTTCTATTCCCCTGTTCGAGACCAGGAATCCCAGAAGCTTACCAGCCGGGACACCAAAGGCACATTTCTCCGGATTAAGCATCATCCTGTAAGCCCGAAGATTATCAAAGGTTTCTCTAAGGTCTTCTATCATTGTTCTTTCCTCCTTTGATTTGACCACGATGTCATCCACATAAGCATGCACGTTCCTTCCTATCTGCCCTTTCAAACAATTCTGAACGCAACGCTGATAAGTTGCCTGTGCACACTTGAGCCCAAAGGGCATAGATACATAGCAAAAAGCACCAAAAGGGGTTATGAAAGCTGTCTTCTCTTGATCTTCAACTGACATCTTGATCTGGTGATAACCTGAATACGCATCCAGAAAACTCAGCCGCTCACACCCTGCTGTGGCATCAATAATCTGATCAATGCGAGGTAGAGCAAAAGGATCAGTCGGGCAAGCTTTATTGAGGTCTGTGTAATCCACACACATCCTCCACTTCCCATTCTTCTTTAGAACCAGCACCGGATTAGCCAACCATTCCGGATGAAAAACTTCCACTATGAACCCTGCCGCCAAAAGTCTGGCCACTTCTTCTCCTATAGCCTTGCGCCTCTCTTCATTAAAGCGGCGTAGATACTGTTTTACCGGTTTAAACTTCGGATCAATATTCAACTTGTGCTCAGCGAGTTCCCTCGGTATACCTGGCATGTCAGAAGGTTTCCATGCAAAGATATCCCGGTTCTCACGGATGAACTCGATGAGCGCGCTTTCCTATTTAGGATCCAGGTTGGCACTGATGGTGAATTGCTTTGACGAGTCTCCAGGCACAAAATCAACCTGCTTAGTCTCTTCCGCTGATTTGAACTTCAAAGCCGGATCATGCTCGGTAGTTGGTTTCTTCAGCGGAGTCATATCTGCCGGATCAACATTATCTTTATAAAATTTTAACTCTTCCGTGGCACATACCGCTTCTGCATAAGCTGCATCACCTTCCTCACACTCCACTGCTATCTTGCGACTGCCGTGCACCGTAATCGTGCCTTTATGACCCGGCATCTTAAGCTGCAAATAAACGTAACATGGCCTAGCCATAAATTTAGCATAAACCGTCCTTCCAAACAAAGCATGATATGGACTTTTAATTTTGACAACTTCAAAAGTGATCATCTCCGATCTGGAATCATGCTCATCTCCAAAGGTAACTTCTAAGTCAATCTTACCAACTGGATAAGCTGACTTACCTGGGACCAGCCCGTGAAACACTGTGTTTGATGTCCTTAACTTTTTATCTGTCAGACCCGTACGACGAAAAGTCTCGTAATATAATATATTGATACTGCTACCTCCATCCATGAGGACTTTAGTAAACTTGTATCCTCCCACCTGAGGTGCTACCACCAAGGCTAAATGTCCCTGGTTATCTACCCGTAATGGGTGGTCCTCTCTGCTCCATACAATGGGCTGCTCTGACCATCGTAGAAATTGTGGCGTCGCCGGTTCTACTGCATTAACAGCCCGCTTTAAAACCTTCTGGTCTCTCTTACATAAACTCGTGGTGAAGACATGATATTGACCGCTGCTCAACTCCTTCGGATTACTCTGGTATCCGGATTGCTGCTGTTGCTGCGGACGCTGTTGCTGCTGGTTTCCTTGGTTATTGTAACTCCCTTGGCCCTGCTGCTGATTATTCTGACTGTTATAACCACCTTGATGATGCGATTGATTTCCCTGACCATGATAACCACCTTGATGATGTGATTGACTTCCCTGACCATTGTAACCACCTTGATGATGCGATTGATTTCCCTGACCATTGTAGTTTCCTTGACTATTTTGGCCGCCTGGCCGGGCTTGATAACCGCCGTTGTTCCCTTGATAACCGCCGTTGCCCCTATATCCTGATCTGGGGTTGTTCCCTTGATAACCCGGACCATAAAACCCGGGCCCTGAACCGCCGTTCGGGGGCCGGCTAGGAGGATTAAAACGGCCGTTCCCTGCTTTCATAAAGGACAGGCATTCTCTTATAGTATGCCTTGCAATCCTCCCTCTTCCGCTATGCTTTAGACAGGGTTGATCCAAATCCTGCTCCCAACCCGGGTTTCCTCCTCCGGTTTGGAGAGTGGAACCCTGCTGATTAACCTGAAGACCGCCTTGAGCCTGTGTATTAGCAACAAAATCGGAGCTATTTTCTGCCTTCCGTTTGCCCAAAAACTTGAAGTAACCGGATTAACCGGCGCCGGTTTACCAGACTTGCTGGCCTTCCCCGCTTTATCTCCTTCTGACTCCGGATATTTGGTATTATCTGAGTCTCCGTACTTCACCAGGGCGCTCATTAAAGTCCCCATGTCATTGCATTCCCGTTTGAGCCGTCCGAGTTTTAATTTTAAAGATTCAAACCGGCAATTGTTCTCCAATGTTACAATTGCTGTGCTAGGGTTGATGCCATTTGAGGAGTGCAAGATCTCTGCCACTCTGCATACCCAAGATGCTGCAGACTCCTGCTCTCCTTGCACACATGCTGCTAAATCTATCACCGACATCGGTTGCTTGCATGTATCCTTGAAGTTTTTGATGAACTGACTGCGCAGCTCCCCCCATGACCCGATAGAATTCGGAGGTAGCGCCTTCAGCCAAGTCCGGGCCGTACCCTCAAGCATCATAGTGAAATATATGGCACAAGCCGATTCATCCACGTCCAGCATTTCCATGGCCATCTCGTAACTCTCCACCCAAGCTTCGGGCGGTAAATCGGCTGTGTAATTAGGCACCTTGCGAGGTCCTTTGAAATCCTTGGGCAACTTAACGCTCCGCAGGGCGGGGACGAGACATTGTATTCCAAAACCGCTCGCTGTAGCTCCTGTCCCTGTAGTGGCTGTGTGAACCGGCGTCGACTGACGAATTTCCTCCCTGGCCTCCGATCTAGGCCGGTTTAAGTCCGGGGCTGGCATCTCCGCCCTTGCCGGATTATCTTGCCTGTGCTGATGTCTCCTGCGCTCGCTGCTAGACACTTCTGGCTCCTCCCAATGTCTAGAGTAACTTCGATTGGGACGTGGTGTTGAATGTAACCTTTCCCTGCTATGAGAGTACGCTTGCTGCTGTATTAACGCCGTATTAAGCAGCTTCTGGGCCCTGCGCGCCTCTATCGCCACCGGGGACGTTTCTTCCACGGGTAAAGCGGCCAACCGCGCTGCCGCTGCAGCAATATTATCCAGAAGGTTTGAATAGTGTCCTGGAGGGACAGGAACATAAGGCGCCGATGTAACCCGACGCTCCCGTTCTGCGGCGGGCTGCTGAACTGGCTCATCCCGAGCCGGTGGGCTTCTCCGGTTTAAGGCCGGATTATTACTGGCCCCAGCCCCAGGTGTTTTGAACAAATTCACAGATTCGTAACCCGGCGGTAGGCGGGATCGATACTTTTGCCCCCTTACTCCTTCCACAGAAGCCTGCTCCATCCTCAAATGAAAAGCTTGATCATCCAACTCTGCTTGTCTTATGGCTAACATCTCTCCTTTTGCCTTTAAATCCTCCTTTAACTGATCGATCCGGGCTTTCAACTGAAGAAGCGCTGCATCATGTTGCGCCTTGTCTGCTGGAGCTACAACCTCTACTGCCTTAGCTGTGAACTCCTCGATCAAGGTGGATAGAACTTCAGTAAGGGAGGGATTTGAACCGCTTCCCCCTGCGCCAGCCTCTGCTGTTGTTCCGTTCGTCGGGGGTTGTGAACCGGCCATGAAGACCGCCACCCGGTTTGGCGGGCCAAAGGGGTCCGGAATACTGTTTCCATCGGACTCGCCCTCAGACCGGCCGTCCCGCAACTGATACAGAGATTCAGTTTCCCCGGATGAAGACTCGTCATCTGAGTAGACGACGGTTGCACCATCAGATTCCGATCCGTCCTCGGCTTGGCCTCCGTGAATTGCTCCAACGAACACATGCTTCATGGCAGGCTGAATCCGGGCCGATCTCGCACGCTGAGCCGGCTCGACGATGTTGGGGAGGGTGTCCGGCTCAGGTCCCGGTTCACCAATTTTGCCAATGAAGACTTGGATGCTGCCGAAGGGGACCCGGTACCCGTATTTGATCGAATCGGCCTCCGGTCCCCAACCCGCGTCGTCGATGTAGATCCGACCACGACGACTCTTGGTCATCCGGCCGACTGCGTAACCCTTTAACCCTTCGAAGCTGCCTTTCTAGAACTCGAAACCATCGTGCGCAGGCCCCACGGTGGGCGCCAACTGTCGTGGAAATAACACGGCAGATGTCCGGTTTAACGGACTTGATGATGGAACCATCGCACGGGTTAGCTTGAAAGGATTCATGGCACACAAAGGACACAAAGGATTTATACTAGTTCGGCCCCTTCGGAGAAGGTAAAAGCCTACGTCTAGTTGGTTGATATTGCTTGGGCGTCGGTTTACAGGGAGCGGATTCGCTTTGCCTGCGTATCGACGGATTGATTGTTGCTTGTCCTTGAACCGTCGCCGGGT
Organism: Secale cereale; assembly: GCA_902687465.1. NCBI lineage: Eukaryota > Viridiplantae > Streptophyta > Magnoliopsida > Poales > Poaceae > Secale > Secale cereale. Next base: position 619,595,991 of record LR738710.1, on the reverse strand, counting down.
CGTCCCTTTATATAGAGGTGACACCTGGTCCGGTTTACAAAGTCCCGAGGCCGGCTCATAATCGTGTCCGCCTCGGTCTCTGTCTTTTCTTTCCTATCTCTCAAGTTACATCTCTTGGCGGTTTACAAACCGTATTTCTATACATGGGCCTTGAAATCTCATGGGCCGTAGTCTCTACTAAAATATTAAAACCAAGTACAATGTAACTAAGCCGGTTTACAATATCCGGTTTATACCTACTAACCATATCCCTGACAATTACCTCATCAAGTTCTACTTCCCTCCCACTCACTTCTTTCGAGAGAAACTCCTTCTCTAGAAAGGATCCACTCTTAGCAACAAAGACCTTGCCTTCGGATCTGTGATAGAAGGTGTACCCAACAGTTTCTTTTGGGTATCCTATGAAGATTTACTTCTCCGATTTGGTTTCGAGCTTATCATGTTGAAACTTTTTCACATAAGCATCGCAGTCCCAAACTTAGAGAAATGACAGCTTAGGTTTCTCGTCAAACCACAGTTCATACGATGTCATCTCCACGGATTTAGATGGTGCCCTATTTAACGTGAATGTAGCTGTCTCTAATGCATAACCCCAAAAGCGATAGTTGTAGATCGGTAAGAGACATCATCGATCGCACCATATCTAATAAAGTACGGTTATGACTTTCGGACACACCATTACGCTGTGGTGTTCCGGGTGGCGTGAGTTGTGAAACTATTCCACATTGTTTCAAATGAAGACCAAACTCGTAACTCAAATATTCTCCTCCACGATTAGATCGTAGAAACTTTATTTTCTTGTTACGATGATTCTCTACTTCACTCTGAAATTCTTTGAACTTTTCAAATGTTTCAGACTTGTGCTTCATTAAGTAGATATACCCATATCTGCTCAAATCATCAGTGAAGGTCCGAAAATAACGATACCCGCCGCGAGCTTCAACACTCATTGGTCCGCATGCATCAGTATGTACAATTTCCAACAACTCTGTTGCTCGCTCCACAGTTCCGGAGAATGGAGTTTTAGTCATCTTGTCCATGAGGCATGGTTCGCAAGCACCAAGTGATTCATAATCAAGTGATTCCAAAAGTCCATCACTATGGAGTTTCTTCATGCGCTTTACACAAATATGACCTAAACGGCAGTGCCACAAATAAGTTGCACTATCATTATTAACCTTGCATCTTTTGGCTTCAATATTATGAATATGTGTATCACACGATCGAGATCCAACAAACCATTTTCATTGGGTGTATGACCATAGAAGGTTTTATTCATGTAAACAGAATAACAATTATTCTATGACTTTAAATGAATAACCGTATTGCAACAAATATGATCAAATCATATTCATGCTCAACGCAAATGCCAAATAACATTTATTTAGGTTTTACACTAATCCCGAAAGTATAGGGAGTGTGCGATGATGATCATATCAATCTTGGAACCACTTCCAACACACATCGTCACTTTACCTTTAACTAGTCTCTGTTCATTCTGCAATTCTCGTTTCGAGTTACTAATTTTAGCAACTGAACCGGTATCAAATACCCAGGGGTTGCTATGAACACTAGTAAAGTACACATCAATAATCTGTATATCAAAATATACCTTTGTTCACTTTTCCATCCTTCTTATCCGCCAAGTATCTAGGGCAGTTCCACTTCCAGTGACCATTTCCTTTGCAGTAGACGCACTTAGTTTCAAGCTTGAGTTTAGCTTTGGGTTTCTTCATGGGAGTGACAACTTGCTTGTCATTCTTCTTGAAGTTCCCCTTCTATCCCTTTGCCCTTTACTTGAAACAAGTGGTCTTATTAACCATCAACACTTGATGCTCTTTTTTGATTTCTACCTCCGCCGATTTCAGCATCGCGAAGAGATCGGGAATTAACTTCGTCATCCCTTGCATATTATAGTTCATCACGAAGTTCTACTAACTCGGTGATAGTGACTAGAGAACTTTGTCAATTACTATCTTATCTGGAAGATTAACTCCCACTTGATTCAAGTAATTGTAGTACCCAGACAATCTGAGCACATGCTCACTGGTTGAGCTATTCTCCTCCATCTTGTAGGCAAAGTACTGTCAGAGGTCTTATACCTCTCGACACGGGCATGAGTATGAAATACTAATTTCAACTCTTGGAACATCTTATATGCTCCGTGGCGTTCAAAACGTTTTTGAAGTCCCGGTTCTAAGCCGTAAAGCATGGTGCACTTAAACTATCAAGTAGTCATCATACCGAGCTTTTGTCAAAACGTTCATAACGTCTACATCTGCTCCTGCAATAGGTCTGTCACCTAGCGGTGCATCAAAGACATAATTCTTCTGTGCAGCAATGAGGATAATCCTCAGATCACGGACCTAGTCCGCATCATTGCTACTAACATCTTTCAATTTAGTTTTCTCTAGGAACATATAAAAAATTAACGGGGAGCAACATCGTGAGCTATTGATCTACAACATAGATATGCTAATACTACCAGGACTAAGTTCATGATAAATTAAAGTTCAATTTAATCATATTACTTAAGAACTCCCACTTAGATAGACATCCCTCTAGTCATCTAAATGATCACGTGATCCAAATCAACTAAACCATGTCCGATCATCACGTGAGATGGAGTAGTTTTCAATGGTGAACATCTTATGTTGATCATATCTACTATATGATTCACGCTCGACCTTTCGGTCTCCAGTGTTCCGAGGCCATATCTCAATATGCTAGGCTCGTCAAGTTTAACCCGAGTATTCTGCGTGTGCAAAACTGGCTTACACCCATTGTATTTGAACGTAGAGCTTATCACACCCGATCATCACATGGTGTCTCGGCACGACGAACTTTCGCAACGGTGCATACTCAGGGAGAACACTTATACCTTGAAATTTAGTAAGGGATCATCTTATAATGCTACCGTCGTTCTAAGAAAAAATAAGAAGCATAATAAGATAAACATCACATGCAATCAAAATATGTGACATGATATGGCCATCATCATCTTGTGCTTTTGATCTCCATCTCTAAAGCACCGTCATGATCACCTTCGTCACCGGCGCGACACCTTGATCTCCATCGTAGCATCGTTGTCGTCTCGCCAACTATTGCTTCTACGACTATCGCTACCGCTTAGTGATAAAGTAAAGCAATTACATGGCGATTGCATTTCATACAATAAAGCGACAACCATATGGCTCCTGCCAGTTGCCGATAACATTACAAAACATGATCATCTCATACAAAACCGTATAACTCATCATGTCTTGACCATATCACATCACAACATGCCCTGCAAAAGCAAGTTAGACGTCCTCTACTTTGTTGTTTCAAGTTTTACGTGGCTGCTACGGGCTTAGCAAGAACCGTTCTTACCTACGCATACAAAAACCACAACGATGTTTCGTCAAGTATGTGCTGTTTTAACCTTCACAAGGACCGGGCGTAGCCACACTTGTTTCAGCTAAAGTGAGAGAGACAGACACCCGCCAGTCACCTTTAAGCAATGAGTGCTCGTAACGGTGAAACCAGTCTCGCGTAAGCGTACGCGTAATGTCGGTCCGGGCCGCTTCATCTCACAATACCGCCGAAGCAAAGTATGACATGCTGGTAAGCAGTATGACTAGTATCGCCCACAACTCATTGTGTTCTACTCGTGCATATCATCTACGCATAGACCTGGCTCATGATGCCACTGTTGGGGAACGTAGTATTTTAAAATTTTCCTACGATCACGCAAGATCTATCTACCAGATGCATAGCAACGAGAGGGAAGAGTGTGTCTACGTACCCTCGTAGACCGGAAGCGGAAGCGTTAGAACAACGCGGTTGATGTAGTCGTACGTCTTCACGGCCCGACCGATCAAGCACCGAAACTACGGCACCTCCGAGTTCTAGCACACGTTCAGCTCGATGACGTCCCTCGAACTCCGATCCAGCCGAGTGTCGAGGAAGAGTTCCGTCAGCACGACGGCGTGGTGACGATTTTGATGTTCTACCGTCGCAGGGCTTCGCCTAAGCACCGCTACAATATTATCGAGGAGAACTGTGGTGGAGGGGGGCACCGCACACGGCTAAGAGATCATGAGATCAACTGTTGTGTCTAGAGGTGCCCCCCTGCCCCCGTATATAAAGGAGGGAGGGAGAGGTCGGCCCTAGAAGGGGCGCGCCAAGTGTGGGGAGTCCTACTAGGACTTCCAAGTCCTAGTAGGATTCCCCTTTCCTTTTCGGAGTAGGAGAGAAGGAAAGAGGGGGAGAGGGAGAAGGAAAAGGGGGCTGCACCCCTTGTCCAATTCGGACCAGAAGGGGGCCACGCGCCTCCTTCCTTTTGGCCTCTCTCCTCTATTCCCGTAACTCCCCGGTACTCCGAAAATACCCGAATCACTCGGAACCTTTCCGATGTCCGAATATAGTCGTCCAATATATCAATTTTTACGTCTCGACCATTTCGAGACTCCTCGTCATGTCCCCGATCTCATCCGGGACTCCGAACTCCTTCGGTACATCAAAACTCATAAACTCATAATAAAACTGTCATCGAAACGTTAAGCGTGCGGACCCTACGGGTTCGAGAACTATGTAGACATGACCGAGACACGTCTCCGGTCAATAACCAATAGCGGAACCTGGATGCTCATATTGGCTCCCACATATTCTACGAAGATCTTTATCGGTCAAACCGCATAACAACATACGTTGTTCCCTTTGTCATCGGTATGTTACTAGCCCGAGATTCGATCGTCGGTATCTCAATACCTAGTTCAATCTCGTTACCGGCAAGTCTCTTTACTCGTTCCATAATACATCATCCCGCAACTAACTCATTAGCTGCAATGCTTGCAAGGCTTATAGTGATGTGCATTACCGAGTGGGCCCAGAGATACCTCTCCGACAATCGGAGTGACAAATCCTAATCTCGAAATACGCCAACCCAACAAGTACTTTTGGAGACACCTGTAGAGTACCTTTATAATCACCCAGTTACGTTGTGACGTTTGGTAGCACACAAAGTGTTCCTTCGGTATTCGGGAGTTGCATAATCTCATAGTCATAGGAACATGTATAAGTCATGAAGAAAGCAATAGCAATAAAACTAAACGATCAAGTTGCTAAGCTAATAGATGGGTCTTGTCCATCACATCATTCTCCTAATGATGTGACCCCGTTGATCAAATGACAACTCATGTCTATGGCTAGGAAACATAACCATCTTTGATCAATGAGCTAGTCTAGTAGAGGCATACTAGGGACACTCTGTTTTGTCTATGTATTCACACATGTACTAAGTTTCCAGTTAATACAATTCTAGCATGAATAATAAACATTTATCATGATATAAGGAAATAAATAATAACTTTATTATTGCCTCTAGGGCATATTTCCTTCAAGTAGTAGAATGAGCGACAGTTAACTCTGGGCGACAAGTGCCGGGGTTGAACTATGGCCTCTCGAGCAGCTAGTTGGATGGCTTGTAGCTCAAAGGAAGTGGTCTTTCTGGTGAACCTGTAGGGGCGTTCTGGCGATAGACCCCTACCATAGATATGCATAGTGGCCCAGAATTGATGGCTCTCACCTCTCATGGATCCTTGGTACACGACATATTCTGGGGGCTCCTCTAATGCAAAGGCACGGCGGGTGAGGTTTGCTAGCACGATCACAAAACCTCCAAGGTTGGTTGCTGTGGTTTCATTGTGAACAATGGGTCATGGCATTTTAGCTCGGTTTGGGGTAGAGGCTGTGTTGTGCTGGGTTGAGGCTAGCGTGCCCTTTTTATAGGAAAAGGGGACGGAGTCTTCCTTTGCACGCTTGCGGAGGAAACTATTTAGGTGTCGGTCACTGGCGCGTGATCGGCGGGCTAGGCTGATAGGTTGGGCACCGACTGCCAAAGGTGTCGATTCACTGTGTGGCTATCTTACATGAGAAGCTTGGCCGGGATTAGGATAAGGTCTGGTGGGGTGGTTAACCTAGGTTTTTCGACCTGGCTAAGATAGGATTAGCCAATGGTCAGCCTGGCTCTGATACCAAGGTTGTCAGGACCGGGTTTTCGGGGTATTAAATTCCCAAAAGTGGCCCTTGTGCCCACCAGCCCCCAGGGTTACTGTTAGCGGATGAGGCACCACTTGATACAGAAATTCCAAGCAAAAATACAGAATATGTAGTACAAGACCATTCTGGCCTGTGAGTACAAAACAAGGTTTCTAGTGGCTGATGGCGGAAACGGTTTATAGTACATCGATGTCTGTGGGACTCCATTTCCCACGGGAACAGCTGACCAGGTTAACTCCTATCTTCGCGAGGCTGCTATCACCGTTGCATAGGTTCCGGGGCGGTCGTCGCAACGCTCCTCTCCATGCAAGAAATTTGGCCAAGGCAATAGCCAGGGACAAGCCAGTGAGTACTTTGAATGTACTCGCAAACCTTATGAACACAAGCACAATATAACAAAAGATGATCATACTCGGTAAGATTTGATGATCACAAGGTTAGTTGCAAAAAGATATTCCACGATGCAAGCAGATTGTTCATATAAAATAGGAACATGCAATCAGAGAGTGAAAATAAAAATAAACTATGCCACAGTCAGGCGTATGAGCGACACCACATAAAGGGCTTATAAATAAAAGAAGTGGCAAACATGCCACAGTCGGGCGTCAGAGCGGCACCACAAAAAGGTCTTATAAATAAAAGGAATGACAAACATGCCACAGTCGGGCGTCAGAGCGACACCACATAAAGGGATTATAAGTAAAAGGAATGACAAACATGCCACAATCGGGCGTATGAGCGACACCACATAAAGGGCTTGTAAATAAAAGAAATAACAAGCATGCCACAGTTGGGCGTCTAAGCGACACCACATAAAGGGCTTATAAATAAAAGAAATAGCAAGCATGCCACAGTCGGGCATCTAAGCTACACCACATAAAGGGCTTATAAATAAAAGAAATAGCAAGCATGCCACAGTTGGGCGTCTAAGCGACACCACATAAAGGGCTTATAAATAAAAGAAATGACAGTGAATATCCAGGAGGTAGAACCATCCCAGGGATACTCAATAACTCAAATAATATAAAGGGTTAGTCCATAATAATAATAATAGTAACAGTCATCATAGGTCACAAGTCATGATCCATGTTTTTGGTTTGGTAGTCTTTCCTCCGAAGACCGACACTAAGACCAATGCTTGACCCATCCTAGACTGTAGTCCTAACCTAGGGACACGTCTATTCAAATAGATTTAATCTCTATAGAGGGTGTACTCTTTACCCACAAGTAACGGATTCCTTTAGTCCATCGGGACTAATTCCGTCTACGGTCTTTTGATTTGAAAACACACCTGTCCGCACACACCAGCCTAACTTACCGGTGTCTGGAATCACCCACGACACCCGTTAAGTGAAACTCTAAGTGGGGAGGCTACAACCTCGACTAGCATGGGATCGAAAAATTTATAACGCGCGCAAACTGGGGGAGCTACCCCCTTCGGCTCCAACCGAAAATCACCCATGCCCCCGGACCAGGTGGCATGCCTACCGGATGCAGCCGGTATCTTCCACCATGGCCTCTCTGTACAGTGTGTGCTAGAAAGGGGTTGACAATTTACTGAACCGTACCCTACCCCTGGCAGGGACAAGCGGTAGTACGAACAAGCATGGGGGTTACTGGAACAAGACTCGATCTACGGTCGACTCAGGAGGTTAAAGCATCACTTGTATGATTAGCATAACCAATATATTCCACATCAACAGACGGAACCACTACTCATCATGCCTCACCATGCCATACCGGACACCACTGTCTCGTCGAGGGACTAGTGACAAGCTCGTGTCTACAAGACAGCGACTTTCCCGGCTTCCTTCCCATAGGCATGAAAGACATACGAGGGGGATTACCGTCACAAGCATATTAAATTTTTAACAGCAAGGCGTCTACATCATGCACTCATGGGTATGATCATATCATCAAATAGGAAAATGAATGCATCCATGTCAAGGTGGTGTTGTAATTGTATCAAAAAACACACCACAAATATTGGGCCAGGGTTCAGAATGCTTGCCTTAGAGTAGTGGAGAGGCAGGATGCATTCCAAATCCTTAGAATGTTTCTTCCTTTCTTCAAAAATCCTATTTAAGAAAATTTGAAATCAACACATAGTTTCAAAACAGTACAAAAAATTTGTTTGGAAAATTTTCAAATAAATATGAAAATAAACTTGACCAAATTTGAGGAACAACAGAAAAAGAATCAGCTCAAGACTTATATTTAAAAAGTTACAGCTAATCTAAGTTTAGTCAAATCTGTTTAAAAAATCAGAAAAAGAAAAACGGTTCGGCAGCGCTTACGTCTTCCTCTAGCGAAAGCGTATTTGGTAGAATGCGCTTCCACTTAAAATACGCCTCGGCGGGGCCGGGTCGCTGACAGTGGGCCCTTTGGGCCCACTGGTCAGGTTTGACCAGTCACCCGCGTCTTCTTCCTCCTCTGTTCGTACAGGCGCGGGGCTCCGGCGATCGCCGTCGAAGAACGGCGGCTCCCCATGGGATTCTGAAGGCGGGGATGGATCCGTTGGTCCAGGACGGTCCTCTCGGTGGTCGACAGGTTGGCGGAGACAAAGGGAGTTGCCGACGGCGAGCTCCGCGGCGTACGGCGGCTGCGGGAGAATTGGGGATCCGTGCTACGGTGGCTCCCGATCAAGTTTGAGAGTTGGGGTGGCTCCGCAAGATCGAGGGGAACAGGATGGTGCCTCTAGATGGTCTGGGGAATCTTTGCTTGTGATGAACGGAACCGGAGGTTGGCGGTGGCCGAACTGGCCAGAGATGGGGAAGACGGACTCCCTCTGTGGATTGCTAGTTGTGGGAGCACTAGGGGGATAGGGTGAGGTCGCCTGAGGGCTGAGATGAGCTCGGGGTCTCCATTTGTAGTGTCTCCAAGTCGGTTCCGCGGCGGCCGGAGATAAGCTCAACGAACCTCCGTTCTGTAGCTAGGGGGCACGTGGCGATGGCTGGCGGGGTCTGGCAGGTCCAGTGGATGAGCTCGAGCTGTTCCAGGGGCAGCTGGCGTGCGGCTGTGGCTCGGGCGGCGCCGTCCATGGCAGGCGCCTGCTGTGGACACCGGCGTGCCGCTAAGGGGCTTTGGCGGCGGCGCTGTAGGGCGCTAGGAGGGGCTTGGAGGGTTCTGGCGAGTGGACGGGAGCGAGGTGTGGCCCTGCGGGCGAGCGAAGGCCAGGGGGCAGGACGCAGCGACTCGGTGCGCGCGCGTGCAAAACGTGCGCTCTGGGTGCGCCCAAAGCACGCACACCAGGTGCTCGACAGATTGCCAATGCCTGCCAGGGGGCTCCAATCCACATGAGGTTTTGCAGGCTAGGGTTATAGACTAAGTTAGTGCCATGAGACATGCTGGTTAGGCCATTAGAGCAACTTCCTAATGTAAGTCTAAAAGCATGCCAAAATTGGCCATGCTCCTATCCTGCTTGATGAAATGCCAGGGGCACCTAGGCATCTCTTGGGGTGGCCAAAATTTCCAGATCATAGTCCCTTTAGGTGTAAGTGATGATGGCAAGGTTAGTTTGGCAAAACCAGAAACTTGCAAGTGTAAGTTTCTGAGGAAATCAATTCTGGACAGAAACTAGAAGGCATTATTGCATGGACCAAAAATGTTCCAAATGATCCAATCTCCTGGACTTAAGGGTTCTGTAGGGAGGACTACAAGCAGGAAAAAGCTCATGCTTAAAAGAGCAAGTTAACACATGGCTGCAGTAGAAAGTGCCAATCTGGACCAGGGAGCAAAAGAGGATGTTTTGCTCAAATCTTTCAAACAACACCAAAGGTTTTTTTTTGCATAAAAGTGATGTAGGGACTTCACAGGTCATCCCCAAATGTTGGTGGAATTTATAAACAAATCTATCAAAGGGTTGTAGTGCAAATAGAGCTTTAAAACTAATGAAAAATCACTTTAAGTGATAAAGCTCAGGGGAAAATAATAATGCAAATAAACCCACTGATAGAAGAAATGTTTTTCTTAGTAGGGCAAACAAGCCCAATAATATATTTGAGAAGTTTTCACCTGGGGTAAAACCTCCATAACAGCAAAAGAAAGAATGGTTCTGAAATCAAAGAAAAGCCAGAAAATGAAAAGTTTAATTCCTTGGCAAAATTTTGATTTATAAATCAAGGTCAAATTTTTTGGGGTGTTACAAAGCCTACGATGTGATTACTCATGCAACGGCGGTGAGCATCATGGAATTGGTGATGGAGGAAGGTTGATGATGATGACGGCGACGATCTCCACTCCTTGGAGCCCCGAATGGACTCCAGGTCAGCCCTCCCGAGAGAGATTAGGGCTTGGCGGTGGTTCCGTATCGTAAAACGCGATGAATCCTTCACTCTGATTTTTCTCCCCGAAAGTGAATATAAGGAGTTGGAGTCGGGGTCGGTGGAGCATCAGGGGGCCCACGAGACAGGGGGTGCACCAAGGGGGGGTGGGTGCGCCCCCACCCTCATGGACAGGGTGTGGGCCCCTGGTCTTGATTTTTTTGCCAGTATTTTTTATATATTCCAAAAATATTCTCCATTGATTTTCAGGTAATTCCGAGAACTTTTATTTCTGCACACAAATAACACCATGGTTGTATGTCAAGTGCTCGTTTATTTGCTCACATCATTTCTATGGGAACTATACAAAGAACTGCCTAAATCGTGTGGCTAGGGGAAACACTTGGCAAAGGACCACATAAACCAAGTGCCCATCGAAAAAATACTCAGCAAAACGGGGTGCTTGGTCTTGATCCGCCTTTACCGAGTGTAGGACCACAAAAACTTGGCATAGACGGGACACATACCTACAAACGTGTGGTAGGCGGAAGCCTAATGATGGTGCATGTTTTTTTAAGTGTCTCTTGTCAGACACTCGACAAATGGATGACCCGTTAGCGCAGGACTTCGGTTTTGTTGCACTGCATAATATTTGCCGAGTGCATTGGCAAAGTTTTTTCATTTGTGTTCCTTTGTTTTACTTTCTTTCTCCCACCCTATTTATCCCGTATCTTTACTTGCCGCCACTCTTTCCCACCCTTTCACTATTTTCTGTCATCTCTAATTTCTACCCTTGACCCCACTTTCTCCCGCTCGGTGTTTTCCCGACGCTCTTCTCCCTCCCTTTTTCTTCTGCTGTCACGAGTCTATATATAAAATGAGTAAAAGGTTGTGTCCTCCCATCGCCTTCATGAGCCACTCGTATGCTAGCGGATGGGTGTGCGGAGGTTGCAACTATAGGAAAGGAGAGGGGTAGTACCACATGGGAGCAAGTGTCATCGCGATGTATGAGGACACTATGGGTTTATGTCATTACGTGCATTTTCATACATTTAATGCATGCATCTAACTTTGAACTACAAGCACATGAAATAATGGCAACAAATGAGTAAAATTCACAAGACGAGCCATGCTATCATGATATGGCCCCTGGAGGATGTGGTCGGAATATGAACTACGCGTACATGAAATCATGGATAGAAATGCATTATAAATCCTATTTGTGATCTTGAGTCTAGCTATGATGAGGCCTTGTGCAAAGAAATAAAAGAGGATTCCTAGACAACATGTGGCCAAGACTAGGCCACTAATATTATATAATTATTTCCATTTCAATTCTCAGAATTCAAATGAACTCAGAAATAACAACACTTGGCATGGTGTCATGATATGCACTCTAGAGCATGTGGTAAAATTTGTAGAATGGTCCACAAAATTTGCCACGCGGACTCCTTAGAAACGGGACCATCTACGAGGAAGGATCAACTTTGCATGTGAGGTGTCCCGCTTCCCATCTTTAAAACTTGTACTACAGTATACATACAATGTTACATCAAACATGTCCAATTTTACACTTTTGGGTGGTATGTTTGCTATATTTAACCATATACGTGCATTTCTAGGATTTTAATGCATGAAATTCAAAATCTGAATTACAGGCACATGAAATCATGGCAAGAAATGGATTGAAAATAAATGTACGTGGTATTTGGTCTATATTTAAGCCTTGTGCAAGATGACAAGAGAAGTCTTATACACTAGGAGGAAGACTACAACACATACATGTATGTTGTTGCCATTTCAATTCTCAGAAAATCAAACGAAGCCCAAAAATCCTAAGATTTGGCATGGTGTCGTAATGTGGCTAGAGTTTGTGTTAAAAAAACAGAGTCTTTCACAAGATTTGTCACGCGGGCTGGGTAAAAATGGGACAATAATCTTGAAAGAAGAATCTAGGTTTGTATGCAAAGTGTCACGCGGATTCCTCTTTTTGCCGGCTCATCTACATTACACAACACCGAAAAGACCAAATTAATACAAATTCACACATAAAGTTCATACACATTTATTCTCATAAAACAGACAAACTCTCTAGCTAAATCATTTAAATGCAACAACAAATGCGATCAAGATCACAACTAAGGTAACAATTTATTCAACAACATAGTGATACCAAGCCTCTTTATTAACGGCATATTTTCTAATGTTTCTAATCTTCAAGTGCCTTGCATCCATCTTGATCTTGTGGTCATAGACGACATCGACAACATACAACTCCCGTTTTATCTTCTCTTCTTCAATTCTTTTCAATATTTCTTTCAAATAGTTGTTTTCTTTTTCAACTATATTTAACTTCTCGACAAGTGGTTCGGTTGTAATTTCCGGTTCACATACCTCCCAGATAAAAATATCCATGTCAACTTGATGGGCATAATTTTCATAAACACGAAATGCAACAAATAGTTATAAAAGAGAATATATGTACCACATCCGAATCCTAAACCGGACGAGGGCCGACGAGGACGGATATCAAAACCATGCCACTATGTATAACAAACAATGAACGGGTAAGAAAATTATACAAATAACTATCTAAATGTAGTATCCACAAAAATCATTCCCTTGTTCCTACCACAACCACTTTACAAGAAATAGAGGTCAATCAAACTGATAAGCAAGAATGCCAAATGGTATTGATGAGACTAGCGCTTGAATCAATAGGACATGCGCGGAACATGCTACTATATAGTACTTACTTCCGGGTGTCTAAATTGCAGCTTCTTCGGTAGTCCCGGAGCTTTTTTGGTGAATTTTTTCCAAACCCTGCCAGACAAAGAAAACAATTAGTTGATATCAGAAATGAACAAAGTTGCTGATATGCATGGTGGATAATGATCGATTTAACTTACTTCTCGAGCATTTGAGTCATGTACGCATACTCCTTGGGATCTTTTCGTTTAGAGTCCAAGAAAGTTACTACTCCTTGCTCAAGCTTAATCTCTAGGAGAATATAGTGGAAGCTGCACACGCATGCATGAACTCATCAATTACATTACTATAACCTTGACTAATATATAAGGGAAACCGAATATGCACAAGACAGTAACACTCACTTGAAGTTGTCAGGAAAGAGTATTATAGCTTTGTTTTCATTTACCACCAACGATCATAGCAAGTTGGCCTCGGTATCTGCGGCACGCAATTCAACCTCAGTTGCATCTATGAGATATGTGTTAATGAACCCTATATCACCGACTTGTCTTTTCTGCATTCGACGACCTTCAATCTGCATAATATAGTGAGGATAATTATAAATACATGCAATGAAAGAGCTGAGCTATATAGAGAGACTTAATGACAGAAGTAGTACTACTTACAGACAGTAGCAGGTGACCGTTGCTTTATCGAGGGCCAATTGATTGAAAAACTCATAGAACTCCTCAAATGGAATAGGCAACAGTTCAATTGCAACGAGGTCATGCTTTGGTTTAACTCTCACATACAAACTATCCCTCCCCCCAGACTCTCTGCTGATTTTCAAGTACCAATTATGCAATCTTCGCATCATCGTTGATAGAGATCTTTCATCTTTGACGAGAAGCTTCCCGTACTCGTATCTTTGTATCTACATGTCCAAGAAATCATAATGTACATCGTCGGGCAGGTAATCTCCAAGATTGCTATAACCGGGCACCATCCTCGGATCATTAGCGACGATGTCGCTAGACACCTTGAGCGGGGGGCACGATTGGTCCGCTTGTTCGCCGAGCTGGGCAATTTGTTTCCCAGCTCGTCCTTCTGCTAACCTTTGATCACTTCGAGTACTTCCCGACCGCTTCGCTTCGTGAAATGACTTTTCAATAATGCGGTCATAATTGTCTTTCGGCTGACCTTTCGCTGGTTTCTTCAGGGCAGCAAGAGTGCGCTTTGCTTTCACCGGATCTATCTTCTCCTCCGGAGGTGGATGTCTCTGTGCTTTCAACCCTTCAAGCCAGTCCTTCACTTCGCCTTCAGCGATCATCGTGTTTTCCTCGTCGGACCTCTCGTATGGTAACTTCTCTAGAGGCGTGGGAGAAGGACTGAATCTGTATTGCCTCCCGCCTCTGGCTGTACTGCTAGACGGCGGCAGACCAGATGAAGCGGCTGTCTTCTTTCCTTGCTTACGCGCCAGAGCAGCCGGAGCGGTGGTAGGTCTCTTCCTCCCTTGCTGACTAGGCAGAGAAGGAGGAGGCTGGCTGCTCGGGTGCGCCGGCGCAGGCGGAGAAGGAGGCGGAGTGCCGCCACGCGCCGGAGAAGGAGTCGGAGTGCCCTGATCGTCACTCGCCGGAGGAGGAGGTGGTGGAGGAGGCGGAGTGCCCTGACTTGCCGAAGGAGGAGGAGGAGGCGGAGGCGTCCAGTTCAGAATGTTGATGAGGTCCTTCCGCCATAGGCATGGAGTCTTCAGTGAACAACCCAGCCGAGTCTCCCCTTCACCGGTAGGGTGGTCAAGCTGGAGGTCCTCAAATCCCTCTGTTATTTCATCCACCATCACCCTAGCATATCCTTCTGGAATCGACCGGCAGTGAAAAGTTGCGCCGGGTCGAGTAGGATAAACAGAGCCAGCAGCCGCCTTGACCTTCATATTTATCCATTGCGTCATAAGGTGGCAATTTTGAGACTCTGTGATAGCATCCACGGGATAGCTGGCAGGAGCCGTCAAGACATGCTCCGGCTGAAGCAGCTCGGTGGAAGCCACGATGCTTCTCCGCTGAGATGGCGGGGTAGCTTCGGGGGAAGCTTCGGCAGTTCTTTTGTCCCGATTTGCTTCTCGTTCCTCTATCGCTTGTATTTTGTCGTGCAGCGCGTCCAGTTTGGTCTGCTGCACTTTATTTCTCCTCTCGTGGCATTTGTTACCGCTTGCGTCCGGAAACCCAGCACTCCACGGAACGGAGCCTGGCGTGCCTCGTGTCCGTCCAGGGTGCTCAGGATTCTCGAGGGCCATTGTGAGCTCGTCGTTCTCTCTGTCGGGAAAGAACGTCCCTTGTTACGCTGCTTTGATATAGTGCCGCATCTTCCTGAGTGGTATTTCCAATTGCTTGTCCGTCCAAATGCACCACCTTGATACAGGGTCCAAGGTTCCGCCAGCCCCAAAGAACCAAGTCCGGCAACGGTCTGCCAATTCATTGTCTCTGGTTCGATCCCTTTCTGAAGCAGATCATTCTCATCCTTGGCCCAGTTAGGTCGGGCTCTGAGGTAGCCACCTGACCCCGTGCGATGGTGATGCATCTTCTTCGCAGCATTTTTCTGGTTTATCGCCGACATCTTCTTACTCTTTTCTGATGCCTTATAGGCCACAAATGCAGGCCAGTCATCTCTGATCTTCTCATATATGCCCTTGAATTCTGGATTCTCTTTTTTGCGGACAAACTTATTCAGGTGTTTCTTCCACCACCTGAATAGGCCGTCCATCTTCGTAAGAGCAAAAGACTTGATTAATTGCTCTTTAACTGGCTTCGCCGGATCATCCTCTGGCGGTAGGGTGAAATTTGACTTCAGCTCAATCCAAAGATCTTCTTTCTGCATATCAGTGACATAAGACACCTGAGGGTCGTCTGCAGCCGGCTTTAACCATTGATGGATGCTGATCGGGATCTTGTCC
Source organism: Secale cereale (assembly GCA_902687465.1). Classification (NCBI taxonomy): domain Eukaryota; kingdom Viridiplantae; phylum Streptophyta; class Magnoliopsida; order Poales; family Poaceae; genus Secale; species Secale cereale. The sequence continues at coordinate 619,580,049 of LR738710.1, read as the reverse complement.
CTAACCAAAACCCCACACTGATTAACAAATGCGTTCTTTGTCCGGATGGGTTCAATCGGTCGGCCGGTGCGCGCGATTTCTGTGATCTCAAACTTTTCATCCGAGCTCAACTTTTTCTTCGGGCCTCGTCTCCTTACCGAAGATGTGCTCGATCCGGAGGGCTAGAAAAAAGAACAGAGACGAGAGTTAATTAATATGTGTACATACCAAAACAATGAATGCATCAATTAACTAGTCAGCATAGGCTTAACTAATATATATACCTGCTGGCCGAACTCGGTTCGGTCACCGGAGCCATCATCACGGTCTCCTTCTTGCACCGGCATTGAGTCACCGGAGCCGTCCTCACGGTCCACTTCTTGCATGTGCATTGGGTCACCGGAGCCATCATAATCATAGCCTGCTTCTTCATCCCTTCTTTCCAGCAGCTCATCGGTGTCGTTGAGAAACGACAAGACGGCATCACGTCCGTCTGTGATTATGTCCAGCAACATCGCTTCTTGTGCTTCGTCTCGAGGGTTGTCGTCCATAGTTTCTACAAATATTTACAACATGGCAATTATTATTCAAACATGACAGATGGATATATTAATGGAAAACGTAGAACTAGCTAGCTAATCACAGTAAGGAATCATATATATTAATTTGTGGCCTCGACGCTACTTCTCTAGGGTTTCGGGTGGCCTCGACAACGCTTCAAGGGTTAGGGGTGGCCTCGAGAACGCTTCAAGGAGGGGGTAATATCGACAACGACGAGATACATACACGGGAAAATAATGTTATCGGGGAGGGGGTATATCGACGACGATAGATCCCCCCCCCCACGTGTTGAAGTTATCGGGAGGGGGTATATCGACCCCCCTGTGTTGAAGTTGTCGGGAGGGGGTATA
>LR738710.1:619544231-619578930 GCA_902687465.1 Secale cereale | reverse complement strand
CCCCTCTTGTTGAAGTTATCGGGAGGGGTATATCGACGACGACAGACCCGATAAAACATAAGAAAACGAAGAAGAAATAAAAAGAGGAGAAGAAGAAAGGAATAGCTAGAGGAGAAGATCAAAGAAAAAAAAAGAAAAAAAAGGAGGAGAAGAAGAAAGGAATAGAGGAGAAGAATAGAATATATTCTATTTTCTCTTCTTCTCCTCTATTCCTTTCTTCTTCTCCTCTTCTTTTTCTTCTTTCTTCTTCTTCTTATTTCTTTCTCCTCTTCTTCCTCTCCTCTTCTTATTTTCTTCTTTCCTATCCTTCTTTTTCTAAATTTGTAACATTTGCATATATAAAACTTTTCTACAATTGTAACTTTCTATATATGAACAAAAAACTTTCTATGAACAAAAAAACATTTTTTACATATATATTTAGCAAATTCCTAAGAAAAATAAAAAACATATAGCCAAATACACATATACATTATAGCCACATACATCAACTATATACACATATACATATACACATATAGGAAATATATACACATACACATATATATACATATCACATATGAACAAAAAAACATATAGCAACTATATATATATGAACAGAGCCGGGCGGCGGCTCACTGCGCGGGGGCAGGCGAGGGCGCCGGCGACGAGGAGCGGGGAGGGCGCCGGCGACGAGGAGCGAGCCCGTGGTGCGGGGCGACGGGGCAGGGGCGCGGGGCGACGGCACAGCGAGCACGGGGCAGGGGCGCGGGGCGACGGCGACGGTGAGCTCGGGCAGCCTGGCGGCGTCGATGAGCTCGGCATCCTCGGGGGGAACAGGGGATTGGAAACTGAAAATTCCTAAGTGCTACTTATATACCCAGAGCATTGGTCCTGGTTCGTGGCACAAACCGGGAAAAATGCAACCGGGACCAAAGGTCTCTTTTCAGCAGCCCAAAGGGCGGGAAGAAGAGACCTTTAGTCCCGGTTGGTGGCACCAACCGGGACTAAAGGGGGGCATTGGTCCCGGTTCGTGGCACCAGCCGGGACCAATGCCCCCCTTTAGCCCCGCTTGGTGCCACCAAACGGGACTAAAGGCCCTGTGCTGCCCCGCGACCAAAATCTTTAGTCCCACCTCGCTAGTTGACATGGGCTCGGAGTTGTTTATAAGCCCCACTGCGGGCGCTGTATTGAACTCCTCTCAATTGCAGGCTTCTGGGCCTAACTCAGCGCGCTATCCTGTGAGTCTGCTGGGCCTTATAGTCCAGCTGCATGCTAGGCCGTAGGCCATGCAGGCTCACTGGGCAGCGCCCATTTTTTTAATGTATTTTTTTCCTTTTCTGCTTTATTTATTTCTAAGTTGTTTTTTGTTGTATTTAGAGTTTCTTTGTGAATATTATTGCTTTAGGTAAAACCAATTACAAACTTTTTGTTAGTGCCAGTAGTATTCAAATTTGAATAGTTTAAATTTGAAATTATTTGTTTTCTTTGTTGCTTTATTTATTTTATTTTGTTTCTACTTACAACAAACTACTTATTGTTGCTATTTTTATTTATTTTTTCTAGTTTTTTTGTTTTGTTTTCTGCATTATTTATTTTCTTTTGTTTTTTGCTTTATTTTTTAATTCTTTTTGCTTTTAGGTCAGCAAAATTATAAACTTTCTGTTAGTGCCATTAGTTTTAGAAGAATTACCCATTTTTTAATGTATTTTTTCCTTTTCTATTTTATTTATTTCTAAGTTGTTTTTTGCTGTATTTAGAGTTTCTTTGTGAATATTATTGCTTTAGGTAAAACCAATTACAAACTTTCTGTTAGTGCCAGTAGTATTCAAATTTGAATAGTTTAAATTTGAAATTATTTGTTTTCTTTGTTGCTTTATTTATTTTATTTTGTTTCTACTTAGAACAAAATACTTATTGTTGCTATTTTTATTTTCTTGCAAGTTTTTTTGTTTTGTTATCTGCATTATTTATTTTCTTTTGTTTTTTGCTTTATTTTTTAATTCTTTTTTGCTTTTAGGTCAGCAAAATTATAAACTTTCTGTTAGTGTCATTAGTTTTAGAAAAATTATAAACTTTCTGTTAGTGCCATTAGTTTTCTAATTTGAATAATTAAAATCTGAATTCTTTGAAATTTGTGTGAACCACAAGTTTGTGGTTAACTTTACTAAAAAATGAACATAGATGCACCTATAGAGAAAATTCGACCTAAATTCATAGTTTTTAAATGAACTCTGAAAAAGTTGGCATAGCATGTGCATGTACAAAACAGACAATGGTATCATACTCGTATGTTACAAAGTTGGCATGGTATCATCATAATAGTTGCGGAAAAAAGTCTTCACTTTTTCTTCGCTTGTGTCATTTGCTTATTGCGCCGTAACCATGGGTAATCTTCATCGTTTATCAGGATGCTTGGGTCAGCCTTGACTTTGGAGGGAGGAATTTCATGAAACTTTTCATAATCTTAAGATATGTCTGTCTTGCCCTCCACTCCCAGGATGTCCCTTTTTCCTGAAAGAACTATGTGGCGCTTTGGCTCATCGTATGATGTATTCGCTTCCATATCTTTTCTTTTTCTCGGTCTGGTAGACATGTCCTTCACATAGATAACATGTGCCATATCATTGGCTAAGACGAACGTTCGTCAGTGTACCCAAGATTTTTCAGATCCACTGTTATCATTCCGTACTGTGGGTCTACCTGTACCCCGCCTCCTAATAGATTGACCCATTTGCACTTAAACAAAGGGACCTTAAAATCATGTCCGTAGTCAAGTTCCCATATGTCCACTATGTAACCATAATATGTGTCCTTTACCCTCTCGGTTGTTGCATCAAAGCGGACACCGCTGTTTTGGTTGGTGCTCTTTTGATCTTGGACAATCGTGTAAAATGTATTCCCATTTATCTCGTATCCTTTGTAAATCAATACAGTCAAAGATGGTCCCCTGGACAACAAGTAGAGCTCATCACAAATAGTGTTGTCACCTCTGAGATGTGTTTCCAACCAACTGCTGAAAGTCCTGATGTGTTCACATGTAATCCAGTCGTCGCACTGCTCCGGGTGTTTGGAGCGCAGACTGTTCTTGTGTTCATCGACATACGGGGTCACCAAGGTAGAGTTCTGTAGAACTGTGTAGTGTTCTTGAGACCAAGAATATCCGTCCCTGCATATTATTGAGTCCCATCCAAGCGTGCCTTTTCCAGTCAGTCTCCCCTCATACCGCGATTTAGGGAGACCTATCTTATTAAGGCCAGGAATGAAGTCAACACAAAAACTGATGACATCCTTTGTTTGATGGCCCATGGAGATGCTTCCTTCTGGCCTAGCGCGGTTACGGACATATTTCTTTAGGACACCCATGAACCTCTCAAAGGGGAACATATTATGTAGAAATACGGGCCCCGGAATGACAATCTCGTCGACTAGATGAACTAGGATGTGGGTCATGATATTGAAGAAGGATGGTGGGAACACCAGCTCGAAACTGACAAGACATTGCGCCACATCACTCCTTAACCTTGGTACGATTTCTGGATCGATCACCTTCTGAGAGATTGCATTGAGGAATGCACATAGCTTCACAATGGCTAATCGAACGTTTTCCGATAGAAGCCCCCTCAATGCAACCGGAAGCAGTTGCGTCATAATCACGTGGCAGTCATGAGACTTTAGGTTCTGGAACTTTTTCTCTGGCATATTTATTATTCCCTTTATATTCGACGAGAAGCCAGTCGGCACCTTCATACTGAGCAGGCATTCAAAGAAGATTTCTTTCTCTTATTTCGTAAGAGCGTAGCTGGCAGGACCTTCATACTGCTTGAGAGGCATGCCGTCTTTTTCGTGCAAACGTTGCAGGTCCTCCCGTGCCTCAGGTGTATCTTTTGTCTTTCCATACACGCCCAAGAAGCCTAGCAGGTTCACGCAAAGGTTCTTCGTCACGTGCATCACGTCGATTGAAGAGCGGACCTCTAGGTCTTTCCAGTAGGGTAGGTCCCAAAATATAGATTTCTTCTTCCACATGGGTGCATGTCCCTCAGCGTCATTCGGAACAGCTAGTGCGCCGGGGCCCTTTCCAAAGATTACGTGTAAATCATTGACCATAGCAAGTACGTGATCACCGGTACGCATGGCGGGCTTCTTCCGGTGATCTACCTCGCCTTTGAAATGCTTGCCTTTCTTTCAACATTGATGGTTGGTCAGAAGAAATTGACGATGGCCCAGGTACACATTCTTCCTGCATTTGTCCAGGTATATACTTTCAGTGTCATCTAAACAGTGCGTGCATGCGTGGTATACTTTGTTTGTCTGTCCTGAAAGGTTACTGAGAGCGGGCCAATCGTTGATGGTCACGAACAGCAACGCCTTTAGGTTAAATTCCTCCTGTCTGTGCTCATCCCACGCACGTACACCATTTTCATTCCACAGCTATAAAAGTTCTTGAACTAATGGCCTTAGGTACACATCAATGTCGTTGCCGGGTTGCTTAGGGCCTTGGATGAGAACTGGCATCATAATGAACTTCCGCTTCATGCACATCCAAGGAGGAAGGTTATACATACATAGAGTCACAGGCTAGGTGCTGTGTTTGCTGCTCTGCTCCCCGAAAGGATTAATGCCATCCGCGCTTAAAGCAAACCATACGTTCCTTGGGTCCTTTGCAAACTCCTCCCAGTACTTTCTCTCAATTTTTCTCCACTGTGACCCATCAGCGGGTTCTCTCAACTTCCCGTCTTTCTTACGGTCCTCACTATGCCATCGCATCAACTTGGCATGCTCTCCATTTCTGAACAGACGTTTCAACCGTGGTATTATAGGAGCATACCACATCACCTTCGCAGGAACCCTCTTCCTGGCGGGCTCGCCGTCAACATCACCCTGGTCATCTTGTCTCATCTTATACCGCAATGCACCGCATACCGGGCATGCGTTCAGATCCTTGTATGCACCACGGTAGAGGATGCAGTCATTAGGACATGCATGTATCTTCTGCACCTGCAATCCTAGAGGGCATACGACCTTCTTTGCTGCGTATCTACTGTCGGGCAATTCGTTATCCTTCGGAAGCTTCTTCTTCAATATTTTCAGTAGCTTCCCAAATCCTTTGTCAGCCACAACATTCTCTGTCTTCCACTGCAGCAATTCCAGTACGGTACCGAGCTTTGTGTTGCCATCTTCGCAATTGGGGTACAACCCTTTTTTGTGATCCTCTAACATGTGATCGAACTTCAACTTCTCTTTTTGAATTTCGCATTGCGTCCTTGCATCGACAATGACCCGGCGGAGATCATCATCTGGTTCCTCTAGATCTTTAGCAACTTCACCCGTTGCAGCATCATTGGGCACATCGTCTGGTTCCTCTTGATCTTCACCAGCTCCCCCCATTGCAGCATCACCGTATTCAGGGGGCACATAGTTTTCATCGTACTCTTCTTCTTCGTCGTCTTCCATCATAACCCCTATTTCTCCGTGCCTCGTCCAAACATTATAGTGTGGCATGAAACCCTTGTAATCAGGTGGGAGTGAAGGATTTTCCGGTTAGAGTAAGACATCGTATTCCCACATTTAGTGCATGGACAACACATAAAACCATTCTGCTTGTTTGCCTCAGCCGCATTCAGAAACTCATGCATGCCCTTAATGTACTCGGAGGTGTGTCTGTCACCGTACATCCATTGCCGGTTCATCTGCGTGCATTATATATAATTAAGTGTGTCAAAAACCATTACAGAACATCATAAATAGATAATTAAGTGACCAAATTAATAGAAGTTCATCATCACATTAAAACCAAAGTACATACATAGTTCTCATCTAACAACATATAGCTCTCCAGAGCATCTAATTAATTTTCACCATACATCGAAACTATGTAAAACATTTCAATGCGAAAACAAATGCGATCATAATCGAACCAAGGTAACAATTGATCCAATGGCATAATGATACCAAGCCTCGATATGAATGGCATATTTTCTGATCTTTCTAATCTTCAACTGCATTGCATCCATCTTGATCTTGTGATCACCGACGACATCCGCAACATGCAACTCCAATATCATCTTCTCGTCCTCAATTTTTTTTATTTTTTCCTTCAAGAAATTGTTTTCTTCTTCAACTAAATTTAACCTCTCGACAATAGGGTCCATCTTGATCTTGTGATCACCGACGACTTCCGCAACATGCAACTCCAATTCCATCTTCTCCTCCTCCATTTTTTCCAATTTTTTCTTCAAGGAAATGTTTTCCTCTTCAACAAAATTTAACCTCTCCACAAGAGGGTCGGTTGGAATTTCCGGTTCAACTACCTCCTAGACATATAAAAACATCTATGCATGTCAGGTTGGTCGGCATAATTGTCATAAACACTAAAACAAATAGTTATAAATTAAAGATAATATACCACATCCGAATCGTAGACAGGACGAGGGCCCACATGGGCGGATATCAAAACCATCGCACTATATAATAACAAGCAATAATAAACATAAGAAAATTTGACAAATATCTATCTAAAGCAATAGTAACAAGCAATAATAAAAGTAAGAAAAACATGGACATAACAAGAGGCTCACCACGGTGGTGCCGATGACGAGATCGGCGGGGGCGATCGACGACGGCGAAGACGGGGACGGGACATGACGGACCGCTAAACCTAGACAAATCTCGGAGAAAATGGAGCTTCGAGAGGAGAAAAGCTTAACTAGTGTGGCTCGGGCATTCCATCGAACACGTTGTGTGCATAGGAGGTGAGCTAGAGTACCACCAAGCCCTCTCCCCCTTGGCCAGAAAAAACAGAGCAGTGTGCTCTGCTCTTACGCGAGAGGGTATATATAGGCACCTCATTGGTCCCGGTTGGTGATATGAACCGGGACTAAAGGGGTGCCTTGGTCCCGGTTCAAGTCACCAACCGGGACCAATGGTGGTGGGCCAGGAGCAAGACCCATTGGTCCCGGTTAGTCGCACCAACCGGGACGAAAAGGTCCAGACGAACCTGGACCAATGGCCCACGTGGCCCAGCTGGCCCCCTGGGCTCACGAACCGGGTCCAATGCCCCCATTGGTCCCGGTTCTGGATTGAACCGGGACTAATGGGCTGGACCATTGCCCCGTTTTCTACTAGTGCTATGATGAGGCCTTGTGCAAAGAAATAAAAGAGGATTCCTAGACAACATGTGGCCAAGACTAGGCCACCAATATTATATAATTATTACCATTTCAATTCTCAGAATTCAAATGAACTCAGAAATAACAACACTTGGCATGGTGTCATGATATGGACCCAAGAGCATGTGGTAAAATTGGTAGAATGGTCCACAAAATTTGCCACGCGGACTCCTTAGAAATGGGACCATCTACGAGGAAGGATCAGCTTTGCATGTGAAGTGTCCCGCTTCCCATCTTTGAAACTTGTACTATAGTAAACATACAATGCTACATCAAACATGTCCAATTTTGGACTTTTGGGTGGTATGTTTGCTATATTTAACCATATACGTGCATTTCTAGGATTTTAATGCATGGAATTCAAAATCTGAATTATAGGCACATGAAATCATGGCAAGAAATAGATTGAAAATAAATGTACGTGGTATTTGGTCTATATTTAAGCCTTGTGCAAGATGACAAGAGAAGTCTTATACACTAGGAGGAAGACTACGGCACATACATGTATGTTATTGCCATTTCAATTCTCAGAAATTAAAACGAAACCCAGAAATCCTAAGATTTGGCATGGTGTCGTAATGTGGCTAGAGTTTGTGTTAAAAAACAGAGTCTTTCACAAGATTTGTCACGCGGGCTGGGTAAAAATGGGACAATAATCTTGAAAGAAGAATCTAGGTTTGCATGCAAAGTGTCACGCGGATTCCTCTGTTTGCCGGCTCATCTACATTACACAACACCGAAAATACCAAATTAATACAAATTCGCACATAAAGTTCATACACATTTATTCTCATAAAACAGACAAACTCTCTAGTTAAAGCATTTAAATGCAACAACAAATGCGATCAAGATTATAACTAAGGTAACAATTGATTCAACAACATAGTGATACCAAGCCTCTTTATTAACGGCATATTTTTCTAATGTTTCTAATCTTCAAGTACATTGCATCCATCTTGATCTTGTGATCATAGACGACATCGACAACATACAACTCCCGTTTTATCTTCTCTTATTCAATTCTTTTCAATATTTCTTTCAAATATTTGTTTTCTTTTTCAACTAAATTTAACTTCTCAACAAGAGGGTCGGTTGTAATTTCCGGTTCACATACCTCCCAGATAAAAATATCCATGTCAACTTGATGGGCATATTTTTCCTAAACACAAAATGCAACAAATAGTTATAAAAGAGAATATATGTACCACATCCGAATCCTAAGCCGGACGAGGGCCGACGAGGACGGATATCAAAACCATGCCACTATGTATAACAAACAACGAACGGGTAAGAAAATTATACAAGCAACTATCTAAATCATACAAACGTGATTTTCCTATAAAAATGATAAGAACAAGAGGCTCACCAAGGTGGTGCCGGCAACGGGACGGTGCGTTCGATCGACGGTGGTTAGGACGGGGACATGAAGGCACTAAGGAAATCACACCTACACATCCTCAAACTAAGAAGTTAATTTGAGCTCAAATTGCATATAAATCAAACAAACTCCCACATAATTACTCGCAAACTAAAACCCACAAATCACTATACTTATAGAGCATTGCACGAGCTAATCTAGCAATGAGAGATGAAAGGACAAAGTTTCCAACCTTTGTGAACACTTGGAGAGATGGGGTGTCTTCAATTTTTGACAAATCTTGGCAAAACATGGATGATGAACTCGAGCTAAGGAAAAGAACATAGAGGGGAAAGGAGAAAACAGAGACATGGACTCGGGAAGGACGAATGGTTTATATAGGGACATCTTTACTCTCGGTTGGTTATGCAAACCGGGACTAAAGATTTACCTCTAGTCCCGGTTTGTGTCCGGGACTAAAGGTGCTCGAGGGGCCCCCAGCCTGAGCCTGCCACCACCCCTTTAGTCCCGGTTTGTGACACAACCTGAGACTAGAGGTATGCTATGAACCGAGACTGATAATGCATGCGCCCTAGCCATTGGAACCGGGACCAATGGTAACATTAGTCGCGGGCCATATTCGAACCCGGACTAACCATGCGAATGTAAGGTCGTTTTTCTACTAGTGGCATGTGGTAAAATTGTAAAATGTTCCACAAAATTTGCCGCGTAGACTCCTTAGAAACGGGACCATCTATGAGGAAGGACTAGCTTTGTATGTGAAGTGTTTCGCTTCCCTGCATTGAAACTTGTTTTAAAATTTTCCTAACTACTAGATGTAGTAACATAACTACATCTTGAAGGATTTTAATTTTTGAAGTTTTTATCATGTTCTTTTGTATTTTCAAAACTGAAATGGCGATACTTGGGGGGGGGGGGTAGAGTTTGAACCATTTTAGTCCGGGAAGGTATCCATCCAATCCTACCGTCGACAGAAAATGGATCATGAGCTCGAGCTAAGGGGAAGAACATAGAGGGGAAAGGAGAAAACAGAGACATGGGCTCGGGCTGGACGAATGTTTTATATAGGAACATCTTTAGTCCCGGTTGGTTATGCAAACCGGGACTAAAGATTTACCTCTAGTCTTGGTTTGTGTCACAAAACGGGACTAAAGGTGCTCGAGGGAGCCCCAGCCCGAGCCTACCACCACCCCTTTATTCCCGGTTTGTGACACTGCCAAGGACTAGAGGTACGCCATGAACCAAGACTAATAATGTATGCGCCCTAGCTGTTGTCGAACTCGGACTAGTGATGCGTACGTAAGGTCATTTTTCTACTAGTGACATGTGGTAATATTGTAGAATGGTCCGCAAAATTTGTCGCACAGACTTCTTAGAAACGGGACCATCTACGAGGAAGGACCAGCTTTGCATGTGAAGTGTTCCGCTTCCCTGCATTGAAATTTGTACTACACTAAACATACAACGTTAAATCAAACATGTCCAATTTTGGACTTTTGGGTGGTATGTTTGCTATATTTAACCATATCCGTGCATTTCTAGGATATTTATGCATGGAATTCAAAATCTGAATTGCGGGCACATGAAATCATGGCCAGAAATGGATGGAAAATAATTATACGTGGTACTCCCTCCTTCTGAAACATAAGGCATAATGGACTTTTACACGATCTTTGATGCACGTCCTTGACCGCTAATATATATGAAAGTACATGGGTTAAACATGTATAAATGGCATTGTCATATTTGTCTTTTAAAAAATCATTTCATATTTCTGTACACTAATTTTGTAGACATATAATATATGAAAATCATAGTCGAAGTTGTGTAACGAAGACCGGAAAAGTGAATCGGCGCCTTATATTTTAGTAAGGAGAGAGTATTTAGTCTATATTTAAGCCTTGTGCAAGATGACAAGAGAAGTCTCATACACTAGGGGGAGACTAGGGCACATACATGTACCTTTGCCATTTCAATTCTACAAAATTCAAATGAAGCCCAAAATCCTAAGATTTGGCATGGTGTCGTAATGTAGCCCCTAGAATTGAGAATGTTTCACAAGATTTGTCACGTAGGTTGCATAAAAATGGGACAATCTTGGGAAGAATCTAGGTTTGCATGCGAAGTGCCACGCGGCTTCCTCGGTTTTCTTTGAAAGTTTTCCTATAGTCAACATACACCATTACATCACACATGCCCATTTTTGGATTTGCTCGGGATCCGTCCTCTATATTTAGCCATATAATAGTATTTTTAGGGTTTGAACATATGAAATTCAAAATCTTTACTTCAGGCACATGAAATCAGGTCCAGAACTTGGTTGGAAAAGTATATTTGCACTAGTAGAAAACATACCTTAAGTTTGGATCAATAGTCCCGGTTTAGATTCGGCCCGGGACTAATGTGACAATTAATCCTGGTTCCAACGGCTAGTCATTAGTCCTTGTTCATTTTCTACCTCTAGTCCCGGTTTGTGATATAAACCGGGACTAAAGGGGTTGAGGCTTTAGTCCCGGTTGGTGTCTCCAACCGGGACTAAAGGTTAGACCTTTAGTCCCAGATTGTGTTACGAACCGGGACTAAAGCGTCAGTTTTTCCATTTGTTTTCTGTTTTTTGTCCTCTTTGAAATTGCTTATGTCTTTTAGGATATTTTATGTTTTTAATGATTCTTTTTTGCATTAGATTCAACATTTTGTCTAGCTTCGGTTTGCGCCATTAGTTTTCAAATTCGAATGGTTTAAATTTGAATTTTTTTCAAATTTGCTATAAACCATATTTTGTCAATAACATGAGTTTAAAAGTAGTTTTAAATTTAATTCTTTTTTCTCCTAGTCACATGTTAGATTTTTGTCACGGTATGATTTACTTGGTTATTTTTAGAATAATCTAAATTAGGATTTTAATCAATACAATATTGTTTTTCTTATACAGTTGTTTTAGTCATTTAATTGTTGTTTCTAATTATTTTTATTTAGTTCTTTCTGTATACTTTAACATGTTGTAGTATGCTTCTGTTTGACAACAGTAGATAAAATTTTAGAATTAATTAATACTAATTTTGTTACTATTTTGTAATTTGCATAAATAGTTGTTTACCCTTTAATTATACTTTATAGAATTAGTTTTGCTATATTAAAAAGTAATTCTTATTGCCACTTTGATATAATTACTTTAGTTTCTGTTGTTTGACAATAATTTAGTTTTTTAATTAGTTAATATTACTTTATTGCTATGTTAGTTGTTTTTAATTTTCAACCTCTACCCCCTTGGTATCGCCATTTCACTTTCGAAAAAAACAAATGAAAATGATTAAAAAATGATGTCATATTTGGATTGCTCACATTTTTCTAATAATAATGCACATATTATTGGTGGAATTTTGATTTACAGATTTAAAGATATTATTATGCCATATTAAATGAATAAATGGGGAAAATGGATAAAATAATATTATTACTTATTTTATTTTCATTGAAATTCAATATTATTATTACATATTTTATTTCACTAATTGTTTGGAATTCAAAAAAAATCATGTGACATCAAGACCTAAGGATTAATAGGATTGATAGATTACTATTGTTAGGAAAACAACAAGTGCAGACTTGGAAAGTAGGGAAATTGAACTCGAAAGTTAAGCGTGCTCGGGCTGGAGTAGTGAGAGGGTGGGTGACCGGCTGGGAAGTTAGATGCTTTGGATCAGTGCTCCACACTGGAGCAATTAGGATGGGTGATTAGAGATTAAATTGTCAAATAATTCAACAATTTGAAAACTGAATTTAAAAAAAAAACCAAAAAAATAAAAAAAATGAATTTTTGTCTTCACAAAAGTTGGTAGAGCCTTTAATCCGGGTTGGTAACACCAACCGAACTAATTGTCCTCCAACCTCGCTCTAGACAGCAGCCATGTGGAGCCCCTTTAGTCCCGGTTTGTAACCAACCGGGACTAAAAGTGAGGGCCTTTTGTCCCGATTGCTTAGTCTTGGTTGGAAAAAACCGGGACTAAAGGCCCTTACGAACCGGGACTAAAAGCTCATTTTCTACTAGTGTTGTGCTCTTTATTATATGTTTAGGCCATGTGCAAGAGAATAAAAGGAGTCATGTAGAACATGGCCCAAGATTAGCCACCGACATGTACAAGAGTAGTCACTTTGTCTCTGTATCTTCTGTTGTATTAATGTAATTGCCGGTGCTATTGATCTCGGGTAGGGGGTTATGAGTTGTTGGTCTATGAACAATGGTAATAGGAGACAAGGGATAGGATGTTTTACCCAAGTTCAGGCCCTCTCGAGGAGTTAAAACCCTGCGTCCCACTTAGATTGTACTGATTTGATAGAGTATAGAGTACATGATGATCTACATCAAGATCGGATGATTGTGTTCTAAACTCTAAGGCTTGTGTTTTTGTCTTCAAAGACTAAACCCTCGGATTATGTAGGCACCGGGGGTAACTAGGTTATAGATACGACCGGTTGACAACTAGGAATAAACATGCCAATACTAGAACTTCTATTGAAGTATACACCAAGTCTTCGAAAGTTTCCATCTTGCTCATGCCAAGGGCCACGTCTTCGGTAATCCTTTCTCCAGTGGTCGGCGGGCCACATGTTCAGCCCATGGACGACAGACCGTGTAGGTTGATACCCCTCAGTCTAGGACACTGTTAGGAATGTTGGACCGGCTGGTCTCTAATTGTAATAAATTTGGATTCTCACACTTCTATTGCCCTATTTATATTTGTATATATGTATCATCATTTGTAGTGGTGTTGTTATGATGTATAACTAGATCGTTGATGGCGCGCGTTGCTGCGCCCGTCTATTTTGGCTTTATAATTGTTAGGCATATGATATATTTTTTTAGTGTTTTGGGTTCATTTAATGGTTAGAACCATGAAGTGATTTATATATATTTGTTTCCGGTGTTTTCAACTATAAGGCTTTCTTGCGTCTTGTGCTGGTTTGCTCCATTTTCAAAATATTACTCCCTCCATACACTAATATAAGAGCGTTTAGAATACTAAAATAGTGATCTAAACGCTCTTATATTAGTTTACAGAGGGAGTAACATGTAACTAAAGAGAGGAATCTGATTGGTTTCCAAGGTAATGTTTTTTCAAAGGTCTAATGTACTTGTAGTTTGTTCAAATTTTGGTCTCAAACGTGTATGGATTTATAATTGGGATGTTTCATGTATACACGAGTTGTTATTGATACTAAAATCTTATGACTCCTTTTGGTCTCAAACATATATGCATTTTGAATTAGGATGGTTGATGTGTACATGGGTTGTGATTGATCTTGCCATCTTATGACAACTAAAAATATATTCTCACAAAGGGTCACATGACAACGCCCCAAAAATTAGCAATATTGAGGAGAAAACATATAAACATTTGAGAAAATAAAACCGCACCACGATCAATTAAGACAAAATAATAAACTGTACCAACTTTTATGAATGGGTCGAACTGAAACATATACTCACATAAATGTTTTTTTTGCATTTCTCTTCATGAGATTAAAATAGGCAAAAAAAAAGTATGTGAACAATAAAACACACAATTAGATGGCCAATTAAACAACTAATATTTATGAAGCCATAAATCTGACAATATATAAATTCAGCAAGAATCATATCTTCGAACATTCATATGAGGTTGCAGTTGCTTTTCACAAATTAATAACAACGTTTAACAGGGTAGGCAAAGTTCATTGAACTGTTGTTTCCAAAGCTCAATGCTCGACAATCAGTTGGCTTTAGCTCAGGTGATACAAAGAAAGCATACTTAATACCTTTCATCTCTTGCAACCAATATCATTACTTCCAGATCTATGGAACTGCAGTGGGAACAGAGGAAAATCAAAAGATTAAATCAATAATAAATAAAGCGATAGGAAGAGGATATATATATCATCTAGAAAGGTGTCAAGGCGAAGGCAATACAAGTTCCATTGGAGGTTAATGGCCCCGAAGATCCCACAACAAGGGACACAAATATCTAAATACATCCGCACTTGCACTGAACTTTGTGCTATAACTGATATTTGGTGTTGAAAAGGTGGTAATAAAATTACCTCATGACAGCACTGTGATGTTAAGTCTGCAATTCCTGCAGCATATGAGCCGGTTTCTGCATTTTCATTGGCTTCACTATTCTCCTTTCACAAAAAGTAACAAGTGTTCACTATGGCTTCACTCTTCTCCTTTCACAAAAAGTAACAAGTGTTCACTACGTAATACTGCAAGAGAAGAAGAATTGTACTGATAGAAGAATTGTACAATGGATAAATATGACATATGTGATATGACAGAAGATACATGATAGAAGTAGAGGTCTTATAATCATCGTCACATGACTGTTGAGCAGATGAAAATGGTACGCATAAACCAACAACTATGCCACAAATTCAATGTGTTAGTGTGATTGCAATACAAAAGAAGCTACCAAGAGACTGACAAAATCTACTATGCAAATTGTATGCAGATAGACTGAGATAAATATATAGATTTTATAAGAATCTAACGTACAGCTATACTGCATATGAATTGTTGTGACCTGGATGAGTACACATTTTCCAAAGTAAGGGGGTGCACCTCTCCATTCATCTTTTACTCTTCACAAGCTATGAATATATAACTCTGCAGGAATAACATATGTATCATGTAAACATGTGTGAACGAACATACAAGTGTTATGGAAATTAACACATCAAAAACAGAATCAGATAAGCACAGAGTCCTTTATTGAATACTCCCTCCCACAAATTACTTATACTGCCCAAACATCTGGTGGATCAAGAATATCAGAAAACAAGTCCCAACTCGTTCTTAATTTATTCATGTCATTTCACCAAACAGGTGGGAGTCTTGATGTGTGAGAGTGCGCAGCGGAGGGGAGGAGCCGTCAACGTGAAAAGTGGAGGCGGAATACATGCGGACTGGCGAGGTTGGTTGGGTTGCATGGCCACGGAGGAGGAAAAGTCGGCGCTGGAAGAGAGAGGGTGAACGAGGTGTTGCGTCGCTTGTGGTTCACCTTGTTGGGTTTTCCCATGCGGAGCAACGGATTGATGCAGGTAGACGTCGCCGGAGTAGAGATGGATGACGGCACCACGGGGACTGTGATCCAGAGGGAAGGGATGTAGCAGTTGCAGCTCACCTAGGGTTCGGTAGGTAACGCAAGGGAAGGAACTGGGAAGGCACAAGGTGCCGGGATGTGACAGATGATGGCGCAGGGGCGGCAGCGTAGCGCCACACCGAGGGGTCGTGAGAGGATCCCACCGCCGTAGAGGAACAGGGATGACGGACGGGATGCGATTGTGTCATGGGCAGCGGCGGTTAAGGTGATGGGGGCGGCGTGACCAGGATTCCAATCGAGAGAGGAGAGGCCGTGGATGGGGGAAGATCACTCAAAAAAATAGCGCGCTATAGCACCGCTAATAGCACGCTATAGCGTGTAGAGAATTGCCACGCTAAATTAACTTGTGTACAATGTCTCGCAAATAGCACATTATAGCGCGCTATAGCACGCTAATAGCATATTTTCAGGGGACGCGTTATTTTTTGTAGCGCGCTATTTTTTTCATTGGGGAAGATTGACGTCGTGTTGATATTTTTTTTGAGACATTGACGTCGTGTTGATTGTTCGCTTGCTCGTTGCGATGGGCTTCTTGCTGGTGAAGCCGAATAGCCCAGTCAACCAGAACACTTCGATTTTTCTACCGGACCAGCGTCCCTATAGGACAGCCGGCCCACTTGCTGTCCGACGAGAGAAACGACCCGCTAATGAAGATCACACGGACAGAAATCGCCAGATCGTCAAATCAAACGGCTCTAATAGCTGATGACCTGAGAGGGCTGGGATTAGGCTCAGTGCACGCCGCGCACGGCAGCTGCTCGACGGAATGTCACAACGGATGGATCCCCTCTCCCTCGGTGACGCCGCCCGTACCTGCGCATGCTCTCTCCCTCCAAGATCCCGTCTCCGCGTTGTCTGCTGCATCGGTAGGTTCGTAGCCCAATGCCCCATTCGTGTTATATTTTCTTCCTTCCTGATGTTCAATTCATAAGCATGTGTGTCTTGGTGGTCCACTGTGGCGCTAGTCTCAACACTGGCATACGGTATTTTCTTCCTTCCTGATGTTCAATTCATAAGCATGACATGGTGTGATACAACATGTTCACTTGCTCTGAAGAAATAATTGATTGCTCATTTTTTACATGTTCTTCTTTGTTTTGTTACACCTACGTATATCGGTGCATGTGCTACGAAGAGATTATATGGTTGTCACTCATTCAATTAGTACACATGGATTACCAGTATACATGCATTGAGGATGTACGATTGCTTAGTTTGTGTTTCTGCATCATTCATGCAATGGTATTGTTTTTTGCTGTATGCAGCAGTTTACTTTCATGAAGGCATGAGCTGACGGTGACAAACCCCTCCTATCATGATGGTTTGAGGTGAATGGCTCAATGATGCCAAAGAGATCAATATCGAATTAAACTTTCCCCCATAATCTCTGTGGACTTAAACCTAGTATGCTCGTCATCTTAAGCTTAGCAGAGAATAAGAGTAGCATAGTTAGCTTTCAGCTAAGTAGATAAGGTTGTTAGGATAGTTTTTTTTCTGTTTCAGAACTAGTCCAACTCCCGCACGAACTGGATCGTGGGATCGCGCGATCATTGTGGCTCGTCGTGGGAGTTTTTCCCGGGCCATTGGTGGCCTTGATCGTTGGTTGTAACAGAATAAGAGAAGTGGAAGAATGCTGAGAAAAGTTGCAGCAGTACGCAACGCAAAAACCCCTGTGTCCGAGTGCTCTAGCGTGTGTGTGTGTGTGTGCGTGATCTGTGCTGACAATTGGCATCAGAGCTTTGTAGCTCGATCTGGCGATCGTGGCGGGGAGCAAGGGCCCTCGAAAGGGCTCCGGCAGCGGGACGGACAAGGCCTCCGACGACGGGTCCCGGACGCCGTCGCCGACGCGTGGGCGCACGCTCTCACGGTCTCCCAGGGCTAGGCATAGCCGCACCGTCCGCGGGCGCGAGGTCGCCGCGCCATTGGTGCAGAGACACGAGGTGGCTCTGCCCACAGTGTTCCCGACGCTGACCCGGAGCAACTACGGCGACTGGTCGCTCCTCATGAGAGCCATCCTGCAGACCCGCGAACTGTGGGACGCGGTGACCATGGGAACAGCCGACTACCACGACGATCGCACCGCCCTGGAGGCCATCCTCCGGGCTGTGCCACCGGAGATGCTGTCGGTCCTCTCCACGAAGGAGACGGCGAAGCAGGCCTGGGACGCCGTCAAGACCATGAGGATGGGCTCGGCCGCCGTGCGCGAGGCCAAGGCCCAGGGCCTCCGTCAGGAGTTCGAGGACATCCGCTTCAAGCCCGGCGAGAATGTCAACGACTTCGCGATGAGGCTCACAGGGCTCATCAACAACCTCTCCATCCACGGCGATCCGGTCGGGGACGAGCGTGTGGTACGTAAATTTCTGCGTGTTGTACCCCGCAAGTATGCTCAGGTGGCACTCTCCATCGAGACACTCGTCGACCTCGATACGCTTACGGTGGAGGAACTCACCGGGCGGCTCAAGGTGGCGGAGGAACGCCTCGACCAGGATGGCGGGGGCGAGGACGCTGGTCGCCTCCTGATGACCCTAGAGGACTGGCGTGCGCACGAGAAGCGCGTGGCAAACAACGGTGCCGGCGGCAGCAACTCGTCAGGCGCACAGGCGCGCGGGCGAGGGCGTGGCCGCGGGCGAGGGCGTGGCCGCGGGCGCGGCCGTGGTGGTGGCCGCGGTCGCGGAGGCAAGTCCCCCGCCGGCACGGACGCCGGTGGCGGGAAGAACGGTGGCGGCGGGGACGCAGATCGTGACAAGTGTCACTACTGCGGTAACGCCGGCCACTGGATCCGGGACTGCCGCAAGAAGAAACGTGAGGAGGAGCAGGCCCTCCTCGCACAAGGCCAAGCAGGGGAGGACGACGACCTGGGCCTGCTGATGATTGAGGAGGCCTCCCTGACAGCCACGGCCGTCACGCCTGGCGCTGGAACTGGGGAGGAGCTGGTCTTCCTCAACGAGTCACGCGCACGCGTGGAGCTGCGACGCGCTCCTGGGGACGCGGACACGGCCTGGTACCTCGACACGGGCGCGTCGAATCACATGACCGTGGACGAGGCGGCGTTCGCCGAGCTGGACAAGGGCATTCGTGGCTCAGTCAAGTTCGGGGATGGCTCGCTCGTGGCAATCCAAGGGCGGGGCACCGTCCTGTTCGCCGCGGCCGAGGAGGAGCACCGTGCACTGACAAATGTGTACTGGATCCCTCGGCTTAAGAGCAACATCGTCTCCATCGGGCAACTAGACAAAAAACAGCTGCCCCACGCACGTCGAGGCACGCGTCATGACGGTGCGCGATCGCCAACACCGTGTTCCGGCCAGAGTGGTGCGCTCCAGCAACAGACTCTACGTCGCCCGGCTCCAGCTCGCCAACCCCGTCTGTCTCTCCGCGCACTCCGGCGACGAAGCGTGGCGCTGGCATGCGCGTTTCGGTCACCAGCACTTCGACGGGCTCGAGAGGCTGGCGCGCTAGAACATGGTTCGGGGCATGCCCCTGATCCACCACTCCGAGCAGGTGTGTGACGCCTGCCTGGTCGGCAAGCAGCGGCGTTCGCCCTTTCCACGACAGGCTAACTACCGCGCCACCGAGCCACTCGAGCTTGTGCACGGGGATCTCTGCGGCCCTATCTCACCACCAACGCCGGGCGGCAAGCGATACTTTCTCCTGCTCGTGGATGATCACAGCAGGTTCATGTGGCTGTGCCTGCTACGCAGCAAGGATGAGGCAGCCGAGGCGATCCAGCACTTCCAGGCACACGCAGAGCGCGAGACGGGGCGGAAGCTGCGCACCCTCCGCTCTGATCGAGGCGGGGAGTTCAACTCCGGCGAGTTCAGCGCATACCTCGCTGGCCTTGGGGTCCAGAGACACCTCACCGCGCCGTACTCACCTCAACAGAACGGCGTGGTGGAAAGGCGCAACCAGACTGTCGTCGGGACGGCCCGGTGCATGCTAAAAGGAATGGGAGTGCTGCCGCAATTCTGGGGCGAGGCCGTGACCACGGCCGTCTTCGTTCTCAACCGCGCATACACCCGGAGCGTGGCGGGCAAGACACTCTTTGAGGCCTGGCACGGCAAGAAGCCCTTCGTCGACTTTCTGCGCGTGTTCGGGAGTGTGGCGCACGTCAAGGACACGCGGCCACACCTCTCCAAGCTCGAGGACAGAAGCAAGGCCATGGTGATGTTCGGCTTCGAGCCTAGGAGCAAGGCGTACTGGCTCTTTGACCCGGTTGGCAAACGCGTCCATGTCTCCCGCGACGTCGTGTTTGAGGAGACACGAGCATGGGACTGGGAGAAGAACGGTACGGAGCAGACAGGTATGAGCTTCGTAATTGAGCCCATCTCTGCACTCTCCGGCGGCACGCCGTCAGCGGCGTGTTCTCAACGGCGAGATCGACGACGACGAACTCGTCGACGAGCTGCACCTCACATTGGGCGAGGAACCTGGTTCGTTCAAAGAAGCTGAGGGTGAAACGTGCTGGCGGCGCGCGATGAAGGAGGAGATGAACTCCATCGAGGCCAACCAGACGTGGGAGCTGGTGGATCTGCCTGCTGGTCACCGTCCCATTGGCCTCAAGTGGGTCTACAAGATCAAAAAGGATGCCCAGGGCGCGGTGGTGAAGCACAAGGCAAGGTTGGTTGCAAAGGGCTATGTTCGGAAGCACGGCGTCGACTACGACGAGGTGTTCGCGCCCGTGGCCAGGCTCGAATCCGTGCGCCTTCTGCTCGCTCTGGCCGCACGCGCAAGCTGGACGGTGCATCACATGGACGTGAAGTCCGCCTTCCTCAACGGCGAGCTGGAAGAAGAGGTGTACGTGGCCTAGCCGCCGGGGTTCACGGTCACCGGCGAAGAAGATAAGGTGCTCAAGCTCAGGAAGGCCCTGTATGGGCTGAAACAGGCCCCACGCGCCTGGAATGCCAAGTTGGATGCAAGCTTGAGCTCGCTCGGGTTCAGCAGATGCCCGTCGGAATAGGCCGTGTACGCCAGGGGCACGGCATCTTCGCGTCTGATCGTCGGTGTTTACGTCGATGACCTGATCATCACCGGCTCCGACGAAGAAGAAATCGCGGGGTTCAAGGAGGAGATGCAGGCGCTCTTTGACATGAGCGATCTGGGGCGGCTGCACTACTACCTCGGCATAGAAGTAAGACAGCACGACGGCAGCATCGACCTTGGGCAAGCCGCGTACGCAACCAAGATCATCGGCAAGGCGGGCATGACGGGTTGCAATCCCTGTCACATGCCCATGGAGCCTCGCTTCAAGCTGAGCAGGGTGAGCTCGGCGCAACCGGTGGACGCCACGGAGTACAGGAGCATTGTGGGCATGCTCCGCTATCTCGTCCACACCAGGCCAGACCTCGCGTTCTTCGTTGGGTACGTATCAAGGTTCATGCAGGAGCCTACTGTTGAGCACAAGAAGGCGGTGAAGCATGTTCTGCGCTATGTGGCCGGGACCTTGCACTGGGGAGTGGGGTACACGCGTGGTGACCACGGCGCTCGTCTGATCGGCTACAGCGACAGCGATCTGGGAGGAGACGTGGACAACCGCAGGAGCACCACTGGCGTTGCTTTCTTCCTCGGGAGCAACTTGGTCAGCTGGCAGTCACAGAAGCAGAGAGTGGTTGCTCTCTCTTCGTGTGAATCTGAGTACATGGCTGCCACCACGGCGGCCTGCCAAGGCATTTGGCTAGCACGGCTGCTGGGGGAGATCAAAGACGAAGATCAGAAGCCGGCGGTGCTCAACGTCGACAACAACTCGGCCATTTCACCGAGTAAGAACCCTATTTTTCACGACCGAAGCAAACACATAGAGATCAGATATCACTTCATTAGGGAGTGCGTGGAGAATGGGAAAATCCAGATCGAGTTCGTCCGTTCTGAAGAGCAACTGGCTGATGTGCTCACCAAAGCACTCGGGCGAGTCAAGCTTCAGGAGCAACGCATGAAGATCGGGATGGTGGAGCTCGACGAAGCACACAAGGTTTAGGGAGTGATTGTGGACTTAAACCTAGTATGCTCGTCATCTTAAGCTTAGCAGAGAATAAGAGTAGCATAGTTAGCTTTCAGCTAAGTAGATAAGGTTGTTAGGATTGTTTTTTTTTCTGTTTCAGAACTAGTCCAACTCCCGCACGAACTGGATCGTGGGATGGCGCGATCGTTGTGGCTCGTCGTGGGAGTTTTTCCCGGGCCGTTGGTGGCCTTGATCGTTGGTTGTAACAGAATAAGAGAAGTGGAAGAATGCTGAGAAAAGTTGCAGCAGTACGCAACGCAAAAACCCCTGTGTCCGAGTGCTCTAGCGTGTGTGTGTGTGCGTGATCTGTGCTGACAATCTCTGCTAAGAAAAAAAAGAGTTAAATACACTGTGGGTGCCTTAACTTGTGTAGCACGATCAATTTGGTGAACTCAAGAAAAAATGTGCAGGAAACTTAGGTACTGCTATCTACCTGATCTTCCATCTCCCACACTCGATCTTCTCTGGCTTCATCTCATAGTTACAAGGGATGTCGTGCGGGCATCAGTTTTCAGATTTTTTAGTGACCAGGGACGAAAAATTTCACCATAGATGAATATGCATTGGCTTCTCTGTGCTTTGCGCTCTTCTTCAACAAAAAGTATTTACTTCATTAACAGAATTAAGAGATTGTTAATGGCCACCGATGTTAATATGTGACTGAGTTTATTCTAGGTATGTTTTTTCCCGCTTTTGAACACCATCTCAATCGCCATCCATCTTCCCTTAAATTTTCACTTATTCTATACAGGTTAGGTCAATGAGGTTTATGGGAAGATACAAAACCTTCGCGAGGACTCATCTTCTTGGGATGCAAAAGGGTGAAGCTAAGTTGATGTTTCTTAGTTAATCAAAAATAGGTCAGGAAGATTAGAACATGTGTTCTATCTATAGGTATTATTTCGGAGATGATCAGTTACTGTAACCTGTAAAGTCCATATATTTCAATTATGGTTCTACCATGCGTAGTTAAAACTTGCTTATAGACAAACCATCACCTGCTGCAAATGACGCATGGGTATTGCAGATCATGCATCATGGGTATTTTGATTCTAATATCATGATTCAGTAATTCTACTATTGGTCCAATAATCTTCAGCAAGGATACATTGACTCTCATTTCTTTTGAGTTTTGTAGACATTGCTTGATCCAAATTATGATAAAAGATCAGTTGCTGAGGCTGTACTAAACCACACATTTATTACTGGGCAGTAGTAGTATAGTCTCTTAATTATCCTTTTAAAATTAAATTTAATGTCTACCTTTTATTAGAGAATTAGAAAAGCATGGGCTCTTCAGAAGCTTTCTTGCCAAAAAAGAAGACCCTTCAAAAGTTAATACATGTATATGCTCACATCATATGCATGTTGTTCTTCCTTTAATTTTCAAATGCTTATGAATCATCCGCAAAAGCAGTGCCTATAGGTGTTGAACTATTGGTGTTGAACTAAATACCAATCCAAGTTTAAGGAAGATAATATAGATTTTAATCTGCCGAGAGGTCATGCAAGCTTATGTACTTCCATTTTAGGCAGATTTACTTGCAAACCATTGCATGGATTCTTGCACATATTGTCTACTCTATTTCTGCAACTTCTTACAGTTTAATTAATTGCAAGTTTTGTTCCCTGTTAAGTAAATTATTTTTCTTCTGGATTTAACGAATGATTTTCGCTAATATGTTGTACACATCTTCACCATAGACTGGCCAAGACACACCAGAAAAATACAAGTCAATCTATACATCAGAAACCAAAGATGAATCATTTATATGATTTCCTGAAACATAAGAATAACCATGTATGATTTTCTTTCCATGTTGAAATTATTATGATATCATTTATCAGAGGTGCACACATGCATGATTTTCTCTTATAAAGAAATTCACATTTAGAACTTAGATTTGATTGTTATTTCACATGGCATGTAGTGTGTACTACGCCACTCACAAAAGCCATAGCATCCATCGAGCGGCTTTGGCAGAGTTAATCCGTACGTGGATGTTTAGTTGGTTCGTGAAGTATAACTCTTATGGTTTCCTGCATATTATTGTTCAGGTTACTGCAATTAGTCCACTGATTGAAGGCTAGCTGCTGCTTCTTGGTCAACCCTATTAGCTTTTAGATGTGTTTTCTAGTGTGTTCATAGTAGTCCGTTGTTGTTGTTTAAGATAAACTGAGAGCTATTACATCAATTTATTTTTCGACCTTTCCATTTGAAAGTAGCCAAAGCTACAAATGGACATATGCAGATTGTATACACAACTTCTATGAAACAACTTTTGTCAGACTATTGTATCATTTTCAATATTTTGTGATTCAACTATGTTTACCTTTTGTCTCCTTGCATTTATAGAAATTTCTATCATTTGTCAAAACAGATGAGCGCAGCAAAGCGCGCCAATCATGATCTAGTTGAATGGGAAGCCGGGGATGTACTATCAACTTGGTACATTCAGCGTGCGTGTTCAGGTTTTAGGATGAAATTTAATCCAAGATCATTACTTCATGTTTTCCTACGTATATGTTGGCATCTTTGACTTTGATATGTTCATTGCACTTTATTGGGCCTGCTTTTGACACAAGTACATTGCCATGCAGTCGTGTGAAAAAAACATTAGGCTTGCCATGAAAGAAGTTCTAGAGAAATGCTGGCCTTTTGAAGCAACAATTGACATGGCTGTAAATACAAGTTTATTTTGAAGTAGTACAATCTTCAATTGAAGTAATTTATTAAGCTATCTCCAAGCAATACATTTTTTTATTTTTTATTTTTAGAAAAGGAGGAAGACTCCCGGCCTCTGCATCTAGGCATGCATCCACTTTATTAAGTATTCACAAAGACCTTACAAAGTGATACATCAGTAAGTCTGAAGCCATCGTCCTAGCAACATCTGTCGCTACTCCTATCCAGTTGATGAATGGATGTTGATAGTCCGAGCCTAATACCAAACAGACCTCGCAACAAAGCCTAATATGTAAGACCGGAGGCCCCAACTTAGCCACTTGCCGGGTATGGGGCACACACCGGTCCGACGCACTCTCAGAGGCCATCGCCGCCAACTGCCCCTATCCATCTTAAGAGCGGAACTGATGCATCGGCCTTGCCTGGCCTAGCTGCCATCGACGCCACCGCAACGCCACACAACGCCACCATCCTGCGCTTGTCCATCATCACACGCCCACTGGCGAGACCCAGCTGCTCCATGCCGCTGAGACCCGCCGTTGTCGTCGTGCCACATGCCATGCCGCTCCTCCTTCGCGACCACCACCTGCTGCACTGGTCCCATCCCCTCCGCCTGCAGTTCCTCTGCACTCCCAACCAAGCCCCAAGGCCCCTGATGACAGGTCACGACGCGAACAGCGCCGCCGCCGCCAAATCCGAAGAGGATTGAAGATTTTCACCCAGGCAGGGGATCGGGATGGCTAGTTTGGGACCTCAGTTGTGCCTCCATGAAGGAAAGCGGCGCCGCCATCGGGCCGGCCAGACCGGCCAAGGTTTCCCCCGGACCCCAAGTACACCACCAGGGCTCACCATCACTGGAGTCAGCTGACGCAAGTCGTCGGGACGTCGAGAAAGGCAGCAAAACATAGGGGGCCTCTAGATCTGACGCAATAGAGCTTCGCGCCGCAGCCGGACTCTACCAGCGACCCGCCGCCCACGCGGCCGAACACACTGGCTAACTTCTTTTGCGAACGTCGCCAGCCGCCGGACGCCGTTGCCGCCGGAGTTCCTTATTTGTTCTCAAACAAGCTGTACAATGCTCCGAAATAGGCTTTCGCCTCGCTTTATAGATAAAGCATAAGTCCATACAGCCACATCTCAGGTACAGTCATCAAGAAAGGAGAAAACACTGGGGCCATAGCACAAAGAAGCCCAAAAGAAAGGAAAAAACAAAGGCCTCCAGGGGCAAGCTAAGTAGCAGACGAGCGGTCGGAGAGCCGGCGCGCAGAAGACACCAGGGCGTCCAAGAGAAGCTGAAGACGATCACGATCCCTCGGCCTAGCGAGCGGATGCCAGTGCTGCAGGAAGGCAAGAAATTTGAAGAACGAGTCAGAAGCACGTCGCGGGAACACCCGCTCAATCACCATCTTATTGCGGGTAGTCCAGAGAGTCCACATCATAGCCGCGAAGATAAGCCAGAACAGTCGGCGCTTACGGCCAACCTGGGTGGCCCTAACCTGCAGAAACCCTGCGAGGTCAGTGGCCTCCCACTCCGGCCCAAGAGCCTCACGAACAAAGCACCAAAGTGCCTGCGCTGCTATGCAAGAGAAAAGAATGTGCGTTCCCGTTTTCGGGACATGGCACAAAGGGCACAGTCCATTGCCCGGACCATGGCGCTTCAACACCTCGGTCCCTGAAGGGAGACGGTCTCGAAGAAGCTGCCAAACAAAAATCTTGATCTTCAAAGGTAGCGGTGCCTTCCACAATGGGGATAGCCACTGTAGAACCGGCAGCCTACCTAATGCCTGATAAGCCGAACAAACGGAGAAATCGCCCGAAGGCGAAAGGCTCCACGACACAGAATCAAGGTCCAGGGATAGAGGAAGAGGGACTACTTCCCTCAGGTCTGCCCATTCCCTGACCTCGGCAGGTCCGAAGGAGCGGCGGAATGCAATGTTCCATCCGTCCTCCAGAGCCGCCTCAGATACTAGAATGCCCGGGTCCGCACAAATCGCAAAGAGACGCGGGAACCGCAGGCGGAGAAGCTCGCCCTGAAGCCAGGGGTCCAACCAAAATTGGGTCCCAGACCCATTGCCAACCGAGAAGCGCACACCCAACCTAATCTCTTCCTTGATGGCCTTAATAGATTTCCAGAATTGAGAATCAGCCGACTGAGAACACGCCAAGAGGGGCTGGCCCTGCAAGTATTTGGCCTCAACCAGCTGCAACCACAGCCCCCATCTCCCCGCAAGATCCGCCAAACCCAACGTAGCATGAGCGCCACGTTCATCCGGTGGGATGCGGGTATGCCCAACCCACCTCGGTCCTTAGGCAAACAGATGTCAGCCCACTTGACCATGTGGTACTTGGGCCGACCGTCCCCTGCCTGCCAAAAGAACCTAGCCAGCTCCTTGTCGAAGGAGCTATGTACACCTTCAGGTAAGATGTACATCCCCATCATATACATGGGGAGGCTGGCAAGGTTAGAGCTAATGAGGATAGTTTTGCTGCCCTTAGAGGTGAACCTACCGCACCAGGGCTCCGCACGGGACGCTACTCGCCCCACTAGCGGATCGTACCCACTCACTGTAATACTGGACTCGGCCAGGGGCATCCCCAAGTAAGATATGGGGAATGACGCCAACCTACAGTTGAGATTATCTGCGATCCGAAGCTGCTCAGCCTCAGAATAGCCAAGTACCACCACCTCGCTCTTATCAAAGTTAATCTTAAGTCCAGGCATTTCCTCATAGCAGAGCAAAAGGAACTAAAGATTAATAATGTCAGAGTCCGAGCCTTCCACCATAATCATGGTGTCGTCCGCATACTGCAGGTGAGTAACCCCCCCCCCCCCAATCCGGGATGAGGTGGCTAACAACACCCTTAAGGTGGCTGGCCAACTTGTCCTTATCTAAGATGCCCGCAAGGGCATCAACTGCTAGATTGAAAAGCAAGGGAGAAACAGGGTCCCCTTGCTTTACTCCTTTGGACGCCTGGAAAAAGGGTCCCACCTCACCATTAATGTTGATCGCAGTGTTCCCAGATCTAACCAGTTGCATGATCCAGGAACACCACCTCACGTCGAAGCCTCGTCGATCCATCACCGACCTCAAAAAGGACCAATCCAGACGATCATACGCCTTCTGGAAGTCCAATTTGAGGAAAACCCCCTTGAGAACCTTCGACGCCACCTCGTGAATGATCTCGTGAAGGGCAAGAATTCCATCATGGATCCACCGGCCCTTCAGGAAGGCGGACTGAAGGGGGTGAGCAATCCATTCCACCACCGGTGATAAACGAGTGGCACAAACCTTTGCAAAGATTCGCTCCAACACGTTGATCACCATGATCGGTCGGAATTGGCGGATATCCATCGCCCCAACTACTTTGGGGATCAGGGATATGACACCGTAGTTAATCCTAGCCATGTCCAAGGTTCCAATATAAAACTCGTGGAACATGGGCATAATGATCGGGCGCAAGATCTCCCAAAATTTCTGAAAGAAGACTACCGGAAGGCCATCCGGCCCCGGGGCCGAGCAGGCTTTCATAGAAGCAATCGCCCGTCCCGCCTCCTCAGGAGAGAAAGGGAGAGTAAGCTCCGCATTCTCCGCATCGGAGACCTGCTCTGCAGGCGGCCAGAAGTCAGCGCAGAGGGAGACGCCTCCACGCGGCTCAGCCGAGAACAACTCCTTATAAAAGGAGTAAATATGGGTGGAGATGTCCTCTGGGCTTTCCAGAAGGACATCCCCATCCTAGAGAAAAGGGATAGCACACTTTCGCCTGCGGCCATTAGCAATCGCCTGAAAATAGGCAGTGTTCACATCCCCCTTAAGGAGCCAGTTCAAGCCCCCACGCCGCTGCCAGAAGAGCTCCTCGCTCTTGTAGATGTCCATGAGTGAGGCCTCGAGGCCGTATCTCCTAAGCCAATCGTCAGGAGACAAGCCCTGCCTATCAGCAAGGTCATCCAAAACCTTAATCTGATCCAGCAGGGGCCCCCTTACGGGATCGCAGCTCAGCACCAAGGTTCGCCCCCCCAGCCCTTCATGTCCTGACGAGACAATTTAGCACAGTGATGCCACACATCCACAGCACAAAACACACGGGGCGGGGATGCGAGCGCCTCTAGCCAGCGGTCGTGCACCAACTCAAAGAAGCCCGGCTGATCCAGCCAAAAAGTCTCAAAGCGGAAATGGCGGGTCCTAGGGGGAGACACATCGCCCGACGAGAAAAGCAGGGCGTATGGTCGGAGCCAATCCGAGTGACCGCCTTGAGAGAGCACAATGGGAACATCACTTCCCACTGAGCCGACACAAATACCCGATCCAAAACACTCCGGATGGGGTCTGCCTGCTTATTCGTCCACGTGAACCTAGCCCCTACGCGGGCTATCTCACGGAGCGCAAGGTCCGCAATGCAGTCGTTAAATAGACGCATGCGGACCCGATCAACATTAGGCATGCTTTTATCAGAAGCCTGTCTAATGAGGTTGAAGTCCCCGGCCACCATGACCGGGGTGGTGCACCTCTCAACCTTATCTTTAAGCTCAGCGAGGAATACGGCAGAGCGAGCATGGTCCGCAGGACCATAAACGAAAATCACCTCCCAACTGAAGTGAACTCCTCGGTCAGTGACACACATGCTCATGCAGAACTCCCCTCGGTCCATATCGTCGACCGAGAAAGCATCCTCTCTGACCCCGAGCAAGATGCCTCCAGATTGACCCGTAGCGGGCAGCCACTGCTAGGTAAACTGGTGGTGGGAGAGCCCCTGGAGCTCATGCATACTAAAGTCCTGACGAATCGTCTCCTGAAGTCCCACAATGTCAATCTCTTCCTGTCGCAAATATTCGATGAGCTGCCGCCGCCGGCCAGAGAGGCCGAAGCCCCTAATGTTCCAACATAGGAGCTTCATTTAATAACCTCAGTGGAATCCCTAGGTGTCACATCCCTAGCTAGCACTTGCATTAGGACCCAACTAGAGTGTGCATCATGTCTATTTTCAAAGAAACTTGAAATGGGATTAACAGAAACCCCAGCACCCCTCCCCTAACAACTAGGGTTTGATAAAATATTTTCCAATGTACCCAAAATGCCCTTCAAAATGTTCATCATTTCTGCCTTGGTCTTAAACCTCTGCCAAAAATGGTGCACATTTTTCTTGGACAATCTAGGGTTTTGGATTAAATCATATGGTATTTGAATTTGGGCATTTAAATGATATAAAATATTTTAAATGCTCAAATAATCATGAACTATAATGTTTCCTACTGTTCATATTTTATACAGTAGGTATGACAAGTGTCATGAGTTATAAAAATGTTTAGGCATTTTTATTAATTGAACAAAGCTGCAAAAGAAATAAAACAGAAAGAAAATAGGAAGAACTCTTACCCGAGCCCACTTACCTGTTGGCCCAGCCGGCCCGGCCCACCAGGGGCATCCCCGTCTTCTTCGTCGCGCCAGCGCACGAAGCAGCTCGGTGGCAAGCGCCGCCGATGCGCCGGCCACCTCCTGCCTGCCTGGCTGGCCCCTCGGCCCTCTGGACGGACTAGAACGTCGCCACGAAGCCCCCTCGACCGTTTCCCCCTCTTCCCCGTGTCTCTCCCCTCCTCTCTTCCCTCCGCCGAGCTCCCCCGAGCGAGCTCGTCGCCGACGACCGCTGACACCGCGTTCTACGCCACCCCCTCGCCTCCCCGAAGCACCACTAGCTCCGCCGCATCGCCCCGAAGCTCCCCACCGACGCACACGACGCCAGGAGCTCCGCAACGTCCTCCTCACCGTCGTCTTCAACCTCCGGCACCGGAGATCGCCGCCGCCCGTACGCCGTCGTCCGACCGTCCCCGAGCTCACTTCGACGCCCTCTGCGACCGCTGTGAGCTCACGCTTCGAACCCCCCTCTCCTCGGGCTCGTTTAGGCCTTGTAGCCGCCGCCCCCTTTGCTGACCGACGATCACCGCCGCCGGCCAACTCACCGCCGTGGCCATAGGCACGGTACCTCGTGGCTGAGCACGCCGTTAGCTTCAGTAGGTCACCAGCAAGCTAGAGCAAGCTTTAGCTCCTCCTCCCGTGCACTACAACCCCATCCCGACCAACTCCGTGCGAGCACCGCCGCGGACAAGCTCGTCGTCGTCGACTCCGACGACCTCTCGTCCAACTAGTGGCACCGTTGGATGCGGTGCATCACCAGGAGCACACCGAGCCCATCCGCGCGGCAAATGGATGCCGGAATAGGGATTCCGACGAGTCACCGCCGTGCGAAATGGTCGCCGCCAGCCAAACTCCGGCGGGCTGACATGGGCCGATGATTAGGAGCTAACAGTAATTAGTTTAGTCACCACAGTCACTGACAGTGGGCCCCCGCTGTTAGTCAAACTCAGTCAACCCTGGTTATGACCGGAATTAACTCCTGAGACACTGACATGAGGGACCCACCAGTCAGGTTTGACCTGGACCGGCCCTGTTGACTGTCTGACGTCAGCATGATGTCATGCTGACGCAGTAAAGGTTTTTCTGGGATTTTTAGATTTAAAATAATTCAGGAAATTCCAGAAAATACCCAAAACTTCTAAAAATCATATAAAATCAACCATAGCTCAGATGGAAAAGATTTATATATGAAAAATGATCAGAAAAATCCAATCTTTCTAATGGCACTAGTTTCATGCATGTTTGAACAAGTTAACTTGCAGTATACATCAAAAACATGATAATGCACTTATTTAAATAATAGTTTGAACTTCAATTTGAATCCTTAATTCAAATAGGTTCAAACCCTTCTGGTTTTAGTTGCATTAGCCAACACACATGCATCTTGCCATGTCATGAGCATGCATCATATTGTTGCATTTGTTTGTTAATGATTGTATCGCCGGTATTCCCTGGGTTAGGTCCTGCTCCCGAGGATACTGCCGCGTATCCAGTTGAAGAGCAGTACCCGACAACTACCTTGTCAGGCAAGCAATCATTGATCATTCCGATACAAACCCAATCTTCTCGCTCCTGCTCTCTTTTACTGCATTAAGGCAAC
Organism: Secale cereale; assembly: GCA_902687465.1. Taxonomy (NCBI): domain Eukaryota; kingdom Viridiplantae; phylum Streptophyta; class Magnoliopsida; order Poales; family Poaceae; genus Secale; species Secale cereale. The sequence continues at coordinate 619,547,579 of LR738710.1, read as the reverse complement.
AGCGTGTGAACTGCTACTTGCTGCGGTAGTTGAACCCTATTCCCTTGCATGACCTGTCATTGCCACAGTAAATAGTTGAAACCCACTAGCATGTGTAGGAGTTGATTGAGCCATGTGATGTGTGATCCACCATGCTATTTGTTTATGTTGCCTGCTATGCTTAGAGTTGTGTCTGGTCTGGTTCATCTGGGTGACGGATCAGAGTGAAGTGATCTTACCGATAAAGAGAAGGAAGTGTGGAATACGCTTGGTAAAGGTATTGATGAAAGGCCATGTAGGAGTACATGCTGGGTTGTTTCATTGGAACCGTACATAGGACCTGAGATCTGTATGTGTGGTTCAAGTTGCAGTTACTACCATGCATTGGGCCCGAAACCAATGGACCCTCTCGACTTATTAATTACACTCGATTTCTGTCCAGGAATTGCAACTAGTTTTTGGTGTTTATAGCTTACTAGAGGTCGTGCACAACACTGACCCTCGGGGTGGGTTGTGATGCGACAGGTACGTGGCACGGTGTACCGGTTACCCGTTTGGTGACTCGGGAACCCTGTACACATCGTTTGGGGCCGTGAGCGACACCCCGGCCGGATCTCCCCACGGATGGAACCCAAATAGGCGATAAACCTGGACGAGAGACTTGAGTAGTTAGTCAGGTCGTGGCCGACACCCTCGCTGGGCTTCCGCTTGAAGGTTGCCGAGTACACGCCGAGTAAACGGCGATAAGCGGTGGAAGCGTGTGTGAAGAGGTACACCCCTGCAGGGTTATCAAACTATTCGAATAGCCGTTGTTCGCGGTACGAACTGCTTGGTTGCTCTTACAGTTCATAGACAAGTTGATGGTTACTACTAAAAGCCTCAAGATAAGCGTGAGTGCCGTGGATGGCCCTTCCGTAGGATGACGGAAGAGGATCCTCGGTAGTGTATTGATGTGGTGAGTAGAGGACTCGTGTTCGTAACAACATCTTGCAATCTGTTGAGAGTTGTAGTATAGGTTAGCCAAGGTCAAAGCTGGCATTCTGCTATAAACTCCACTACCCCCTTGATAATGTTGCATGTATGATAGGTTCTGTGGTAAGACTTGCTGAGTACCTTTGTACTCATGTTTGCTTAATAACTGTTGCAGAGGAGAACCCTGCCCCTGCCGATGGGTTCTACATAGACGTTGACATCGACGAGTAGCTTGACACCCAAACGGTGATCTGGAGCTTGTGAAGGGCCTTGTAGATAGCCAGGCTACACCAAGCCTGTTTTATTTTCCAAGTTGTCTGTACTCAGACATGTAGCTTCCGCTTGTGCTTGTATGACTGTATGACTTGAGTGTTGGGTCATGTGACCCCTACCTGTATGAATATGTTATGTATGGCTCTTGGAGCCTTTTAAATAAAGTACTTTGAGTCATAGAGTTCTGTTGTGATGCAATGTTGTATTTGCACATATTGAGCATATTGCGTGTATGATTGAAATGCTTGGTATGTGTGGGATCCGACACCTAGTTGTTTTCCTTTGGTAGCCTATCTTACAGGGAAATGCCTCCTAGTGATTCCAATGAGCCTTGGTAGCTTGCTACTGCTCGGAACACGTAGGCTGGCCGGCATGTGTCCTTCTTCGTTCCTGTGTCTGTCCCTTAGGGGAAATGTCACGCGTTGTTCCTTTAAGTCCATGTAGCTTGCTACGACTTGGGTTCATACGTTGATGACCGACACGTTCGTTGCTGGGTCATGGATGCCTGTCTCTGTAATTTAGTGCCACTTTTGGTTTATAACTAGCCATGTCGGCCCGGGTTCTCTGTCATGTGGATGCTAGCGACACTGTCATATATGTGTGCCAAAATGCGCAAACGGTCCCGGGCCAGGTAAGGTGGCACCCGTGGGGTTACCGTGCGTGAGGCCGCAAAGTGATATGACGTGTTACAGCTAGATCGGTGTGACTTAGGATCGGGGTCCTGACAGCGTTGGCATCAGAGCTGGACTGCCTGTAGGTTTCTCAAGCCAAACTGGTCGATGTTGAGTCTAGAAAAATTCTTAGTTATATGTAGGGGAATTGATTGTGGAAGGGAACGTAAGGCTCTTTTTACTCCTTTACCTTATGCCCTTCTGATCTGAGTCTGTCTATTCTTTCTACGGGGATTTAGGACTAGGCCTCTTATCCTTACTAGGTTCACGTGTTACTAATCCGTAGACTCTTAGGATTGTTGGTTTCAAGCCTCAGTTCAGTTTCTATCCTTTTGAGTATGATAATTGTTGAACCGAAACCTTGATATGGATTGTTGAGTGGCTATGCTATCATTTGTATGATGTCTCAAATCTTTGTTTGAGCATTTACAGTTGTTATGCTGCCCGATTTCTTCCAGAAACACTAATGCCTTTGCATTATTTCGTGTTTCAGATGTCTGGCCGCATCCCTCACCAAGTGGTTCGTTTGACTCGGTGCATTAATGTGCCCGGTCACACGGCCATGCTAGTTCGTGTGATGACTGAGACTGGTTATCGCTGGTATCCTGAATACACTGTGGAGGAACAGTACCGGGATTTCAATCAAAGTCAGTATTTCTGCATAGTCCGGATATACCCCTCATATCCCGGAGCTAATGATCCCATCCATTGGTCTTATGGACTCGGGATTACCATCGAGATGGCAGTGCAGGATGCCGCTTATTCGATGATGACCATTCTCCGTGCTAGGCATGCCCTGTTGCTGAACACTGAGTTCTGTTACATGCCAGCTTCACTCCCCGGAGAGGAAGGCTACTACACTGGTCTGTATACTGATGCTGCTCATGAAGAGCCACTGCTTCAGACTACTGTTCAGATGTTGGAGGATAGGGACCGTGAGGTCCGTGCCCTCCGAATGGAGCTGTATAACACTTGTCGGGGATATTACCCCGCGGTATGAACCGGCCGGAATTATAACCCGGCCGGACTTGGCATTCTACTTGGCGGTTTACACTTGGTAAAATATTGGTGACCCGGCAGGCGGATCATGGATGACAAGGCCCAAGGCCCAGAAGGCCGGTTCATATTAATAGTGGGCCGGTTTAATAATAAAGCGCAAGGAATATTCTCCATAAAGGAAGCAAGACTAGGACTCCTTGTAATAGATCAATCCTAGTCCTACTAGGACTAGTCATGTAAACCCGCCCCTTCAACATATATAAGGAGGGGCAGGGCTCCCCAAAGAGGACAAGCTTTTAGACAAACCACAAGCAGACAAGTTTCTAGGGTTAGACACCAAGAGCCGGTTTATCGGCGACACCGTCATAATGAGATCTAGCCTCAAACAGCACGTAGGGTTATTACCGGATGATGTTTCCCGGGGCCCGAAGCTGTCTAAATCCGTGTTTTGCAT
>LR738710.1:619522545-619538715 GCA_902687465.1 Secale cereale | reverse complement strand
CCCGGCCCCTGGGGACAGTGGTTCGCCCAAACCCCCTTGAATGGCTATGTTACCAATATTTGGGCTCCCTGAACAGTGGTATCGCCCACGTTCAAATGATGACCCGGCCCCTGGGGACAGTGGTTCGCCCACACCCCCTTGAATGGCTATGTTACCAATATTTGGGCTCCCTGAACAGTGGTATCGCCCACGTTCAAATGATGACCCAGCCCCTAGGGACAGTTGGGATCGCCCACATCCCCATGAATGGCTAAATTTTGTTTTGAGCCTGGTAGCTCCTTGAAAAAGCCTCGATTACATGGTTTGATTTACACTCGAGCCGCTCACTGGACTACTTTGACACGGCTTGCACCTGCTGTGCACGCCGGATATCTGGACATGCGGGATTTGTATCCTGTGCGGACTCGTCTGCCTGATCGCATGGATTGGCGTGATGTTGGGGGTATTACACCTCCACGCGGGCGTCGGTTACCACCAGCATCGGGACCGAGACCACACCCATGTCCCTATGGTCCACAGCCTTCGAGTGCTCGCGAGTTCCAAGATCCGTCTGTACCACTTCCAGGCTACGGTGGTAATCTTTACGAGGATTACTACGCGAATGTCTGAGCTAGTCCGTGGTAGTAGTAGTATTGTAGTAGTTGTATTTCCACAGTCCTGCGCGTCTTGTGGAATATGACTTAGTGTGTACTGAATTTCGGAGGTGTAGTTAAATAATGTATAGGAGCTTGGAGTGCCTCTGATGGGATGTATCGTCTTTCACCGCAGTTGTACTTTAGCCTTGGCTTGTACTAAACTTTGTATGGTGTGTATGACCACTGGTGTATATATAGCAGTTCCTATATTACCATGTTGTACGGATGAACATCTCTGCATTCTGTGTCATCCATTACATTCTGCACTTCTATGTCAAATTTTTGCCATCCTTGTCTAAACCGTTGTTTTGTTTTCCTAGGATGGTCAACACTCGCAACACTCCTGCTGCTCAGGAGCAGGGTGAGGCTAGTGGGGCTAGAGATGGAAATCTGCCCCAGCCACCCTCTTTGGCGGAAGTTATGCTTGAAGCAGAACGGAACAAGAGAGAGACCAACCGTCTGCTGGAACGCATAGAGCAAAACACTGGGTTCCGTCAGAGGAATGACGTGGTGTCAATCCACGATTTTATCAAGATGTGTCCACCAAAGTTCCATCACTCCACTGAACCTCTGGATGCTGATGACTGGCTACGTAGTATCACCCACAAGCTACACTCTGCCCGTGTGGCCGAAGCTGACAAGGTTATCTACGCCGCCTACCATCTTGAGGGCCCTGCCAGTCTTTGGTGGGAAAACTTTGAAGCTATGCGTCCTGCTGGCCAAGTCACTACCTGGGTTGAGTTTAGTGAGGCATTCCGTGAACACCACATTCCGGAAGGTCTCATGGATCGCAAGCGGGAGGAATTCTGCAATTTCACCCAGGGCCGTTTAACTGTGGACGGCTATAGTCGTGAGTTTGGTAATCTGGCACGCTATGCACCTGAGGAAGTATCCACCGATGCCAAGAAACAGGCGAGGTTCCGCAAGGGACTCAGCCCTGAACTTCGTCGAGATCTACGTCTGCACGAGTGCACTTCCTTCCAGAAGTTGGTTAACAAGGCTATAAGTGCTGAGACAGGCCAGACCGACTTCGAGGCCACCCGCAAGCATACTCGAGACTTTGGTTCCTCCTCCGGCTCTGGCTCTCACAACCGTCGTGTGTGGGTTCCTAACACTGCTCTGCCACCCAAGTATACACCGAGGCCATCCTATGAGGCGCCTCGCCCAACTCAACAGTTTGCACCTGCTAAGACCTATGGAGGTCCACCCTCCAACTTTGCTCCACGCACCACCACTGTGACATGTTTCAAGTGTGGAGAACCGGGACACTACATGCGTGATTGTCCCCAGAATCAGCCAGGAAAACCAGTTGGCCGTGGTAAGCCAACCGGCAAGGTGAACTATGTCAAGCCAATCCCCACTGCACATGGTCATGTCAACTATGTTTCTGCCGAAGAAGCTTATGAGGATCCTAACATCGTCCTTGGTACGCTTCTCGTAAACTGCCATCCGGCATCTGTTCTTTTCGATACTGGAGCATCCCATTCGTTCATATCTGAGAGCTATGCTCGATTGCACAACATGAATTTTTGTGACATGCCTACTTCCATGGTTATTCAAACTCCTGGATCAAAGTAGCAAACCTCTAGGGTAAGCCATGGAAATGAAATCCTTGTCGATAGACTTGTTTTCCTTGCTTCTTTAATCGCTCTCAAGTCCTCGGACATAAATATCATTTTGGGTATGGATTGGATGACAACCCATTACGCCAAAATTGATTGCTTTACTAGGACCGTTCAACTTACACATCCATCCGGCAAGATAGTCAATGTCTTGGCCCGAATGGCTGAACGTCAGCTCTATTCTCTTAATGCCAGCCCTCTACCAGAACTCGAAGATATCCCGGTAGTCCGTGACTTCCCGGATGTTTTTCCAGAAGAACTGCCAGGAGTTCCACCTGACAGAGATGTCGAGTTCGTGATAGATCTTATTCCTGGAACTGTCCCAATCTCTAGGAGACTCTATAAGATGGCACCACTAGAATTAGCTGAGCTAAAGAAACAACTCGATGAGTCCTTGCAAAAGGGTTTCATCCGTCCTAGTTCTTCCCCTTGGGCTTGCCCCGTCCTCTTCGTCAAGAAGAAGGATGGAACGGAGCGGATGGTTGTAGATTACCGACCTGTCAATCTGGTCACCATAAAGAATAAGTATCCGCTTCCCAGGATCAACGACCTGTATGATCAGCTCGCTGGATCCTCGGTCTTCTCTAAGATGGATTTGAGGTTGGGCTACCATCAAATCAAAATCAAGAACGGGGACATTCCTAAAACGGCTTTCGTTACTCGTTATGGCCAATATGAGTACACCGTTATGTCCTTCCGATTAACCAATGCCCCAGCTACCTTTTCTCGGTTAATGAATTCTATATTCATGGAGTATTTGGATAAATTCGTCGTGGTATACCTCGATGATATACTCATTTTCTCCAAGAACAAGGAAGATCATGCCGAGCATTTAAGGTTGGTATTGACGAAACTTCGAGAGCATCGCCTTTATGCCAAATTCTCTAAATGTGGATTTTGGTTGCCAGAAGTAACCTATCTAGGTCATGTGATCTCTGGCAAGGGTATTGCTGTCAATCCCGAGCGAGTTCAAGCCGTACTTGATTGGACTCCTCCTGAATCGGTCAAGCAAGTTAGGAGTTTTCTTGGCTTAGCGAGCTATTGCCGACGTTTCGTCGAGAATTTCTCCAAGGTTGCTAAACCTCTAACCGAACTCCTCAAGAAAGATAAAAAGTTTGAGTGGACCCCACAGTGCAAGTCCAGTTTTCAGGAACTGAAAAGACGCCTGACATCTGCACCTGTACTGGTACTACCAGACTTTCCCAAGGATTTTATAATCTATTGCGACGCCTCGCGACAAGGACTAGGTTGCATTCTCATGCAAGATCGTCAAGTGATTGCATACGCATCTCGACAGTTGCGTCCACACGAGGATAACTATCCTACTCATGATCTAGAGCTTGCAGCTGTAGTCCATGCACTCAAAACATGGCGACATTACCTCCTTGGTAATCGCTGTGAAATCTTCACTGATCACCAAAGTTTGAAGTACATCTTCACCCAACCGGATTTGAATCTCAGGCAAAGACGTTGGGTTGAGTTGCTCACCGACTACGACTTAGGAAACACTTACACTCCTGGAAAGGCCAATGTCATGGCTGATGCACTAAGTCGTAAGTCATATTGTAACAATTTAATGTTACAACAAGGTCAACCACTTCTCCACGAGGAATTTCGTAAGCTTAATCTTCACATTGTTCCTCGAGGATTTCTTTCCACCCTGGTGGCGAAACCTACCCTTTTGGATCAGGTCATCAAAGCACAGAAGGTTGATCCCGGAATTTCCCGTATTAAGAGGAACATCAAGAAAGGAGTTGCAGGATGTTTTCTCAATTGATGATCAAGGAGTCGTATTCTTTAGCAACCGTTTAGTGGTTCCTAAAGTACGAAACCTAAGACGTTTGATCCTCAAGGAGGCTCATGAATCTCCTCTCACGATTCATCCCGGTAGTACCAAAATGTATCAAGACCTACGTCAAAGATTCCGGTGGACTAGGATGAAGAGAGAAATCGCTCAATTTGTTGCTAACTACGACGTTTGCCGTCGAGTCAAAGCAGAGCATCAACGGCCTGCTGGCACCCTTCAACCTTTAGCTATTCCTGAATGGAAATGGGACAAAGTCGGTATGGACTTCATTACCGGATTTCCCAGGTCCAGGAAAGGGAATAATGCTATCTTCGTCGTTATCGACCGCCTCTCTAAAGTAGCTCATTTCCTGCCTGTTCGGGAGAGTATTACCGCTAGCCAGCTAGCAGACTTATATATCTCTCGAATAGCATCACTTCATGGTGTACCGTTGGAGATCAACTCAGACCGTGGAAGTCTGTTTACCTCCCGATTTTGGGAAAGTTTCTAGAATGCTATGGGAACTCATCTCTCTTTCAGTACTGCCTTCCATCCGCAATCAAGTGGTCAAGTGGAACGAGTCAATCAAATTCTGGAAGACATGATTCGAGCCTCTGTCATTTCTTTCGGTATGGAATGGGAAAAGTGTCTTCCATTTGCCGAATTCGCTTATAACAATAGTTATCAAGCCAGCTTAGGTAAAGCTCCCTTCGAAGTTCTATATGGACGAAGGTGTCGAACACCTCTTAACTGGTCAGAAACCGGCGAAAGACAATTCTTTGGTCCGGATATGATCCAGGAAGCAGAGGAACAAGTTCGCATCGTTCGTGAGAGATTGAAAACAGCCCAGTCTCGCCAAAAGAGCCAATATGATAGTCATCATAAGGCTGTGACTTTTGAAGTCGGCGATAAGGCTTACCTTCGGGTTACTCCTCTTAAGGGGACCGATCGCTTCGGTATCAAAGGCAAATTAGCCCCTCGTTACATCGGTCCTTTTCGCATTCTTGCCAAACGAGGAGAAGTTGCCTACCAATTGGAACTACCTCCGCACCTCTCTAGAGTTCATGATGTTTTGCACGTTTCTCAACTCAGGCGTTGCTTCTCGGATCTTATCCGCGGAGTGGACCACGAAACGCTTGATCTCCAAGACAATCTCACATATCGAGAATACCCCGTTCGTATTCTTGATCAAACCGAGCGCACCACTCGACGCCACAATATCAAGTTTCTCAAGGTTCAATGGTCACATCATTCTGAGAGTGAAGCTACTTGGGAAAGGGAGGATCGTCTTCGACTTGAGTACCCCACCCTCTTTCCGGAGGAACCTGAATCTCGGGACGTGATTCTTTTAAGTGGGGGTGAGTTGTCACATCCCTAGCTAGCACTTGCATTAGGACCTAACTAGAGTGTGCATCATGTCTATTTTCAAAGAAACTTGAAATGGGATTAACAGAAACCCCAGCACCCCTCCCCTAACAACTAGGGTTTGATAAAATATTTTCCAATGTACCCAAAATGCCCTTCAAAATGTTCATCATTTCTGCCTTGGTCTTAAACCTCTGTCAAAAATGGTGCACATTTTTCTAGGACAATCTAGGGTTTTGGATTAAATCATATGGTATTTGAATTTGGGCATTTAAATGATATAAAATATTTTAAATGCTCAAATAATCATGAACTATAATGTTTCCTACTGTTCATATTTTATACAGTAGGTATGACAAGTGTCATGAGTTATAAAAATGTTTAGGCATTTTTATTAATTGAACAAAGCTGCAAAAGAATAAAACAGAAAGAAAATAGGAAAAGAAAAATAGGAAGAACTCTTACCTGAGCCCACTTACCTGTTGGCCCAGCCGGCCCGGCCCACCAGGGGCATCCCCGTCTTCTTCGTCGCGCCAGCGCACGAAGCAGCTCGGTGGCGAGCGCCGCCGATGCGCCGGCCACCTCCTGCCTGCCTGGCTGGCCCCTCGGCCCTCTGGACGGACTAGAACGTCGCCACGAAGCCCCCTCGACCGTTTCCCCCTCTTCCCCGTGTCTCTCCCCTCCTCTCTTCCCTCCGCCGAGCTCCCCCGAGCGAGCTCGTCGCCGACGACCGCTGACACCGCGCTCTACGCCACCCCCTCGCCTCCCCGAAGCACCACTAGCTCCGCCGCATCGCCCCGAAGCTCCCCACCGACGCACACGACGCCAGGAGCTCCGCAACGTCCTCCTCGCCGTCGTCTTCAACCTCCGGCACCGGAGATCGCCGCCGCCCGTACGCTGTCGTCCGACCGTCCCCGAGCTCACTTCGACGCCCTCTGCGACCGCTGTGAGCTCACGCTTCGAACCCCCCTCTCCTCGGGCTCGTTTAGGCCTTGTAGCCGCCGCCCCCTTTGCTGACCGACGATCACCGCCGCCGGCCAACTCACCGCCGTGGCCATAGGCACCGTACCTCGTGGCTGACCACGCCGTTAGCTTCAGTAGGTCACCAGCAAGCTAGAGCAAGCTTTAGCTCCTCCTCCCGTGCACTACAACCCCATCCCGACCAACTCCGTGCGAGCACCGCCGCGGACGAGCTCGTCGCCGTCGACTCCAGCGACCTCTCGTCCAACTAGTGGCACCGTTGGATGCGGTGCATCACCAGGAGCACACCGAGCCCATCCGCGCGACAAATGGATCCCGAAATAGGGATTCCGACGAGTCACCGCCGTGCGAAATGGTCGCCGCCGGCCAAACTCCGGCGGGCTGACGTGGGCCGATGATTAGGAGCTAACAGTAATTAGTTTAGTCACCACAGTCACTGACAGTGGGCCCCCGCTGTTAGTCAAACTCAGTCAACCCTGGTTATGACCGGAATTAACTCCTGAGACACTGACATGAGGGACCCACCAGTCAGGTTTGACCTGGACCGGCCCTGTTGACTGCCTGACGTCAGCATGATGTCATGCTGACGCAGTAAAGGTTTTTCTGGGATTTTTAGATTTAAAATAATTCAGGAAATTCCAGAAAATACCCAAAACTTCTAAAAATCATATAAAATCAACCATAGCTCAGATGGAAAAGATTTATATATGAAAAATGATCAGAAAAATCCAATCTTTCTAATGGCACTGGTTTCATGCATGTTTGAACAAGTTAACTTGCTGTATACATCAAAAACATGATAATGCACTTATTTAAATAATAGTTTGAACTTCAATTTGAATCCTTAATTCAAATAGGTTCAAACCCTTCTGGTTTTAGTTGCATTAGCCAACACACATGCATCTTGCCATGTCATGAGCATGCATCATATTGTTGCATTTGTTTGTTAATGATTGTATCGCCGGTATTCCCTGTGTTAGGTCCTGCTCCCGAGGATACTGCCGCGTATCCAGTTGAAGAGCAGTACCCGACAACTACCTTGTCAGGCAAGCAATCATTGATCATTCCGATACAAACCCAATATTCTCGCTCCTGCTCTCTTTTACTGCATTAAGGCAACAGCGTGTGAACTGCTACTTGCTGCGGTAGTTGAACCCTATTCCCTTGCATGACCTGTCATTGCCATAGTAAATAGTTGAAACCCACTAGCATGTGTAGGAGTTGATTGAGCCATGTGATGTGTGATCCACCATGCTATTTGTTTATGTTGCCTGCTATGCTTAGAGTTGTGTCTGGTCTAGTTCATCTGGGTGATGGATCAGAGTGAAATGATCTTACCGATAAAGAGAAGGAAGTGTGGAATACGCTTGGTAAAGGTATCGATGAAAGGCCATGTAGGAGTACATGGTGGGTTGTTTCATTGGAACCGTACATAGGACCTGAGATCTGTATGTGTGGTTCTAGTTGCAGTTACTACCATGCATTGGGCCCGAAACCAATGGACCCTCTCGACTTATTAATTACCCTCGATTTCTGTCCAGGAATTGCAACTAGTTTCTGGTGTTTATAGCTTACTGGAGGTCGTGCACAACGCTGACCCTCGGGGTGGGTTGTGATGCGACAGGTACGTGGCACGGTGTACCGGTTGCCCGTTTGGTGACTCGGGAACCCTGTACACATCGTTTGGGGCCGTGAGCGACACCCCGGTCGGATCTCCCCACGGATGGAACCCAAATAGGCGATAAACCTGGACGAGAGACTTGAGTAGTTAGTCAGGTCGTGGCCGACACCCTCGCTGGGCTTCCGCTTGAAGGTTGCCGAGTACACGCCGAGTAAACGGCGATAAGCGGTGGAAGCGTGTGTGAAGAGGTACACCCCTGCAGGGTTATCAAACTATTCGAATAGCCGTTGTTCGCGGTACGAACTACTTGGTTGCTCTTACAGTTCATAGACAAGTTGATGGTTACTACTAAAAGCCTCAAGATAAGCGTGAGTGCCGTGGATGGCCCTTCCGTAGGCTGACGGAAGAGGATCCTCGGTAGTGTATTGATGTGGTGAGTAGAGGACTCGTGTTCGTAACAACATCTTGCAATCTGTTGAGAGTTGTAGTATAGGTTAGCCAAGGTCAAAGCTGGCATTCTGCTATAAACTCCACTACCCCCTTGATAATGTTGCATGTATGATAGGTTCTGTGGTAAGACTTGCTGAGTACCTTTGTACTCATGTTTGCTTAATAACTGTTGCAAAGGAGAACCCTGCCCCTGCCGATGGGTTCTACATAGACGTCGACGTCGATGAGTAGCTTGACACCCAGACGGTGATCTGGAGCTTGTGAAGGGCCTTGTAGATAGCCAGGCTACACCAAGCCTGTTTTATTTTCCAAGTTGTCTGTACTCAGACATGTAGCTTCCGCTTGTGCTTGTATGACTGTATGACTTGAGTGTTGGGTCATGTGACCCCTACCTATATGAATATGTTATGTATGGCTCTTGGAGCCTTTTAAATAAAGTACTTTGAGTCATAGAGTTCTGTTGTGATGCAATGTTGTATTTGCACATATTGAGCATATTGCGTGTATGATTGAAATGCTTGGTATGTGTGGGATCCGACACCTAGTTGTTTTCCTTTGGTAGCCTATCTTACAGGGAAATGCTTCCTAGTGATTCCAATGAGCCTTGGTAGCTTGCTACTGCTCGGAACACGTAGGCTGGCCGGCATGTGTCCTTCTTCGTTCCTGTGTCTGTCCCTTAGGGGAAATGTCACGCGTTGTTCCTTTAAGTCCATGTAGCTTGCTACGACTTGGGTTCATACGTTGATGACCGACACGTTCATTGCTGGGTCATGGATGCCTGTCTCTGTAATTTAGTGCCACTTTTGGTTTATAACTAGCCATGTCGGCCCGGGTTCTCTGTCATGTGGATGCTAGCGACACTGTCATATACGTGTGCCAAAATGCGCAAACGGTCCCGGGCCAGGTAAGGTGGCACCTGTGGGGTTATCGTGCATGAGGCCGCAAAGTGATATGACGTGTTACAGCTAGATCGGTGTGACTTAGGATCGGGGTCCTGACAGCGTTGGCATCAGAGCTGGACTGCCTGTAGGTTTCTCAAGCCAAACTGGTCGATGTTGAGTCTAGAAAAATTCTTAGTTATATGTAGGGGAATTGATTGTGGAAGGGAACGTAAGGCTCTTTTTACTCCTTTACCTGATGCCCTTCTGATCTGAGTCTGTCTATTCTTTCTACGGGGATTTAGGACTAGGCCTCTTATCCTTACTAGGTTCACGTGTTACTAATTCGTAGACTCTTAGGATTGTTGGTTTCAAGCCTCAGTTCAGTTTCTATCCTATTGAGTATGATAATTGTTGAACCGGAACCTTGATATGGATTGTTGAGTGGCTATGCTATCATTTGTATGATGTCTCAAATCTTTGTTTTAGCATTTACAGTTGTTATGCTGCCCGATTTCTTCCAGAAACACTAATGCCTTTGCATTATTTCGTGTTTCAGATGTCTGGCCGCATCCCTCACCAAGTGGTTCGTTTTACTCGGTGCATTAATGTGCCCGGTCACACGGCCATGCTAGTTCGTGTGATGACTGAGACCGGTTATCGCTGGTATCCTGAATACACTGTGGAGGAACAGTACCGGGATTTCAATCAAAGTCAGTATTTCTGCACAGTCCGGATATACCCCTCATATCCCGGAGCTAATGATCCCATCCATTGGTCTTATGGACTCGGGATTACCATCGAGATGGCAGTGCAGGATGCCGCTTATTCGATGATGACCATTCTCCGTGCTAGGCATGCCCTGTTGCTGAACACTGAGTTCTGTTACATGCCAGCTTCACTCCCCGGACAGGAAGGCTACTACACTGGTCTGTATACTGATGCTGCTCATGAAGAGCCACTGCTTCAGACTACTGTTCAGATGTTGGAGGATAGGGACCGTGAGGTCCGTGCCCTCCGAATGGAGCTGTATAACACTCGAGCCGCTCACTGGACTACTTTGACACGGCTTGCACCTGCTGTGCACGCCGGATATCTGGTCATGCGGGATTTGTATCCTGTGCGGACTAGTCTGCCTGATCGCATGGATTGGCGTGACGTTGGGGGTATTACACCTCCACGCGGGCGTCGGTTACCACCAGCATCGGGACCGAGACCACACCCATGTCCCTATGGTCCACAGCCTTCGAGTGCTCGCGAGTTCCAAGATCCGTCTGTACCACTTCCAGGCTACGGTGGTAATCTTTACGAGGATTACTACGCGAATGTCTGAGCTAGTCCGTGGTAGTAGTAGTATTGTAGTAGTTGTATTTCCACAGTCCTGCGCGTCTTGTGGAATATGACTTAGTGTGTACTGAATTTCGGAGGTGTAGTTAAATAATGTATAGGAGCTTGGAGTGCCTCTAATGGGATGTATCGTCTTTCACCGCAGTTGTACTTTAGCCTTGGCTTGTACTAAACTTTGTATGGTGTGTATGACCACTGGTGTATATATAGCAGTTCCTATATTACCATGTCGTACGGATGAACATCTCTGCATTCTGTGTCATCCATTACATTCTGCACTTCTATGTCAAATTTTTGCCATCCTTGTCTAAACCGTTGTTTTGTTTTCCTAGGATGGTTAACACTCGCAACACTCCTGCTGCTCAGGAGCAGGGTGAGGCTAGTGGGGCTAGAGATGGAAATCTGCCCCAGCCACCCTCTTTGGCGGAAGTTATGCTTGAAGCAGAACGGAACAAGAGAGAGACCAACCGTCTGCTGGAACGCATAGAGCAAAACACTGGGTTCCGTCAGAGGAATGACGTGGTGTCAATCCACGATTTTATCAAGATGTGTCCACCAAAGTTCCATCACTCCACTGAACCTCTGGATGCTGATGACTGGCTACGTAGTATCACCCACAAGCTACACTCTGCCCATGTGGCCGAAGCTGACAAGGTTATCTACGCCGCCTACCATCTTGAGGGCCCTGCCAGTCTTTGGTGGGAAAACTTTGAAGCTATGCGTCCTGCTGGCCAAGTCACTACCTGGGTTGAGTTCAGTGAGGCATTCCGTGAACACCACATTCCGGAAGGTCTCATGGATCGCAAGCGGGAGGAATTCTGCAATTTCACCCAGGGCCGTTTAACTGTGGACGGCTATAGTCGTGAGTTTGGTAATCTGGCATGCTATGCACCTGAGGAAGTATCCACCGATGCCAAGAAATAGGCGAGGTTCCGCAAGGGACTCAGCCCTGAACTTCGTCGATATCTACGTCTGCACGAGTGCACTTCCTTCCAGAAGTTGGTTAACAAGGCTATAAGTGCTGAGACAGGCCAGACCAACTTCGAGGCCACCCGCAAGAATACTCGAGACTTTGGTTCCTCCTCCGGCTCTGGCTCTCACAAGCGTCGTGTGTGGGTTCCTAACACTGCTCTGCCACCCAAGTATACACCGAGGCCATCCTATGAGGCGCCTCGCCCAACTCAACAGTTTGCACCTGCTAAGACCTATGGAGGTCCACCCTCCAACTTTGCTCCACGCACCACCACTGTGACATGTTTCAAGTGTGGAGAACCGGGACACTACATGCGTGATTGTCCCCAGAATCAGCCAGGAAAACCCGTTGGCCGTGGTAAGCCAACCGGCAAGGTGAACTATGTCAAGCCAATCCCCACTGCACGTGGTCATGTCAACTATGTTTCTGCCGAAGAAGCTTATGAGGATCCTAACGTCGTCCTTGGTACGCTTCTCGTAAACTTCCATCCGGCATCTGTTCTTTTCGATACTGGAGCATCCCATTCGTTCATATCTGAGAGCTATGCTCGATTGCACAACATGACTTTTTGTGACATGCCTACTTCCATGGTTATTCAAACTCCTGGATCAAAGTGGCAAACCTCTAGGGTAAGCCATGGAAATGAAATCCTTGTCGATAGACTTGTTTTCCTTGCTTCTTTAATCGCTCTCAAGTCCTCGGACATAAATATCATTTTGGGTATGGATTGGATGACAACCCATTACGCCAAAATTGATTGCTTTACTAGGCGATAAACCTGGACGAGAGACTTGAGTAGTTAGTCAGGTCGTGGCCGACACCTTCGCTGGGCTTTCGCTTGAAGGTTGCCGAGTACACGCCGAGTAAACGGCGATAAGCGGTGGAAGCGTGTGTGAAGAGGTACACCCCTGCAGGGTTATCAAACTATTCGAATAGCCGTTGTTCGCGGTACGAACTACTTGGTTGCTCTTACAGTTCATAGACAAGTTGATGGTTACTACTAAAAGCCTCAAGATAAGCGTGAGTGCCGTGGATGGCCCTTCCGTAGGATGACGGAAGAGGATCCTCGGTAGTGTATTGATGTGGTGAGTAGAGGACTCGTGTTCGTAACAACTTCTTGCAATCTGTTGAGAGTTGTAGTATAGGTTAGCCAAGGTCAAAGCTGGCATTCTGCTATAAACTCCACTACCCCCTTGATAATGTTGCATGTATGATAGGTTACGTGGTAAGACTTGTTGAGTACCTTTGTACTCATGTTTGCTTAATAACTGTTGCAAAGGAGAACCCTGCCCCTGCCGATGGGTTCTACATAGACGTTGACGTCGACGAGTAGCTTGACACCCAGACGGTGATCTGGAGCTTGTGAAGGGCCTTGTAGATAGCCAGGCTACACCAAGCCTGTTTTATTTTCCAAGTTGTCTGTACTCAGACATGTAGCTTCCGCTTGTGCTTGTATGACTGTATGACTTGAGTGTTGGGTCATGTGACCCCTACCTGTATGAATATGTTATGTATGGCTCTTGGAGCCTTTTAAATAAAGTACTTTGAGTCATAGAGTTCTGTTGTGATGCAATGTTGTATTTGCACATATTGAGCATATTGCGTGTATGATTGAAATGCTTGGTATGTGTGGGATCCGACACCTAGTTGTTTTCCTTTGGTAGCCTATCTTACAGGGAAATGCCTCCTAGTGATTCCAATGAGCCTTGGTAGCTTGCTACTGCTCGGAACACGTAGGCTGGCCGGCATGTGTCCTTCTTCGTTCCTGTGTCTGTCCCTTAGGGGAAATGTCACACGTTGTTCCTTTAAGTCCATGTAGCTTGCTACGACTTGGGTTCATACGTTGATGACCGACACGTTCGTTGCTGGGTCATGGATGCCTGTCTCTGTAATTTAGTGCCACTTTTGGTTTATAACTAGCCATGTCGGCCCGGGTTCTCTGTCATGTGGATGCTAGCGACACTGTCATATACGTGTGCCAAAATGCGCAAACGGTCCCGGGCCAGGTAAGGTGGCACCCGTGGGGTTACCATGCGTGAGGCCGCAAAGTGATATGACGTGTTACAGCTAGATCGGGGTCCTGACACTAGGCCCTGCAAGCGGGGCCGAGCTAGCCCGCCCGTCAATCGCGGGTCGGGGGGGATGCCTTCACTGAGCGTCCACGTCGCCCCCGCGTAGGGGGGCGGCGGAAGCCTCCGGCCCGAGGGAAGCGGACCAGGAACTAGACCCACACACCTCTATCCGGTGTTCAGTGGGGTTGAGACGTGTGGGGGGTGCCCTCGCAAAGCCCTCACCGAGGGGGGGACTACAAGAGGCGTCTCCGCCCCAGTCACCATAGGGGGCGCCTCACCAGCCCTGGTCTCTCTATGACCAGGGTCAGTGTGCGCCGGGGTGCTGGGTTCACCACGCGCAGCACAAGCACGAGCTTTAGCCAACGCCCCATCGAGCCTCTCCTTGGCGCAAATAGCAGAAATCTGCTCAAGAATGGGCCCCTTCTCGCCACGAAACACAATGCCACTATCGGTGGCTACCTCTGCCAGATGAGACAGCGGAGCGAAACCAAGCATAGAAAACCGAGAACCAGAACTAGAAGGAACAGAGGGGATGGATGGGGTACCTGAGGATAGGTCGCGAGCTGCAGCCCGCATGGCGGCCTTCTCCGAGATCGTCGGGACATAGCCATCCAGGAGGACCCGGGACTGGCTGAGCCTCGCACTCTGACGTGCAGCCACCAGCGGAGAGGACCCACCCCGAAGCTTGGAGCCGGCCGCGGTAGGGGTCATAGCGGCCAGGTCCAAGGGCAGAGGCGGCTCCAGGTCCGGGGCCGCCAAGGCAAGGGAAGGGGGGACCCCGGCGAACGCGGGTAGCAGACCACCCCCGGCGAGCGCGGCGACGACGAGGGGCGCACCTCCATCCCCACACTCACCACGTCCTCCTCCACGACCTCTGGGTCAGCCACCTGGGTCGCAGCAGGGGGAGGGACGGCCATAGCCACAAACCCACCCCCTGACGCCACCTGAGAGGCCGTCCCAGTAGGACCGGAAGAACCACCAACAGTAGAAACCTGGCTACGCCGCCCAGCAGACGGAGCCGGTGGAATCACATCATCATCATCATCCCCCTCACCAGAAGAGCTCCCATCGGACGAGCCCCCACCCCCACCCTGCCCTTCATCCAAGCGAGGCAAAGTGGCTGAGGGGGGCGGCACAAGCAGATCCTCAGGAACCGGAGACTCGAACTCGAAGGTCAGGCTCTTCCCCTTAGTGCCGAAGTAAAAGACCTGGGACAGACCGTCAATCTCTGTCGGAGCGGGGCACAGGATCTCAATGCGGGCTGGTCCATCACCCTCAAAATACGCCAAGTCGGCGGTTACCAGCTTGCCCACCGGCTCAGAGATCGCCTTGAGAATGTGCGCAAGCTTGCCACCCCACGGTGCCGACCTGCCACCTCGAGGCAAGCCGTAGACAAGAACCCACACCCTCGCCAGAGAAGGCACAGGTTCAGGCTCCGCAGCAGCAGCACGAACGGAGATCAGGAGCTTGTTGATGGGACACCGGATGACATCATGGGAACACATGCAAAGCAGCTCAGCAGAAGGGAAGGGGACCGAGAAGACGAGGGGAGCCGTCTCAGTCACCTCCCAAGAGAAGTCGGAGTTGCGGAAGTCGCTGATGTATGCGGCGAGCTCGGCCTGGATGAGGGCAGCCGAGATCACCACCCCAGACGGCAAGTCCTGCTCGGGGGCAAGAGTGACCGTCGCCAAGTGCGGCCTAACCGCCTCCTCCTCAATCTCAGCATCCACATAGTAGAAACCACCCCCTCAGTCCCGTACCCAAGGTGAGCAAGGGTCGTGGGGCATCGGGGAGGGGCCTCACACTCCGAGCGGAAATGCCCCACGCGGCCACAGTTGATGCACATCGTCTCCTCGCGAGTCCTGGGGCGGCCAACTCGCGGGATCTGCTCGGGAGCCACTAGCTCCGAAGCACCAGCCGGAACGGGACACGCGGCCACCCCAGGGGTCTTCTTCTTTTTGTGCTTCTTCTTCTTCTTTGACTGAACAGCGGCACCAGGTGCGTCAACAGAGCGGCGAGCAGGAGAGGCCCTCGCGGTCACAGAGTCGCCCCTCCTCTCTGACTGGCCGCCGTCCCGGTCAGAACGGCGATCCACCCGGCGCCCAGGATCGGGGGAGCGGGAATCACGAGCCGAGACAGTCCGGCGCTCACGAGAAGCACGGGCAGAGTCATCCGCAGGCCGCCTATGACGCCAATCGCCATCCGACGCCCGCGGAGAAGGCAACCGCGGCGCCGGCCGCCCTGGCTCCAGAACAGCCCGCGCCCGGTCGGCAGCAGGGGGGCGGGTCTGCAGCTCCGCCCGCAGATCCGCCTCGCGAGCAAGGTCCTCATCACGGCGACGCCCATCATCACCATTGGCGCGACAGCGAGCAGCATCCTGGCGTCGCAGGTCGCCCGGGGACCCCGGCAGCGGCAGCCGAGCATCCCGAGATGGGTCGCG
>LR738710.1:619481038-619522212 GCA_902687465.1 Secale cereale | reverse complement strand
CGGAGCGCGAGGAGGACGCCTGGTCCAGAGGCCCCTTCGGCCGCGGCAACCCGTCGCCGGTGTCCCTGGTCATGAGGGCCTCCAGGTAGGACCGGGGGCGGGGCGGGGGGATGGGGAGCGACGACCGTGGCGAGGACGGAGACGGGCCGGCGACGGAGACCAGGGCGGCCGGAACGGCGGGAGCGCAGGGGGAAGGCGGCGGTTGCGAGGGAATAGGGAGGAGGAGACGAGCGCACCGTCCAACCCTAGCGACATCTAAACGGGTCGCAGGCCATCCGTGCGACACGTCTCCAGCGCCACGCTGGATCGACACCCAACGGGCCGGGTCCGCGTGGGACAGCAACCAGGCCCGTTTGGCCCGGTCAATAACGGCCTGGGACTGGACAGCCGCGCAGCGGGCCGCTGGGTCAGCCCAGATGGCCCTCCGAGAGGAACCAGGCCCAGAACGGCGCAGGCCCTCCCACGCTCCCCCGGGCCGGCCCACCATGCGAGCGCTAGTTGGCCCACGTAGGAGCACGGTCCGATCCGGACCCGACCAGGGGGCAAACCCCTCCCGCAGCGCCGCCGGCGCCATCGCCGGAGCAGCCTTCCCGGACCCCGCACCAGACCCGGCAGAGCTACCAGGCTCCGCCAGGACCAGGCGACGGTCGGAGACGTCGGCCACCGCGACCACAGGAACTGGCAGATCCGCACGGGACGCCGGCCCAGATAGGACGGGCGAGCCACGGGACGCTTTGCCGGCGGCTGCAAGGGGCGGGGACGGCCGGAGAGGCGGCGAGGACGGACGAGCGCGAGCCGGGCCGCCACCCAGAAGTCTCTGAAGAGCGGCGGAGCCAGCTTCACCGGACGCTCGACCGGTCCGACTGTAATGCCCAGGATGAGACTATATCTCCTACGTGTCGAGGCACGACTTAAAGGTATAAGCCCATCCTAGAATGATCTCAAGTTTGGTATCTTTGCACGACTCATATAAAAGAGGGATTAAATTGCAAAAGGAGATAGTTGGCTTACACTCGCCACTTCACACAATACATTACATAAACAATCATCATTCAAAACATCACAACCCGACTACGGGTGAAGATCCAAAAGAAAGATACCAAAACAACATAAAGCCACAGGTCAGGATCGAATCCTAGGAGAAACCACTACTGATCGTCGAAACGTCACAAGCATACGGCCAAACTCTTCAACGAACTCCAAGTGAAGAACTGACCCATCTCCTGCATCATTGTCGGCTGAACCTGCATCTGGTGTGGTGAAGTAACTGTGAGCCACAGAGGACTCAGCAATCCCGTTCCCGGGTAACACGACTATTTAAGCCTTGGGTGTGGATAAGGCTGAAGAAAGAATAGGAGGTGAAGGAACAACAAGAGTCTGCAGCAGCAACTAGCACTAACTTACGTAAAAGAGAGCGAGAAGAGAAGTGCCTCGGTCGAGAGATGATCACGAAGTGATCCTAGCTACAACACGTCAAACATAACCCCACCGTGTTCAACTCCCGAATCCCTATTCGGAAATTGACAGTCACGGTACACACGCTGGTAGTGTATTGGAACATTGTGTCAAGTTATCTACAACCGGATATTAACAAGCTCCCATCTGCCACATAACCGCGGGCACGGCTTTCGAAAGTTCAAACCCTGCAGGGGTGTTCCAACTTGACCCATTACAAGCCCACGATCCGCGGAGTCGCAACTCCATAGGTGGGAAGACCCGAGTATTCTCGGAATCCCGTGCTCAAGTTAAACCGAACTAAGGTAAGGCTAATCCAGCAAATCCTCCCGGCGTGTCGACACCCTGATAGGTAGCCGCGCGTATCTAGTCTCAGGACACGACCGGATGGGCGATTCTACAGGTTTTTACCAAACCTCGAGTTTCCTTGAGGTGGCCCCGCAGAACCCCCGTTTCGGACCAACACTCATGTGGAGCACTGGCCCGGGGTTGTTGAATTAAAATAAAAGGGATAGCTAGTCCACATGCAAGTTTTATTAGTTATTAGGCGAATAGTACCAATGTTGGGATTTGCTGGAAAAGACTTAGCACTTAGCGGTTTATCGAGGGGGTCCCATACACCCCAACCGTGTTAGGAACGCATAATCAAGGAACATAACACCGGTTTATACGGTTCCTAACGGCATGAGTGGAACAAATCACCAAGCAAAAGGCTTAGCCTTCCACCCTTGCTAATATATAGATGATTTCATTTAAGCATTTATATAGTGTGATATAACCCAACCAAACTTCAACATGAAGCAAGCATCTTCAATCTTCACCTGCAACTAACAATGCTATAAGAGGGGCTGAGCGAAGCGTACTTAGCCAAGCAACGGTTTGCATAGGTAGGGTGGTTAAACATGGTGATGGTTACAAGTAGGAGGCTGACAGGAAGAACATGGGCATCGAGGCAAAGCTATAGATCGAGACTACTAGCAATAGGCAAAGATAGTAATGGTATCCGGGTTTGGTCATCTTGCCTGCGATTCCACAAGGGAGAAGAACGGATCCATGAAGTAGGCGGAGCAACACAGACGAGAGAATCCTCACAACTCCGGAACGAAACCGAAGCTAACAAGAGAAGCAACCGGAAAGAAAGAACAACACGGTAAACACACAAGCATAAACATGGCATACGATGCACAAACAAGTATGATGCATGTCCGGTTTAAATATGCATGGCATGGCAAAGAGCACAAACAAATACTACAAGTTAAGTGGAGATCAATATGCAACGAGTTGCATATTGATGAAACACCACATTTAATTATTTAGTTGATTCTCATTATTTACAAGACAAGATTAAAAGGTTGTTAACATGGCAAGAGGTGAAGCATAATAAAACTACACTAACTAGGCAATTCAAATGAGGCCGGAGAATAACAACAACAAATCCGGAAAATCCCCATGAGCATGTTTAATAATTATAAAGCAACAACAATTAAACATTTTAGTGTTGTTAACATGATGCGGATGCCATGATTAAGTTTATGCAATTTAGTTAAACATTAACATGAAGAGATGTGAAGCACTTGTCACCGTGGTGGAAGGGAAGGGTGGCACGGCAACGTTCCGAAAATGATGCCACGGCAACATATCGGTTCCGGTAACTCGTTGAGAGTCCGGTGCAAAAGGAAGGATGGCGGAGAGCGAAACACGAAGAAAGGTGGGGTGATCCCGTTGCCGGGTTCCCACGAGTCGGCGACGAGGCAACCGAGGAACATGACAAAAGGACGAAACGGGCACGGTGCACATACGGGAAACATTTCATACAACACAAGCATTCCACGGGTCATCCACGGGGTCGTCTCATATACCTTTGAAGCGTGCGTTTCGGGGCGGTTCGAGTCGTCGAGGGACGTAGTGGTACACGGGTCGTAGAGGAAGTAGTTGTTCACGTTTCCAAAGAGGAAGAAGTCGTTCCGTAGAGGTACACGTGTAGTCGTTCACATTCGTAGATGTACTCGTCATCGTAGCCGTTCGGTCGTCGTGGTACTTGGCCGTGGTACTTGGCATCGGTAGATGTACTCATTCCGTTCGGTTTTGCCGGCCTCGTCTCGAGTCGTAGTTGTACATGTCGTCGAGGTACTTGTTACATCGCGATCGTAGTGGTACTTGACATCGCCGTGTAGTCGAACTTGACGCTTTGTAGAACTTGCGCATCGTCGTGTAGCCGTTCATATTGAAGAGGAACTTGACGCATCCCGAGGACCTTGGAGAACAACAACAACAACAGCCACAAACACACGGGACGGTCTCGGCGACGCATCGATCTTGCCGGTCTTGGTCACGCTGGAAGGAATACTTGGCGAAAAAACATAGGCAACACTTGGTGGAGGAAAACTTGGCAGTCTTGGGGCACCGATGGCCGGAGCAGAGGGGCACCACGGCGCTGGGGAGAGGTGGTCGCGGCCGGAGCTGCGAGGCGGCTCCCATGGCGAGGCGAGGCGAGGGCCTGGCGAGGAAGAGGAGGCCCGCGGTGCTGCTGGTCGCTGGAGATGGAGAGAGAACGGCGCTCGGTGAGCTCCTCTGGCGCGGAGGTGGCTGGCCGCGGCGGCGGCGCCTTGCCGGCGGGAGGCCGGAGGGACGTAGCAGGGGAACGAGGCAACCGAGCGGATGAGCTGCGGGCTCGGCGAGGCGGTCGGCGCCCTGGAGGGACGAGGCCGGGCGCGGCGGTCCTGGCGCAGAGGAGAGGGGGAGGCGACGAGGCGCGCTTGCCTGCGCGGGGAGGAAGGGCATCGCAGGGCCAGAGGCGAGGCTCCCTTCGCGCGGCCTGGCTGGCCTGCTCGCGCAGAAGAGGAGGGGGGCGCTCGGGAGATGGGGTTTCGGGCAGAGAGGAAGAGCGAGGGGGATCGAGGGAGAATGGGTTCGGGCTAGGAGGGAGATGAGTGGCTGCGGGCGACCGAAGGGAGAGAGCGATGGGGATAGGCCTGGCGGCGGACGAGGGAGAGCGAGGGGAGATGGGGAACGTTCGCTAGGGTTCGGTGGAGTGGGAGCGGGCTGGAGGAGGAGTTGGGCCAGGGAGGAGAGGAGAATGGGCCGGCTGGAATTGGCCAGATGGGCTGCGGTTGGCTGACTGGAAAAAGGCTGGGCTCTCTTATTTTATTTCTTCAGCAGAAATAAATAGAGAGGGATCCAAAATATTAAGAAAAGAGGCCAGAACAGGAAAAAAAATGATGGAACATTTTGAAAGGCTTTATGGAGTAAAAACCAACCCCTCAAAATCGTTCCAACAAAATAGGGAAAAACAAACTAAAATATTTAGCTTGCAATAGAAAGAGTTTGAACGGAGTCTAGATTTTTAGGAGGAGCCTCGAAAATTGGGAAAAGAATATAGGATGGTTTTGAGGCAAGGAATGCGAAAGAAAAGGCATGGGGAAAATGCAAGTGTGTTACGGTGATTCCGAAGCAATGGAATATTTATTATATAGCTCCCTAAATATTGAGATGATATGTTTTAAAGAGAAGACATTCTTCCCTCAATTTAAATGGACCGAAGGTCCACACAATTCATTAGGTTGAGATGCAAAAGAAAAAATGACATGAAGGCATGATGGCATGATGCAATGCAAAATAAATAACACAAGCACAAAAGAAACACAAGGGGGAACCCTGAACATCTGGAATCTTCTGGAATCTTCTGGAATCTTCTGGGACGTCGGTCTTCGGGCGTCACAACTCTCCCACACTAACAGAGGATCTCGACCCGAGATCCTAGAGATGGCACCGGGTAAAACGGAAAAGGAGGAGGTAAAACAAAGTTGCTTCTTTGACAGACGAGTGAAACCACGAACCTTGAGAGGTTGAACAAACTTGAAAGAAAGAATACAACAGAGATGAACGAAGTTAAGAGCACTCCGTTAGAAAAGAGGAACAAGGAACACAATGAGAACCTTGTAGGTTGAAAGACATGAGACAAGAGCTTACGAACCAAAAGAATAAGAAACTGCAACGGTATAGCCAAGGAATAAGAATGACAGAATTTGGACAGCACCGTCTGGAAATGGAAGGAATGAACATGAACTTGCCAAGTTGAGATGATACTTGATGAAAACAGCAACATATTGCCTCCGAAACAATTAAAAGAATGGCACAAAGGGGTAAGAAAGAATTCAGATAGCACTCCGGTTAAAAAGATAGGCAAAACTTGATAAGATGAGGGAACTGAATGAAGAATACAACACTCCGGTTAAATGATAAGCAAGGGAAAGAACATGATCTTGATAAAACGAGATGATGGTTAAAGAGAGCAATATTACAATGCCTCCGGAATGAAGAATATATGCTAGAACGTT
This sequence comes from Secale cereale, assembly GCA_902687465.1. Classification (NCBI taxonomy): domain Eukaryota; kingdom Viridiplantae; phylum Streptophyta; class Magnoliopsida; order Poales; family Poaceae; genus Secale; species Secale cereale. The sequence goes on along the minus strand of LR738710.1, from coordinate 619,516,420 downwards.
GGGAAGAAAGAACGGAGAAGAAAATGACAACTTCTCTCAAAACTGAATTAGGAAAACCTCCTTACATAGAAGGGTTGAATGGGGTTGATGGAAAAAATCAACAACGACGCGGATAAGCTTGATGTGGGCTTATGGAAAACATCTCAGCAATAAGAGGTGACAACCAGTCACTTACGAAACATTTGATTGGATTGAGATCAACAAGGAGACGATAAACTTAATTCACCGGAATGAAAAATGAAGAACTTGGGTCATTTATAAGCACCATAATAAGCAACAATTCTCAGGGAAAGCTTTTAGGTGAAATACAACCCAAGATAACTCCAATGAATAAATTGAAGGGTTGAAAAGATCTCCTGAACAAAGAAAATGATGGGTTTAAATATCTCATTCTTGAAACTCGTGAATCATAATTCATGAAAGACTTGTCAAGAATGACATAACACCATCTGAAATGATAAGGTAGAACGGATTGCAATTGGAATGCATGATGAAGAATGCTTGAGCTCCAACAAGAATCTTGATGAAGACTACGGGGATGAATTAAATCTTGATGATCCACCATGAAGAACTCCGGTAATGAAAACAAGAGAAGTGAAAGATGAAAAGAATATGAATCAAGGACTGCGATGAATAGATTGAGCTTGAAATGATATAATTGAAATAACTTGGAGCTCCGGAAAAACAAGATGAACAACTTAGAATCGAGAATATATATGATGAACAAGCTTCGAAAACAGAGATTAAATCACCTTGAAGGAATAAGAATAAGAATTATGTCATGCATCTCCTTTACCAATTTAAATTGATGATAACCAAAGGATTTGGCATACTACTTATTCTCGTTGGAAAGAATTAGAGAGATCTAGCACAAGCTTGGGTAAAACTTCAACAAACCACCGGTAGGATTATGAAAAGAACAAATGAATTGATACGATAACAACGGAAGAGTAATCTTGAAAGAACCACCGTAAGAATATGGAGACGAAAGAAGAGACATCAATGAAGAATAGTTGGAGGTTGAAGTTGAAAACTAAGAACGAATAAATCTTCTGAATTGATGGCCTTCGGAGGAACACGAGGAAAAGAATTCATGAAATGCTTCGGATGGTATAAAAGAATTCCTCACAATTGAACAATAATGAGGATGGCATGAAGCTAGAATCACAAATCTTCAAGAGAACGGGCCAAGATTTAAGAGAAACACTTCTCCGGTATCCAAAAGCTGAGAATGAAGACGAGAAATGCCATGAAGAATTGTTGAGCACTCCGGAATGAAGAATTAAAAAGGTTGAACCAACGATGAAAAGAATTTGAAAGTAAACTTGGAGAAGGCATATGACTGATGGAAATCATTCTTACGTCACACTTTGAAAAGAATTTGAGTATAACTTCGGAAATTAGAAGAGTCAGGTAAGATCATGGGGAAAAAACCTGTGGGTTAGGGCCCACTCAAAGAAATCACCGTTGGAAAAGATTGCTTAAGAGATATTGCACCGGTTGAATTAAATGGCTTGAATAAGATAACAATGCTCAAAATAGCTTGAACGGATTAAGAATGGAATTATGAATCTTCAGCACTCCGGATATGAATAGCAAGAGGAGAATGATTAATTGGTGCACCGGAATAAGAAAGCATTGTGAAATGAGGAAAAGGATAAGATCAACACCGAAATCTTGAATTACATCCACCGGCAGAATTGAGAGCAAAAGAATGATGAACTTGAAGCTCTTGAGCATCTTCACGATAAAACACCGGATAAGAACATTGAAGGAAAGAATGAAGAAATATCACATGAATAAAATGGATATTTCATTAGAGAATTGCTGGCTCCAAGAAGAAGAAGGGTGGGAGGGTGGGGAAAACAAAGACAACTTGAGACGAACAGATGGACATCGGTTGAAAGAATTTAACATGAAGATCTCGATGGTCAAGAAGGACTAGCACTCCCATAAAAATATGAGAACACTGATTACGAAAGGTATGGAATCAACATTTGACATCGAAGCAACTCGAATACCAGAATCAAAACAAAACAGAGGATAGATATGCAACATGATCTTCACAATATCATCCGAACAGAAAATTGAACGAATGAATTCCGCAGGTACATCCGCTTGACGAGAAGCCACTTGGAGAGCAAAAGAAAATAAAAAGGAACAAGGAACAGATAGAACAAATACAAGATAGAAGCTTCATTCCACATCTTCGTGCTGAGAGCTCATGGAACGTGTTACAAAAGGGTTTTGTCATCCCCGGATCAGCATAACCAAGGACCCTTTAAGATGCAACTCCCGATCAGAACAAGTCCATAAAACCACTTCACTCAATGTAGAACCCCGAACTTCATATCGTGCATCCGTTGGAAGAATGCCTAGAACTACTAGATGAACCCACCAATTAATTTCCGAAAGTTTCCAGTTATGCAATCAGGTGTTGGGGATACAGGGGAAGCACCGCTCAATCAACTCTAAACCTACATCCAGCTATATCCATCCTTCAACACATAACCAGTCTTTCTCGGAAACCGTTTACCTCGGACCTTCGAAACGCATCTACTGTACAAGTTATGGAAATACTCTCGAACTACCTCCCCAGTACTGGGTGATGTCGGGGTTATCTTGCCACTAACCGTATAGGAGAGTTTTCGATGTCGGCCGTCTTAAGTATTCTAGTAATGCCGCGATGGATTTGTGACGACAACACCTCGGAGCTCAACTCCCCGGGACACTGCCACAACCCCTAATGACAGGAGGCATCGAGAACAATGTTCTCGTCACAAAGACATCGAAACAATCCAAACAATACTCACGAGATCCTAAAAAAATTTGGTGCAATTTTTGAAAGTAGAAGAGAAAAGAGTAATCGTCAGGAGTCCTCACCAGAGTGAAAAGAGATGAGGAGCAAAAGAAATCCTACTCTCCGATATATATATAGGACTCAAAACATTTTCAGTGTGTGCCTAGACTCAACCGTCAACGATTCGATCAATCAGTGGGGGCTTCTAGGTCGGAGAAGGATCTGAATACCAACTTGTAATGCCCAGGATGAGACTATACCTCCTACGTGTCGAGGCACGACTTAAAGGTATAAGCCCATCCTAGAATGATCTCAAGTTTGGTATCTTTGCACGACTCATGTAAAAGAGGGGTTAAATTGCAAAAGGAGATAGTTGGCTTACACTCGCCACTTCACACAATACATTACATAAACAATCATCATTCAAAACATCACAACCCGACTACGGGTGAAGATCCAAAAGAAAGATACCAAAACAACATAAAGCCACAAGTCAGGATCGAATCCTAGTAGAAACCACTACTGATCGTCGAAACGTCACAAGCATACGGCCAAACTCTTCAACGAACTCCAAGTGAACAACTGACCCATCTCCTGCATCATTGTCGGCTGAACCTGCATCTGGTGTGGTGAAGTAACTGTGAGCCACAGAGGACTCAGCAATCCCGTTCCCGGGTAACACGACTATTTAAGCCTTGGGTGTGGATAAGGCTGAAGAAAGAATAGGAGGTGAAGGAACAACAAGAGTCTGCAGCAGCAACTAGCACTAACTTACGTAAAAGAGAGCGAGAAGAGAAGTGCCTCGGTCGAGAGATGATCACGAAGTGATCCTAGCTACAACACGTCAAACATAACCCCACCGTGTTCAACTCCCGAATCCCTATTCGGAAATTGACAGTCACGGTACACACGCTGGTAGTGTATTGGAACATTGTGTCAAATTATCTACAACCGGATATTAACAAGCTCCCATCTGCCACATAACCGCGGGCACGGCTTTCGAAAGTTCAAACCCTGCAGGGGTGTTCCAACTTGACCCATTACAAGCCCACGATCCGCGGAGTCGCAACTCCATAGGTGGGAAGACCCGAGTATTCTCGGAATCCCGTGCTCAAGTTAAACCGAACTAAGGTAAGGCTAATCCAGCAAATCCTCCCGGCGTGTCGACACCCTGATAGGTAGCCGCGCGTATCTAGTCTCAGGACACGACCGGATGGGCGATTCTACAGGTTTTTACCAAACCTCGAGTTTCCTTGAGGTGGCCCCGCAGAACCCCCGTTTCGGACCAACACTCATGTGGAGCACTGGCCCGGGGTTGTTGAATTAAAATAAAAGGGATAGCTAGTCCACATGCAAGTTTTATTAGTTATTAGGCGAATAGTACCAATGTTGGGATTTGCTGGAAAAGACTTAGCACTTAGCGGTTTATCGAGGGGGTCCCATACACCCCAACCGTGTTAGGAACGCATAATCAAGGAACATAACACCGGTTTATACGGTTCCTGACGGCATGAGTGGAACAAATCACCAAGCAAAAGGCTTAGCCTTCCACCCTTGCCAATATATAGATGATTTCATTTAAGCATTTATATAGTGTGATATAACCCAACCAAACTTCAACATGAAGCAAGCATCTTCAATCTTCACCTGCAACTAACAATGCTATAAGAGGGGCTGAGCGAAGCGTACTTAGCCAAGCAACGGTTTGCATAGGTAGGGTGGTTAAACATGGTGATGGTTACAAGTAGGAGGCTGACAGGAAGAACATGGGCATCGAGGCAAAGCTATAGATCGAGACTACTAGCAATAGGCAAAGATAGTAATGGTATCCGGGTTCAGTCATCTTGCCTGCGATTCCACAAGGGAGAAGAACGGATCCATGAAGTAGGCGGAGCAACACATACGAGAGAATCCTCACAACTCCGGAACGAAACCGAAGCTAACAAGAGAAGCAACCGGAAAGAAAGAACAACACGGTAAACACACAAGCATAAACATGGCATACGATGCACAAACAAGTATGATGCATGTCCGGTTTAAATATGCATGGCATGGCAAAGTGCACAAACAAATACTACAAGTTAAGTGGAGATCAATATGCAACGAGTTGCATATTGACGAAACACCACATTTAATTATTTAGTTGACTCTCATTATTTACAAGACAAGATTAAAAGGTTGTTAACATGGCAAGAGGTGAAGCATAATAAAACTACACTAACTAGGCAATTTAAATGAGGCCGGAGAATAACAACAACAAATCCGGAAAATCCCCATGAGCATGTTTAATAATTATAAAGCAACAACAATTAAACATTTTAGTGTTGTTAACATGATGCGGATGCCATGATTAAGTTTATGCAATTTAGTTAAACATTAACATGAAGAGATGTGAAGCACTTGTCACCGTGGTGGAAGGGAAGGGTGCCACGGCAACGTTCCGAAAATGATGCCACGGCAACATATCGGTTCCGGTAACTCGTTGAGAGTCCGGTGCAAAAGGAAAGATGGCGGAGAGCGAAACAAGAAGAAAGGTGGGGTGATCCCGTTGCCGGGTCCCCACGAGTCGGCGACGAGGCAACCGAGGAACATGACAAAAAGACGAAACGGGCACGGTGCACACACGGGAAACATTTCATACAACACAAGCATTCCACGGGTCATCCACGGGGTCGTCTCATATACCTTTGAAGCGTGCGTTTCGGGGCGGTTCGAGTCGTCAAGGGACGTAGTGGTATACGGGTCGTAGAGGAAGTAGTTGTTCACGTTTCTGAAGAGGAAGAAGTCGTTTCGTAGAGGTACACGTGTAGTCGTTCACATTCGTAGATGTACTCGTCATCGTAGCCGTTCGGTCGTCGTGGTACTTGGTCGTGGTACTTGGCATCGGTAGATGTACTCGTTCCGTTCGGTTTTGCCGGTCTCGTCTCGAGTCGTAGTTGTACATGTCGTCGAGGTACTTGTTACATCGCGATTGTAGTGGTACTTGACATCGCCGTGTAGTCGAACTTGACGCTTTGTAGAACTTGCGCATCGTCGTGTAGCCGTTCATACTGAAGAGGAAGTTGACGCATCTCGAGGACCTTGGAGAACAACAACAACAACAGCCACAAACACACGGGACGGTCTCCGCGACGCATCGATCTTGCCGGTCTTGGTCACGCCGGAAGGAATACTTGGCGAAAAAACATAGGCAGCACTTGGTGGAGGAAAACTTGGCAGTCTTGGGGCGCCGATGGCCGGAGCAGAGGGGCACCACGGCGCTGGGGAGACGTGGTCGCGGCCGGAGCTGCGAGGCGGCTCCCATGGCGAGGCGAGGCGAGGGCCTGGCGAGGAAGAGGAGGCCCGCGGTGCTGCTGGTCGCTGGAGATGGAGAGAGAACGGCGCTCGGTGAGCTCCTCTGGCGCGGAGGTGGCTGGCCGCGGCGGCGCCGCCTTGCCGGCGGGAGGCCGGAGGGACGTAGCAGGGGAACGAGGCAACCGAGCGGATGAGCTGCGGGCTCGGCGAGGCGGTCGGCGCCCTGGAGGGACGAGGCCGGGCGCGGCGGTCCTGGAGCAGAGGAGAGGGGGAGGCGACGAGGCGCGCTTGCCTGCGCGGGGAGGAAGGGCGTCGCGGGGCCAGAGGCGAGGCTCCCTTCGCGCGGCCTGGCTGGCCTGCTCGCGCAGAAGAGGAGGGGGGCGCTCGGGAGATGGGGTTTCGGGCAGAGAGGAAGAGCGAGGGGGATCGAGGGAGAATGGGTTCGGGCTAGGAGGGAGATGAGTGGCTGCGGGCGACCGAAGGGAGAGAGCGATGGGGATAGGCCTGGCGGCGGACGAGGGAGAGCGAGGGGAGATGGGGAACGTTCGCTAGGGTTCGGTGGAGTGGGAGCGGGCTGGAGGAGGAGTTGGGCCAGGGAGGAGAGGAGAATGGGCCGGCTGGAATTGGCCAGATGGGCTGCGGTTGGCTGACTGGAAAAAGGCTGGGCTCTCTTATTTTATTTCTTCAGCAGAAATAAATAGAGAGGGATCCAAAATATTAAGAAAAGAGGCCAGAACAGGAAAAAAAATGATGGAACATTTTGAAAGGCTTTATGGAGTAAAAACCAACCCCTCAAAATCGTTCCAACAAAATAGGGAAAAACAAAATAAATATTTAGCTTGCAATAGAAAGAGTTTGAACGGAGTCTAGATTTTTAGGAGGAGCCTCGAAAATTGGGAAAAGAATATAGGAAGGTTTTGAGGCAAGGAATGCGAAAGAAAAGGCATGGGGAAAATGCAAGTGTGTTACGGTGATTCCGAAGCAATGGAATATTTATTATATAGCTCCCTAAATATTGAGATGATATGTTTTAAAGAGAAGACATACTTCCCTCGATTTAAATGGACCGAAGGTCCACACAATTTGTTAGGTTGAGATGCAAAAGAAAAAATGACATGAAGGCATGATGGCATGATGCAATGCAAAATAAATAACACAAGCACAAAAGAAACACAAGGGGGAACCCTGAACATCTGGAATCTTCTGGAATCTTCTGGAATCTTCTGGGACGTCGGTCTTCGGGCGTCACACCCACGTCCATGGCCTACTCGTCCGCGAGATCCGCCCAGGAGAACGCTGACGACGCAAAGGACAGGGACGGCCCCTGGGGAGCAACCACCTCCGGGCGTGGCGCAGCCGAGTCCACCGACCCGCCGGCCGCCGGGGCGGCGCCGACGAGGTGTCACATCCCTAGTTAGCATTTGCATTAGGACTAGCTAGAGTGTGCATCATGTTTACTTATCAAAGAAACTTGAAATGGGAATGACAGAAACCCCAGCACCCCTCTTCTAACAACTAGGGTTTGATAAAATCTTTTCCAATGTACCCAAAATGCCCTTCAAAAATGTTCATCATTTCTGCCTTGGTCTCAAACCTCTGCTAAAAATGGTGCACAATTTTCTAGGACATCTAAGGGCTCTGGATTAAATCATATGGTATTTGAATTTGGGCATTTAAATGCTATAAAATATTTTAAATGCTCAAATAATCATAAACTATAATGTTCCATACTGTTCATAATATATACACTGGGCATGACAAGTTTTATGAGTTATAAAAATGTTCTGGCATTTTTATTAATTAAACAAAGTTGCAAAATAAATGAAACAGAAAAGAAATAGGAAAAAGAAAGAGAGAGAAAGAACTTACCTGAGCCCAGCACTGTTGCAGGCCGGCCCAGCCCACCAGCCCCGCTTCTGTCGCCTTCCTCCTCGCGCTAGAAGGCAGCGCGCGTGGCCACCGCGCGCCGGCACGCGCCCGGCCACCGCGCGCCGGCACGCGCCCGGCCACCTCCACCCTGCCTGCCTGCCTCCCCGACGGCCTGGACGTCTCCTGGCGTCGCCACGCAGCTGCCCCGACCCCTCTCGCACTTTCCCCTCGTCCCCGTCGCCTTCCCCTGGCTCTCTCCCTCTCACCACCGAGCCGCTCGTCGCCGCCGCTCGCCGTTGCCGCACCTAGACCCTCCCCCTCGACCCGTGACCGTGTCCAGAAGATTCACCGCGACGCCCTCTACCTCCTCGCTGAGCCACGGATCGCCTGGAGCCCTGCAACGCCTTCACGCCGTCGTCCCCAACCTCGGATCGCCGGAGCACCTCGCCGTCGATTGAGAAGCTGCAGAGCGTCCCCGACCTCTCCGTCGAGCTCGCTAGCACCGCTGTGAGCTCCTACGCCGAACCCCTCTCTTCTCCGCTTCGTTTGCGCCGTGTAGCCGTCGCTCCGTTGATCACCGAAACCTACTGCCGCCATGCTCGCCGCCGGCGATGCTCCGATGACCATTTGGTCATGGACACATGTCCATCTCGCTCGCCACAACACGTAGACGAGCTAGGCACCACGCACGCATCGCCTAGGCCACCGTAGCTGCGTCTCCACACACGCCCGAACACCGGCCGCCGCTGTCGAGCTCGTTGCCGTCGTCTCCGGCCACCACAGGCCCGGCGACCACCACCGTCCGACGCGCAACGACAAGGGCTCTCCAACGCGCCCAACCACGGCTCGAACCGAGCCCTGTAGACATTTTCCAAAGCACGCCGCCGTGTCTGGCCTCGCCGGCGTCACTTCGCCGGCGAGTTTGACTCGTTTGACCGGGGGGTTGACCACCCTTGGGTCGCTGACGCGTGGGCCACCCCTCCCCTAATTAGCTAGTTTAATTAAGTTAACGATTAATTAAATTAGTTAGTTAGTTTAGTCACTGACCCGTGGTCCTAGACCCCACTGACAGCTAATTAGTTCACTGATTAATTTTGTTAGTTAGCTATGACACTGACATGCCGGGCCCACATGTCATATTTGACTTGGACTAGCTCCTGTTGACTGACTGACGTCAGCATGATGTCATGCTGACGCAGTAAAGTTTTTTCTGGGATTTTTAGATTTAAAAATAATTCAGGAAATTCCAAAAAATACCCAAAACTTCTAAAAATCATATAAAATCAACCGTAGCTCAGATGGAAAAGATTTATATATGAAAAATGATCAGAAAAATCCAATCTTTCCAATGGCACTAGTTTCATGCATGTTTGAGCAAGTTAACCTTGCTGTATACTTTAAAACATGATAATGCACTTATTTAAATAATAGCTAAAGTGCCAATTTGAATCTTTGATTCAAATAGGCTCAAACCCTTCTGGTTATAGTTGCATTAGCCCAATACACATGCATCTTGCCATGTCATGAGCATGCATCATATTGTTGCTTTTCTTTGTTTAATGATTGTATCGCCGGTATTCTCTGTGTTAGGTCCTGCTCCCGAGGATACTGCTGCGTATCTAGTTGAAGAGCAGTACCCGACAACCACTTTGTCAGGCAAGCAATCATTGATCATTCCGATACAAACCCAATCTCCTCGCTCCTGCTCTCTTTTACTGCATTAAGGCAACAGCGTGTGAACTGCTACATGCTGCGGTAGTTGAACCCTATTCCCTTGCATGACATGTCATTGCCACAGTAAATAGTTGAAACCCACTAGCATGTGTAGGAATTGATTGAGCCATGTGATGTGTGATCCACCATGCTATTTGTTTATGTTGCCTGCTATGCTTAGAGTTGTGTCAGGTCTGGTTCATCTGGGTGATGGATCAGAGTGAAATGATCATATCGATAAAGAGAAGGAAATGTGGAATACGCTTGGTAAAGGTATCGATGAAAGACCATGTAGGAGTACGTGGTGGGTTGTTTCATTGGAATCATCCATAGGACCCGAGATCTGTGTGTGTGATTCAAGTTACAGTTACTACCACACATTGGGCCCTGAAATATGACCCCGATGGACTTATCAACTGCCATGTTCTCTGTCCAGGAGTTGCAACTAGTTTCTGGTGTTTATAGATTACCGGAGGTCGTGCACAGCGCTGACCCTCGGGGTGGGCTGTGGTGCGACAGGTACGTGGCACGGTGTACCGGTTGCCCGTTTGGTGACTCGGGAACCCTGTACACATCGTTTGGGGCCGTGAGCGACACCCCGGCCGGATCTCCCCACGGATGGAACCCAAATAGGTGATAAACCTGGACGAGAGACTTGAGTGGTTGGTTAGGTCGTGGTCTACACCCACGTCGGCTTTCGCTTGAAGTCTGCCGAGCACATGTCGTGTGCAGACGCTAAGTGGTGGAAACATGTGTGAAGAAGTACACCCCTGCAGGGTTATCAATCTATTCGAATAGACGTTGTTCGCGGTACAGACTACTTGGTTACCCTTACAGTTCATAGACAAGTTGATGGATACTACTAAAAGCCTCAAGATAAGTGTGAGTGCCGTGGATGGCCCTTCCGTAGGATGACGGAACAGGATCCTCGGTAGTGTATTGTTGTGGTGAGTAGAGGACTCGTGTTCGTAATAACATCTTGCAATCTGTTGAGAGTTGTAGTATAGGTTAGCCAAGAGTCAAAGCTGGCTTTCTGCTATGAACTCCACTACCCCCTTTGATAATGTTGCATGTATGCTAGGTTCTGTGGTAAGACTTGCTGAGTACCTTTGTACTCATGTTTGCTTAATAAATGTTGCAGAGGAGAACCCTGCCCCTGCTGATGGGTTCTACATAGACGTTGACGTCGATGAGTAGCTTGACACCCAGAAGGAGATCTGGAGCTTGTGAAGGGCCTTGTAGATAGTCAGGCTACACCAAGCCTGTTTTATTTTCTAAGTTGTCTGTACTCAGAAATGTAGCTTCCGCTTGTGCTTGTATGACTGTATAACTTGAGTGTTGGGTCTTGTGACCCTTACCTGTATGGATATGTTATGTATGGCTCTTGGAGCCTCTTAAATAAAGTACTTTGAGCCATAGAGTTCTGTTGTGATGCAATGCTGTATTTGCACATATTGAGCATATTGTGTGTATGGTTGAAATGCTTGGTATGTGTGGGATCCGACACCTAGTTGTTTTCCTTTGGTAGCCTACCTTACAGGGAAATGCCTCCTAGTGATTCCAATGAGCCTTGGTAGCTTGCTACTGCTCGGAACACGTAGGCTGGCCGGCATGTGTCCTTCTTCGTTCCTGTGTCTGTCCCTTAGGGAAAATGTCACGCGTTGTTCCTTTAAGTCCATGTAGCTCGCTACGACTTGGGTTCATATGTTGATGACCGACACGTTCGTTGCTGGGTCATGGATGCATGTCTCTGTAATTTAGTGCCACTTTTGGTTTATAACAAGCCATGTCGGCCCGGGTTCTTTGTCATATGGATGCTAGCGACACTGTCATATACGTGTGCCAAAATGCGCAAACGGACCCGGGCCAGGTAAGGTGGCACCCGTGGGGTTACCGTGCGTGAGGCCGCAAAGTGATATGACGTGTTACAGCTAGATCGGTGTGACTTAGGATCGGGGTCCTGACAGTGTTGGCATCAGAGCTGGACTGCCTGTAGGTTTCTCAAGCCAAACTGGTCGATGTTGAGTCTAGAAAAATTCTTAGTTATATGTAGGGGAATTGATTGTGGAAGAGAACGTAAGGCTCTTTTTACTCCTTTACCTTATGCCCTTCTGATCTGAGTCGGTCTATTCTTTCTACGGGGATTTAGGACTAGGCCTCTTATCCTTACTAGGTTCAGGTGCTACTAATCCGTAGACTCTTAGGATTGTTGGTTTTAAGCCTCCGTTCAGTTTCTATCCTTTAGTATGATGATTGTTGGACCCGGAACCTTGATATGGAAATGTTGAGTGGTTATGCTATCATTTGTATGATGTCTCAAATCTTTGTTTGAGCATTTACAGTTGATATGCTGCCCGATTTCTTCCAGAAACACTAATGCCTTTGCATTATTTCGTGTTTCAGATGTCTGGCCGCACCCCTCACCAAGTGGTTCGTTTGACTCGGTGCATTAATGTGCCCGGTCACACGGCCATGCTAGTCCGTGTGCTGACTGAGACCGGTTATCGCTGGTATCCTGAGTACACCATGGAGGAACAGTACCGGGATTTCAATCAGAATCAGTATTTCTGCATAGTCCGGATATACCCCTCATATCCCGGAGCTAACGACCCCATCCATTGGTCTTATGGACTCGGGGTTACCATCGAGATGGCAGTGCAGGATGCCGCCTATTCGATGATGACCATTCTCCGGGCTAGGCATGCCCTGTTGCTGAACACTGAGTTCTGTTACATGCCAGCCTCACTTCCCGGAGAGGAAGGCTACTACACTGGTCTGTATACTGATGCTGCTCATGAAGAGCCACTGCTTCAGACTACTGTTCAGATGCTGGAGGATAGGGACCGTGAGGTCCGTGCCCTCCGAATGGAGCTATATAACACTCGAGCCGCCCACTGGACTACCTTGACACGGCTTGCACCTGTTGTGCACGCCGGATATCTGGATATGCGGGATTTGTACCCCGTGCGGACTCGTCTGCCTGATCGCATGGATTGGCGTGACGTTGGGGGTATTACACCTCCACGTGGGCGTCGGTTACCACCAGCATCGGTACCAAGGCCACATCCATGTCCCTATGGTCCACAGCTTTCGAGCGCTCGCGAGTTTCAAGATCCGTCTGTTCCACTTCCAGGCTACGGTGGTAATCTTTACGAAGATTACTACGGGAATGTCTGAGCTAGACCGTGGTAGTAGTAGTATCATAGTAGTTGTATTCCCACAGTCCTGCGCGTCTTGTGGAATATGACTTAGTGTGTACTGAGTTCCGGAGGTGTAGTTAAATAATGTATAGGAGCTTGGAATGCCTCTGATGGGATGTATCGTCTTTCACCGCAGTTGTACTTTAGCCTTGGCTTGTACTAAACTAAGTATGGTGTGTATGACCACTGGTGTATATATAGCAGTTTCTATATTACCATGTCGTACGGATGAACATCTCTGCATTCCGTGTCATCCATTACATTCTGCACTTCCATGTCAAATTTCTGCCATCCTTGTCTAAACCGTTGTTTTGTTTTCTTAGGATGGTCAACACTCGCAACACTCCTGCTGCTCAGGAGCAGGGTGAGGCTAGTGGGGCTAGAGATGGGAATCTGCCCCAGCCACCCTCCTTGGCGGAAGTTATGCTCGAGGCAGAATGGAACAAGAGAGAGACCAACCGTTTGCTGGAACGCATAGAGCAGAACACTGGGTTCCGTCAGAGGAATGACGTGGTGTCAATCAATGACTTTATCAAGATGTGCCCACCGAAGTTCCATCACTCCACTGAACCTCTGGATGCGGATGACTGGCTACATAGTATCTCCCATAAGCTACACTCTGCCCGTGTGGCCGAAGCTGACAAGGTTACCTACGCCGCCTACCATCTTGAGGGCCCTGCCAGTCTTTGGTGGGAAAACTTTGAAGCTATGCATCCTGCTGGCCAAATCACTACTTGGGTCGAGTTTAGTGAGGCATTCCGTGAACATCACATTCCGGAAGGTCTCATGGATCGCGAGCGGGAGGAATTCTCCAACTTCACCCAGGGTCGGTTAACTGTGGATGGCTATAGTCGCGAGTTTGGCAACTTGGCACGCTATGCACCTGAGGAAGTATCCACCGATGCCAAGAAGCAGGCGAGGTTCCGCAAGGGACTCAGCCCTGAACTCCGCCGAGATCTACGTCTGCACGAGTGCACTTCCTTCTAGAAGTTGGTAAACAAGGCTATCAGTGCTGAAACGGGCCAGACCGACTTTGAGGCCACACGCAAGCATCCTCGAGACTTTGGTTCCTCATCCGGCTCTGGCTCTCACAAGCGCCGTGTGTGGGTTCCTAACACTGCTCTGCCACCCAAGTACACATCGAGGCCATCCTATGAGGCGCCTCGCCCAACTCAGCAGTATGCACCTGCTAAGACCTATGGAGGACCACCTTCCAACTTTGCTCCACGCACTAACACTGTGACATGCTTCAAGTGTGGAGAACCGGGGCACTACATGCGTGAGTGTCCCCAGAACCAACCAGGAAAACCCGTTGGCCGTGGTAAGCCAACCGGCAAGGTGAATTATGTCAAGCCAATCCCCACTGCACGTGGTCATGTCAACTATGTCTCTGCCGAGGAAGCTTATGAGGATCCTAACGTCGTCCTTGGTACGCTTCTCGTAAACTGCCATCTGGCATCTGTTCTTTTCGATACTGGAGCATCCCATTCGTTCATATCTGAGAGCTATGCTCGAATGCACAACATGACTTTTTGTGACATGCCTACTTCCATGGTTATTCAAACTCCTGGTTCAAAGTGGCAAACCTCTAGGGTAAGCCATGGAAATGAAATCCTTGTCAATAGACTTGTTTTCCTAGCATCTCTAATCGCTCTCAAGTCCTCGGACATAAACATCATTTTGGGTATGGATTGGATGACAACTCATTACGCCAAGATTGATTGCTATACTAGGACCGTTCAACTTACACACCCATCCGGCAAGATAGTCAATGTCTTGACCCGAATGGCTGAGCGTCAGCTCTTCTCTCTTAATGCCAGGCCTCTACCAGAACTCGAAGATATCCCGGTAGTCCATGACTTTCTAGATGTTTTTCCAGAAGAACTGCCAGGAATTCCACCTGACAGAGATGTCGAGTTCGTGATAGATCTTATCCCTGGAACTGTCCCAATCTCTAGGAGACCTTATAAGATGGCACCACTAGAATTAGCTGAGCTAAAGAAACAACTCGATGAGTCCTTCCAAAAAGGTTTCATCCGTCCTAGTTCTTCCCCTTGGGCTTGCCCCGTCCTCTTCGTCAAGAAGAAGGATGGAACGGAGCGGATGGTTGTAGATTACCGACCTGTCAATCTGGTCACCATAAAGAACAAGTATCCGCTCCCCAGGATCAACGACCTGTATGATCAGCTCGCTGGATCCTCAGTCTTCTCTAAGATGGATTTGAGGTTGGGTTACCATCAAATCAAAATCAGGAACGGGGACATTCCTAAAATGGCTTTTGTTACTCGTTATGGCCAATATGAGTACACCGTCATGTCCTTCGGATTAACCAACGCCCCAGCTACCTTTTCTCAGTTAATGGATTCTATATTCATGGAGTACTTGGATAAATTCGTCGTGGTATACCTCGATGACATACTCATCTATTCCAAGAACAAGGAAGATCATGCCGAGCATTTAAGGCTGGTATTGACGAAACTTTGAGAGCATCGCCTTTATGCCAAATTCTCTAAATGTGAATTTTGGTTGCCGGAAGTAACCTATCTAGGTCATGTGATCTCTGGCAAGGGTATTGCTGTCAATCCCGAGCGAGTTCAAGCCGTCCTTGATTGGACTCCTCCTGAATCGGTCAAGCAAGTTAGGAGTTTTCTTGGCTTAGCGAGCTATTGCCGACGCTTCGTTGAGAATTTCTCCAAGGTTGCTAAACCTCTAACTGAACTCCTCAAGAAAGATAAAATGTTTGAGTGGACCCCACAGTGCGAGTCCAGTTTTCAGGAACTGAAAAGACGCCTGACATCTGAACCTGTACTGGTACCACCAGACTTTTCCAAGGATTTTATAATCTATTGTGATGCCTCGCGACAAGGACTAGGTTGCATACTCATGCAAGATCGTCAAGTTATTGCATACGCATCTCGACAGTTGCGTCCACATGAGGATAACTATCCTACACATGATCTAGAGCTTGCAGCTGTAGTCCATGCACTCAAAACATGGCGACATTATCTCCTTGGCAATCGCTGTGAAATCTTCACTGATCATCAAAGTTTGAAGTACATCTTCACCCAACCGGATCTAAATCTCAGGCAAAGACGTTGGGTTGAGTTGCTCACAGATTACGACTTAGGAATCACTTACACCCCTGGAAAGGCCAATGTCATGGCTGATGCGCTAAGTCGTAAGTCTTATTGTAACAACTTAATGTTACAACAAGGGCAACCACTTCTCCACGAGGAATTTCGTAAGCTTAACCTTCACATTGTTCCTCGAGGATTCCTTTCCACCCTGGTGGCGAAACCTACCCTTATGGATCAAGTTATAGCTACCCAGAAGCGTGATAAAGGTATATCCCGACTCCAAGAGAGCATTGCTAGCGGACTCGCTAAAAGTTTCTCTATGGATGATCGAGGTGTTGTTTTCTTTGGGAACCGTGTAGTGGTTCCTAAGAACCACCATCTACGGCAGTTAATCCTTAAGGAGGCTCATGAATCTCCTCTCACAATTCATCCCGGTAGTACCAAAATGTATCAGGACCTACGTCAGAGATTCTGGTGGACTAGGATGAAGAGAGAAATCGCTCAATTCATTGCTAACTGCGACGTTTGTCGTCGAGTTAAAGCAGAGCATCAATGGCCTGCTCGCACCCTTCAACCTTTAGCTATTCCTGAATGGAAATGGGACAAAGTCGGTATGGATTTCATTACCGGGTTTCCCAGGACCAGGAAAGGGAATAATGCTATCTTCGTCGTTATCGACCGCCTCTCTAAAGTAGCTCATTTCCTGCCTGTTCGAGAGAGTATTACCGCTAGCCAGTTAGCAGACTTGTATGTCTCTCGGATAGTATCACTTGATGGTGTGCCGTTGGAGATTAACTCAGACCGTGGAAGTCTTTTCACTTCAAGATTTTGGGAAAGTTTCCAGAATGCTATGGGAACTCATCTCTCCTTCAGTACCGCCTTCCATCCCCAGTCAAGTGGTCAAGTGGAACGAGTCAATCAAATTCTGGAAGACATGCTTCGAGCCTCTGTCATTTCTTTCGGTATGGAATGGGAAAAGTGTCTTCCATTTGCCGAATTCGCTTATAACAATAGTTATCAAGCCAGCTTGGGCAAAGCTCCCTTCGAAGTTCTATATGGACGAAGGTGTCGAACACCTCTTAACTGGTCAGAAACCGGGGAAAGACAATTCTTTGGCCCAGATATGATCCAGGAAGCAGAAGAGCAAGTTCGCATCGTTCGTGAGAGATTGAAAACAGCCCAGTCTCGCCAGAAGAGCCAATATGATAGTCATCATAAGGCTGTGACTTTTGAAGTCGGCGATAAGGCTTACCTTCGGGTTACTCCTCTTAAGGGAACCCATCGCTTCGGTATCAAAGGCAAATTGGCCCCTCGTTACATCGGTCCTTTTCGCATTCTTGCCAAACGAGGAGAAGTTGCCTACCAATTGGAACTACCTCCGCACCTAACCAGAGTTCATGACGTGTTCCACGTTTCTCAACTCAGGCGTTGCTTCTCGGATCCTATCCGCGGAGTGGACCACGAAACGCTTGATCTCCAGGACAATCTCACATATCGAGAATACCCCGTTCGTATTCTTGATCAAACCGAGCGCACCACTCGACGCCACAATATCAAGTTTCTCAAGGTTCAATGGTCACATCATTCCGAGAGTGAAGCCACTTGGGAAAGGGAGGATCGTCTTCGACTTGAGTACCCCACCCTCTTTCCGGAGGAACCCGAATCTCGGGACGCGATTCTTTTAAGTGGGGGTGAGTTGTCACATCCCTAGTTAGCATTTGCATTAGGAGTAGCTAGAGTGTGCATCATGTTTACTTATCAAAGAAACTTGAAATGGGAATGACAGAAACCCCAGCACCCCTCTTCTAACAACTAGGGTTTGATAAAATCTTTTCCAATGTACCCAAAATGCCCTTCAAAAATGTTCATCATTTCTTCCTTGGTCTCAAACCTCTGCTAAAAATGGTGCACAATTTTCTAGGACATCTAAGGGCTCTGGATTAAATCATATGGTATTTGAATTTGGGCATTTAAATGCTATAAAATATTTTAAATGCTCAAATAATCATAAACTATAATGTTCCATACTGTTCATAATATATACAGTGGACATGACAAGTTTTATGAGTTAGAAAAATGTTCTGGCATTTTTATTAATTAAACAAAGTTGCAAAATAAATGAAACAGAAAAGAAATAGGAAAAAGAAAGAGAGAGAAAGAACTTACCTGAGCCCAGCACTGTTGCAGGCCGGCCCAGCCCACCAGCCCCGCTTCTGTCGCCTTCCTCCTCGCGCCAGAAGGAAGCGTGCGTGGCCACCGCGCGCCGGCACGCGCCCGGCCACCTCCACCCTGCCTGCCTGCCTCCCCGACGGCCTGGACGTCTCCTGGCGTCGCCACGCAGCTGCCCCGACCCCTCTCGCACTTTCCCCTCGTCCCCGTCGCCTTCCCCTGGCTCTCTCCCTCTCACCACCGAGCCGCTCGTTGCCGCCGCTCGCCGTTGCCGCACCTAGACCCTCCCCCTCGACCCGTGACCATGTCCAGAAGATTCGCCGCGACGCCCTCTACCTCCTCGCTGAGTCACGGATCGCCAGGAGCCCTGCAATGCCTTCACGCCGTCGTCCCCAACCTCGGATTGCCGGAGCACCTCGCCGTCGATTGAGAAGCTGCAGAGCGTCCCCGACCTCTCCGTCGAGCTCACTAGCACCACTGTGAGCTCCTACGCCGAACCCCTCTCTTCTCCGCTTTGTTTGCGCCGTGTAGTCGTCGCTCCGTTAATCACCGAAACCCACCGACGCCGTGCTCGCCGCCGGCGATGCTCCGATGACCATTTGGTCACGGACACATGTCCAACTCGCTCGCCACAGCACGTAGACAAGCTAGGCACCACGCACGCATCGCCTAGGCCACCGTAGCTGCGTCTCCACACACGCCCGAACACCGGCCGCCGCTGTCGAGCTCGTTGCCGTCGTCTCCGGCCACCACAGGCCCGGCGACCACCACCGTCCGACGCGCAATGACAAGGGCTCTCCAACGCGCCCAACCGCGGCTCGAACCGAGCCCTGTAGACGTTTTCAGAAGCACGCCGCCATGTCTGGCCTCGCCGGCGTCACTTCGCCGGCGAGTTTGACTCGTTTGACCGAGGGGTTGACCACCCCTGGGTCGCTGACGCGTGGGCCACCCCTCCCCTAATTAGCTAGTTTAATTAAGTTAATGATTAATTAAATTAGTTAGTTAGTTTAGTCACTGACCCGTGGGCCCAGACCCCACTGACAGCTAATTAGTTCACTAATTAATTTTGTTAGTTAGCTATGACACTGACATGCCGGGCCCACATGTCATGTTTGACTTGGACTAGCTCCTGTTGACTGACTGACGTCAGCATGATGTCATGCTGACGCAGTAAAGGTTTTTCTGGGATTTTTAGATTTAAAAATAATTCAGGAAATTCCAGAAAATACCCAAAACTTCTAAAAATCATATAAAATCAACCGTAGCTCAGATGGAAAAGATTTATATATGAAAAATGATCAGAAAAATCCAATTTTTACAATGGCACTGGTTTCATGCATGTTTGAGCAAGTTAACCTTGCTGTATACTTTAAAACATGATAATGTACTTATTTAAATAATAGCTAAAGTGCCAATTTGAATCTTTGATTCAAATAGGCTCAAACCCTTCTGGTTATAGTTGCATTAGCCCAATACACATGCATCTTGCCATGTCATGAGCATGCATCATATTGTTGCATTTGTTTGTTTAATGATTGTATCGCCGGTATTCTCTGTGTTAGGTCCTGCTCCCGAGGATATTGCTACGTATCCAGTTGAAGAGCAGTACCCGACAACCACTTTGTCAGGCAAGCAATCATTGATCATTCTGATACAAACCCAATCTCCTCACTCCTGCTCTCTTTTGCTGCATTAAGGCAACAGCGTGTGAACTGCTACTTGCTGCGGTAGTTGAACCCTATTCCCTTGCATGACCTGTCATTGCCACAGTAAATAGTTGAAACCCACTATCATGTGTAGGAATTGATTGAGCCATGTGATGTGTGATCCACCATGCTATTTGTTTATGTTGCCTGCTATGCTTAGAGTTGTGTCAGGTCTGGTTCATCTGGGTGATGGATCAGAGTGAAATGATCATATCGATAAAGAGAAGGAAGTGTGGAATACGCTTGGTAAAGGTATCGATGAAAGGCCATGTAGGAGTACGTGGTGGGTTGTTTCATTGGAATCGTCCATAGGACCCGAGATCTGTGTGTGTGATTCAAGTTACAGTTACTACCACACATTGGGCCCTGAAATATGACCCCGCTCGACTTATCGACTGCCATGTTCTCTGTCCAGGAGTTGCAACTAGTTTCTGGTGTTTATAGATTACTGGAGGTCGTGCACAGCGCTGACCCTCGGGGTGGGCTGTGGTGCGGCAGGTACGTGGCACGGTGTACCGGTTGCCCGTTTGGTGACTCGGGAACCCTGTACACATCGTTTGGGGCCGTGAGCGACACCCCGGCCGGATCTCCCCACGGATGGAACCCAAATAGGCGATAAACCTGGACGAGAGACTTGAGTGGTTGGTTAGGTCGTGGTCTACACCCACGTCGGCTTTCGCTTGAAGTCTGCCGAGCACATGTCGTGTGCAGACGCTAAGTGGTGGAAACATATGTGAAGAAGTACACCCCTGCAGGGTTATCAATCTATTCGAATAGCCGTTGTTCGCGGTACGGACTACTTGGTTACCCTTACAGTTCATAGACAAGTTGATGGATACTACTAAAAGCCTCAAGATAAGTGTGAGTGCCGTGGATGGCCCTTCCGTAGGATGACGGAAGAGGATCCTCGGTAGTGTATTGTTGTGGTGAGTAGAGGACTCGTGTTCGTAATAACATCTTGCAATCTGTTGAGAGTTGTAGTATAGGTTAGCCAAGAGTCAAAGCTGGCTTTCTGCTATGAACTCCACTACCCCCTTTGATAATGTTGCATGTATGCTAGGTTCTGTGGTAAGACTTGCTGAGTACCTTTGTACTCATGTTTGCTTAATAATTGTTGCAGAGGAGAACCCTGCCCCTGCTGATGGGTTCTACATAGACGTTGACGTCGACGAGTAGCTTGACACCCAGACGGAGATCTGGAGCTTGTGAAGGGCCTTGTAGATAGTCAGGCTACACCAAGCCTGTTTTATTTTCTAAGTTGTCTGTACTCAGACATGTAGCTTCCGCTTGTGCTTGTATGACTGTATGACTTGAGTGTTGGGTCTTGTGACCCCTACCTGTATGGATATGTTATGTATGGCTCTTGGAGCCTCTTAAATAAAGTACTTTGAGTCATAGAGTTCTGTTGTGATGCAATGTTGTATTTGCACATATTGAGCATATTGTGTGTATGGTTGAAATGCTTGGTATGTGTGGGATCCGACACCTAGTTGTTTTCCTTTGGTAGCCTACCTTACAGGGAAATGCCTCCTAGTGATTCCAATTAGCCTTGGTAGCTTGCTACTGCTCGGAACACGTTGGCTGGCCGGCATGTGTCCTTCTTCGTTCATGTGTCTGTTCCTTAGGGGAAATGTCACGCGTTGTTCCTTTAAGTCCATGTAGCTCGCTACAACTTGGGTTCATACATTGATGACCGACACGTTCGTTGCTGGGTCATGGATGCCTGTCTCTGTAATTTAGTGCCACTTTTGGTTTATAACTAGCCATGTCGGCCCGGGTTCTCTGTCATATGGATGCTAGCGACACTGTCATATACGTGTGCCAAAATGCGCAAACGGACCCGGGCCAGGTAAGGTGGCACCCGTGGGGTTACCGTGCGTGAGGCCGCAAAGTGATATGACGTGTTACAGCTAGATCGGTGTGACGGATCGGGGTCCTGACACGAGGTCAGCCATGGGCGGCCCGACGGCGAAGTTTGAATCGCCAAGCGGACTGCGGACGTGAGCGCTCCACACCAACGGTCAGCGTTTCACTTAACAAGTTGTACAATGCTCGAAAATAAAACAAAATCATCGGATAGATAACAAAAACTGCAGAAGCTTAGTCTCAGTTACCAAGCACAGCAGGATTTCTTCAGAGAAGGCAAAACTACACAAAAAAGTTGGTGATGCGGAGCATCCTTCGCTCATCCCCATGTACACCATTTGGGCGCAAGGTGATCCCGTTCCTCGACGCTTTCCCTTTCCTTTCTCGCAAGACATGGATGCTACTTTAAGCGCGGACCTTGTGCATGCTCAGGAACACCCATGGAGAGTCCAAGGACCAAGGCCAAGTGAGGGCGAGAGGGAAGGAAGAAGGGCCAGCATCTACAGGCCCCGGACATCCGGCCCCCAAGCCCGGACATCCGGCGCCCATTCACAGAAGCGAGCACCGCAAGCCCGGACATCCGGCCCCATGCCCCGGACATCCGGCTCCACTCGAAGCCCCGGACATCTGGCCGCTTCGCCGGAAAACCGGCCCCTCATCACAGAAGGCAACCGAAGACGGCCACGCTCAGCCCGGACATCTGGCCAGAGGCCCGGACATCCGGCTCCTCGCGAGCCGCCGGACATCCGGCCCCCGGCCCGGACATCCGGCGCCTGCCTGCGCGCAGAGACGGGCCTGAGGCCCATGTATCCCTCTCCCACTTACCCCTTCGTGGACCTAGACTATATATACTCCTCCCCCTCCTCCATTTGAGGGTTAGCTTAGGTTTAGCTCATTTGAGACAGAGCTTTGCTCATCCACTAGTGGTTCATCTCCTTGTGAGTGACCGCGGCCCCTCCACGGAGAAGATCCACACGGATTCAAGACCTCCTCTGCGGAGAAGATCCTACGGGATTCAAGGCCCCTCGCGGGAAGATCCTACGGGATATCATCAAGACCTCCTCACGGAGAAGAACCGGTTACCCTTTGTATCGTCCCTTGTTGATCATGGATCTTGTATCTCTTTGTGTTTCGAGGATCTAGCGTATGCGTGACTTGTTCTTGTTGGTTTGAGTGATTCTCTCGTGTTTCCCCTCGTGTTCCCCTCTCGTGTTCTTCGTGTTCATCGTGGGATCCCCTCCATTTCGTGAAAGCCCTACATCATATGGTATCAAGAGCCACGGTTTCTCACGAATTTGGAGCCCCCTCCACCGTTTTCTAGCTTGTTTTTGTTGTGTTCTTCCCCAATTTCGAAAATTCCCCACCAAAAATAGCCCCAAAATTTTTTGTGATCTGTTGGTTTGATGAGATTTTGTTGATTTTGATCCATGGATTTGCTTGGTTTCAAGTGGATCTAGCATTTCCCCAAGTTTCTCACGAGTTTGGAAGTCCCAATCCCGATCTGGAATCTTCTGGCCGGACATCCGGGCCATCGAGCCGGACATCCGGCTCCTGGAGAGCAAAATCCCGCGCGGTTCTGGACATCAGGTCCCGGAAATCCGAACCCGGCCCCGGATGTCCGACCCCTGGGAATTCAGACTTTTCTGTTTCACCGTTTTGTCCATAACTAATTCATCCAAACTCCGATCATACACAAAAATACTACCATCATCATTTGACTCCATCATATTTTGTGAATTTTGGCATCTTTGCCTAGGGCTTCCACCATATCATCCGCATAACCACCACCGACTTCCGCAACCTAACCTTTTTCTCTCCCATAGCATTTGTGGTTGCTTGAGTAGTGATTTGAGTCTCCTAAGGTGTTTAGGCTACTTAGGGACAATTGCTTCTTCATCAACCACCACCACCACTTCCGCATACCCATTGCCCATTATACATAGCCAACAAACTTAACCCAATTTTGTTTGAGCTTGTTTGAGTTGTGGCTTGTGTCTCCTAAGGTGTTTCGGCTACTTAGGGACCGTGACTTCAACTCCGACATCGTGTATAGCCCATCATTCCACTTCCGCAACCACCATGGCATTGCCGCTACCACCATTTGATATTTGTCCTTGAGATTTTGAGTTGTGGTTTTTCCGTTTCCTAAGGTGTTTCGGCTAATTAGGAACGGGTCTACATCAAGAGCACCACCTCTCATCATCGACACGGACGGTAACTTCGACGACATCATTGTATATTCCCTTGCAATTGCTTAGTTAACTCCTAGCCCATTTTTGCGTCACCTACCTATCGAGACTAGCCATTTGAGTATTGCCGGCAACGTGACTTGTGCACATTAGTGATCATACTTCCCATATCATACATACCATATCACCGTGCTGCATCTCTTGGTATCATCTCTTGTGACACAAGGTTGTCATCGCATATACTCAATTGCTATCTTGGTTCGTGAAGTTTTGCATGAGAAAAGAGCTCAAAAGAGAAAGAGCCAAACAAGCTTGTAAGCACAAAGAAAAAGATAAGCAAAGAGCTTTTAAGCAAGAAACATAGCATCATACTACATTAAGATTGTCATACTCGATCATTTTGGATCATACCACCAGAATACCATACATATAGCATACTTGGGATAGAAGTCGTTGCATTTTTGCTTAGTAGGTTGTGCACAAGTTCGTATCCGCCTATTGTGCAATCGCGCTAGCGTCTCTCTAGTGTTGTGCAACAAGAGCATTTTCGTGGATTCCACATTTTGGCTCATTCCTTGGTTGCACGACCCCATCTATCTATCCGTGTGTGTGTTTCCGTGTGCCACCCATCTTGCTATTGGTCTACTTGTTGCATTTGCAAATTTGTGAATCTTTTTCAACATTATTGAGTCTTGCTAACATTTCGCTTCAAATTTTTGTGCCACTATCCTCACCGAGCTCCACCATAAGCTTTACTTGTGTAGGTGTGAGAAACCGACAAGAATTGGTACCAATTGTGCTATTTCCTTGTTCCACATTTGAGTGATCATTGATCCATCTTCAACATCGGTCAAGGTACATTTGGTATAGTTCTTTTCTTTCTCCCACTCATACTTGCTAGAATCTTGTGATGGATAGGCAAGGCATTTCATCTCCGGTCTTCGACATTGACGGCACGAACAATGACATCCACGCGAAAACCATCGGACTACAACGAGAAATGCAAGAGCGCTTGGGCAACATCGCCATTGAACTACGACACTCTGAGACAAGGACAATGGCTTGCTTCGACGACATGTGCGACTCCTTCAATAAACAAATGGCGGAGCTCCGACACTTAGTGGTCGATTACAAGTCTTCTTCCCCTTCGTCATCCTCTCGGCGGTGACGTTCAAGTCACAAGTCTTCGGAGCGCAAACATGATGCAAGTGCAAGTCTTCAACGTCCACACCGCCATGGCGACCATCGACATCGTCATGAAGGGCAAGTCACGTCCAAGCATCATGTGCACGACGACGACGAACGACATCTACCAAGAGCTCAAACACGACAACGACATCATCATCATGAAGATACTCGACAAGCGCATACCTACAAGTCCGAAGACGCTCTACTTCACGCCAAGCCCAAGCTTCAAGAGAACATAAGAAGACCGTGAGACAAGCATACCCAAGACGGAGCTACGACTACAACCACCACTTCGGCATCTTCGCCAAGCGCTATCAAGGCATCTTCGCCTTTGGATGTACGGCATCTTCGCCTACTTCCCATGAGTTCGCCTACATCGACGTCTTCATCATCAAGGCGATCATCTACGAGCGACCGCGACAAGACGGTCGAGCATGGGCCATCCCCTTCGACCAAGGCGACGAGCATGAACCTCTTCGACACCATGAAGACGGCGCCCATATTGGACTACTACTCCGGGTCAAGCTACGCGAGCAAGCATGAGACCTTCTCTTTGACCTGGAGGAGCGTGATGGTTTGCCACACCCTACGGCATTCATATTTGGAGGCATTACGGATGAGGAAGTTGAGCATGGAGACTATTGCACCTACACCTCTTCGACATCCACTTATGACGAGATGCCCCAATTCCCATGTGAGGAGAGCCACAACCACATGAGCGATATGAGTGACTCCACCATATGTGACCTTGAGAGCATTTCCCTTGAGAGGATGAGTGTGCCCACCACTAGCCCCACACATGAGAGCATGCCACTTCTCCTATGTGAGGTTGAGAGCCATTTGAGTGACTCCACCAACCATACGAGTGAGAGCATCCATGAGGGAGTGAGTGAGCCACACCACTTAGTGAGTGAGGTAGTTGATAGGGCATGTGAGGCCACTATGATTTCTAACGACTTAACCTTTACTCCGAGTGTGCTTTCTTCGGTGCTAGGTCTCCTACAAGAGGACATTCCTACCCTTGACGAGTCCGTCCCTCCAATGGACAACCCGATGGCCATGGTGGAAGAAGATGCACCCCCCACATGGTACCATCAAGTTGCAACCTCACCTACAACACATGAGCGGAGCTCTAAAGGTAACATAGGTGATGGTGCTTCTTTCGTCCCACTTGTGGACTATATCACCAATGATTGCTTGCATGATGTTGATTCACCTATGACCATGCTTCATGCTAGTGCAACTTCCTCATGTCTTGATTTACCTATTTATGATGAGTATGATGATGAGCATGTTGAGTTGCCTAGTTGTGATGCTATGCTCCATAGGATATCTTGTGAAAATTCTTTTGGTCACATCATGTTCGACAACCCTTTAAACTTGTCATATGCTATGAGTGAGATCTCACATATTGTATCATTTCAATCTCAACATAGTACCTATGCATGCCCCATTAAAGTAAATCCTACTTGCACTTGTGGCATAGATGACAAGATGATGGTCATTGGCTTGTGTTTCTCTTGCGATGATATTGCCATGCTCCCTTTACATAATTTGGGCAATTCATCTACTATGCCATGCCATGAACACGTTGTTCCAAATATGCTTTGCTTTGGATGTTGTCAATATTCTCCATGTGATGTTTCCATTGATGCTCATGAGGAGACCCCCATAGTTTACTCATACATACTAGGAGATCTTGATGCATTCTATACCTTGCATGATTACCATGATTGTGTGCACCATATGCATTCCATGAATAACAATGCTCATATTTCTTGTGATGCATTACACAATTTGAGTCTCCATTATGCTATACATAACAACAAACCTCTCATGATGGATGACATGTTTCTATATCATGCGTCTCATTTATTTGAGCATTGGCTATTTTGTGCTAACCAACACATGCACGTGCGCATCATGATGGATGATGTGTACATATACCACGCACACACAATTTTTCCCTTGTTTTTGTTTCGTGTAGGTACTCATGAACATTTGTCAACCTCACAAACCCATGAGTTGACAAAACGAGCTCTTGAGAGCAACGATGATTTGGGATCCCGTGGATTGTCCGTACCACCGTTCTCTTCGCGCAACCACTACGCGCATCTCTTTTACTTGGCTCTCACACGGCTATGGGCTATTTGCCACTTGTCACATTATGCCCATACTATTGTGTTCACTTTGCATGTTATGCCTCTTGCTATGATTTTGCCATGCAATTGTGACCCTTGCTTGCAATTACCAATGATTCACCATTATGATACTCCTATGTGTATTTGCATGCTTGGTGGAGACACTAGTAGCTATTGCCATGATTTCTGTGTGCCCCATGCTATTGTGGATTCTTGTGTTGGGAGAGTCATGATATCCCATTGCTATTTCCATTTGGCCTCTCATTAACACATTCATGCTATTTTGCTCATATCTTGCTTTCATGCTTGTGCTATGCCATGTGCATCATGTATGCTCACTATTTGCACACATGACATGCTTGCCATGATTACCTCTAGTACGTTGCATCTTTGCACTACTAGCTTGTTTGACATGATCACTATGATTGCTTGCTATGTTGCATCACACCCATGTTCCACTATTACTTGCTTTCTTGGGTTGATGACATATATATTCGTGCCATTCACACGATTCACATTGATCATTGTCACTTGTCTCCATTCGTTGCATCTCTCATATTCCCTTGTATTGAGTGCAACCATGCTATGCCTATTGATATTAGAGACTTTGACACCCTTCTTGTGATGCATACTTGCTTGATTGAGCCTATTGCACTTGGTTGTTCTCGCATCTTATGCCTACATACCATGCACCACACCCTTGTACTTTCTTATGATAAGAATGATGCAAGCACTTGTTGGGTATTTTCCCGCACAAATGCTAGGTTTTGCATTACGGCTAACCTCATTTGTTTTTCCGAGTGTTTGTCATGTTCTTTCATTTTGAAGGATTCACAAGGCGGTACCATCACAAGGCATCTTTGACATGTGAAGGCATACACGTTGCATGACACCAACATCTTCGCGAAATTCCTAAAGGTGAATTCCTTCTTTATGAGCCATCCTCACTTATGCATATTGGATGGGCCATACTTTCATTGTTGTTTCCTTCTTGTTGTCTACATGATACATCTACGGGATGGAGAACCGGCATTAAAGATGGACCCTTTGGATGCACCTCCGGAACTCCACTCAAGCCACGACATTGAGCATTGGTATATCACCACTCCTTCGGCACATTGCACCAAAACCTCCATATTTGTTGATTGCTTGCCCACATGCCATGCTCCATGTACAAATCATACCCACACTAGTAGAAAACAGGGCATTGGTCCAGCCCATTAGCCCCGGTTCAATCTAGAACCGGGACCAATAGGGGTACTGGACCCGGTTCGTTAGCCCAGGGGGCCGGCCGGGCCACGTGGGCCATTGGTCCCGGTTCGTCTGGACCTATTGGTCCCGGTTGGAGCTAAAAACCGGGACCAATGGCTCTTGCTCCTGGCCCACCACTATTAGTCCCGGTTTGTTTTATGAACCGGGACCAAAGGTACCCCTTTAGCCCCGGTTTGTAGCACCAACCGGGACCAGTGAGTTGCCTATATAAACCCCCTCACTCAAGAGCAGAGCTCACTGCTCTGTTTTTTTTCTGGCCGAGGGGGAGAGGGGTTAGTGGTGCTCTAGCTCACCTCCTATGCACACAACATGTTCGGTGGAATGCCCGAGCCACACTAGTTAAGCTTTTCTCCTCTCGAAGCTCTATTTTCTTCGAGATTTGTCTAGGTTTAGCGGTCCGTCATGTCCCGTCCCCGTCTTCGCCGCCGTCGATCGCCCCCGCCGATCTCGTCACCGGCACCACCGTGGTGAGCCTCTTGTTATGTCCATGCTTTTCTTACTTTTATTATTGCTTTAGATAGATATTTGTCTAATTTTCTTACGTTTATTATTGCTTGTTATTATATAGTGCGATGGTTTTGATATCCGCCCACGTGGGCCCTCGTCCGGTCTACGATTCGGATGTGGTATATTATCTTTAATTTATAACTATTTGTTTTAGTGCTTATGATAGTTATGCCGACCAACCTGACATGCATAGATGTTTTATTATGTCTAGGAGGTAGTTGAACCGGAAATTCCAACCGACCCTCTTGTGGAGAGGTTAAATTTAGTTGAAGAGGAAAACATTTCGTTAAAGAAAAAATTGGAAAAAATGGAGGAGGAGAAGATGGAATTGGAGTTGCATGTTGCGGAAGTTATCGATGATCACAAGATCAAGATGGAACCTATTGTCGAGAGGTTAAATTTAGTTGAAGAAGAAAACAAATTCTTGAAGGAAAAAATAAAAAAAATTGTGGGCGAGAAGATGATATTGGAGTTGCATGTTGCGGATGTCGTCGATGATCACAAGATCAAGATGGATGCAATGCGGTTGAAGATTAAAAAGATTAGAAAATATGACATTCATACCGAGGCTTGGTATCATTATGCCGTTGGATCAATTGTTACCTTGGTTGCGATTATGATAGCATTTGTTTTCGCGTTGAAATGTTTTACATAGTTTCGATGTGTATGGAGAGCTATATATGTTGTTAGATGAGAACTATATATGTATGTACTTTGGTTTTAATGTGATGATGAACTTTTATCCATTTGGTCACTTAATTATCTATTTATGATGTTCTGTAATGGTTTTTGACACACTTAATTATATATAAATGCACGCAGATGAACCGCCAATGGATGTACGGTGACAGACACACCTCCGAGTACATTAAGGGCGTGCGTGAGTTTCTAAATGTGGCAGAGGCAAACAAGCAGAATGGTTTTATGTGTTGTCCATGCACTCAATGTGTGAATACGATGTCTTACTCTAACCGAAAAATCCTTCACTCCCACCTGCTTTACAAGGGTTTCATGCCACACTATAATGTTTGGACGAGGCACGGTGAAATAGGGGTTATGATGGAAGACGGCGAAGAAGAAGAGTACGATGACAACTATGTGCCCCCTGAATACGGTGATGCTGCAATGAGGGGAGCTGGTGAAGATCAAGAGGAACCAGACGATGTGCCCAATGATGCTGCAACGGGTGAAGCTGCTGAAGATCAAGAGGAACCAAATGATGATCTTCGCCGGGTCATTGTCGATGCAAGGACACAATGCGAAAGTCAAAAGGAGAAGCTGAAGTTCGATCGCATGTTAGAGGATCACAAAAAAGGGTTGTACCCCAATTGCGAAGATGGCAACACAAAGCTCGGTACCGTACTGGAATTGCTGCAGTGGAAGGCAGAGAATGCTGTGGCTGACAAAGGATTTGAGAAGCTACTGAAAATATTGAAGAAGAAGCTTCCGAAGGATAACGAATTGCCCGACAGTACATACGCAGCAAAGAAGGTCGTATGCCCTCTAGGATTGGAGGTGCAGAAGATACATGCATGCCCTAATGACTGCATCCTCTACCGCGGTGCATACAACGATCTGAACGCATGCTCGGTATGTGGTGCGTTGCGGTATAAGATCAGACGAGATGACCCTGGTGATGTTGATGGCGAGCCCGCCAGGAAGAGGGTTCCTGCGAAGGTGATGTGGTATGCTCCTATAATACCACGGTTGAAACGTTTGTTTAGAAACAGAGAGCATGCCAAGTTGATGCGATGGCACAGTGAGGACCGTAAGAAAGACGGGAAGTTGAGAGCACCCGCTGACGGGTCGCAATGGAGAAAAATCGAGAGAAAGTACTGGGAGGAGTTTGCAAAGGACGCAAGGAACGTATGGTTTGCTCTAAGCGCGGATGGCATTAATCCTTTCGGGGAGCAGAGCAGCAATCACAGCACCTGGCCCGTGACTCTATGTATGTATAACCTTCCTCCTTGGATGTGCATGAAGCGGAAGTTCATTATGATGCCAGTTCTCATCCAAGGCCCTAAGCAACCCGGCAACGACATTGATGTGTACCTAAGGCCATTAGTTGAAGAACTTTTACAGCTGTGGAATGGAAACGGTGTACGTGTGTGGGATGAGCACAAACAGGAGGAATTTGACCTAAAGGCGTTGCTGTTCGTGACCATCAACGATTGGCCCGCTCTCAGTAACCTTTCAGGACAGACAAACAAAGGATACCACGCATGCACGCACTGTTTAGATGACACTGAAAGTATATACCTGGACAAGTGTAGGAAGAATGTGTACCTGGGCCATCGTCGATTTCTTCCGACCAACCATCAATGTCGAAAGAAAGGCAAGCATTTCAAAGGCGAGGCAGATCACCGGAAGAACCCCGCCATGCGTACCGGTGATCACGTACTTGCTATGGTCAATGATTTACACGTAATCTTCGGAAAGGGCCCCGGCGCACTAGCTGTTCCGAATGACGATGAGGGACACGCACCCATGTGGAAGAAGAAATCTATATTTTGGGACCTACCCTACTGGAAAGACCTAGAGGTCCGCTCTTCAATCGACGTGATGCACATGACGAAGAACCTTTGCGTGAACCTGCTAGGCTTCTTGGGCGTGTATGGAAAGACAAAAGATACAGCTGAGGCACGGGAGGACCTGCAACGTTTGCACGAAAAAGACGGCATCCCTCCGAAGCAGTATGAAGGTCCTGCCAGCTATGCTCTTACGAAAGAAGAGAAAGAAATCTTCTTTGAATGCCTTCTCAGTATGAAGGTCCCGACTGGCTTCTCGTCGAATATAAAGGGAATAATAAATATGGCAGAGAAAAAGTTCCAGAACCTAAAGTCTCATGACTGCCATGTGATTATGACGCAACTGCTTCCGGTTGCATTGAGGGGGCTTCTACCGGAAAACGTCCGATTAGCCATTGCGAAACTATGTGCATTCCTCAATGCAATCTCTCAGAAGGTGATCGATCCAGAAATCGTACCAAGGCTAAGGAGTGATGTGACGCAATGTCTTGTCAGTTTCGAGCTTGTGTTCCCACCATCCTTCTTCAATATCATGACACACGTCCTAGTTCATCTAGTCGACGAGATTGTCATTCTGGGGCCCGTATTTCTACACAATATGTTCCCCTTTGAGAGGTTCATGGGAGTCCTAAAGAAATATGTCCGTAACCGCGCCAGACCAGAAGGAAGCATCTCCATGGGCCATCAAACAGAGGATGTCATCGGGTTTTGTGTTGACTTCATTCCTGGCCTTAATAAGATAGGTCTCCCTAAATCGCGGTACGAGGGCAGACTGACTGGAAAAGGCACGCTTGGAAGGGACTCAATAATATGCAGGGACGGTTATTCTTGGTCTCAAGCACACTACACAGTTCTACAGAACTCTACATTGGTGACCCCGTATGTCGATGAACACAAGAACAGTCTGCGCTCCAAACACCCGGAGCAGTGCGACGACTGGATTACACGTGAACACATCAGGACTTTCAGCAGTTGGTTGGAAACACGTCTCAGAGGTGACAACACTGTTTGTGATGAGTTGGACTTGTTGTCCAGGGGACCATCTTCGACTGTATTGATTTACAAAGGATACGAGATAAATGGAAATACATTTTACACGATTGTCCAAGATCAAAAGAGCACCAACCAAAACAGCGGTGTCCGCTTTGATGCAACAACCGAGAGGGGAAAGGACACATATTATGGTTACATAGTGGACATATGGGAACTTGACTACGGACATGATTTTAAGGTCCCTTTGTTTAAGTGTAAATGGGTCAATCTGTCAGGAGGCGGGGTACAGGTAGACCCATAGTACGGAATGACAACAGTGGATCTGAAAAATCTTGGATACAATGACGAACCGTTCGTCCTAGCCAATGATGTGGCACAGGTTATCTATGTGAAGGACATGTCTACCAGACCGAGAAAAAGAAAAGATAAGGAAGCGAATACATCATACGATGAGCCAAAGCGCCACATAGTTCTTTCAGGAAAAAGGGACATCCTGGGAGTGGAGGGCAAGACAGACATGTCTGAAGATTATGAAAAGTTTCATGAAATTCCTCCCTTCAAAGTCAAGGCTAACCCAAGCATCCTGATAAACGATGAAGATTATCCATGGTTACGGCGCAATAAGCAAATGACACAAGCGAAGAAAAAGTGAAGAGTTATTTCCGCAACTATTATGATGATACCATGCCAACTTTGTAACAAACGAGTATGATACCATTGTCCGTTTGTACTATTCAAATTTCAATACTACTTGCACTAACAAAACAAAACAAAACAAAACAAACTTGAAAAATAAATAGCAACAATAAGTATTTTGTTGTAAGTATAAACAAAATAAAATAAATAAAGCAACAAAGAAAATAAATAAAGAAAGTAAAATAAATAAAGCAACTCTAAATACAGCAAAAAACAACTTAGAAATAAACAAAGAAAATAAAATAAATAAAGCAACTCTAAATACAGCAAAAAACAACTTAGAAATAAATAAAGCAAAAAAGGAAAAAAAAATTTGGGCGCTGCCCAGTGAGCCTGCAAGGCCTATAGCACAGGATCCACCTGTAATATAAGGCCCAGCAAGCTCACAGGGCAGCGCGCAGAGTTAGGCCCAGAAGCCTGCATTTGAGAGGAGCTCGAGAGGGTGGGAGCAGCAGCCCTTATAAACCACTCTCGAGCTCCCTCAGCTAGCGAGGTGGGACTAAACATCCCACCGCACCCGCGCCAGCACAGGGCCTTTGGTCCCGGTTGGTGGCACCAACCGGGACTAAAGGGTGGCATTAGTCCCGGTTTCAGCCACCAACCGGGACTAATGCCACTCCTATATAACCAGGACTTGCGAAATTTTGGGCAGTTTCTTTCTTCCCCGCCCCGACGCCTCCCTCGATCTGCTCTTCCCCGTCGCCGTCGCCGTCGCCCCCGTCGCCCCCGTCGCCCCGTCGCCGTCGCCCCCGACGCCGCCTCGTCGCTCCGCCCCGCGCCGTCGCCGCGCCCCGCGCCGTCGCCCCGCCCCGCGCCGTCGCCGCGCCCCGGCCGGCCCGTCGCCCCGCGCCGCCGCGCGCCCCGCCCCGCCGCCGTCGCGCCGCCCCGCCCCGACGCCGCCTCGTCGCCGCCCCGCCCCGCCGCCGTCGCGCCGCCCAGCCCTGCCGATGTGAGGGCCGGCTCCCTTTTTTTTATATGTTTAATATTGCTGTATATATATATATATAGTTGTTGTGTATATATATGTATATATGTGTATATTTTTTTTATGTTTATATAAATTGCAGTATATATAGTTGCTGTATATATAGTTGCTGTATTTATATGTATGTGTATATCTTTTTTTTTCTTAGGAATTTGCTAATTAAATATATATTTATGTGTATATAAATATATTTTTTCTTAGGAAGTTGCTGTATATATGTGATGTGTGTATATGTGATGTATATATATGTGTATGTGGCTAGCTATATAGTTTTTTGTTTAAATATATATAGAAAGTTTTATATATATATATGCAAAAGTTACAAATTTAGAAAAAGAAGGATAGGAAAGAAGAAAATAAGAAAGAGGAAAGAAAGAAGAAGAGGAGAGGAAGAAGAGGAGAAATAAATAAGAAGAAGAAAAAAAAGAAAAAGAAGGATAGGAAAGAAGAAAATAAGAAAGAGGAAAGAAAGAAGAAGAAGGAGAGGAAGAAAGAGGAGAAATAAATAAGAAGAAGAAAAAAAAGAAAAAAAGAGGAGAAGAAGAAAGGAATAGAGGAGAAGAAGAGAAATTTTCTCTTCTTCTCCTCTATTCCTTTCTTCTTCTCCTTTTTTTTTCTTTTTTTTTCTTCGATCTTCTCCTCTAGCGGTTCCTTTTTTTTTCTTCTTCCTCTTTTTTTATCGGATATGTATACACCCTCTCCCCGATAACTTCGACATTAGGGGGGGGGCGGGGTCGAGGGTCGTCGAGGGACCGAGGCCGAAGGTCGAGGGGTCGAGGGTCGTCGATCGAGGGACCGATCGAGAGGCCGAAGGGCGAGGGGTCGAGAGGTTGCCTAGCAGTCGGGGGTCTAGGGTTGTGGATCACCGAGCAGTCGGGGGTCAAAGTATTGAAGAATTCCATGACTTCATCATTAGCCAGAAGTAACCGGGGCATTTTGGTACAAAGTTATGCAAAGATATTTTGAAACGGAGTTCCTGATAGAATAATCCGTCTTTTGTTACGAATTATCCTATCGGGGACTCCGTTCCAAAATAACTTTGGAGAGCTTCGTATCATCATGCTACTGTTACTTTCGCCTAATGATGAAGTATTGGTTTTGTTGAATCCTTTGACACTCGACAAAATGTGACATGAGGGGGTCTAGGGTTGTGGATCGCCGAGCAGTCGGGGGTCGAGGGGTCGAGAGA
>LR738710.1:619458342-619480986 GCA_902687465.1 Secale cereale | reverse complement strand
TCATTAGCCAGAAGTAACCGGGGCATTTTGGTACAAAGTTATGCAAAGATATTTTGAAACGGAGTTCCTGATAGAATAATCCGTCTTTTGTCACGAATTATCCTATCGGGGACTCCGTTCCAAAATAACTTTGGAGAGCTTCGTACCATCATGCTACTGTTACTTTCGCCTAATGATGAAGTATTGGTTTTGTTGAATCCTTTGACACTATAGCTAGACAAAATGTGACATGAGGGGGTCTAGGGTTTGTGGATCGCCGAGCAGTCGGGGGTCCAGGGGTCGAGAGAGGTTGCCTAGCTAGTGTCAAAGTATTGAAAAATTCCATGACTTCATCATTTGCCAGAAGTAACCGGGGCATGTTGGTACGAAGTTATGCAAAGATGTTCTGGAACGGAGTTCCTGATAGGATAATCCGTCTTTTGTTACGGATTATCTTATCTGGGACTTCGTTCCAAAACAACTTTGGAGAGCTTCGTACCATCATGCTACTGTTACTTTCGCCTAATGATGAAGTATTGGTTCTGTTGAATCCTTTGACACTAGCTAGACAAAATGTGACATGAGGGGGTCTAGGGTTTGTGGATCGCCGAGCAGTCGGGGGTCGAGGGGTCGAGAGAGGTTGCCTAGCTAGTGTCAAAGTATTGAAAAATTCCATGACTTCATCATTTGCCAGAAGTAACCGAGGCATGTTGGTACGAAGTTATGGAAAGATGTTCTGGAACGGAGTTCCTGATAGGATAATCCGTCTTTTGTTACGGATTATCTTATCTGTGACTTCGTTCCAAAACAACTTTGGAGAGCTTCGTACCATCATGCTACTGTTACTTTCGCCTAATGATGAAGTATTGGTTCTGTTGAATCCTTTGACACTAGCTAGACAAAATGTGACATGAGGGGGTCTAGGGTTTGTGGATCGCCGAGCAGTCGGGGGTCGAGGGGTCGAGAGAGGTTGCCTAGCTAGTGTCAAAGTATTGAAAAATTCCATGACTTCATCATTTGCCAGAAGTAACCGGGGCATGTTGGTACGAAGTTATGCAAAGATGTTTTGGAACGGAGTTCCTGATAGGATAATCCGTCTTTTGTTACGGATTATCTTATCTGGGACTTCGTTCCAAAACAACTTTGGAGAGCTTCGTACCATCATGCTACTGTTACTTTCGCCTAATGATGAAGTATTGGTTCTGTTGAATCCTTTGACACTATAGCTAGACAAAATGTGACATGAGGGGGTCTAGGGTTTGTGGATCGCCGAGCAGTCGGGGGTCGAGGGGTCGAGAGAGGTTGCCTAGCTAGTGTCAAAGTATTGAAAAATTCCATGACTTCATCATTTGCCAGAAGTAACCGGGGCATGTTGGTACGAAGTTATGCAAAGATGTTTTGGAACGGAGTTCCTGATAGGTTAATCCGTCTTTTGTTACGGATTATCTTATCTGGGACTCCGTTCCAAAACAACTTTGGAGAGCTTCGTACCATCATTCTACTGTTACTTTTGCCTAATGATGAAGTATTGGTTTTGTTGAATCCTTTGACACTAGCTAGACAAAATGTGACATGAGGGGGTCTTGGGTTTGTGGATCGCCGAGCAGTCGAGGGTTGAAGCTAGTTCTACGTTTGCCATTAATATATCCATCTGTCATGTTTGAATAATAATTGGCATGTTGTAAATATTTGTAGAAACAATGGACGACAACACCCGAGACCTAGCACAAGAAGCGATGTTGATGGACATAATCACAGACGGACAAAATGCCGTCAGGTCGTTTCTCAACGACACCGATGAGCAGGTCGAACAAGAGCTGCGGCTGGAAGATCTAGGCTATGATATTTATGAATTCGGTGACCCACCAATGCACATGGAAGAAGTAGACCGTGAGGACGGCTCCGGTGACCCAATGCCGGTGCAAGAAGGAGACCGTGATGCTGGCTCCGGTGACCGAACCGAGTCCGGCCAGGAGGTATATATGTTAGTTAAGCATGTGCTGACTAGTTAATTGATTCATTCATTAACTCTCGTCTTTGTTCCTTTTCTAGCCCTCCGGATCGAGCAAATCTTCGGTAAAGAGACGAGGAGCGAAGAAAAAGTTGAGGCCGGATGAAAAGTTTGAGATCTTAGAAATCTCGCGCTCCGGCGAGCCGACTGCACCCATCCGCACAAAGAACGCATTTGTTAATCAGTGCGGGGTTCTGGTTAGGGACAAGATCCCGATCAGCATCCATCAATGGTTAAAGCCGGCTTCAAACGACACTCAGGTGACTTATGTCACTGATATGCAGAAAGAAGATCTTTGGAATGAGCTGAAGACAAACTTCGTCCTACCGCGAGAGGTTGATCCGGCGAAGCCAGTTATAGAGGACTTAATCAAGTCTGCTGCACTTCAGAAGATGGCAGACCAATTCAGGGCATGGAAGAAAAAACTGAATACGTTTGTCAGAGAGAAAACGACTCCAGAATTCGTGGGCATATATGAGAAGATCAAAGATGACTGGCCCGCATTTGTGGCCCATAAGAAGTCGGAAAAGAGTCAGAAGATGTCGGAGACAAACCGGATAAATGCTGCAAAGAAGATGCATCACCATCGCACGGGGTCGGGCGGCTACCTCGTAGCTCGGCCTAAGTGGGCCAGGGCTGAGAATGATCTGCTTCAGAAAGGGATCGAACCAGAGACAATGCACTGGCCAGAACGTTGCCGGACTTGGTTCTTCGGGGCTGGCGGATCCTTGGACCCTGTAACAGGGTGGTGCATTTGGACGGACAAGCAATTGGAAACACCACTCAGGAAGATGCGGCAGTATATCAAAGCAGCGCATGCAGGGACGTTCATCCCCGACAGAGAGAACGACGAGCTGACAATGGCCCTCGGGAATCCTGAGCACCCTGGACGGACATGAGGCACGCCAGGCTCCCTTCCGTGGCGTGCTGGGTTTCCGGACGCAGGAGGCTACAAATGCCACGACAGGAGGAAGAAAATGGAGATGACCGAAATCCAGGCGCTGCGGGCCAGAATACAAGCGATAGAGGAACGGGAAGCAGATCGGGAAAGAATTGCCGAAGCTTCCCCCGAAGCTACCCCGCCATCTCAGCGGAGAAGCAGCGTGGCTTCCACCGAGCTGCCTCAGCCAGAGCTTGCCTTGACGGCTACTGCCAGGAATCCTGTGGATGCTATCACGGAGGCACAAAATTGCCACCTTATGGCACAGTGGATGAATCTGAAGGTCAAGGCGGCTGCTGGCTCTGTTTATCCTTCTGGACCAGACGACACTTTTCACTGCCGGCCGATTCCAGAAGGATATGCTAGGGTGATGGTCGACGAAATAACGGAGGGATTTGAGGAGCTCCAGCTTGACCACCCTACCGGTGAAGGGGAGACTCGGCTGGGTTCTTCACTGAAGACTTCATGCCTATGGCGGAAGGACCTAATCAACATTCTGAACTGGACGCCTCCGCCTCCTCCTCCTCCGACGACGAGTCAGGGCACTCCGCCTCCTCCACCGCCTCCTCCTCCGGCGAGTGACCATCAGGGCACTCCGGCTCCTTCTCCGGCGAGTGACCATCAGGGCACTCCGGCTCCTTCTCCGGCGCGTGGCGGCACACCGCCTCCTTCGCCGCCGGCGCGTGGCGGCACTCCGCCTCCTTCGCCGCCGGCGCGCCCGAGCAGACAGCCAGCTCCTCCTTCGCCTAATCAGCAAGGGCGGAAGAGACCTGCCGCCGCTCCGGCTGCTCCTGCTCCGGCGCCTAAGCAAGTAAAAAAGACAGCCGCTTCGTCTGGTCCGGCGACGTCTACCAGTACAGCCAGAGGCGGGAGGCGATGCAGATTCGGTCCTTCTCTCACGCCTCTAGAGAAGTTACCGTACGAGAGGTCCGACGAGGAAAACACGAAGATCGCTGAAGGCGAAGTGAAGGACTTTTTTGAAGGGTTGAAAGCACAGAGACATCCACCTCCAGAGGAGAAGATAGATGCGGTGAAAGCAAAGCGCACTCTTGCAGCCCTGAAGCAACCAGCGAAAAGTAAGCCGAAGGGCAACTATGACCGCATTATTCAAAAGACATTTCAAGATGCCAAGCGGTCCGGAAGTACAAAAAGTGATCAGAGGTTAGCAGAAGGGCGAGCTGGGAAACAAATTGCCCAGCTCGGCGAACAAGCAAACCAATCGTGCCCCCCGCTCAAGGTGTCTAGCGACATGGTCGCTAATGATCCGAGGATGGTGCCCGGTTATACCAATCTTGCAGATTACGCGTCCGACGATGTACACTATGATTTCATGGACGTGCAGATAGAAAGATACGAGTACAAAAAGCCTCTCGTAAAAAATGAAAGATCTCTATCAACGAATATGCGAAGATTGCATGATTGGTACATGAAAATCTGCAGAGAGTCTGGGGGGAGGAATAACTTGTATTTGAGAGTTAAACCTGAGCATGACCTCGTTGGAATTGACCTGTTGCCTGTTCCATTTGAGGAGTTCTATCAATTTTTCAATCAATTGGCCCTCGATAAAACAACGATCACCTGCTACTGTCTGTAAGTAGTACTACTTCTGTCATTAAGTCTCTCTATATAGCTGATCTTCATTGCATGTATTTATAATTATCCTCACTATATTATGCAGATTGAAGATCGTCGAATTGAAGAAAAGACAAGTAGGTGATATTTGGTTTATTAACACATACCTCATAGATGCAACCGAGGTTAAATTGCGTCCCGGCGATACCGAGACCAACTTGCTACGATCGTTGGTGGTAAATGAAAACAAAGATATAATACTCTTTCCTTACAACTTCAAGTGAGTGTTAATGTCTTGTGCATATTTGGTTTCCCTTATATATATCAGTCAAGTTTATAGTGATGTAATGATCTCATGCATTCGTGCGCAGCTTCCACTATATTCTCTTAGAGATTAAGCTTGAGAAGGGAATAGTAACTGTCTTCGACTCTAAACGTAAAGATCCCGAGGAGTATGCGGACATGACTCAAATGCTAGCCAGGTAAGTTAAATCGATCAATATTATCCACCATGCATATATATCAGCAACTTCATTTCTGATATCAACTAATTGTTTCCTTTGTCTGACAGGGCTTGGAAAACATTCAGCAAAAAAGCTCCGGGACTGCCGAAGAAGCTACAATTTAGATACCCGAAAGTAAGTACTATATAGTAGCATGTTCCGCGCGCGCATCTCCTATATCTTGATTCAAGCGCTAGCTAGTTTCATCAATACCAATTTGGCATTCTTGCTTATCAGTTTGATTGAGCTCTATTTCTTGTAAAGTGGTTGTGGCAGGAACCCGGGAATGATTATTGTGGATACTACATTTGCGAGTCCATCCGCCACACGACCTGTGAGCGGGGCTACACTGATGAACAATTTAAAGTGCGTAAGCAATCAATAATATTCACAAATTTATAGCATCATTTCATGTATTGACCCCCTACTTCAAATTAGATGTTTCGGATGCGGGATGAACTCCTAACACCAGATCGTCTGCGAGCAATTCAAGAGGAATTGACGGCATTCTTCCTTGAACACGTGATCGCTGAAGACGGAGAATACTATGTGGACCCTGCATCCATGTGTTAGGAGATTATTTTTGTAAGAGATAATTATTGTATATATGTGCCCGGTAGTGTCGGATCGATAGATATACGAGAACTTGTTGTTCGACCAATCTCTCGGAGAAGGAGAGGTGGTCGATATTATTACTTCTCTCTGTATGCATATATATATATGTTGATTATATATACGAGATCTTCTGTTCCTTCGTTTGCTTAGTATAGCTAGCAGCTAGCTAGCTAGCTAGCGTGACTCTAGTCCATATATATACGTATGTGTAGTATGTAGCGTCGACCAAAAGCACGGACATAAGAGAGAAGTACTTCTCTCTATTAATTAGCTAGCTAACACAATATATCAAACACCTAAATTAACCCCCAAAACCTAAAACCCCCCCTCCCCTTTCAAAAAAAAAACAAAAACCACAGCTACAGAAATGCTGACACGTGCATGCCTTTTGGTCCCGGTTGGTACCACCAACCGGGACTAAAGCCCCTCCTGCCTGGACTCGGTGCACAGGCCACGTGGACACCCTTTTGCCCCGGTTCTGGATTGAACCGGGACTAAAGGGTCAGAGCATTAGTACCGACCCTGTTGCCCCGGTTCC
Organism: Secale cereale; assembly: GCA_902687465.1. Taxonomy (NCBI): domain Eukaryota; kingdom Viridiplantae; phylum Streptophyta; class Magnoliopsida; order Poales; family Poaceae; genus Secale; species Secale cereale. The sequence goes on along the minus strand of LR738710.1, from coordinate 619,474,828 downwards.
AGAACCGGGGCTAAAAGGCCAAATGAACCGGGGCTAAATCCCCTTTATCTACTAGTGCATCTTCTTTGCAGCATTTATCCGGTTTGTCTCCGACATCTTCTGACTCTTTTCCGACTTCTTATGGGCCACAAATGCGGGCCAGTCATCTTTGATCTTCTCATATATGCCCACGAATTCTGGAGTCGTTTTCTCTCTGACAAACGTATTCAGTTTTTTCTTCCATGCCCTGAATTGGTCTGCCATCTTCGAAAGTGCATAAGACTTGATTAAGTCCTCTTTAACTGGCTTCGCCGGATCAACCTCTCGCGGTAGGACGAAGTTTGACTTCAGCTCAGTCCAAAGATCTTCTTTCTGCATATCTGTGACATAAGTCACCTGAGCGTCGTTTGCAGCCGGCTTTAACCATTGATGGATGCTGATCGGGATCTTGTCCCTAACCAGAACCCCGCACTGATTAACAAATGCGTTCTTTGTGCGGATGGGTGCAATCGGCTCGCCGGAGCACGAGATTTCTGAGATCTCAAACTTTTCATCCGGCCTCAACTTTTTCTTCGCTCCTCGTCTCTTTACCGAAGATTTGCTCGATCCGGAGGGCTAGAAAAGGAACAAAGACGAGAGTTAATGAATGAATCAATTAACTAGTCAGCACATGCTTAACTAACATATATACCTCCTGGCCGGACTCGGTTCGGTCACCGGAGCCAGCATCACGGTCTCCTTCTTGCACCGGCATTGGGTCACCGGAGCCGTCCTCACGGTCTACTTCTTCCATGTGCATTGGGTCACCGAATTCATCAATATCATAGCCTAGATCTTCCAGCCGCAGCTCTTGTTCGACCTGCTCATCGGTGTCGTTGAGATACGACCTGACGGCATTTTGTCCGTCTGCGATTATGTCCATCAACATCGCTTCTTGTGCTAGGTCTCGGGTGTTGTCGTCCATTGTTTCTACAAATATTTACAACATGCCACTTATTATTCAAACATGACAGATGGATATATTAATGGCAAACGTAGAACTAGCTTCAACCCTCGACTGCTCGGCGATCCACAAACCCTAGACCCCCTCATGTCACATTTTGTCAAGCTAGTGTCAAAGGATTCAACAAAACCAATACTTCATCATTAGGCGAAAGTAACAGTAGCATGATGGTACGAAGCTCTCCAAAGTTGTTTTGGAACGAAGTCCCAGATAAGATAATCCGTAACAAAAGACGGATTATCCTATCAGGAACTCCGTTCTAGAACATCTTTGCATAACTTCGTACCAACATGCCCCGGTTACTTCTGGCAAATGATGAAGTCATGGAATTCTTCAATACTTTGACCCCCGAGTGCTCGGCGAGGGTGTATCGGGGAGGGTGTATATCGACATAGACATATCCGATAAAAAAAGAGGAAGAAGAAGAAAAAAGGAACCGCTAGAGGAGAAGATCGAAGAAAAAAAAAGAAAAAAAAAAGGAGAAGAAGAAAGGAAGAAGAAGAGAAAATTTCTCTTCTTCTCCTCTATTCCTTTCTTCTTCTTCTCTTTTTTTCTTTTTTTTCTTCTTCTTATTTATTTCTCCTCTTCTTCCTCTCCTCTTCTTCTTTCTTTCCTCTTTCTTATTTTCTTCTTTCCTATCCTTCTTTTTCTAAATTTGTAACTTTTGCATATATAAAACTTTCTATATATATTTAGCATATATAAACAAAAAACTATATAGCCACATACACATATATATACATCACATATACACACATCACATATATACAGCAACTTCCTAAGAAAAAATATATTTATATACACATAAATATATATTTAACATATATATTTAGCAAATCCTAAGAAAAAAAAAAGATATACACATACATATAAATACAGCAACTATATACAGCAACTATATATACTGCAATTTCCTAAGAAAATTCCTAAGAAAAAAAAATATACACATATATACATATATATACACAGCAACTATATATATATATACAGCAATATATATTAAACATATAAAAAAAAGGGAGCCGGCCCTCACATCGGCAGGGCGGCGCGACGGCGGCGGGGCGGGGCGGCGACGAGGCGGCGTCGGGGCGCGGCGGCGCGACGGCGGCGGGGCGGGGCGCGCGGCGGCGCGGGGCGCGCGACGTACGGGCCGGCCGGGGGGCGCGGAGACGGCGCGGGGACCAAGAATAACCGTCCCTGCATATTATTGAGTCCCTTCCAAGCGTGCCTTTTCCAGTCAGTCTGCCCTCGTACCGCGATTTAGGGAGACCTATCTTATTAAGGCCAGGAATGAAGTCAACACAAAACCCGATGACATCCTCTGTTTGATGGCCCATGGAGATGCTTCCTTCTGGTCTGGCGCGGTTACGGACATATTTCTTTAGGACTCCCATGAACCTCTCAAACGGGAACATATTGTGTAGAAATACGGGCCCCAGAATGACAATCTCGTCGACTAGATGAACTAGGACGTGTGTCATGATATTGAAGAAGGATGGTGGGAACACAAGCTCGAAACTGACAAGACATTGCGTCACATCACTCCTTAGCCTTGGTACGATTTCTGGATCGATCACCTTCTGAGAGATTGCATTGAGGAATGCACATAGTTTCACAATGGCTAATCGGACGTTTTCCGGTAGAAGCCCCCTCAATGCAACCGGAAGCAGTTGCGTCATAATCACATGGCAGTCATGAGACTTTAGGTTCTGGAATTTTTTCTCTGCCATATTTATTATTCCCTTTATATTCGACGAGAAGCCAGTCGGGACCTTCATACTGAGAAGGCATTCAAAGAAGATTTCTTTCTCTTCTTTCGTAAGAGCATAGCTGGCAGGACCTTCATACTGCTTCGGAGGGATGCCGTCTTTTTCGTGCAAACGTTGCAGGTCCTCCCGTGCCTCAGCTGTATCTTTTGTCTTTCCATACACGCCCAAGAAGCCTAGCAGGTTCAAGCAAAGGTTCTTCGTCACGTGCATCACGTCGATTGAAGAGCGGACCTCTAGGTCTTTCCAGTAGGGTAGGTCCCAAAATATAGATTTCTTCTTCCACATGGGTGCGTGTCCCTCATCGTCATTCGGAACAGCTAGTGCGCCGGGGCCCTTTCCGAAGATTACGTGTAAATCATTGACCATAGCAAGTACGTGATCACCGGTACGCATGGCGGGCTTCTTCCGGTGATCTGCCTCGCCTTTGAAATGCTTGCCTTTCTTTCGACATTGATGGTTGGTCGGAAGAAATCGACGATGGCCCAGGTACACATTCTTCCTGCACTTGTCCAGGTATATACTTTCAGTGTCATCTAAACAGTGCGTGCATGCGTGGTATCCTTTGTTTGTCTGTCCTGAAAGGTTACTGAGAGCGGGCCAATCGTTGATGGTCACGAACAGCAACGCCTTTAGGTCAAATTCCTCCTGTTTGTGCTCATCCCACGCACGTACACCGTTTCCATTCCACAGCTATAAAAGTTCTTCAACTAATGGCCTTAGGTACACATCAATGTCGTTGCTGGGTTGCTTAGGGCCTTGGATGAGAACTGGCATCATAATGAACTTCCGCTTCATGCACATCCAAGGAGGAAGGTTATACATACATAGAGTCACGGGCCAGGTGCTGTGATTGCTGCTCTGGTCCCCGAAAGGATTAATGCCATCCGCGCTTAGAGCAAACCATACGTTCCTTGCGTCCTTTGCAAACTCCTCCCAGTACTTTCTCTCGATTTTTCTCCATTGCGACCCGTCAGCGGGTGCTCTCAACTTCCCGTCTTTCTTATGGTCCTCACTGTGCCATCGCATCAACTTGGCATGCTCTCTGTTTCTAAACAAACGTTTCAACCGTGGTATTATAGGAGCATACCACATCACCTTCGCAGGAACCCTCTTCCTGGCGGGCTCGCCATCAACATCACCAGGGTCATCTCGTCTGATCTTATACCGCAACGCACCGCATACCGGGCATGCGTTCAGATCGTTGTATGCACCGCGGTAGAGGATGCAGTCATTAGGGCATGCATGTATCTTCTGCACCTCCAATCCTAGAGGGCATACGACCTTCTTTGCTGCGTATGTACTGTCGGGCAATTCGTTATCCTTCGGAAGCTTCTTCTTCAATATTTTCAGTAGCTTCTCAAATCCTTTGTCAGCCACAGCATTCTCTGCCTTCCACTGCAGCAATTCCAGTACGGTACCGAGCTTTGTGTTGCCATCTTCGCAATTGGGGTACAACCCTTTTTTGTGATCCTCTACCATGCGATCGAACTTCAGCTTCTCCTTTTGACTTTCGCATTGTGTCCTTGCATCGACAATGACCCGGCGAAGATCATCATTTGGTTCCTCTTGATCTTCAGCAGCTTCACCCGTTGCAGCATCATTGGGCACATCGTCTGGTTCCTCTTGATCTTCACCAGCTCCCCCCATTGCAGCATCACCGTATTCAGGGGGCACATAGTTGTCATCGTACTCTTCTTCTTCGCCGTCTTCCATCATAACCCCTATTTCTCCGTGCCTCGTCCAAACATTATAGTGTGGCATGAAACCCTTGTAAAGCAGGTGGGAGTGAAGGATTTTTCGGTTAGAGTAAGACATCGTATTCACACATTTAGTGCATGGACAACACATAAAACCATTCTGCTTGTTTGCCTCTGCCGCATTTAGAAACTCACGCACGCCCTTAATGTACTCGGAGGTGTGTCTGTCACCGTATATCCATTGGCGGTTCATCTGCGTGCATTTATATATAATTAAGTGTGTCAAAAACCATTACAGAACATCATAAATAGATAATTAAGTGACCAAATGGATAAAAGTTCATCATCACATTAAAACCAAAGTACATACATATATAGTTCTCATCTAACAACATATAGCTCTCCATACACATCGAAACTATGTAAAACATTTCAACGCGAAAACAAATGCTATCATAATCGCAATCAAGGTAACAATTGATCCAACGGCATAATGATACCAAGCCTCGGTATTAATGGCATATTTTCTAATCTTTTTAATCTTCAACCGCATTGCATCCATCTTGATCTTGTGATCATCGACGACATCCGCAACATGCAACTCCAATATCATCTTCTCGTCCACAATTTTTTTTATTTTTTCCTTCAAGAATTTGTTTTCTTCTTCAACTAAATTTAACCTCTCGACAATAGGGTCCATCTTGATCTTGTGATCATCGATAACTTCCGCAACATGCAACTCCAATTCCATCTTCTCCTCCTCCATTTTTTCCAATTTTTTCTTTAACGAAATGTTTTCCTCTTCAACTAAATTTAACCTCTCCACAAGAGGGTCGGTTGGAATTTCCGGTTCAACTACCTCCTAGACATAATAAAACATCTATGCATGTCAGGTTGGTCGGCATAACTATCATAAGCACTAAAACAAATAGTTATAAATTAAAGATAATATACCACATCCGAATCGTAGACCGGACGAGGGCCCACGTGGGCGGATATCAAAACCATCGCACTATATAATAACAAGCAATAATAAACGTAAGAAAATTAGACAAATATCTATCTAAAGCAATAATAAAAGTAAGAAAAGCATGGACATAACAAGAGGCTCACCACGGTGGTGCCGGTGACGAGATCGGCGGGGGCGATCGACGGCGGTGAAGACGGGGACGGGACGTGACGGACCTCTAAACCTAGACAAATCTCGGAGAAAATAGAGCTTCGAGAGGAGAAAAGCTTAACTAGTGTGGCTCGGGCATTCCACCGAACACGTTGTGTGCATAGGAGGTGAGCTAGAGCACCACTAACCCCTCTCCCCCTCGGCCAGAAAAAAAAACAGAGCAGTGAGCTCTGCTCTTGAGTGAGGGGGTTTATATAGGCAACTCACTGGTCCCGGTTGGTGCTACAAACCGGGGCTAAAGGGGTGCCTTTGGTCCCGGTTCATAACATCAACCGGGACCAATAGTGGTGGGCCAGGAGCAAGAGCCATTGGTCCCGGTTTTTAGCTCCAACCGGGACCAATAGGTCCAGACGAACCGGGACCAATGGCCCACGTGGCCCGGCCGGCCCCCTGGGCTAACGAACCGGGTCCAGTACCCCCATTGGTCCCGGTTCTAGATTGAACCGGGGCTAATGGGCTGGACCAATGCCCTGTTTTCTACTAGTGTTGGATTTCTCTAGGAACGCGTTGAAGTTGATGGTGACATGAGCATGGGCCACACTAGTAGATAAAGGGTATTTAGCCCCGGTTCATTTTGCCTTTTAGCCCCGGTTCTGGAACCGGGGCAAGAGGGTCGGTACTAATGCTCTGACCCTTTAGTCCCGGTTCAATCCAGAACCGGGGCAAAAGGGTGTCCACGTGGCCTGTGCACCGAGTCCAGGCAGGAGGGGCTTTAGTCCCGGTTGGTGGTACCAACCGGGACCAAAAGGCATCCACGTGTCAGCATTTCTGTGGCTGTGGTTTTTGTTTTTTTTTTGAAAGGGGAGGGGGGGTTTTAGGTTTTGGGGGTTAATTTAGGTGTTTGATATATTGTGTTAGCTAGCTAATTAATAGAGAGAAGTGTTCTCTCTTATGTCCGTGCTTTTGGTCGACGCTACATACTACACATACGTATATATATGGACTAGAGTCACGCTAGCTAGCTAGCTAGCTGCTAGCTACTAAGCAAACGAAGGAACAGAAGATCTCATATATATAATCAACATATATATATATATATGCATACAGAGAGAAGTAATAATATCGACCACCTCTCCTTCTCCGAGAGATTGGTCGAACAACAAGTTCTCGTATATCTATCCGACACTACCGGGCACATATATACAATAATTATCTCTTACAAAAATAATCTCCTAACACATGGATGCAGGGTCCACATAGTATTCTCCGTCTTCAGCGATCACGTGTTCAAGGAAGAATGCCGCCAATTCCTCTTGAATTGCTCGCAGACGATCTGGTGTTAGGAGTTCATCCCGCATCCGAAACATCTAATTTGAAGTAGGGGGTCAATACATGAAATGATGCTATAAATTTGTGAATATTATTGATTGCTTACGCACTTTAAATTGTTCATCAGTGTAGCCCCGCTCACAGGTCGTGTGGCGGATGGACTCGCAAATGTAGTATCCACAATAATCATTCCCGGGTTCCTGCCACAACCACTTTACAAGAAATAGAGCTCAATCAAACTGATAAGCAAGAATGCCAAATTGGTATTGATGAAACTAGCTAGCGCTTGAATCAAGATATAGGAGATGCGCGCGCGGAACATGCTACTATATAGTACTTACTTTCGGGTATCTAAATTGTAGCTTCTTCGGCAGTCCCGGAGCTTTTTTGCTGAATGTTTTCCAAGCCCTGCCAGACAAAGGAAACAATTACTTGATATCAGAAATGAAGTTGCTGATATATATGCATGGTGGATAATATTGATCGATTTAACTTACCTGGCTAGCATTTGAGTCATGTCCGCATACTCCTCGGGATCTTTACGTTTAGAGTCGAAGACAGTTACTATTCCCTTCTCAAGCTTAATCTCTAAGAGAATATAGTGGAAGCTGCGCACGAATGTATGAGATCATTACATCACTATAAACTTGACTGATATATATAAGGGAAACCAAATATGCACAAGACATTAACACTCACTTGAAGTTGTAAGGAAAGAGTATTATATCTTTGTTTTCATTTACCACCAACGATCGTAGCAAGTTGGTCTCGGTATCGCCGGGACGCAATTTAACCTCGGTTGCATCTATGAGGTATGTGTTAATAAACCCAATATCACCTACTTGTCTTTTCTTCAATTCGACGATCTTCAATCTGCATAATATAGTGAGGATAATTATAAATACATGCAATGAAGATCAGCTATATAGAGAGACTTAATGACAGAAGTAGTACTACTTACAGACAGTAGCAGGTGATCGTTGTTTTATCGAGGGCCAATTGATTGAAAAATTGATAGAACTCCTCAAATGGAACAGGCAACAGGTCAATTCCAACGAGGTCATGCTCAGGTTTAACTCTCAAATACAAGTTATTCCTCCCCCCAGACTCTCTGCAGATTTTCATGTACCAATCATGCAATCTTCGCATATTCGTTGATAGAGATCTTTCATTTTTTACGAGAGGCTTTTTGTACTCGTATCTTTCTATCTGCACGTCCATGAAATCATAGTGTACGTCGTCGGACGCGTAATCTGCAAGATTGGTATAACCGGGCACCATCCTCGGATCATTAGCGACCATGTCGCTAGACACCTTGAGCGGGGGGCACGATTGGTTCGCTTGTTCGCCGAGCTGGGCAATTTGTTTCCCAGCTCGCCCTTCTGCTAACCTCTGATCACTTTTTGTACTTCCGGACCGCTTGGCATCTTGAAATGTCTTTTGAATAATGCGGTCATAGTTGCCCTTCGGCTTACTTTTCGCTGGTTGCTTCAGGGCAGCAAGAGTGCGCTTTGCTTTCACCGCATCTATCTTCTCCTCCGGAGGTGGATGTCTCTGTGCTTTCAACCCTTCAAAAAAGTCCTTCACTTCGCCTTCAGCGATCTTCGTGTTTTCCTCGTCGGACCTCTCGTACGGTAACTTCTCTAGAGGCGTGAGAGAAGGACCGAATCTGCATCGCCTCCCGCCTGTGGCTGTACTGGTAGACGTCGCCGGACCAGACGAAGCGGCTGTCTTTTTTACTTGCTTAGGCGCCGGAGCGGCGGCAGGTCTCTTCCGCCCTTGCTGATTAGGCGGAGAAGGAGGAGCAGGCTGTCTGCTCGGGCGCGCCGGCGGCGAAGGAGGCGGAGTGCCGCCACGCGCCGGCGTCGAAGTGTTGGAAATATGCCCTAGAGGCAATAATAAATTGGTTATTATTATATTTCCTTGTTCACGATAATCGTTTATTATCCATGCTAGAATTGTATTGATAGGAAACTCAGATACATGTATGGATACATAGACAAACACCATGTCCCTAGTGAGCCTCTAGACGACTAGCTCGTTGATCAATAGATGGTTACGGTTTCCTAACCATGGACATTGGATGTCGTTGATAACGGGATCACATCATTAGGAGAATGATGTGATGGACCAGACCCAATCCTAAGCCTAGCACAGATCGTGTAGTTCGTATGCTAAAGCTTTTCTATATGTCAAGTATCTTTTCCTTAGACCATGAGATTGTGCAACTCCCAGATACCGTAGGAATGCTTTGGGTGTACCAAACGTCACAACGTAACTGGGTGGCTATAAAGGTGCACAACAGGTATCTCCGAAAGTGTCTGTTGGGTTGGCACGAATCGAGACTGGGATTTGTCACTCCGTATGACGGAGAGGTATCTCTGGGCCCACTCGGTAGGACATCATCATAATGTGCACAATATGTGATCAAGGAGTTGATCACGGGATGATGTGTTACGGAACGAGTAAAGAGACTTGCCGGTAACGAGATTGAGCAAGGTATCGGCATACCGACGATCGAATCTCGGGCAAGTGCTATACCGATAGACAAAGGGAATCGTATACGGGATTGATTGAATCCTTGACATCATGGTTCATCCGATGAGATCATCGTGGAACATGTGGGAGCCAACATGGGTATCCAGATCCCGCTGTTGGTTATTGGCCGGAGAGTTGTCTCGGTCATGTCTACATGGTTCCCGAACCCGTAGGGTCTACACACTTAAGGTTCGATGACGCTAGGGTTATAGGGAAAGTATGTACGCGGTTACCGAATGTTGTTCGGAGTCCCGGATGAGATCCCGGACGTCACGAGGAGTTCCGGAATGGTCCGGAGGTAAAGATTCATATATGGGAAGTCCTGTTTTGGTCACCGGAAAAGTTTCGGGCGATATCGGTAATGTACCGGGACCACCGGGAGGGTCCCGGGGGTCCACCAGGTGGGGCCACCAACCCCAGGTGGCTGCGTGGGCTAAGTGTGGGAGGGGACCAGCCCCAAGGGGGCTGGTGCGCCCCCCCACCAAGTCTCTAGGCGCATGGAGAGGGGAGGGGGGCAAACCCTAGGTCCAGATGGGCCTTAAGGCCCACCCTAGGGCGCCCCCTCTCTCTCCCCCCCTTGGCCGCACCCTAGATGGGTTCTGGGGGGCTGCCGCCACCCCTAGGGAGGAAACCCTAGATGGGGGCGCAGCCCCTACCTACCCCCTATATATATGTGAAGTTTAGGGCTGCCCAGAACAAGTTTTGACCTCGGTCGATTGGCGCAGCCCTACCTCTCTCCCTCCTCGTCTCCCGCAGCGCTTGGCGAAGCCCTGCTGGAGTCCCGCGCTCCTCCATCACCACCACGCCGTTGTGCTGCTGTTGGATGGAGTCTTCCCCAACCTCTCCCTCTCTCCTTGCTGGATCAAGGCGTGGGAGACGTCACCGGGCTGCACGTGTGTTGAACGCGGAGGCACCGTTGCTTCGGTGCTAGGATCTTCGGCGATCTGAATCGCGGCGAGTACGACTCCATCAACCGCGTTCTTGAACGCTTCCGCTTAGCGATCTACAAGGGTATGTGGATCCAACTCTCCTCTCGTAGATGTGCATCTCCTAGATTGATCTTGGTGAGCGTAGGAAAATTTTTGTTTCCCATGCAACGTTCCCCAACATAAAGGCCCCTCCTTCCCGCCCTTTGGGCTGCTGAAAAGGGACCTTTAGTCCCGGTTGGTGGCAGCAACCGGGACTAAAGGGGGGTATTAGTCCCGGTTTCAGCCACCAACCGGGACTAATGCCCCTCCTATATAACCAGGACTTGCGAAAATTTCGTCAGTTTCCTTCTTCCCCGCCCCGACGCCTCCCTCGATCTGCTCCGTCCCCGTCGCCGTCGCCGTCGCCCCCGTCGCCCCCGTCGCCCCGTCGCCGTCGCCCCCGACGCCGCCTCGTCGCTCCGCCCCGCGCCGTCGCCGCGCCCCGCGCCGTCGCCCCGCCCCGCGCCGTCGCCGCGCCCCGGCCGGCCCGTCGCCCCGCGCCGCCGCGCGCCCCGCCCCGCCGCCGTCGCGCCGCCGCGCCCCGACGCCGCCTCGTCGCCGCCCCGCCCCGCCGCCGTCGCGCCGCCCTGCCGATGTGAGGGCCGGCTCCCTTTTTTTTATATGTTTAATATATATTGCTGTATATATATATATATAGTTGCTGTGTATATATATGTATATATGTGTATATTTTTTTTTCTTAGGAATTTTCTTAGGAAATTGCAGTATATATAGTTGCTGTATATAGTTGCTGTATTTATATGTATGTGTATATCTTTTTTTTTTCTTAGGAATTTGCTAAATATATATGTTAAATATATATTTATGTGTATATAAATATATTTTTTCTTAGGAAGTTGCTGTATATATGTGATGTGTGTATATGTGATGTATATATATGTGTATGTGGCTATATAGTTTTTTGTTTATATATGCTAAATATATATAGAAAGTTTTATATATGCAAAAGTTACAAATTTAGAAAAAGAAGGATAGGAAAGAAGAAAATAAGAAAGAGGAAAGAAAGAAGAAGAGGAGAGGAAGAAGAGGAGAAATAAATAAGAAGAAGAAAAAAAAGAAAAAAAGAGAAGAAGAAGAAAGGAATAGAGGAGAAGAAGAGAAATTTTCTCTTCTTCTTCCTTTCTTCTTCTCCTTTTTTTTTTCTTTTTTTTTCTTCGATCTTCTCCTCTAGCGGTTCCTTTTTTCTTCTTCTTCCTCTTTTTTTATCGGATATGTCTATGTCGATATACACCCTCCCCGATACACCCTCGCCGAGCACTCGGGGGTCAAAGTATTGAAGAATTCCATGACTTCATCATTTGCCAGAAGTAACCGGGGCATGTTGGTACGAAGTTATGCAAAGATGTTCTAGAACGGAGTTCCTGATAGGATAATCCGTCTTTTGTTACGGATTATCTTATCTGGGACTTCGTTCCAAAACAACTTTGGAGAGCTTCGTACCATCATGCTACTGTTACTTTCGCCTAATGATGAAGTATTGGTTTTGTTGAATCCTTTGACACTAGCTTGACAAAATGTGACATGAGGGGGTCTAGGGTTTGTGGATCGCCGAGCAGTCGAGGGTTGAAGCTAGTTCTACGTTTGCCATTAATATATCCATCTGTCATGTTTGAATAATAAGTGGCATGTTGTAAATATTTGTAGAAACAATGGACGACAACACCCGAGACCTAGCACAAGAAGCGATGTTGATGGACATAATCGCAGACGGACAAAATGCCGTCAGGTCGTATCTCAACGACACCGATGAGCAGGTCGAACAAGAGCTGCGGCTGGAAGATCTAGGCTATGATATTGATGAATTCGGTGACCCAATGCACATGGAAGAAGTAGACCGTGAGGACGGCTCCGGTGACCCAATGCCGGTGCAAGAAGGAGACCGTGATGCTGGCTCCGGTGACCGAACCGAGTCCGGCCAGGAGGTATATATGTTAGTTAAGCATGTGCTGACTAGTTAATTGATTCATTCATTAACTCTCGTCTTTGTTCCTTTTCTAGCCCTCCGGATCGAGCAAATCTTCGGTAAAGAGACGAGGAGCGAAGAAAAAGTTGAGGCCGGATGAAAAGTTTGAGATCTCAGAAATCTCGCGCTCCGACGAGCCGATTGCACCCATCCGCACAAAGAACGCATTTGTTAATCAGTGCGGGGTTCTGGTTAGGGACAAGATCCCGATCAGCATCCATCAATGGTTAAAGCCGGCTGCAAACGACGCTCAGGTGACTTATGTCACTGATATGCAGAAAGAAGATCTTTGGACTGAGCTGAAGTCAAACTTCGTCCTACCGCGAGAGGTTGATCCGGCGAAGCCAGTTAAAGAGGACTTAATCAAGTCTTATGCACTTTCGAAGATGGCAGACCAATTCAGGGCATGGAAGAAAAAACTGAATAAGTTTGTCAAAGATGAAACGACTCCAGAATTCGTGGGCATATATGAGAAGATCAAAGATGACTGGCCCGCATTTGTGGCCCATAAGAAGTCGGAAAAGAGTCAGAAGATGTCGGAGACAAACCGGATAAATGCTGCAAAGAAGATGCATCACCATCGCACGGGGTCGGGCGGCTACCTCGTAGCTCGGCCTAAGTGGGCCAGGGCTGAGAATGATCTGCTTCAGAAAGGGATCGAACCAGAGACAATGCACTGGCCAGAACGTTGCCGGACTTGGTTCTTCGGGGCTGGCGGATCCTTGGACCCTGTAACAGGGTGGTGCATTTGGACGGACAAGCAATTGGAAACACCACTCAGGAAGATGCGGCAGTATATCAAAGCAGCGCATGCAGGGACGTTCATCCCCGACAGAGAGAACGACGAGCTGACAATGGCCCTCGGGAATCCTGAGCACCCTGGACGGACACGAGGCACGCCAGGCTCCCTTCCGTGGCGTGCTGGGTTTCCGGACGCAGGAGGCTACAAATGCCACGACAGGAGGAAGAAAATGGAGATGACCGAAATCCAGGCGCTGTGGGCCAGAATACAAGCGATAGAGGAACGGGAAGCAGATCGGGAAAGAATTGCCGAAGCTTCCCCCGAAGCTACCCCGCCATCTCAGCGGAGAAGCAGCGTGGCTTCCACCGAGCTGCTTCAGCCAGAGCTTGCCTTGACGCTACTGCCAGGAATCCTGTGGATGCTATCACGCAGGCACAAAATTGCCACCTTATGGCACAGTGGATGAATCTGAAGGTCAAGGCGGCTGCTGGCTCTGTTTATCCTTCTGGACCAGACGACACTTTTCACTGCCGGCCGATTCCAGAAGGATATGCTAGGGTGATGGTCGACGAAATAACGGAGGGATTTGAGGAGCTCCAGCTTGACCACCCTACCGGTGAAGGGGAGACTCGGCTGGGTTCTTCACTGAAGACTCCATGCCTATGGCGGAAGGACCTAATCAACATTCTGAACTGGACGCCTCCGCCTCCTCCTCCTCCTCCGACGAGTCAGGGCACTCCGCCTCCTCCACCGCCTCCTCCTCCGGTGAGTGACCATCAGGGCACTCCGGCTCCTTCTCCGGCGAGTGACCATCAGGGCACTCCGGCTCCTTCTCCAGCGCGTGGCGGCACACCGCCTCCTTCGCCGCCGGCGCGTGGCGGCACTCCGCCTCCTTCGCCGCCGGTGCGCCCGAGCAGACAGCCAGCTCCTCCTTCGCCTAATCAGCAAGGGCGGAAGAGACCTGCCGCTGCTCCGGCTGCTCCTACTCCGACGCCTAAGCAAGTAAAAAAGACAGCCGCTTCGTCTGGTCCGGCGACGTCTACCAGTACAGCCAGAGGCGGGAGGCGATGCAGATTCGGTCCTTCTCTCACGCCTCTAGAGAAGTTACCGTACGAGAGGTCCGATGAGGAAAACACGAAGATCGCTGAAGGCGAAGTGAAGGACTTTTTTGAAGGGTTGAAAGCACAGAGACATCCACCTCCGGAGGAGAAGATAGATGCGGTGAAAGCAAAGCGCACTCTTGCTGCCCTGAAGCAACCAGCGAAAAGTAAGCCGAAGGGCAACTATGACCGCATTATTCAAAAGACATTTCAAGATGCCAAGCGGTCCGGAAGTACAAAAAGTGATCAGAGGTTAGCAGAAGGGCGAGCTGGGAAACAAATTGCCCAGCTCGGCGAACAAGCGAACCAATCGTGCCCCCCGCTCAAGGTGTCTAGCGACATGGTCGCTAATGATCCGAGGATGGTGCCCGGTTATACCAATCTTGCAGATTACGCGTCCGACGACGTACACTATGATTTCATGGACGTGCAGATAGAAAGATACGAGTACAAAAAGCCTCTCGTAAAAAATGAAAGATCTCTATCAACGAATATGCGAAGATTGCATGATTGGTACATGAAAATCTGCAGAGAGTCTGGGGGGAGGAATAACTTGTATTTGAGAGTTAAACCTGAGCATGACCTCGTTGGAATTGACCTGTTGCCTGTTCCATTTGAGGAGTTCTATCAATTTTTCAATCAATTGGCCCTCGATAAAACAACGATCACCTGCTACTGTCTGTAAGTAGTACTACTTCTGTCATTAAGTCTCTCTATATAGCTGATCTTCATTGCATGTATTTATAATTATCCTCACTATATTATGCAGATTGAAGATCGTCGAATTGAAGAAAAGACAAGTAGGTGATATTGGGTTTATTAACACATACCTCATAGATGCAACCGAGGTTAAATTGCGTCCCGGCGATACCGAGACCAACTTGCTACGATCGTTGGTGGTAAATGAAAACAAAGATATAATACTCTTTCCTTACAACTTCAAGTGAGTGTTAATGTCTTGTGCATATTTGGTTTGCCTTATATATATCAGTCAAGTTTATAGTGATGTAATGATCTCATGCATTCGTGCGCAGCTTCCACTATATTCTCTTAGAGATTAAGCTTGAGAAGGGAATAGTAACTGTCTTCGACTCTAAACGTAAAGATCCCGAGGAGTATGCGGACATGACTCAAATGCTAGCCAGGTAAGTTAAATCGATCAATATTATCCACCATGCATATATATCAGCAACTTCATTTCTGATATCAACTAATTGTTTCCTTTGTCTGGCAGGGCTTGGAAAACATTCAGCAAAAAAGCTCCGGGACTGCCGAAGAAGCTACAATTTAGATACCCGAAAGTAAGTACTATATAGTAGCATGTTCCGCGCGTGCATCTCCTATATCTTGATTCAAGCGCTAGCTAGTTTCATCAATACCAATTTGGCATTCTTGCTTATCAGTTTGATTGAGCTCTATTTCTTGTAAAGTGGTTGTGGCAGGAACCCGGGAATGATTATTGTGGATACTACATTTGCGAGTCCATCCGCCACACGACCTGTGAGCGGGGCTACACTGATGAACAATTTAAAGTGCGTAAGCAATCAATAATATTCACAAATTTATAGCATGCATCATTTCATGTATTGACCCCCTACTTCAAATTAGATGTTTCGGATGCGGGATGAACTCCTAACACCAGATCGTCTGCGAGCAATTCAAGAGGAATTGGCGGCATTCTTCCTTGAACACGTGATCGCTGAAGACGAAGAATACTATGTGGACCCTGCATCCATGTGTTAGGAGATTATTTTTGTAAGAGATAATTATTGTATATATGTGCCCGGTAGTGTCGGATCGATAGATATACGAGAACTTGTTGTTCGACCAATCTCTCGGAGAAGGAGAGGTGGTCGATATTATTACTTCTCTCTGTATGCATATATATATATATATATGTTGATTATATATACGAGATCTTCTGTTCCTTCGTTTGCTTAGTATAGCTAGCAGCTAGCTAGCTAGCTAGCGTGACTCTAGTCCATATATATACATATGTGTAGTATGTAGCGTCGACCAAAAGCACGGACATAAGAGAGAACACTTCTCTCTATTAATTAGCTAGCTAACACAATATATCAAACACCTAAATTAACCCCCAAAACCTAAAACCCCCCCTCCCCTTTCAAAAAAAAAAACAAAAACCAGAGCTACAGAAATGCTGACACGTGCATGCCTTTTGGTCCCGGTTGGTACCACCAACCGGGACTAAAGCCCCTCCTGCCTGGACTCGGTGCACAGGCCACGTGGACACCCT
>LR738710.1:619438155-619451306 GCA_902687465.1 Secale cereale | reverse complement strand
CCCCCCCCCCCCCCCAATCCAAAAACATTGAAACGTTTTTTCTTTCATCCAGTCAAGAGATTAATTCTCCGATTTATTTCGTAATTAATTAATTAGAAACTATTCCTCAAGTATTTCGTATTTCTAACTCTCAATTGACTCGGCTCCCTGGCCAGTCCCCTCGTCGAGATTTTGCTCTTCTGGGATCGAGCAAATTCCCTCGCATCCCACCATACCGCCGCTCCCTGCCTGCTCCTTTTTAATCTAAGGGTAAGTTATGATCTTAACCATAGATCTGCTTTGAAAACTGTAAAGTGTAAACATATTAAAGGGGTTGTACCGAAGCACTCCTCCCATAAAAACTCAAGTATGTCTTCACCATAATTTTTTCCATTCATCCCAGTAAGAAAATGTTTTTTTTAGTTTTCAGTAAGAAAAATGCTTGACTGTGAGCTATCCTTTTGAATTGGCAGGAGCATTTTGCGACCCCCTTAATATGGTATAGTTTTGTTAGCTTAGTGACTAGATAACGTGTGTACTCTCAACATCCATCTGGAAAATTAAACTCAGCATTTAAATTGGAGTAACCATATGAGACTGTACCAAATTATAGAAGAAAACGCGAGAGTTTCGTCGCGATTCCTCACTAGAATTCCGCTAGGGAAGCCGAATTTTTTGCATTGGCGGAAAATTACGATCGCATTATTTTGGTATGATTTTATAAGCTTAGCAACCATATGCGTTACTCCATCCATCGATCTAGATAAGGCTGCAATAATAAGGAGTAACCCTAAGGACAACCAATCGTCGCTTGGGTGGCTAGAGGAGCGGGTGTGCTCCTAGCTCACCAGCGTTCAAGTCTTGGACTCGTCACTTGGTGCTCAGGTCTTTCTTCTATAAAGACTAAGCCTGCAGATGTGAGAGATGTGTTGTGGACTCAATCTTTCTAATTCATGTTTTGTTCATTGGTAGCTAAATGTTCAACATACAATAAAGGGTTTGAGTTTTGGTACGTGTAGTGCAGCTATTGCGATCATGAGTATAAAGTCCAAACTCTAGCAAGTGTGATTTTCTCTAAATTTGGTTCTACTGTGGTGTAAAATATACATGTGCGTATTTCCAATAAATATGAGCAATGCTACATCCACGGGCTATTGACGTACGTTTTACAGGGCTAGAACAGTTGGCAACTTTTGATTGGACAATAATATTTTCCATTCATCAACAAGATTGTTTGTCAACTAATTTTTTAGTTGGCGGTCGAATATTTGTCACTGGTCTATTTTGGCATCTCTTTTATTAGTTTACTGATTTCATTAGTTATACCCCCTCATTAAGGTAAAGTTGCGATAACAAAGGACTAACTGGGTGAATCGAGCCAAATACGACCCGCGCGACCGTTTCTCCCGTAATTAATCACTATAGACCACCATTTCAAAATCCGGTCTGACAGGCGGGCCCTGCACAATTAGCATGCCATATTATGTGTGACTTTCCTACATGGTTTGCAAACATGCTATCTATAGGAGTCCCAGCGCATAATGGACACATACCCACTGTAAAGCGTCAACTATTGGCACGATGGTCTCGCCACGGCTCTCTACTCCACAGGGATCTATCTGGCTTACAATATAGCTCAGTAACACTTCACATTCATGCTGAATTGAGGAGGGGATCGTTTCCTATATCTGGCCAAGTCAAAAAATTATCTAGTACATGGAATGTACTCACAAGAAAACTAAATAACAAATAAACCCAAGAAATGCATTCACACAAGGAAGCAATGGAGCTTACCCCACAAACAGCCATATAGTATATTCTAGTTGCAAAGCAAGTTGGAAAATGATGCAAAATAAGTTATTCATGGCATAGCTTAATAGTTAATAGTCGATCAAACTCATGTAAGAGAACATTTAGACTCGGTTTATTAGCATGATTTAGATGTTACATATTTTTTTATTCCCTATCATTATGTCGACCTTAACTTACTATGGGAGAATGGTTGTATGTCAAGTGCTCGTTTATTTGCTCACATCATTTCTCTGGGAACTATATATACAACGAACTTCCTAAACCATGTGCCTAGGGGAAACACTAGGCAAAGGACCACATAAACCAAGTGCCCATCGAAAAAATACTCAGCAAAACGGGGTGCTTGGTCTTGATCCGCCTTTCCGAGTGTAGGACCAAAAAAACCTGGCATACACGGGACACATACCTACAAACGTGTGGTAGGCGGAAGCCTAATGATGGTGCACGTTTTTTTAAGTGTCGCTTGTCAGACACTCGACAAACAGATGACCCATTAGGGCAGGAACTTCGGTTTTGTTGCGCTGCATAATATTTGCCGAGTGCCTTGGCAAAGTTTTTTTTCATTTGCGTTCCTTTGTTTTATTTTCTTTCTCCCATCCTATTTATCACGTATCTTTACCTGCCGCCACTCTTTCCCACCCTTTCTTTCCCTCCACTATTTTTCTGCCATCTCTAATTTCTACCCTTGACCCCACTTTCTCCCGCTCGGTGTTTTCCCGACGCTCTTCTCCCTCCCTTTTTCTTCTGCTGTCACGAGTCTATATATAAAATAAGTAAAAGGTTGTGTCCTCCCATGGCCTTCATGAGCCGCTCGTATGCTAGCGGATGTGTGTGCGGAGGTTGCAGCTATAGGAAAGGAGAGGGGTAGCACCACGTGGGAGCAAGTGTCATCGCGATGTATGAGGACACTATGAGTTTATGTCATTATGTGCATTTTCATACATTTAATGCATGCATATAACTTTGAACTACAAGCACATGAAATAATGGCAACAAATGAGTAAAATTCACAAGACGAGCCATGCTATCATGATATGGCCCCTGGAGGATGTGGTCAGAATATGAACTACGCGTACATGAAATCATGGATATAAATGCATTATAAATCCTATTTGTGATCTTGAGTCTATGATGAGGCCTTGTGCAAAGAAATAAAAGAGGAGTCCTAGACAACATGTGGCCAAGACTAGGCCACCAATATTATATAATTATTGCCATTTCAATTCTCAGAATTCAAATGAACTCAGAAATAACAACACTTGGCATGGTGTCATGATATGGACCCTAGAGCATGTGGTAAAATTGGTAGAGTGGTCCACAAAATTTGCCACGCGGACTCCTTAGAAACGGGACCATCTACGAGGAAGGATCAACTTTGCATGTGAAGTGTCCCGCTTCCCAGCTTTGAAACTTGTACTATAGTAAACATACAATGTTACGTCAAACATGTCCAATTTTGGACTTTTGGGTGGTATGTTTGCTATATTTAACCATATACATGCATTTCTAGGATTTTAATGCATGGAATTCAAAATCTGAACTACGGGCACATGAAATCATGGCCAGAAATGGATTGAAAATAAATATACGTGGTATTTAGTCTATGTTTAAGACTTGTGCAAGATGACAAGAAAAGTCTTATACACCAGAAGGAAGACTAGGGCACATACATGTATGTTATTGCCATTTCAATTCTCAGAAATTCAAACGAAGCCCAAAAATCCTAAGATTTGGCATGGTGTCGTAAACTCGTAATGTGGCTAGAGTTTGTGTTAAAAAACAGAGTCTTTCACAAGATTTGTCACGCGGGCTGCGTGAAAATGGGACAATAATCTTGAAAGAAGAATCTAGGTTTGCATGCAAAGTATCACGCGGATTCCTCGGTTTGCTGGCTCATCTTCATTACACAACACCGAAAAGACCAAATTAATATAAATTCATACATAAAGTTCATACACATTTGTTCTCATAAAACAGACAAACTCTCTAGCTGAAGCATTTAAATGCAACAACAAATGCGATCAAGATCACAACTAAGGTAACAATTGATTCAACAACATAGTGATACCAAGCCTCTTTATTAACGACATATTTTCTAATGTTTCTAATCTTCAAGTGCATTGCATCCATCTTGATCTTGTGATCATCGACGACATCTACAACATACAACCCGCGTTTTATCTTCTCTTATTTAATTCTTTTCAATATTTCTTTCAAATAGTCGTTTTCTTTTTCAACTAAATTTAACTTCTCGACAAGAGGGTCGGTTGTAATTTCCGGTTCGCATACCTCCCAGATAAAAATATCTATGTCAACTTGATGGGCATAATTTTCATAAACACGAAATGCAACAAATAGTTATAAAAGAGAATATATGTATCACATCCGAATCATAAACAGGACGAGGGCCGACGAGGACGGATATCAAAACCATGCCACTATGTATAACAAACAACGAACGGGTAAGAAAATTATACAAGTAACTATCTAAATCATACAAACGTGATTTTCCTATAAAAATGATAAGAACAAGAGGCTCACCAAGGTGCTGCCGGCGACAGGGCGGTGCGGTCGATCGACGGTGGTTAGGACGGGGACATGAAGGCACTAAGGAAATCACACCTACACATCCTCAAACTAAGAAGTTAATTTGAGCTCAAATTGCATATAAATCAAACATACTCCCACATAATTACTCGCAAACTAAAACCGACAAATCACTATACTTATAGAGCATTGCACGAGCTAATCTAGCAATGAGAGATGAAAGGACAAAGTTGCTAACCTTTGTGAACACTTGGAGAGATGGGGTGTCTACAATTTTTGACAAATCTTGGCAAAACATGGATGATGAACTCGAGCTAAGGAAAAGAACATAGAGGGGAAAGGAGAAAACATAGACATGGGCTCGGGCTGGACGAATGGTATATATAGGGACATCTTTACTGTCGGTTGGTTATGCAAACCGGGACTAAAGATTTACCTCTAGTCCCGGTTTGTGTCCGGGACTAAAGGTGCTCGAGGGGCCCTCAGCCTGAGCCTGCCACCACCCCTTTAGTCCCGGTTTTTGACACAACCTGAGACTAGAGGTATGCCATGAACCGAGACAGATAATGCATGCGCCCTAGCCATTGGAACCGGAACTAATGGTAACATTAGTCGCGGGCCATAGTCGAACCCGGACTAACGATGCGAACGTAAGGTCGTTTTTCTACTAGTGGCATGTGGTAAAATTTTAGAATGTTCCACTAAATTTGCCGCGTAGGCTCCTTAGAAACGGGACCATCTACGAGGAAGGACTAGCTTTGTATGTGAAGTGATTCGCTTCCCTGCATTGAAACTTGTAATACACTAAACATACAACGTAGAACCAAACATGTTCAATTTTGGACTTTTAGGTGGTATGTTTGCTATATTTAACCATATTCGTGCATTTCTAGGATTTTAATGCCTGGAAGTCGAAATCTGAATTGCGGGCACATGAAATCATGGCCAGAAATGGATTGAAAATAACTATATGTGGTACTCCGTCCTTCCCAAAATATAAGGCATAATGGACTTTGCATGGTCTCTGATGCACATCCTTGACCGCTAATATATACGAAAGTACATGGGTTAAACATGTATAAATGGCATTGTCATATTTGTCTTTTAAAAAATTATTTCATATTTCTGTACACTAATTTTGCAGACATATAATATATGAAAACCATAGTCGAAGTTGTGTAACTAAGACCGGAAAAGTGAATCGGCGCCTTATATTTTAGGAACGAGAGAGTATTTAGTCTATGTTTAAACCTTATGCAAGATGACAAGAGAAGTCGCATACACTAGGGGGAGACTAGGGCACAAACATGTACATTATTGCCATTTAAATTCTCAAAAATTCAAATGAAGCCCAAAATCCTAAGATTTGGCATGGTGTCGTAATGTAGCCCCTAGAGTTAGTGTTAAAAAATTGAGAATGTTTCACATGATTTGTCACGCAGGTTGCATAAAAATGGGACAATCTTGGGAAGGATCTAGGTTTGCATGCGAAATGTCACACAGCTTCCTCGGTTTTCTTTGAAACTTTTCCTATAGGCAACATACACCATTACATCACACATTCCCATTTTTGTATTTGCTCGAGATCCATCATCTATATTTAGCCATATAAGATTAGTTTTAGGGTTTGAATGTATGAAATTCAAAATCTTTACTGCTCGGGTTCCATCGTGCTGAACATTTTGATATATTATATGTTTTTTTCGACATCGTATGCGAAAGATATAGTCGTTTTACATTTTCATCAAACATTTTTTGCAAAACATATCCAAATTTAAGTTTTTTAATTTTCCTAACTACTAGATGTAGTAACATAACTACATCTCGAAGGATTTTAATTTTTGAAGTTTTTATCATGTTTTGTTTTTTCAAAACTGAAATGGCGATACTTGGGGGGGGGGGGGGTAGAGTTTGAACCACTTTAGTCCGGGAAGGTATCCATCCAATCCTACCGTCGACAGAAAATGGATGATGAGCCCGAGCTAAGGGGAAGAACATAGAGGGGAAAGGAGAAAACAGAGACATGCGCTCGGGCTGGACAAATCGTTTATATAGGGACATCTTTAGTCCCGGTTGGTTATGCAAACCGGGACTAAAGATTTACCTCTAGTCCCAGTTTGTGTCACAAACCGGGACTAAAGGTGCTCGAGGGGGCCCCAGCCTGAGCCTGCCACCAACCCTTCACTCCCGGTTTGTGACACAACCCGGGAGTAGAGGTACGCCATGAACCGAGAGTAATAATGCCTGCGCCCTAGCCGTTGGAACTGGGACTTGTGGTAACATTATTTGCGGGCCGTAGTCGAACTCGGACTAATGATGCGTACGTAAGGTCGTTTTTCTACTAGTGACATGTGGTAAAATTGTAGAATGTTCCGCAAAATTTGCCGCGCAGACTTCTTAGAAATGGGACCATCTACGAGGAAAGACCAGCTTTGCATGTGAAGTGTTTCGCATCCCTGCATTGAAATTTGTACTACATTAAACATACAGCGTTAAATCAAACATGTCCAATTTTGTACTTTTGGGTGGTATGTTTGCTATATTTAACCATATCCGTGCATTTCTAGGATATTTATGCATGGAATTCGAGATCTGAATTGCGGGCACATGAAATCATGGCCAGAAATGGATTGAAAATAACTATATGTGGTACTCCCTCCTTCCTGAAATATAAGGCATAATGAACTTTGCATGGTCTTTGATGCACGTCCTTGACCGCTAATATATACGAAAGTACATGGGTTAAACATGTATAAATTGCATTGTCATATTTGTCTTTTAAAAAATTATTTCATATTTCTGTACACTAATTTTGTAGACATATAATATATGAAAATCATAGTCGAAGTTGTGTAACGAAGACCGGAAAAGTGAATCGGTGCCTTATATTTTAGGAAGGAGAGAGTATTTAGTCTATGCTTAAGCCTTGTGCAAGATGACAAGAGAAGTCTCATACACTAGGGGGGAGACTAGGGCACATACATGTACATTCTTGCCATTTCAATTCTAAAAAATTCAAATGAAGCCCAGAATCCTAAGATTTGGCAAGGTGTCGTATGTAGCCCCTAGAGTTTGTGTTAAAAAATTGAGAATGTTTCACAAGATTTGTCATGTAGGTTGCATAAAAATGCGAGAATCTTGGGAAGGATCTAGGTTTGCATGCCAAGTTCCACGCGGCTTCCTCGGTTTTCTTTGAAAGTTTTCCTATAGTCAACATAGACCATTACATCACACATGCCCATTTTTGGATTTGCTCGGGATCCGTCCTCTATATTTAGCCATATAATAGTATTTTTAGGGTTTGAACGTATGAAATTCAAAATCTTTACTTCAGGCACATGAAATCAGGTCCAGAACTTGGTTGGAAAAGTATATTTGCACTAGTAGAAAACATACCTTATGTTTGGATCAATAGTCCCGGTTTAGATTCAGCCCGGGACTAATGTGACAATTAATCCTCGTTCCAATGGCTAGTCATTAGTCCTGGTTCATTTTCTACCTCTAGTCTCGGTTTGTGTTATAAACCAGGACTAAAGGGGTTGAGGCTTTAGTCCCGGTTGGTGTCTCCAACAGGGACTAAAGGTTAGACCTTTAGTCCCGGATTATGTTACGATCCGGGACTAAAGCGTCTGTTTTTCCATTTGTTTTCTGTTTTTTGTCATGTTTGAAATTGCTTATATCTTTTAGGATATTTTATGTTTTTGAGTGATTCTTTTTGCATTAGATTCAATATTTTGTCTAGCTTCGGTTTGCGCCATTAGTTTTCAAATTTAAATGGTTTAAATTTGATTTTTTTTCAAATTTGCTATAAACCATATTTTGTCAATAACTTGAGTTTAAAAGTAGTTTTAAATTTAATTCTCTTTGCTCCTAGTCACATGTTAGATTGTTGTCACAGTAAGATTTACTTGGTTATTTTTAAAATAATCTAAATTAGGATTTTAATCAATACAGTATTGTTTTTCTTATACAATTGTTTTAGTCATTTAATTGTTGTTTCTAATTATTTTTATTTAGTTCTTTCTGTATATTTTAACATGTTGTAGTATGCTTCTGTTAGACAACAGTAGATAAAATTTTAGAATTAATTAATACTCCCTCTGTCCTAAAATTCTTCTCTTAGATTTGTCTAAATACGGATGTATCAAGTCACATTTTAGTATTAGATACATCCGTATCTAGGCAAATCTAAGACAAGAATTTTGGGACGGAGGGAGTACTAATTTTGTTACTATTTTGTATAAATAGTTGTTTACCCTTTAATTATACTTTATAGAATTAGTTTTGCTATATTAAAAAGTAATTCTTATTGCCACTTTGATATAATTACTTTAGTTTCTGTTGTTTGACAATAATTTAGTTTTTTAATTAGTTAATATTGCTTTATTGCTATGGTAGTTGTTTCTAATTTTCAAACTCTACCCCCTTGGTATCGCCATTTCACTTTAAAAAAAAATTGAAAATGATTAAAAATAATAATTTCATATTTGGATTGCTCACATTTTTCTAATAGTAATGCACATATTAATTGTGGAATTTTGATTTACAGATTTAAAGATATTAATTATGCCATATTAAATGAATAAATGGGGAAAATGGATAAAACAATATTATTACTTATTTTGTTTTCATTGAAATTTAATATTATTATTACATATTTTATTTTAATAATTGTTTGGAATTAAAAAAACCATGTGACATCAAGACCTAAGGATTAATAGGATTGATAGATTGCTATTGTCAGGAAAACAACAAGTGCAGACTTGGAAAGTAGGGAAATAGAACTCGGGAGTTAAGCATGCTCGGGCTGGAGTAGTGGGAGGATGGATGACCGGGTGGGAAGTCAGATGCTTTGCATCAGTGCTCCACGTTGGAGCAATTAGGATGGGTGATTAGAGATTAAATTATCAAATAATTCAACAATTTGAAAAATGGGAAAATTTAAAAAAAAATGCAAAAATAAAAAAATGATTTTTTTCTTCAAAAAAGTTGGTAGAGCCTTTAGTCCGGGTTGGTAACACCAACCGGGACTAAAGGTCCCCCAACCTCGCTCCAGACATCAGCCACGTGGAGCCCCTTTAGTCCCGGTTTGTAACCAACCGGGACTATAAGTGAGGGCCTTTAGTCCCGATTGCTTAGTCTCGGTCAATGTTGAGGATATCGCTTATCGTTATCGTCTCGGACATCTGTGGATTAGAGATTAATCGGAAATCGGCCAATTAATCGATTTTATCGGTCGACTATTAATCGGCCATTTTTTTAAATCTCAGGTTCCAAACACTAAAATATGCTATATTGAACACCAAAATAATATTGGACAGAAGTGTTACCTTGATTACTAGCCTTTGAAGCCTTGTATAATGACAAACAAAATAGGAGAACAATACATATTGCGTAACAAGGTCCACAACACACAAATAAACATAGTTTTTACAAACATAGTGCTATGAATAATCCCGATTTATCGATAGATTCCTGATAAATCGCTTCTCATAGCGATAAATCGGCCCAAACGATAAATGGTGAAGATAAGGCATAATCTTATCGGTCACCCCAAGAGTAGCGATAAATCGGACGATAAATCGCTGAATCGGAAGATTTCTTGAACAGTGGTCTCGGTTGGAAAAAACCGGGACTAAAGGCCCTTACAAACTGGGACTAAAAGCTCGTTTTCTACTAGTGTTGTGCTCTTTATTATATGTTTAGGCCATGTGCAAGAGAATAAAAGGAGTCATGTACACAAGGGCCCAAGATTAGCCACCGACATGTACAAGAGTAGTCATTTTGTCTCATGGTATCTTCTGTTGTATTAATGTAATTGTCGGTGCTATTGATCTCGGGTAGGGGTTATGAGTTGTTGGTCTAGGAACAATGGTAATAGGAGACAAGGGATAGGATGTTTTTCCCAAGTTCAGGCCCTCTCGAGGAGTAAAAACCATGTGTCCCGCTTAGATTGTACTGATTCGATAGAATATAGAGTACATGATGATCTACATCAAGATCGGATGATTGTGTTCTAAACTCTAAGGCTTGTGTTTTTGTCTTCAAACACTAAACCCTCGGATTATGTAGGAACCGGGGATACCTAGGTTATAGATACGAACGGTTGCCAACTACGAATAAACATGCCAATACCAGAACTTCCATTGAAGTATACACCAAGTCTTCGAAAGTTTCCATCTTGCTCATGCCAAGGGCCACGTCTTCGGTAATCCTTTCTCCAATGGTCGGCGGGCCACATGTTCAACCCATGGACGGCAGACCGTGTAGGTTGATACCCCTCAGTCTAGGACACTGTTAGTAATGTTGGACCTACTGGTCTCTAATTATAATATATTTGGATTCTCACACTTCTATTGCCCTATTTATATTTGTATATATGTATCATCATTTGTAGTGGTGTTGTTATGATATATAATTAGTAAAGTCCGCGACATATAACAATGCTTGTATGTTATGAAGTCATGTATTACAATGGTACTATATGCGTTTCTATTCCAAATACAAACCGTAAGGTCTATATTTAGAATAATATTGCACATAAGGCTTTACAGGAGAAACGATGACGTGTTAGTATTTTGAGATTCAAATATGGACTACATACGAGGCAAAATGAGTGAATCTACACTCTAAACTACGTCTATACGTCTATATACATTCGTATGTAGTCTTAATTGAATTCTTTAAAAAGGCTTGTATTTAGAAATGGAGGGTAAGTTAATGTACTATATTAAGTAAGAAATTAATAAATGTACTTCTACCATTTCCAAATATAAGACTTTTTAGAGATTCCAACAAGTGACTACATACAGAGCAAAATTAGTGAATCTACACTATAAAATATGTCTACATGCATCCGTATGTTGTATCTCATTTAAAATGTCTAAAAAGACTTATATTTAGGAACCGAGGGAGTAATTAATAATACTGATTATATAGTCTTCACCCTTATATATGGAAGAAAATAATATGCAGTTAATGCACAATGATGAACAAGATAACAAGCAAATGTAATGATAATGACTGTATCATCTTAATTTGCTTCCAATTATGTACTTTCGGTAGGTGTGTTATAAAAAAACTCGTGTTGTAGCATTAAGCTTCTTTCGGGTTAAAGAATTGCCATTGAACCAAATCGGGGAGTAAAATATCACCTAAGATAAGTACAATTTGAAAACACATTAATTAGCATAATCGATGCGTCGCGAGGCTTCGATTTATATATACTCTATGGTTCGTACTAGTTCAGCGCACCTACTCAAGAAAACAAACACCAAGATGGATCCTCCGCACCAAGAGAAACGCTCCAGTCCTCTAAACACCCTCTCCCCGACGACCTAATTTTCATGGAAATCTTGGTGCGAGTGTCCGTGAAATGCCTTGCACGCTGCAAATGCGTCAGCCCCTACTGGCGCACCCAAATAGAGGGCGGTGACTTTGTCAGGCACCACCTCAACCGCTCCAGTGCGAGTCGGCCGTCCATACTCATCATCCCCCGCAAGCATGGCATCGAAGACGAAGAAAAGTTCTCCGACGACATCAGCTTCTACCGCCTCGGGCCGGGACAGGCGCCCAACACCTTCAAGGACGAGGCAGAGCTGATGCTGGAGAAAGCGCTCCCACCATAAGATGAAGGCATCACGAACGTGATCTACCCCATGCACTGCGACGGTCTGGTCGCCATCGCGACCGGCACAGACCAGGTGTTCCTGTGCAACCCAGCGACCAAGGAGTTCATCGCGCTGCCGCTCGGCACCCTGGACGTCGACATCCACCGCATGAGGCCTCCATCGGCAGCCATCAACTTCGACCAGTGGAAGAAACAGTACGTTGTTGCCAGGTACTTCTACCGGCGCTAGTGCTACAAGAAGCCATGCGGCAAGCTTGACTACGACATCGGGCACGAGGTATTCACCCTCGGGAATAACTCCTGGTCCTGGGAAGCCACCGTCGACCCTCCGCAAGCTATCCGTGACGCGCGACCGGTGTGCACGCGAGATGCCATCTACTGGGCGTGCGATCACAAGGAAGACCCCCGGCCGAGCTCCCTGATGCGGTTTAGCCTGCGCTACAGGACGTTCGACTTGGTGCCATGCCCTCCTTGTTTCGCCTACAACTTCGGCATCGAGCATCTGGCAGATCTAGGCGGCAAGTTGTGTCACGTCAACATTTCGACCACCAAGACCACCTTTGACGTGTGGCAGCTGGCCGCCGACGCGAGGTGAAATTAGTTTCGGCTTTGATGCCTTCTTGCCGCTTTTGGCCGCCGATGGAAGGATGCTGACAATGGTGGCCGACGTCGACCAGAGGTTATACTGGTGCGATGAGAGGAGCGGACATGTTGAAAAAGTGATGAACCTGGAAGATATTGATTTGGATGGATGGGACGACTTAAACTACTGCCTTCACCACGTAATCCCTTATAGGGAGAGTCTCATCTCCATCAGGAACTACAGGGTGTAATGCTGCTGGTCTTATCTTTTTTAATTCATGTTTTGTTCATTAGTAGCTAGGTTCAACATACAATAAAGGGTTTGAGTGATATCAGGTCTTTGCCCCATAGTTTGTGTCTGAAGCAGGCACAAGTCAGTGGGTTTCCTGATATTGCTCTGAGCTCGCTAGTTCTCTTTCCCCGCCTCCTGTTCTTCCAGTGACCAAAAATACTTTGTATTTCCGTTATGAGAGTAATTGAAAGGGGTAGCCCGATTTGAATAAAATAAAAATTAAAGGTTTTGAGTTATGGTATGTAATAATATGAGTAGGGTCCAAAACTCTTAGGAAGTAGAGTAATAAAAGGGAAGTGCTTCGGTACC
>LR738710.1:619339129-619438088 GCA_902687465.1 Secale cereale | reverse complement strand
CCCCCAATCCAAAAACATTGAAAAGGTTTTTTTCTCATCCAGTCAAGAGATTAATTCTCTGATTTATTTGGTAATTAATTAATTAGAAACTATTCCTCAAGCATTTCGTATTTCTAACTCTCAATTGACTCGACTCCCTGGCAGTCCCCTCGTCGAGATTTTTCTCTTCCGGGATCGAGCAAATTCCCTCGCATCCCACCATACCGCCGCTCCCTGCCCGCTCCTTTTTAATCTACGGGTAAGTTATGATCTTAACCATAGATCTGCTTTTAAAACTGTAAACATATTAAAGGGGTTGTACCGAAGCACGCCTCCCATAAAAACTCAAGTATGTCTTCACCATAATTTTTTCCATTCATCCCAGTAAGAAAATGTTTTTTTAGTTTTCAGTAAGAAAAATGCTTGACTGTGAGCTATCCTTTTGAATTGGCAGGAGCATTTTGCGACCCCCTTAATATGGTATAGTTTTGTTAGCTTAGTGACTAGATAACGTGTGTACTCTCAACATCCATCTGGAAAATTAAACTCAGCGTTTAAATTGGAGTAACCATATGAGACTGTACCAAATTATAGAAGAAAACGCGAGAGTTTCGTCGTGATTCCTAACTAGAATTCCGCTAGGGAAGCCGAAATTTGCATTGGCGGACAAATTACGGTCGCATTATTTTTGGTATGATTTTATAACCTTAGCAACCATATGCGTTACTCCATCCATCGATCTAGATAAGGCTGCTATAATAAGGAGTAACCCTGAGGACAACCAATCGTCGCTTGGGTAGCTAGAGGAGCGGGTGTGGTCCTAGCTCACCAGCGTTCAAGTCGTGGACACGTCACTTTGTGCTCAGGTATTTCTTCTATAAAGACTAAGCCTGCGGATGTGAGAGATGTTGCGGACTCAATCTTTCTAATTCATGTTTTGTTCATTGGTAGCTATATTTTCAACATACAATAAAGGGTTTGAGTTTTGGTACATGTAGTGCAGCTATTGCAATCATGAGTTTAAAGTCCAAACTCTAGCAAGTGTGATTTTCTCTGAATTTGGTTGTACCGTTGTGTAAAATATACATGTGCGTATTTCCCATAAATATGAGCAATGCTACATCCACGGGCTATTGACGTACGTTTTACAGGGCTAGAACAGTTGGCAACTTTTGATTGGACAATAATATTTTCCATTCATCAACAAGATGGGTTGTCAGCTAATTTTTTTAGTTGGCGGTCGCCTATTGTCGCTGGTCTATTTTGGAATCTCTTTTATTAGTTTACTGATTCATTAGTTATACCCCCTCATTAAGGTAAAGTTGCGATAACAAAGGAGTAACTGGGTGAATCAAGTCAAATACTTCCTGGCGCTTCGAGTCTGCATAACTCTTCTACCTGGACTGAGCTACCTGATGACCCACAATTGTAGGGGATCTATCATAGTCCTTTCGATAAGTAAGAGTGTTGAACGCAACGAGGAGCAGAAGGAAATGATAGGCAGTTTTCAGTAAGGTATTTTCTGTAAGCACTGAAATTATAGGTAACAAATAGTTTAATGATAAGGTAATTGGTAGCAAGTGACAAAAGGTAAAAGTAAATAAGGTGCAACAAGGTGGCCCAATCCTTTTTGTTGCAAAGGACAAGCCTGAATAAACTCTTATATAAAGGAAATCGCTCTCGAGGACACATGGGAATTATCGTCAAGCTAGTTTTCATCACGATCATCTGATTCGTGTTCGGTACTTTGATAATTTGGTACGTGGGTGAACCGGTGCTTGGGTGCTGCCCTTACTTGGACAAACCTCCCACTTATTATTAACCTCTAATGCAAGCATCCACAACTTCAAAATAAGTATTAAGGTAAACCTAACCATAGCCTGAAACATATGAATCCAAATCAGCTCCTTACGAAGCAATGCATAAATTAGGGTTTAAGCTTCTGCCACTCTAGCAACCCATCATCTACTTATTACTTCCCAATGCCTTCCTCTAGGCCCAAATAATGGTGAAGTGTCATGTAGTTGACGTTCACATGACACCACTAGAGGAAAGACAACATACATCTCATCAAAATATCGAACGAAGACCAAATTCACATGACTACTAATAGCAAGACTTCTCCCATGTCCTCGGGATCAAAAGTAACTACTCACAAGACATAATATTGTTCATGATCAGAGGAGTATTAATATGCATAATGGATCTGAACATATGATCTTCCACCAAATAAACCAACTAGCATCAACTACAAGGAGTAATCAACACTACTAGCAACCCATAGGTACCAATATGAGATTTGGGTACAAAGATTGGATACAAGAGATGAACTAGGGTTTGAGAGGAGATGGTGCTGGTGAAGATGTTGATGAAGATAGCCCTGCCCAAGATGGGAGAGTTGTTGGTGATGACGGCGGTGACGATTTCCCCCTCTCGGAGGGAAGAATCCCCTGCAGAACAGCTCTGCCGGAACCCTAGATTGGTTTCCGTCTCGAGACGGCGGTGTCTGGTCCCGAAAGACTCCTTCGGATTTTTTCCAGGTCAAAACACCTCATATAGGAGAAGATGGGCACCGAGGGCCTTCCGGCTGGCCCACGAGGCAGGGGGCGCGCCCCCCACCCTCGTGGGCAGCCGGTGGCCCCCCTCGTGGACTTCTTTCGCCAGATATTTTTTTATATTTTCTGAAACGACGTTCTGTTGAGTTTCAGGGCTTTTGGAGTTGTGCAGAATAGGTTTCCAGAGTTTGCTCCTTTTCCAGCCCAGAATTCCAGCTGTCGGCATTCTCCCTCTTCATGTAAACCTTGTAAAATACGAGAGAAACGACATAAGTATTGTGACAAAACATGTAAGAACAGCCCATAATGCAATAAATATCAACATATAAGCATGATGCAAAATTGATGTATCAACTCCTCCAAGCTTATACCTCGCTTGTCCTCAAGCGAAATCCGATATCGAAAAATATGTCCACATGTTTAGAGATAGAGGTGTCGATAAAAACAAAATACGGACATGAGGGCATCATGATCATTCTCATAACAACAACTTATATAAATATAGTCATATGATTCTTATGCTAAAGTAACAATTCATCCACAATATCAAGTATGAATCATAAATTTCTTTGGAAACTAACAAACTTTGATCTCGGTCATTGAAGCAATTGCAATTTATCGTAATATCGGAAAGAGTCAGTATAAGAGCTTTTCTGCAAGCCTACATACTTAACTATCATATAGTCTTTCACAATTTCTCACACTCACGCAATACTTATGTTTATGGAGTTTTAATGGGACACAGAGAAAGATAGGGGCTTATGGTGTTGCCTCCCAACCTTTTACCTCAAGGGTAAGGTCAACAGTAATAGATCATGAAAACTTACATATTTTTTAGACTCGGTTTATTAGCATGATTTAGATGTTACATATTTTTTATTCCCTTTCATTATGTCGACCTTAACTAGATTACTATGGGAAAATGGTTGTATGTCAAGTGCTCGTTTATTTGCTCACATCATTTCTATGGGAACTATACAACGAACTGCCTAAACCGTGTGCCTAGGGGAAACACTAGGCAAAGGACCACATAAACCAAGTGCCCATCGAAAAAATACTCAGCAAAACGGGGTGCTTGGTCTTGATCCGCCTTTCCGAGTGTAGGACCAAAAAAACCTGGCATCCACGGGACACATACCTACAAATGTGTGGTAGGCGGAAGCCTAATGATGGTGCACGTTTTTTTAAGTGTCGCTTGTCAGACACTCGACAAACAGATGACCCATTAGGGCAGGAACTTCGGTTTTGTTGCGCTGCATAATATTTGCCGAGTGCCTTGGCAAAGTTTTTTTCATTTGCGTTCCTTTGTTTTATTTTCTTTCTCCCATCCTATTTATCACGTATCTTTACCTGCCGCCACTCTTTCCCACCCTTTCTTTCCCTCCACTATTTTTCTGCCATCTCTAATTTCTACCCTTGACCCCACTTTCTCCCGCTCGGTGTTTTCCCGACGCTCTTCTCCCTCCCTTTTTCTTCTGCTGTCACGAGTCTATATATAAAATGAGTAAAAGGTTGTGTCCTCCCATGGCCTTCATGAGCCGCTCGTATGCTAGCGGATGTGTGTGCGGAGGTTGCAGCTATAGGAAAGGAGAGGGGTAGCACCACGTGGGAGCAAGTGTCATCGCGATGTATGAGGACACTATGAGTTTATGTCATTACGTGCATTTTCATACATTTAATGCATGCATATAACTTTGAACTACAAGCACATGAAATAATGGCAACAAATGAGTAAAATTCACAAGACGAGCCATGCTATCATGATATGGCCCCTGGAGGATGTGGTCGGAATATGAACTACGCGTACATGAAATCATGGATAGAAATGCATTATAAATCCTATTTGTGATCTTGAGTCTATGATGAGGCCTTGTGCAAAGAAATAAAAGAGGAGTCCTAGACAACATGTGGCCAAGACTAGGCCACCAATATTATATAAATATTACCATTTCAATTCTCAGAATTCAAATGAACTCAGAAATAACAACACTTGGCATGGTGTCATGATATGGACCCTAGAGCATGTGGTAAAATTGGTAGAATGGTCCACACAATTTGTCACGCGAACTCCTTAGAAACGGGACCATCTACGAGGAAGGATCAACTTTGCATGTGAAGTGTCCCGCTTCCCAGCTTTGAAACTTGTACTATAGTAAACATACAATGTTACATCAAACATGTCCAATTTTGGACTTTTGGGTGGTATGTTTGCTATATTTAACCATATACATGCATTTTTAGGATTTTAATGCATGGAATTCAAAATCTGAACTACGGGCACATGAAATCATGGCCAGAAATGGATTGAAAATAAATATACGTGGTATTTAGTCTATTTTAAGCCTTGTGCAAGATGACAAGAAAAGTCTTATACACCAGGAGGAAGACTAGGGCACATACATGTATGTTATTGCCATTTCAATTCTTAGAAATTCAAACAAAGCCCAAAAATCCTAAGATTTGGCATGGTGTCGTAATGTGGCTAGAGTTTGTGTTAAAAAAACAGAGTCTTTCACAAGATTTGTCATGCGGGCTGCGCAAAAATGGGACAATAATCTTGAAAGAAGAATCTAGGTTTGCATGCAAAGTGTCACGCGGATTCCTCGGTTTGCTGGCTCATCTTCATTACACAACACCGAAAAGACCAAATTAATACAAATTCATACATAAAGTTCATACACATTTGTTCTCATAAAACAGACAAACTCTCTAGCTGAAGCATTTAAATGCAACAACAAATGCGATCAAGATCACAACTAAGGTAACAATTGATTCAACAACATAGTGATACCAAGCCTCTTTATTAACGACATATTTTTTCTAATGTTTCTAATCTTCAAGTGCATTGCATCTATCTTGATCTTGTGATCATCGACGACATCTACAACATACAACTCGTGTTTTATCTTCTCTTCTTTAATTCTTTTTAAATATTTCTTTCAAATAGTCGTTTTCTTTTTCAACTAAATTTAACTTCACGACAAGATGGTCGGTTGTAATTTCCGGTTCACATACCTCCCAGATAAAGATATCTATGTCAACTTGATGGGCATAATTTTCATAAACACGAAATGCAACAAATAGTTATAAAAGAGAATATGTGTATCACATCCGAATCATAAACAGGACGAGGTCCGACGAGGACGGATATCAAAACCATGCCACTATGTATAACAAACAACGAACGGGTAAGAAAATTATACAAGTAACTATCTAAATCATACAAACGTGATTTTCCTATAAAGATGATAAGAACAAGAGGCTCACCAAGGAGCTGCCGGCGACAGGGCGGTGCGGTCGATCGACGGTGGTTAGGACGGGGACATGAAGGCACTAGGAAATCACACCTACACATCCTCAAACTAAGAAGTTAATTTGAGCTCAGATGGCATATAAATCAAACATACTCCCACATAATTACTCGCAAACTAAAACCCACAAATCACTATACTTATAGAGCATTGCACGAGCTAATCTAGCAATGAGAGATGAAAGGACAAAGTTGCTAACCTTTGTGAACACTTGGAGAGATGGGGTGTCTTCAATTTTTGACAAATCTTGGCAAAACATGGATGATGAACTCGAGCTAAGGAAAAGAACATAGAAGGGAAAGGAGAAAACATAGACATGGGCTCGGGCTGGACGAATGGTATATAGAGGGACATCTTTACTGTCGGTTGGTTATGCAAACCGGGACTAAAGATTTACCTCTAGTCCCGGTTTGTGTCCGGGACTAAAGGTGCTCGAGGGGCCCCCAGCCTAAGCCTGCCACCACCCCTTTAGTCCCGGTTTTTGACACAACCTGAGACTAGAGGTATGCCATGAACCAAGACTGATAATGCATGCGCCCTAGCCATTGGAACCGGAACTAATGGTAACATTAGTCGCGGGCCATAGTCGAACCCGGACTGACGATGCGAACGTAAGGTCGTTTTTCTACTAGTGGCATGTGGTAAAATTGTAGAATGTTCCACAAAATTTGCCTCGTAGGCTCCTTAGAAACGGGACCATCTACGAGGAAGGACTAGCTTTGTATGTGAAGTGATTCGCTTCCCTGCATTGAAACTTGTAATACACTAAACATACAACGTAAAATCAAACATGTCCAATTTTGGACTTTTAGGTGGTATGTTTGCTATATTTAACCATATTCGTGCATTTCTAGGATTTTAATGCCTGGAAGTCGAAATCTGAATTGCGGGCACATGAAATCATGGCCAGAAATGGATTGAAAATAACTATATGTGGTACTCCGTCCTTCCCAAAATATAAGGCATAATGGACTTTGCATGGTCTTTGATGCACATCCTTGACCGCTAATATATACGAAAGTACATGGGTTAAACATGTATAAATGGCATTGTCATATTTGTCTTTTAAAAAAATTATTTCATATTTCTGTACACTAATTTTGCAGACATATAATATATGAAAACCATAGTCGAAGTTGTGTAACTAAGACCGGAAAAGTGAATCGGCGCCTTATATTTTAGGAACGAGAGAGTATTTAGTCTATGTTTAAACCTTATGCAAGATGACAAGAGAAGTCTCATACACTAGGGGGGAGTCTAGGGCACAAACATGTACATTCTTGCCATTTAAATTCTCAAAAATTCAAATGAAGCCCAAAATCCTAAGATTTGGCATGGTGTCGTAATGTAGCCCCTAGAGTTAGTGTTAAAAAATTGAGAATGTTTCACAAGATTTGTCACGCAGGTTGCATAAAAATGGGACAATCTTGGGAAGGATCTAGGTTTGCATGCGAAATGTCACGCAACTTCCTCGGTTTTCTTTGAAACTTTTCCTATAGGCAACATACACCATTACATCACACATGCCCATTTTTGTATTTGCTCGAGATCCATCATCTATATTTAGCCATATAAGATTAGTTTTAGGGTTTGAATGTATGAAATTCAAAATCTTTACTGCTCGGGATCCACCGTGCTGAACATTTTGATATATTATATGTTTTTTTCGACATCTTATGCGAAAGATATAGTCGTTTTACTTTTTCATCAAACTTTTTTTGCGAAACATATGCAAATTTAAGTTTTTTAATTTTCCTAACTACTAGATGTAGTAACATAACTACATCTCGAAGGATTTTAATTTTTGAAGTTTTTATCATGTTTTGTTTTTTCAAAACTGAAATGGCGATACTTGGGGGGGGGGGGTTAGAGTTTGATCCACTTTAGTCCGGGAAGGTATCCATCCAATCCTACCATCGACAAAAAATGGATGATGAGCCCGAGCTAAGGGGAAGAACATAGAGGGTAAAGGAGAAAACAGAGACATGCGCTCGGGCTGGACAAATCGTTTATATAGGGACATCTTTAGTCCCGGTTGGTTATGCAAACCGGGACTAAAGATTTACCTCTAGTCCCAGTTTGTGTCACAAACCGGGACTAAAGGTGCTCGAGGGGCCCCCAGCCTGAGCCTGCCACCAACCCTTTACTCCCGGTTTGTGACACAACTCGGGAGTAGAGGTACGCCATGAACAGAGACTAATAATGCCTGTGCCCTAGCCGTTGGAACTGGGACTCGTGGTAACATTATTTGCGGGCCGTAGTCGAACTCGGACTAATGATGCGTACGTAAGGTCGTTTTTCTACTAGTGACATGTGGTAAAATTGTAGAATGTTCCGCAAGATTTGCCGCGCAGACTTCTTAGAAATGGGACCATCTACGAGGAAAGACCAGCTTCGCATGTGAAGTGTTTCGCATCCCTGCATTGAAATTTGTACTACACTAAACATACAACGTTAAATCAAACATGTCCAATTTTGTACTTTTGGGTGGTATGTTTGCTATATTTAACCATATCCGTGCATTTCTAGGATATTTATGCATGGAATTCGAGATCTGAATTGCGGGCATATGAAATCATGCCCACAAATGGATTGTGGCATGCAGATCTTTGTGAAGACATTTAAGATCAGATACACGCTAAGAAGACGACGACCCTTGGCGGGATCCCAGCCAAGGAGGACCACAAGACTTCCGGCAAGCACCTTGCTGGGGATGACAGCAGGGGCCGCGAGAAGACCCTTGCCGGAGCCCCGGCAAGGCCCTTGCCGAGGACATCTGCAGGGCCACCATCAGGGCCGCACCAACTGAGTTTCCACCGCCCCGTGCAGCTGCCGACCCAACCAGCCAGGCAGGCACCTGCGTGGCAACATGCAGATCTTTGTGAAGACCCACCATTGCGCCACCTCAGCTGCTGATGGCTTCTCGCCCCTCGTTGGTTACCCCAAGTGGAAGGTTTGAGATGCAGTGTAGCGAAAGTTTTCCCTTGGCAAAGATACCAAGGATCGATTTCCCCGAGACTCCCAGTTTCAACAAGAAGGTGTCAACTGCTAACGGCGCCAGATATTAGCAATCAACGTGGACCTGCACACAGATACAAATAACTTTGCTCCCAACGAGTACAGAGAGGTTGTCAATCTCTCCGGCCTTGTAGTTTACAAAGGATCAAACGCAAGTGATAATAGTGATAGGTATTGCTGCAATAGTAAGTAAAAGCGTAAAGTAAATAGCGGATGTGATCAATGATGGTAATATGGACCGGGGTCCCATGATGTTCACTAGTGATGTCTCTCTCCCAAAAGACGATAAAACAGCTATGTGAGGTGAACGAATTACAGCTGGGCAATTGACAGAATTATGTGCGCAAACCAATGCTAACTATGTTACAAGAAAGGTAGAGGTTCAAAGCATGGGTGGTACGCCAAGGAAAGTAGACCGAAATCCATCTGCATCTACTACTAATCATCCACCTTGAGATATCTATCCAGAACATCTCGCTGGTATTAAGTTGCGAGTCCCACCCATAGTGTAAACTCAAAGCAACAAACAACTGCATTAAAAGAACTTTGCGTAAAGTAAACAATCCTTGCACCCGCGGGCACAAGCACCGTTGTTTTCCCCCTTGTGGCAACATCACATCCCCTAGGCTCATGTTTCTGTCACTCAAGCTAGTCATCGAGGGGCATGAACCCACAATCAAGCATAACGTTCCCTCTTGGAGTCACTACCTACTACTTGGCCAAAGCAATAAATAACAACGGAGAACATGCAAGAATTACTTACGAACATAAATATAAAAGAGGTAGATCAAATATATTACTCAAACACAATCTGAACATAATCTCACAATCCATCGGATCCTAGCAAACTCAACATAGCAACAGCATAAGGATTACATATTTGCCTCGATCATGTAGGGCAACTCACGAGGACTAATTAGTGAAGCACAAGAACGGGAGGAGAACATCACATAGCTACTGGTCATGGAACCATGGTCCAAGGGAGACTACTCACAACTCATCCGGGAGGCGTCCATGGTGGTGGAGAGGCTCCCGGTGGTGATCCTCCCCTCCGGCAGGGTGCCGGGAAGAGTTCTCCTGGTGCTCCCGATCTTGGAAGCGGCGGCGGCGACGGAACAGAGATGAGATCGCGAAAAAGGGTTTCCGTCTCGAGGGTTTCGGGACATGATATAAATATATGCCAAAGGGGGCATCAGCGGAGGCTCGGGGGGCCCAGGCGCCCCCTCGACGCGACCAGGGGGGGCCCTCGCCACCAGGGCGCCTGGAGCCCTGGTGGCCCCCCTCCGGCTGTACTTTGGCTGCTGGGAAGCTTCTGGAACGCTGATTTTTTATATAATTTTTCCGGGATTTTTCTGGCAGTTCTCGTAATGGGAAAACCTGAAATACAAAAATAGCAAAAAACAGAAACTGGCACTGGGGTGCACTGAGTTAATAGGTTAGTCCAAATATGACCAAAAGTGTATGGAAGTGTATAAATATCATAGCAATATCACCCAAAAGAGGCATGGAGCAAGCGGAAAATATAGATACGTTTTGGACGTATCAACATCCCCAAGCTTAATTCCTGCTCGTCCTCGAGTAGGTAAATGATAACAAGAATAATTTCTGTGGTGACATGCTATTAACCATATAGGACTTTTTCATAGTCATATGACAAAAGCTTACTGAGACAATGAATCTGTAGTAATTAAGTTGCCTCATGAGAAAATCACAAAGAACTGAAAGTTTTACAATATGGTATTGAAACATCAAATAGATTTGTAATGAGCATGGTGTGCAAATATGATAAAGTAATATCTCGCTTGCCCCCTTTAGTGAAGCAAAACATAAATGCAGGGGCACCTCCAAGGTTTAAGTGATGACTAGATACAATGATTTCAAAATAAACGATATCATAATCATGCAAAAGACAATGCTACTTTGGGACAATGCACATTACACTCAGAATGACAATCATGCTCTCAGTAGTTGGTGCTTTAAAAGAAGGTGGAGACTCTCGAACCGTGGCTTTTGTTGGCAAGGTTGAAAACCCGTAGTCGGAAACAAAGACAAAGCATGTACCAGAGCTCTTGGTTTTAAAAACAGAAGTAATAATTTTTTTTCTTAGATCATGCATGTTTCGTCAACGAATGCTAGCAGACAACTCAATCACTTCTTGAGATGGACAAGTTTTGAGGAACGGCTCCCGAATGAGGACGATCACATCCTCTTAATCTCCTTTGTTTATCACTGCCAAAGTTTTCTGATTTCTCATGAACAAAGCGTGAAGGAGGGTTTGTTTGTTATATTAATTTTGAGCCGGGCGCACTCAATGCCAGTTCCTTCTCGTGTTATGGGTTTGCACATTAGACATGCAATCCCGGGGTGAAGCTTGTCCAACTTAAAAAGATCATGAATTAACTACTACTTCCTCATGGACTTAAAACAGAGGCACAAAATAGAAATGCATTTTTTTCTTTTTGAATAATTTCGAGATGGTACATGAAAGTCTTCGTTAGGAATGGCAGGTAAATACCATGTAGGAAGGTATGGTGGACTCATATGGCATAAC
This sequence comes from Secale cereale, assembly GCA_902687465.1. Taxonomy (NCBI): domain Eukaryota; kingdom Viridiplantae; phylum Streptophyta; class Magnoliopsida; order Poales; family Poaceae; genus Secale; species Secale cereale. The sequence continues at coordinate 619,426,674 of LR738710.1, read as the reverse complement.
TGGTTTAAAGGATTTTGGATGCACAAGCAGTCAGTCCGCTTAGTACAGGCAAAGGTTAGCAAAAGACTGGGAGCGACCAACTAAGAGAGCAATGACGGTCATAATCATGCAGAGCGACAAAGCAACATTGAATCAGGAATGGTAGTTATATCGCTACTCAGAAACAAAAGATCATCAAGGCTTGACAGACTTTCTTTACAGTCTTAAATATGCGTGAGCACACGCCAAGTCAATCAAAATAAATTCTTGAAGGAAGATATTACTAAACCATACCACATCATAGGCAAACAAATCATGTTGGTACTCCAATAACACATTGGAAACCCCCCAGCTATTTGAGACTAACCATAAGAAAACATGAGCTACTAAGCACCATTATGCACGTAGCATTTTTATCATAGACATATCAACCAATGCAATGGAAGCAAACTCTCTTAATAAGATAATCATGATAAATAAAGAGAGTTCAAGCAACCAACTAAACAAAAGCTCTTTAAAAAGATAAGCATGAAAACTAAAAGCTGAGCATGATAGTAGCTATTGAAAGACAAAGAACACACACAGCAAAGATAGACATGAAAATTCTATGTTATGTTCTAGGTAGAAGTGGAGCGTGTTTCTCTCCCACATAAAGAAAGCTGAGTTCCGACTCGTTATGAAAAGCTAAAGAAAACTAAAAAGGAAAACTAAAAGCAAGACGCTCCAAGCATAGCACATAACACATGAAGTGATAAAAATATAGTGGAACGAAAGACGAACTGATAATGTTGATGGAGAAGGGGATGCACAGGGGCATCCCCAAGCTTAGACGCTTGAGTCTCCTTGAATATTTCTTGGGGGTGCATGGGGGCATCCCCAAGCTTGAGCGCTTGACACTCCTGAATCTTTTTATCATCTTCCCTCGCACACTTGAAAACTCCCTTCATACATAACTCATCATAATCTGATTAGCGAGGTTAGTACCCTTAATAAAATAATTGTTCCTTGCTGGAAATAAGGATATTCTTGAAGTTCTACTGTTTCTCAAGATTGTCAAAAGGTTTTTGCAAAGAAAAAGCAAGCTCTAGGTTTGCAAAATGAAAGAAAGGCAAAACATGACAGAATCTGTGAAAAACAGAACAACAGGTAGTAAATGATTTTTTCGGGGCACTTCTGCAACTCTAATAAAAAAACTCAAAACAGACGCACGAAAGACAATTGTATAGAGCACGCTGTCTAAAAATTCAGAGCAAAAAGATGATCTGGTGATTTTATACGAATTTTTCTATCCAAGGACATAATCTGTTTCTTGGACAGCACGTCACAACTTTTGAACTTTCTTGCAATCAGAGGCTACACTTGGCACAAAATTGAAAAGCAAAGATACAATGATGATGCTACTGTAGTAAACAACATCATGACACAGCAAAAGCAAAATAAAATTTTATTCATGTGGGCTGCCTCCCAAAAGCGCTTTCTTTTATGCCTTTAAGCTAGGCATAATGCAAAGAGATCAAGTTGTATCAATTGAACCATCATCAAGATCAACAAAAAGCTCTTCAATAATACAACTAGTCTTAAGAGGACTTTCAAATAAAGGCCTCATAGAGATACTTCTAGGGAGAAGACCAAAAGGATAAAATTCAAGGGAAGATTCATTTATTAATTCATCAAAGAGAGGTGTTTCTTCCAAAGTCTTTACAGTTTCAACCCCTTTGGCAATAGATGGATTACTTTTAGAGCGGGGAGCCTTTGGAACGTGAACGAACTTAGGCTCCCTCTTTGCCGGAGTTTCTACCTTTTTGGTTTTGATTGAGGAGAAAGCAGTTCCTAGAGTATCAAAGATTTCCTCAATCTTGTCTATCCTAGAAGAGTCCAAGTCATGGGATTTGATGGTCTCCAAAGTTTTGAAAATTTTATGCATGGAGCTATCAAGCCTATTCAAATTCCCTTGGATCTTACGATCCAACTCATTTATCTTATTAATGTTTGGCATCTCTAGCTCTATCTTTTCAAGTTTTTTCATAATGTGAGCTAGGGTGATGTCCTCTTGAATGCTAACAACAGGGGGATTCTCAACAAGATTTTCAATAATACTAAGAGACTCCCAAACTGGGGCCTCTAGGAAATTTCCATTGATAGCAGTATCTTGAATAAATCTATTCCAAGAAGTAATTCCAACATAAAAATTTCTAAGTAGGATAGTAGTAGATTGCTTCTTGGTGGCTCTTTTTTGAGAATCATTAATTCTATACCAAGCATCTTTTAGACTTTCCCCACCTCTTTGTTTAAAGGTGAGAACTTCTGCCTCGCCAAAGACAAAAGGACCCGACATAATGACAACTAAAGAATGAGATAACTATTTTTGTGATTTTCGATAAAAGATACTAAAGCAAAAACTGAAAGGTAAACTAACAAGACTAAAAAGCAAAGGTAAAAGATAGCGTGCAACTCCCCTATCCTGAAGAGTGGAGTCCCCGGCAACGGCGCCAGAAAACTTTGCTTGATGGCTTCTCGCCCCTCGTTGGTTACCCCAAGTGGAAGGTTTGAGATGCAGTGTAGCGGAAGTTTTCCCTTGGCAAAGATACCAAGGATCGATTTCCCTGAGACTCCCAGTTTCAACAAGAAGTTGTCAACTGCTAACGGCGCCAGATATTAGCAATCAACGTGGACCTGCACACAGATACAAATAACTTTGCTCCCAACGAGTACAGAGAGGTTGTCAATCCCTCCGGCCTTGTAGTTTACAAAGGATCAAACGCAAGTGATAATAGTGATAGGTATTGCTGCAATAGTAAGTAAAAGCGTAAAGTAAATAGCGGATGTGATCAATGATGGTAATATGGACCGGGGTCCCATGATGTTCACTAGTGATGTCTCTCTCCCAAAAGACGATAAAACAGCTATGTGAGGTGAACGAATTACAGCTGGGCAATTGACAGAATTATGTGCGCAAACCAATGCTAACTATGTTACAAGAAAGGTAGAGGTTCAAAGCATGGGCGGTACGCCAAGGCAAGTAGACCGAAATCCATCTGCATCTACTACTAATCATCCACCTTGAGATATCTATCCAGAACATCTCGCTGGTATTAAGTTGCGAGTCCCACCCATGGTGTAAACTCAAAGCAACAGACAACTGCATTAAAAGAACTTTGCGTAAAGTAAACAATCCTTGCACCCGCGGGCACAAGCACCGTTGTTTCCCCCCTTGTGGCAACAACACATCCCCTAGACTCATGTTTCCGTCACTCAAGCTAGTCATCGAGGGGCATGAACCCACAATCAAGCATAACGTTCCCTCTTGGAGTCACTACCTACTACTTGGCCAAAGCAATAAATAACAACGGAGAACATGTAAGAATTACTTACGAACATAAATATAAAAGAGGTAGATCAAATATATTACTCAAACACAATCTGAACATAATCTCACAATCCATCGGATCCCAGCAAACTCAACATAGCAATAGCATAAGGATTACATATGTGCCTCGATCATGTAGGGCAGCTCACGAGGACTAATTAGTGAAGCACAAGAACGGGAGGAGAACATCACATAGCTACTGGTCATGGACCCATGGTCCAAGGGAGACTACTCACAACTCATCCGGGAGGCGTCCATGGTGGTGGAGAGGCTCCCGGTGGTGATCCTCCCCTCCGGCAGGGTGCCGGGAAGAGTTCTCATGGTGCTCCCGATCTTGGAAGCGGCGGCGGCGGCGGAACAGAGATGAGATCGCGAAAAAGGGTTTCCGTCTCGAGGGTTTCGGGACACGATATAAATATATGCCAAAGGGGGGCATCAGCGGAGGCTCGGGGGGGCCAGGCGCCCCCCCCCCCGATGCGGCCAGGGGGTGCCCGCGCCACCAGGGCGCCTGGAGCCCTGGTGGCCCCCCTCCGGCTGTACTTTGGCTACTGGGAAGCTTCTGGAACGCTGATTTTTTATATAATTTTTCCGGGATTTTTCTGGCAGTTCTCGTAATGGGAAAACCTGAAATACAAAAACAGCAGAAAACAGAAACTGGCACTGGGGTGCACTGAGTTAATAGGTTAGTCCAAATATGATCAAACGTGTATGGAAGTGTATAAATATCATAGCAATATCACCCAAAAGAGGCATGGAGCAAGCAGAAATTATAGATACGTTTTGGACGTATCAGCTGCCTGCCTGCCTACATGGCATCTCAGGCATCGCTAGCCAAGGCGCGTGTCAGCACAAGAAGGAGCAGCGACGGACAAGACGGACGTCTCCCCTCGCCCCCGATAAAGCAAGGACACCTAAGCTAAGCGCATTAAATGCGCCTTGTCATCTAATGCGAGGGATAACCTCGCATCACTGTATCCTTTCCACCTGCTGTGTGCCACTGTGGCAACCCCTTTTCCCTATAAAAGGAAGCCCGAGGCGACCAGGAGAAGGATTTGTCTTTTTAGAACTCCTCACGACTCGGCTTTTGGAGCTGTTCACGCCCCATAGCTAGCTGAAGAACACAAACATATAATCCACCAAAGCAGGAGTAGGGTTTTACGCATCTTTGCGGCCCGAACCTGGGAAAAGGAACTGTGTGCTAACCGTTAGATCCACTCTTCTCTCAACCCCGCGCCCCACAACCGTAGTAGGGATTCTTGTGATCCCATAGGTGTCGATCCAAATAAACCGACATCTTTGGCGCGCCAGGTAGGGGGCACAGTTGTGAGAATCGGCTTTAGCGGTTAGTTCGACGCTCCTTCATCATCATGGCACCCAAGAAGAAGACGACGGTGGCGGTTGGCCAGTCGGAAGCCGGACAGCCCGTCCCGACGCGGGCGAGCAGCGGACCGGTCGCGGAAAGGACCCGGGGTGCTTCTCGCGAACACCAACGCCGTCCCAACAGCCGGAGTTTGGGAGGTGGCGATGTTTGTGCGCCTGGTAACGGGCCACACACCGCAAGTTCCAAAGATGGAGCCAGGCCCTCCGCGAGTGGCGCGGGGCCTTCCAAGGTCGCTGCCGCATCACCCGAAGGCGACGCAAGGGCCTCCAGAACTCCCACGCTGGCGCCAACAGCGCACTATCTCAAGCAGCGCGTGACGAATGGCATCATCACGCCGAAGATCCCGGGCATCGCCATGGGAAGAGCCCCGAGCGCCACTCTCGTTACGTTGAAGACCTGCCCGCCCGCCGAAGCACTGGTGGAGATGGTATGCGACCGCGGGATCGTGATGGAGCTCCTCCTGACATGGTCAGGGGTCGAAGCGCGTCACTGTCCATGCAGGTTTTGCTACCGTTAACCCCAGCCGAAGCCCTGGCGCGTGCGCAGTTGCTCCTCGACTTTCCTCCCGTTACGGGGAAACTCGACGAATGGAGAGCCACCATCCGAAGCCTTGTCGCAGTCGCCAACAAGGCTGACCCAAACCCAGCGAGCTCCCAGGTCGAAGCTCCGATGGAGTCCCACGCACCAGTGGCAGGAGGACCGGCGGCGCCGTGGCTACGATGCATTCGCCTTCTCCTCGCCCGGTACCGCATGTGTCAATTCGTCGGAACGTCGCGGGCGACGCCATCTCCATAGCGTCATCCGACCCGCGGACCCATGGCGACCAGCGTCAAGTTCTTCAGGAGCGAGCTCATGAAGACGCTCGAACCACCATCGAGCGTCGGCGCAGAGCGCGCCACCAGTCAGACAGGCGAGCGGGGACTGCTGTGGATCGCCCAGCACCGAAGAGCCCTGGAGGTCTACCTTACGAGGTAGGCTGTCCAGCTTTTACCCATGAGATGCGGCAGTTCCAGTAGCCCACTCACCGCACCTTCAAGCCTGACGTTGGCGAGAAGTACAATGGCAAGACCCATCCGTCGGAGTTCCTCAGCATCTACACCATCACGATGCAAGCTGACGAAGCCCGCGACGATAAGGTGCTTGCGAATTACTTTCCGTTGGCTCTTAAACCTAACGCCATGTCGTGGTTGATGCACCTGCCAGTAGACTCTATTTCCTCCTGGTCCGACTTGTGCCCTGAGTTTGTTGGCGCCTTTACTGGAGGTCACCAAGCCCATGGCCAGGCGAGCGACCTGCACGTCATACCCCAGAAGGAAGGCGAGAGTCGCGCAAGTACATACAGAGGTTCAGCCGGGTGCAGTACAACATCCCTGACGTCCACCCTGTCGGCATCATCAGCGCGTTCCATCAGAACGTGCGTAATCGCAAGATGCGTGAAGAACTGGCGATGACCAAGGTGAAAGATGTGGCTGAACTCTATGTTCTTGCTGACAGATCTGCCCGGGCTGAAGAGGGAAGGAAGTACCCCGGTGAAGATGCCGGTGCGGAAACCGACTCTTCAGATGAGGATACTGCCGCCCTGGCGAAGAAGGGCCGACATCACAACAGGAAGCGCAAGGGTAAAGTTGTGCTTGCCGCCAAGGGATCTGATGACGCCGGCTCCACCAAGAAAACCAGGGCGGGTGACCCCGGCAAGGAAATTGTCGGGTGTGTCGCCTGCCGGGCCTTGGCGGCTGCCGAGAAGCCACGAAACTCCGGCAAGCGATACTGCAAGATCCATCGCACCAAGGGCCATGATCTCCAGGACTGCCGACAGGTTGAGCTCCTTGCTGAAAAGCAGAGGGCTGAATATGAGAGGCCGGACAAGGAGAAGGGCCAGGATGGTGCTGAAGGGTCCGACAAGAAGCGTGACGGCCAAGCAGGCCGCCGCGGCAAGGATAAACAGCAAGAGAGGTCCGCCCGGGGCCGTGACAGAAGGCCCGAAGACGACGATCAGAAGGAGGACGACGAGTCCGGCGACCAAGAATTTCAGAAGGCTACAGAGGCCATTTGTGTCGACGGGGGCGCCTCGCTGCATACTTCTCACCGCCAACTTAAACAGTGGGCGCGTGAGATTACAGCGGCGGAGCCGTCGTCCGGTGCCCAAAATCCACTGAAATGGTCCAGCACACCTATCATCTTTGACGTTGAGGATCACCCTGATCACACTACTGTGGTCGGGTGCTTGCCATTGTTGGTTTCACCGACAATACGCAACCTCAAGGTGACAAAGATGCTAGTCGATGGCGGGACCGGTCTGAACCTACTCTCGCCCACCGTGATTGAGAAGCTGCAAGTTCCTGATGGAGACCTCGAAGAGACGGGCACGTTTCAGGGGGTCAACCCGGGGAGAAGCCAACCAAAGGGGAAGGTCACGCTGCCCGTGACTTTTGGAAGTGATCTGAACTACAGGACGGAGAGGATCGTGCTCGACGTTGCCAAGATCCCCTTGCCTTACAACGGGATCCTTGGCCGTCCAGCGCTGGCCAAGTTCATGGCAGCGTCACACTACGCCTACAACACCCTGAAGATGCCACGACCTATGACGATCATCACCATCCCCTGCGATAAGAAAGATGCGCTGATTTGCGCCGACCAACTATACCAGCAGGCAGTTACAGCAGCTGCCGCCACGAGGGCACTTGCTCCTGCCACTGGAGCCCCGGGAGGGAAGAAGAAGAAGATTGGTGAGACCTCGGACACCCACTCCGGCAAGCGCACCTCTTCGGAGTGTTGTGCTCCCGTCGAGGACGTGCCAGAGAGCTCCACCAGCAAGAAGAAGACCGGTGAGACCTCGGACACCCACTCCGGCAAGCGCACCTCTTCGGAGTTTCGCGCTCCCGTCGAGGACGTGCCAGAGAGCTCCACCGATGGAAACAAGAGGTCCAGGGCCACATCGTCGGGAACCAAGAACGTTTCCGTCAAGGAGGATGGCACAGGAGGGGCTTTCACCATAAGCTCCACCCTTGACAACAAATAGGAAGACGCGCTCGTCACCTTCCTGCGGGCGAATGTCGACGTGTTTGCATGGCAAGCATCCCACATCCCCGGCGTTCCCAGGGAGGTGATTGAGCACCACCTTGCTGTCTGTCCTCATGCACGGGCCGTCAAGCAGATGGTCAGGAAGCAAGCTTTGGAACGACAAGAGTTCATCACAGAGGAGATCCGGAAATTGGAAGCAGCGGGTTTGGTAAGAGGAGTGCTCCATCCAACGTGGTTGGCCAATCCAGTGGTAGTGCGCAAGGCAAATGGGAAGTGGAGGCTGTGTATTGATTACACAGATATCAATAAGGCTTGTACCAAGGACCCCTTCCCATTGCCGCGCATCGACCAGATTGTTGACTCCACGGCTGGGTTTGAATTGTTGTCATTCCTTGATGCCTACTCCGGCTACCATCAGATCTTCATGGCAAGAGAAGACGAAGAGAAGACATCATTCATCACCCCATGTGGTACGTACTGTTTTGTACGAATGCCTTTCGGGTTGAAGAGTGCTGGCTCGACGTTTGCAAGGGCAGTCCAGATTGGTTTTGAACCCCAGCTCCATAGAAATATGGAGGCTTATATGGATGATATAGTGGTCAAAACCAAGAACAGGGCAACCCTTATACCGGATTTACAAGAAACATTTGTGAACCTTCGCAAGATCAACCTCAAGCTGAACCCAGAGAAGTGCGTCTTCGGCGTCCCGTCCGGAAAGCTTCTCGGGTTTTGTGTCGCGGCGTGGGATAGAGGCCAATCCAGACAAGATCAAAGCTATAGAGCAGATTGAAGCACCCAAACGGGTCAAGGATGTGCGTCGGCTTGCTGGCTGCGTCGCCACCATGAGAAGATTCAGTTCCAAGTCCGCCGAGCGCGCCCTTCCCTTTTTCAAGATTTTGAAAAAGGCGGGCCCAATGGAATGGACGCCAGAAGCTGAAGCGGCATTACAAGACTTGAAGAGGTATCTTTCCTCCACGCCGGTACTAGTTGCGCCTAGGCCACAAGAACCGTTGCTGCTATACTTAGCGGCAACAAACCAGGTGGTCAGCGCCACACTAGTGGCACAGAGAGAAACTGATGAAGAGGTGATAGCGGCGACAGAGCCTGATGCCATTGGTGTAGAGACGGCACGGCCGGTTGGAGTGCAGCCAAGGAAGAAAATGATGTAGCACCCGGTCTACTTTGTTAGCTCCCTCTTGTAGGGGGCTAGATCAAGGTACTCCGGTGTTCAGAAATTGCTCTTCGGCCTTCTTATGGCCTCGAGGAAGCTGCGTCACTACTTCCAAGCGCACGAGATCACCGTCGTCACTCACCTCCCTCTGCAACGGATATTGCACAATCCAGATGCAACGGGAAGAATTCTAGAGTGGGCACTGGAGCTGTCCAGCTTTGGCCTCAAGTTTGAAAGAACCTCGACGATTCAAAGCCGAGTCTTGGCAGAGTTCGTTGCAGAATGGACCGCAACACCTGATGAAGAGGTCTAGGAAACTGCTCTCCCCGGCAAAGAGGCGAGTTGCAACTGGATCATGTACTTTGATGGAGCTTTCTCCTTACAAGGCGCCGGGGCTGGCGTATTACTGGTCGCGCCCACCGGAGAGCACCTCAAGCACGTGGTCCAGATGCACTTCCCCAGGGAGGTATCAACGAACAACACTGCTGAGTATGAGGGGCTCTTGCTGGTCTTAGGATCGCGGCAGACCTCGGGATCAAGAAACTCATTGTCAGGGGCGATTCGCAGCTTGTCGTCAAACAAGTCAACAAAGATTACCAGAGCCCGTTGATGAGGGCCTACGTCAAGGAAGTGAGGAAGCTGGAAGAGCGCTTTGATGGTATATAGGTGGAGCACGTTCCCCGAGCGAAGAACGACATCGCCGATTACCAGTCAAAGCGCGCTACCCTCAAGCTACCTGTGCAACCAGGTACCTTTGTGCTTCAGCTTTCTCAGCCATCCATTGATCCATCAACAAAGCAGAACAAGAGGAGGAAATCAGGGCCCGACAAGTACTTTCCCGCCGAGCTCCCCGGAGCCGCCGGCAAGGATGTTGCCGAAGACACTGAGCCCGCAACTGGACGGCTAGCTCCGGTGGAGCGTCAAGCTCTTGCCATCGAGACAGCCGCTCCCATGGCGGAGGAAATGCCTTTTGTCCTAGCCATCGAGCCCCAGGCTCCAGCGTGGGCACATCATACCGTCCGATTCCTCCAGACTGGGGAACTTCCTGAGGAGCAGGAAGAAGCAGAGAAACTAGCCCATCGGTCTGCTATGTACCAGTTCGTCGATGACGTCCTATACAAAAAGAGACCGAACGGCGTGAAATTGAAGTGCATCCCTCGAGAGGAAGGACTGGAGCTGTTGGCGGAGATACATGGAGGCATATGTGGATCCCACATAGGGTCAAGAGCCCTTGCCGGCAAGACATTCCGGCAAGGCTTCTTCTGGCCCACTTTCCTCCAGGATGCAATGGCACTGGTCACCAGGTGTGAAGCGTGCCAGTTTCATTCAAAGAAACTTCATCAACCAGCTCAAGCCCTTCAAACCATTCCTCTCTCCTGGCCCATCTCGGTCTGGGGGCTCGACATACTAGGCCCTTTCCCCCGCGCTGTCGGGGGCTTTGAGTACTTGTACGTTGCAATCGACAAGTTCACAAAGTGGCCGGAGGTGGAGGCAGTGAGGAAGGTCACAGCTCTATCAGTCGTCAAGTTCTTAAAGGGACTAGTGTGCCGTTTTGGTGTACCCAACAGGGTCATCACCGACAACGGCACGCAGTTCACAAGCCGCACCTTCATGCAATATACCCAAGACCTCGGCAGCAAAGTCTGTTTCTCTTCCGTTGCTCACCCCCGAAGCAATGGTCAAGCTGAGAGGGCAAACGCTGAAGTGCTACGAGGCCTACGGACAAAGACCTTTGACAGGATGCACAAGAGTGGTAGGCGCTGGATTGATGAGTTGCCGGCGGTTCTTCGGTCGATCAGGACGACGCCAAATCGAGCCACCGGCCAGACACCCTTTGCCCTGATATACGGGGCAGAAGCAGTTCTCCCCACTGAACTCATATACGAGTCACCTCGAGTGCTCACTTATGATGAGCTTGAGCAAGAGCAACTGCGGCAAGATGACGCAATGCTCCTTGAGGAAGATCGTCTTCGGGCGGCTGTGAGAGCAGCACGCTACCAGCAAGCCTTGCGCCGCTACCATAGCCGCAAGGTTCATGCCCGAAGCTTTGAGGAAGGCGACCTTGTCCTTCGACGCGTTCAATCGGCCAAGAATACAAACAAGTTGACGCCGAAGTGGTGTAACACCCCAAAATTTTGCCCTTGTTTTAGTAATGAGAATTTGACCAGAAGTTTCAACTTTTCTTTTCTGGGTTTTCTTTGATTTTCAGAGCCTCCCTTCTTTTGTTGTTATGGAGTTTTGCCCTAGTGCAAAGTTCTAGGTATGTTGTTTGGACTTATTGCCCTAACCAAGAAAAACAAACCCTCCATCCATAAGTTCCTTTGCATTATTATTTTCTCCTTAAGCTCTATTAATTGAAGGGATTTTCTTCTGCCTTAAAGTCCCTTTTGCACTGCAACCCTTTGATGGAATTGTCCATAAATTCCACCAAAATTCAGGGATGTCAGGTGAAGCCCCTACATCACTTCCATGCAAAAATCCTTGGCTATCCTTTGGAAAAGTTGAGAAAAACATCCTCTTTTGCTCTCTGGTCCAGAATGTCACTTTCTACTACAGCCCTATTCTAACTTGCCCATTTGGCCTTGAGTTTTTTCCAAATTAGTGTCCTTCCTACCAAACCCTTAACTCCAGAAGATTGGAGCAATTGGATCATTTTTGGTCCATGAAGTTATGCCCTTTTCTTGTTGTCCAGAACTGTAGTTTGGCAAATCTTGCACTAGCAAGTTTCTCAGAATGGCCAACTGACCTTACCACTCTCTTAAACGCCCAAAGAGAACCAAACCTGGAGTTTCTGGCCACCCCAAGAAATGCCTAGAGGCTTCTGGCATTTTGTCAAACACCTTCCATGCATGGTCAGTTTTGACCTGGTTTCTGGTGTGTGAGATGGACCAGCCTGCTTTGTCTAACCAGTATGTCCACTAAGTTCCTAGCTAACCCTAATCCAAGCCTGCTAGTTACCAGCCTCTCCTATGCCTTCTAGGACACGCTGGTATTTCATCAAGCACATGATGTGCGTGCGCTGGGCGCGCCCAGAGCATGCGTATTGCACGTGAGTGCGCCCGAGCTACCGCGTCGCGCCCCTGGCCCCAACTCGCCTGCTGAACCGCGCCCGGCCTCATCCGCACACCAGAACGCTCCAAGCCGCCCCTGGGACTCCACAGCGCCATCGTCAGAGCTCATTTGGCGGCACGCCGGCGGTCACAGGGGACCTCTGCCATGGTCGGCACCACCCAGGCCACACGCGCTCGCGAGCTGCCCCCTGGAGCAGTGCGAGCTTATCCGCAAGCTCGTCCGCAAGCACTCGTCGCCGCCACGTCCCTCTGCAGCTACAGAATGGCGGTCGCCGACGATCTTATCCACGGCCGCCGCGAACCGACATGGCTACACTATTTAAGAGGCCCCCGAGCTCGTCTAGGTCCTCAGGCAGCCTCAGGCTACCCCCATGGAGCTCCCCTAGCCCGCAATCGTCAAGGAGAAGCTGTCTTCCCCGTCTCCGGTCAGCACGTCTGCCGCCTTGTTCTGGTCCATTCCGACGCAGCCAACGCCTCCCCTGCCCTCCCGACTCCACCATTCGGCTCCACTTGTTAGCGAGAAGCTGCCCAGCCGCTCAGACACAGCCAGGAACCGCCACAGGCCGAGCCCCTAAATCGACCGAAGCTCCCCTACACCGCGGAGCTCGCCGCCGGCGACTCTCTCCACCTCCGACGACCCAGCGACCACCAGGAGGACCGCCCCGGTCTACTGGATCCATTCCTGCCCTTGGATGCCCATGAGGAACCTCCGTTCGCCGGCGACGATCGCTGGAGTTCCGCCTCCGCTCGGGCAGAGGAAGAGGAGGGAGAGGCGACTGGTCAAACCTGACCAGTGGGCCCCATGGACCCACTGTCAGTGACGCAGCCCCACATCCACGCGTTTTAAGTGGGGACGTAAACCGCAGAAGTACGTATCCCCTGACCCGAAAGCGTATTCCAATTAAAACGTTTTCTTTTCTGTTCTAATTTAAAATCAGAGTTCGACTAAAACTTTGACTGGCTTTAACTTTTTAAATACAAATCCAAATGAATTGATTCTTTTTCTGTTGTTCCTCAAATTTGGTCTAGTTTATTTTCATATTTATTTGAAAAAATTTCCAGACAACTTTTTGTGCTGTCTTAAATCTATGCATTGATTTCGTATTCTTTCAAATAGGATTCTGAAGAGGGAGAAAAACTTCCAAAGGTCTTGTAATACACTTTGCCTCCCCACTACTTGAAGGCAAGCACTCTTGAACTCTAGTCTAATGCTTGTGAGTATCGTTGATACGATTGCAACGTCACCTCAAAATGGACGCATTCTTTCCTCCTTATACGTGGTGATATGAATCATACCCATGAGTGTATGAGGTATACCCCCTGCTGTGGATAATTAATATGCACGACGGTGATCCCCCTCGTATGCCTTCCATGCCTAACGGAAGAAAACCGTGATAGTCATCCTCTTGTGTAGACACGAGCTTGTCACTAGCTCCTCGTTGAGATGGTGGAGTCCGGTATGGCTTGGTGAGGCATGATGGGTGGTGATTCTGACTGTTGTTGTGGAATATATGGATCATACCAGTGATGCTTGAACCTCCTGAGTCGACCATAGATCGAGTCTTGTCCCAGTAACCCCCATACTTGTTTCGTGCTACCACGTGTCCCTGCTACAGGTAGGGTACGGTTCAGTAAATTGTCGACCCCTGTTCTATCACACATCGTATAGAGAGGCCACGGTGGAAGATACCGGCTGCATCCGGTAGGCAGGCCACCGGGTCCGAGGGCATGGGTGTTTCGGTTGGAGCCGAAGGGGGTTGCTTCCCCAGTTTTGCGCGCGTTATAAATTCTATGATCCCATGCTAGTCGAGGTTGTAGCCTCCCCACTTAGAGTCTGGCTTAACGGGTGTCGTGGGTTATTCCAGGCACCGGTAAGATAGGCTGGTGTGTGTGGTCAGGTGTGTCTTCGAATTAAAAGACCGTAAACGGAATTAGTCCGGAGGGACTAAAGAAATCCGTTATTCGTGGATAAAGAGTACACCCTCTGCAGAGATTAAATCTATTCGAATAGCCGTGTCCCTGGTTTAGGACTACAATCTGGAAAGAGTCAAGTGTCGGTCTTAGCGTCACTCTTCGGCGGAGAAAACTGCTAAAACCAGAACATTGATTATGAAGTGTGGCATATGGTGACATTGATTATGATTGTGAACTAACCATTTGCATTATTTAAATTAATGAGTATCCCTGGGATGGTTCTACCTCCTGGATATTCACTGTCAACTATCCTTCTTTACAAGCCCTTTAAGTGATGTCGCCCAGACATCCGACTGTGGCATTTGGTTATTTACTTTTCTTTATAAGCCCTTTATGTGATGTCGCTCAGACATCCGACTGTGGCATTTGGTTATTTACTTTTCTTTATAAGCCCTTTATGTGATGTCGCTCAGACGTCCGACTATGGCATTTTGTTGTTTACTTTTCTTTATAAGCCCTTTATGTGATGTCGCTCAGACGTCCGACTGTGGCATTTTGTTATTTACTTTTCTTTATAAGCCCTTTATGTGATGTCGCTCAGACGTCCGACTATGGCATTTTGTTATTTACTTTTCTTTATAAGCCCTTTATGTGATGTCGCTCAGACGTCCGACTGTGGCATTTTGTTATTTACTTTTTCTTTATAAGCCCTTTATGTGGTGTCGCTCAGACGCCCGACTGTGGCATATTCGTTTATTTATTTTATTTTCACTCCCTTATTGCATTATGCATTTGTATACAAATGACCTACTGGAATTATGGACTGTCATATCACAATTAACATCGTGATCATCTAATATTTTCGAGCATGATTTTGTTTCACCCGTGTTCAAAATGTTTGCGAGTACATTCAAAGTACTCACAGGCTTGCCCCTGGTTATTGTCTTGACCAGATTTCTTTCTTGGAAAGGAGCGTTGTGCCAACTACCCGAAACCAATGCAACGGTGATAGCAGCCTCGCGAAGATAGGAGTTAACCTGGTCAGCTCTTCCCGTGGGAAATGGAGTCCCACAGACGCCGACGTGTCACAGACTGCTTCCGCCTTGTGTTGTACTTAAAGACCAAGAATGGTCTTGTAATACATATTTTGTAACCTTGCTTGGGTTTTCTGTATCAAGTGGTGACTCATCAGCTAACAGTAATCCTGGGGCTGGTGAGCACAAGGGGCATTTTTTTGGGAATTTAATACCCTGAAAACTGGTCCTGACAATCTTGGTATCAGAGCCAGGCTGACCGTTGGCTAATCCTATCTTAGCCAGGTCAAAAAAACCTAGGTTAACCACCACACCAGACCATAGCCTAACCCCGGCCAAGCTTCTCGCGTAAGATACCCACACAGTGGGCCGACACCTTTGGTAGTCGGTGCCCAACCTATCAGTCTAGCCTGTCGATCACCCGCCAGTGACCAACGCCTAAATAGTTCCCTTCGCAAGCGTGCGAAGGAAGACTCCGTCCTTTCCTATAAATAGGGCACGCTAGCCCCCAAACCCAGCACAACACAGGCTCTACCCCAGATCGAGCTAAAATGCCAGGACCCATTGTTCACAATGAAACCATAGCAACCAACCTTGGAGGTTTTTTGACCGTGCTCGCAAACCTCACCCGCCGTGCCTTTGCGTTAGAGGAGCCCCCAGAATATGTTGTGTACCAAGAATACACGGGCGGTGAAAGCCGTCAATTCTGGGCCACCGTGCACATCTACGGTAGGGGTCTATTGCCAGAACGCCCCTACAGGTTCATCGGAAGGACAACTTCCTTCGAGCCACAAGCTATCCAACTAGCTGCACGAGAAGCTACAGTTAAACTCCGGCACTTGTCGCCCAAAGTTAACTGTCGCTCATTCTACTACTACCCCAGTCGTGAAGGGTATGGTAGGCCACCCCGAGTTGCCAGCGGAGACCACGAGACAGATCCAACATTATTGCACTTGGTGTGCTATGTAAGTGTGCTAGAGGAACTTTTCGATCAAATCACTCTTGATCTGATCGCAGCTCGTGGAGAACTGCTTTGCCGAGCCCCGGCAAGAGGAGGAGACGAGTCCGGCACCGACAACCCAGTCGTGTTGTTCGGACAACCGATCGAGTCCTTGAGGCCTGCCTCGGTCATTGACCAAAATGCCTTGGTGTCTCCAAAGGTGATGCGTCATCTATTTGGCGCACGCTCCAATGGGATTGTGGCCAACAATCCCCGCGAGGGACATCATCACTGCCCCGACCCTGCACCCCCTCAGCCACCTCCAGCCAACACCGATGATTAAGCCCTTGGAGAAGCTTCGGCGTCCACAAGGCAAGGCCGCTTGGATATAAACGAGGTTGATTAAATCACCCGAGTAGTACCAAGCCTTATCTTGACCACACCCCACGGTGATGTAACCTGCATTTCCATATGTATATACAGTTTACTTTTGCGCTCTTATCTCCGTAGCAGCCATGCACAGATATGTCAGTATACGAATGCATTTTCCGAGCGTAACTTCCAACGCACCTCACCGATAACCCCTACAGTAAACACGTCACTTTGCGAGACGCGAGTATCTGTAGCATTGACCCCGACCCCATAAAGCGAAACCGACAATATAGCTGCCCCTCACTATGATTCTATAAACCAGTACGATTGCTATATAAAAGGCAACATCGTGACCTTGCCAAGCATCACTCACCTGGTGCACTACTCTCACAGCCATTTCCTTCCCCATGCCGATCCCTAGTATTTATCTGAGAACCCCAGATGCCTTCCCAGGTAGTTTCATGAAGATATTGTGGGATTTTACCTGCAGTACCATGAGTGCTACCCGTCCACCCCAGTATGAGCTGCTCCAATCGAGGATCACACCATCCACCTCGAAATATTGGGCAGTAGTACACATCCCTCCCGCAAACCCAAACCAAGACCCCACCGAAGTTTCCTTCGTGGGGAAATCCATGCCAACTCCTCAGATGGCCATAGAGGCTGCCGCTTATGAAGCGCTTGCTTGCCTTCGATTCGCGGTGCCCTATGCCAGCGAACGGGGGTATTATTACTTTCCGAGCCATGCAGCGCCCGGAGAAGCAGCATCTTTTCCTGGTGGGCGAATTGAGAGAGACCCAGTACTGGCGAACCTTACGCAGTATGTCATCGCACAAGAGCGTTTGACCCAGCGGATAATGGGTTATCTCCAGAGCCTCGCTGATTTAAATCCCTGGATCGCCATTGACAGACCACTGAGGCCCGGACGGGAGAAGCACATCCATCGACTAGTCAACCCGCTTCCACCGATAGAAGAAGAGTGTCCCCCAGCACCAGAGACTTTTTCACAGGACCCTGTCCATTTGCCGTTTGTGTTTAGATGTAACTGCTATGATTTTTTACCCCCGCGATCTTTTCATGAGTTGTAAGCTGTGTGTCGTATCTTGTGTTAATTAATTTCAATTTATGGAATACTTTCATTGTTGATAACTCTTGACTTAATTTTTGCGCTAAGTGAAAACCTAGAGTGAGATATTAATTGTTTTCTTTCCTGAGTTATTACAACATATCTCTCTGCATAACGTGGATATTTTATTATCTCGCACAACACCGCAACGACAACATTACAACTCCGGCCACCCCACACAGTACACTAAGTTGCTAGTCCACGTACACCTACTTCACCAAATTGATCACCTCTCCACAATCTCCTGAGGAGAAACTCGTGGGAGTTTATTCAGGCACTAGTTGCCTTCCACGCACTAACGACCGTTAGCACCCGACGCTCACGCCTAATCCTCGTGATCGCCGCCGCCGCGAAGAGCTAGCACCCGAGCCGCAGCATCACGACGATCGTCGAGGATCATCGCACACAAGAGCGCGGATACCCCCAGCAATGCCGCCAACCCCACGCACACTAGGACCATGCACCAGTCCGGCATCACCTCCGCCATTAGAGCCTCGACCCGAGCTCCTGCAAACACAAATGGAGGAGAGGGAAGAAGAAGAAGAAACGAGACCACATGAGAGGAAGAAGAAGGAGCACCTCGGTCGTTTTATAGCTCGAGATCGGTGTACGGTGGGCGGAGTTTACCAGCGCCGCTCGTCGCTCGACCGCAGGTGTTCGGAGGCGAATCCACTAGCAGTGCCAACAGCAGGCTGGCCCGCGAAGTGAGTGCACGCTGCACCGGTAGCTAGCGCGCCGCGCACTACGGCCATACAGCCTAGATGCCCTACGAGCTAGCCGTCGATGGTGGAGAAAGCGCGGGAAAGCGAGCGGGAGAGAGGAGAAGAGAGAACCAGAGGTAGAAGATAAGACTGACAGTGGGCCCAGGGCCCACCTGTCAGCCAGTGAGAGCATTGTCCTCTCGGGTGCAACCAACGTATTTTAAAATTTAGAATTTTTTTTATTTCTAAATTTACTATAGCCTGTAGTAGAAATATTTCGTTTTCCACGATCGTAGATTTTTTCCACGCAGCACCAGTATTTCACAATGCAGTTTACACCACTTATTGCCCATGCACTGTAGTGGCATTTATTTGCATTAGCAGAGCGGTTAACTTTGGAAATATCTTTTTGTGGCAGTAGTAGATCTTTTTATAGCAACCCTTAGCAAATCTCGAGGACGAGATTTTTCTTAAGGGGGGTAGTGTTGTAACACACCAAAAATTTTCCCTTGTTTTAGTAATGAGAATTTGACCAGAAGTTTCAACTTTTCTTTTCTGGGTTTTCTTTGATTTTCAGAGCCTGCCTTCTTTTATTGTTATGGAGTTTTGCCCTAGTTCAAAGTTCTAGGTATGTTGTTTGGACTTATTGCCCTAACCAAGAAAAACAAACCCTCCATCCATAAGTTCCTTTGCATTATTATTTTCTTCTTAAGCTCTATTAATTGAAGGGATTTTCTTCTACCTTAAAGTCCCTTTTGCACTGCAACCCTTTGATGGAATTGTCCATAAATTCCACCAAAATTCAGGGATGTCAGGTGAAGCCCCTACATCACTTCCATGCAAATATCCTTGGGTGTCCTTTGGAAAAGTTGAGCAAAACATCCTCTTTTGCTCTCTGGTCCAGAATGTCACTTTCTACTACAGCCCTATTCTAACTTGCTCATTTGGCCTTGAGTTTTTTTCCAACTTATTGTCCTTCCTACCAAGCCCTTAACTCCAGAAGATTGGAGCAATTGGATCATTTTTGGTCCATGAAGTTATGCCCTTTTCTTGCTGTCCAGTACTGTAGTTTGGCAAGTCTTGCACTAGCAAGTTTCTCAGAATGGCCAACTGACCTTACCACTCTCTTTAATGCCCAAAGAGAACCCAACTTGGAGTTTCTAGCCACCCCAAGAAATGCCTAGAGGCTTCTGGCATTTTGTCAAACACCTTGCATGCATGGTCAGTTTTGACCTGGTTTCTGGTTTGTGAGATGGACCAGCTTGCTTTGCCTAACCAATATGTCCACTAAGTTCCTAACTAACCCTAATCCAAGCCTGCTAATTACCAGCCTCTCCTATGCCTTCTAGAACACACTGGCATTTCATCAAGCACATGATGTGCGTGCGCTGGGCGCGCCCAGAGCGTGCGTATTGCACGTGAGTGCGCCCGAGCCGCCGTGTCGCGCCCCTGGCCCCAACTCGCCTGCAGAACCGCACCTGGCCTCATCCGCACACTAGAACGCTCCAAGCCGCCCCTGGGACTCCACAGCGCTATCGTCAGAGGTCGTTTGGCGGCACGCCGGCGGTCACAGTGGACCTCTGCCAAGGTCGGCACCACCCAGGCCACACGCGCTCGCCAGCTGCCCCCTGGAGCAGTGCGAGCTTATCCGCAAGCTCGTTCGCAAGCACTCGTCGCCGCCACATCCCTCTCAGCTACAGAATGGCGGTCGCCGGCGATCTTATCCACGGCCGCCGCGAACCGACATGGCTACACTATTTAAGAGGCCCCCGAGCTCGTCTAGGTCCTCCGCAGCCTCACGCCACCCCCGTGGAGCTCCCCTAGCCCGCAATCGTCAAGGAGAAACCGTCTTCCCCGTCTCCGGTCAGCACGGCCGCCGCCTTGTTCTGGTCCATTCCGACGCAGCCAATACCTCCCTTGCCCTCCCGACTCCACCGTTCGGCTCCACTTGTTAGCGCGAAGCTGCCCAGCCTATGACACCCCGAGACCGATGCACCAGGTGTCAGTCAGTTATTCGTTGCCTTTTCCATGTCATCTTCTTGCATGTTGCATCTTGCCATGTCATCATGTGTGTTGCATCAGCATGTTTTCAAAACTTGCATCTGTCCGAGTCTCCTAGTTCCTTTCCGTTGCCCGTTTCGAGTTCCGGAGCTCTCTCACGTGTCCGTGGCATCCCCGAGGCCTACTTTGGTGTTTGACCGTGTAACGTTTCCGGTTTGGCGTGAGACTTGTCGTGCGATGTTGTTTTGTTGTGTGTAACCCGCCTGTCAAATCTCGTCGCGTTTGGAGTTCGTTTGGTGCTCCAACAGCTATTCTCGTGGGCTGAAAGTACCTCCTCTTTGAGGCCCAAGACACCCCTCCAACAGCCCACCAACCCAACTCAAACCCTTCCCTTCATCTAGACCGTTCAATTGTGATCTCGTGGCCGAAAACCTCTCCTCATTTGGACAACCCTAGCTCCTTGTGCCTATATAAACGTCCACCCCATCCAATTTTTGTGTCTGAAACCCTAATGTTTCCACCTCTGCTGCGCTGTGCTTCCGACTCGTCGCCGCCGTGCTTCAGACTCTTCGCTGCCGTGCTTCCGACCTCGTCTTCAACCTCGCTGCACCTGTGCTGCCGACTCGTCGCCGCCGTGCTTCCGACTCTTCGCCGCCGTGCTTCCGACTCTTCGCCGCCGTGCTTCCGACCTCGTCTTCAACCTCGCTGCACCTGTGCTTCCGACTCGTCGCCGCCGTGCTTCCGACTCTTCGCCGCCGTGCTTCCGACTCTTTGCCGCCGTGCTTCCGACCTCGCCGCCGAGCCGTGCTTCCGAAGTCGCCGTGCCGTGCTTCCGAAACTGCCGTGCCGTGCTTCCAAGCCAGCCGTTGCCGCCGTTCGAAGAGGATCGGGAGGAGCCCGATCCAGTTCTGCCTCTCCGGGCCGAAACCCTAGCGGGCCGGGACCCGGTAGCCCGTTAGCCCGCGGGTATCCGCCACCCGCTTCGGCCCGACCCGCGCCGGATCTGTTGACCGCGCCCATTGACTTTGACCCTGAGGTTGCTTCATTTCTCTAAGTCCCCAGTTTTCAGTTTCTGATGCTGTTTTGTGAGGTGGATAACTTTTTATGTGCTTATCCGTTTTGAGTGAATGATATGTCAAAATGACCGTGGTGATATGCTCTACACTTTGTTCTATTGTGCCATGCATGTTTGATTGCATCTAGATGCTTAAATATCTGTTGCAAGAGTGCTACTTGTTATAAACTGCTGCTACTTGTTATTTTGTTGCTATGTTTGAGATGTGATAACTTGGTGCATGTTTATCCAAATGAAGCAAATGATATGTCGAGATGTTCATCATGAGATGCTCTACATATTGGTTGCTTTAGCTTGCATGATAGATTTCATCTTGCCATGTTAATCTTTGTTGCAAAAGTGCATTTGGCTGTTGTCAGGGATATTACTAGCAGGTATAAACCGGCCAGTATAAACCGGATTATAATAGTATAGTTGTGTAATTGTATAACCCAGTAGAGGTTACGGCCCATGAAGGCTTAGGGCCCATGTATAGAGTTACGATTTGTAAACCGCCTGGTCATGTAACTTGAGAGACAAGGAAAAAGAGTAGAGACCGAGGCGGACACAAATATGAGCCGGCCTCGGGACTCTGTAAACCGGACCGGGCGTCACCTCTATATAAAGGGACGACCCAGCGACGGTTCAGGGACAAGAAACAACCCGTCGAGACACAGGGAAGCAATCTGCTCCCTGTTCACCGACGCCCAAGCAATACCAAACCAAACTAGACGTAGTCTTTTACCTTCCTCGAAGGGGCCGAACTAGTATAAAACCTCTGTGTCCTTTGTGTGCTTTTAACCTCTTCAAGCTAACCCGTGCGATAGTTCCTCAACTAAGTTCGTTAAACCGGACATCTCCGTGTTAATTCCATGACAGTTGGCGCCCACCGTGGGGCCTTCACACGATGGTTTCGAGTTCTTGAAGGGCAGATTTGAAGGGCTCAGGGGCTACGCGGTCGGCCGGATGACTAAGAGCCGCCGAGGCCGGATCTACATCGACGACGCGGGCTGGGGCCCGGAGGCCGATTCAATCGAATACGGGTACCAGGTTCCCTTCGGAGGCATCCACGTCTTCATCGGCAAAATTGGTGAACCGGGACCTGGGCCGGACATCTTCCCCAACATCGTCGAGCCGGCTCAGCGTGCGAGATCGGCCCGGATTCAACCAGCCATGAAGGATGTTTTCGTCGGAGCAATTCACGGGGTTCAAGCCGAGGACGGATTGGATTCCGGTGGCGAGACAGTTATCTATTCCGACGATGAATCCTCATCTGGAGAGACTGAGTCCTTGTATCTGTTGCGGGACGGCCGATCTGAGGGTGTGTCCGATGGAGACAGTATTCCGGACCTCTTCGATCCGCCAAACCGGGTGGCTGTTTTTATGGCCAGATCACAACCTACGCCACAGTCCACGGTGAACTGGGCGGTGACAGCAGAAGCTGGTGTAGGGGGGAGCGGCCAAGCCCTCTCGCCCTCTGATGCTCTATCCACCTTGATCGAGGAGTTCACAACCCGGGCCGTAGCAGAGGTGGCTCCAGCAGACAAGGCGCAACATGATGCAGAACTCCTTCAGCTGAAGGGCCGGATCGATCAAGCAAAAGAGGATCTGAAGGCAGAGAAGGCTATGATAGCAATGAGGCAGGCAGAACTAGATGATCAGGCTTTTCAGCTGAGGATGGAACAGGCCTCTACGCAGGGAGTAAGGAATCGAAGGTACCAGTCTCGTCTACCGCCGGTTTACGAGGCGACGAATCTTTTCAGGACACCAGGAGCGGGAGCCAGCAATGATCCGGCGGTAAACCGGAGGGCGGCACCGGCGAGGGGCGAGCCGGTTCAGCAGCCCGCTGCAGAGCAAGATCGGCGGATTATGTCCGCGCCTCACTGTCGGGACCCCGATCCTAAGTCACACGGGTCTAGCATGTAACACATCATATCACTTTGCGGCCTCACGCACGGTATCCCCATGGGTGTCACCTTACCTGGCCCGGGACCGTTTGCGCATTTTGGCACACGTATATGATAGTGTCGCTAGCATCCATATGACAGAGAACCCGGGCCGACATGGCTAGTTATAAACCAAAAGTGGCGCTAAATTATAGAGACATGCATACATGACCCAGCAACGAACTTGTCAGTCATCAACGTATGAACCCAAGTCGTAGCAAGCTACAAGGACTTAGAGGAACAACGCGTGATATTTCCCCTAAGGGACAGACACAGGAACGAAGAAGGACACATGCCGGCCAGCCTAAGTGTTCCGAAGCATGTAGCAAGCTACCAAGGCTCAGTGGAAGCACTAGGAGACATTTCCCTGTAAGATAGGCTACCAAAGGTAAACAACTAGGTGTCGGATCCCACACATAGCAATACACATTACACATACGTATAACATGCAAGTATGTGCTGTACAACATGGCATCACAACACAACTCAACAACTCATATAGATAAAGGCCCAGAAGAGCCATCATAGCATTTATTACAAATAGGGGTCACATGACCCAACACACAGAGCATACAGGCAACGGAAGCATAACATGTCTGAGTACAGACATCTACAAATGAAAAAGGCTGAGAAGCCTGACTATCTACAAGACCATCCCAAGGGTACAAGACCGTAGCTGAGGTAACAAGCTAAACATCGAAGTCCACGCGGAACCACTAGCGAGACTGAAGTCTCTCTGCAGAAACATAAATTAAGCAAACATGAGTACAAAGGTACTCAACAAGACTTACATCAGAACTAACTACATATGCTTCAGTATCAACAAAGGGGTGGTGGAGTTTGAATGCAGTAAGCCAGCTTTGACTCGGTGGCTATCCTAAATTATGACTGCAAGTAACTCTTTTGAGGTGGCGCACACGAGTCCACATATTCACCAATCAATACACCACTATGGATCCATTCCCGTCTACCTACGAGAAGGCCATCCATAGCACTCACACTTGTCTTGAGCATTTTAGAGTATCCACTTTCACTTGTCTATGTACCACGTAAGCATCCAAGAAGTCCATAACCGCGGACCCGGCTATTCGAATAGATCATGTTAACCCTGCAGGGGTGTACTTCTTCACACACGCTCTCGCCACTTACCGCCATGTACACGTCGTGTATCTCGGCAACCTTCAAGCGGAAGCCTGGCGAGGGTGTCGGCCACGACCTGACTAACCACACAAGTCTCTCGTCCAGGTTTATCGCCTATTCAGGTTCCATCCGTGGGGAGATCCGGCCGGGGTGTCGCTCACGGCCCCAAATGATGTGCGCAGGGTTCCCAAGCCCACCTCGACGGATGGATCTACGCTTGGTACACCGTGCCACGGTGCCTAGTCTGCCCCAAGCCCACATGTACCGTGTGCCACTTGGTAGACTACTAACACTACCTACAAAGACCAGAAACTAGTTGCAACTCCTCGACAGAGATCTAGTTGATTAATAAGTCGAGAGGGGTCGAGTTACCGGAACCCAATGTGTGGTAGTAGCTAGTCATTGGACAACTTACACAGAACTCAGTTCTTAAGGACGGTTCCAGTGAGACAACCCACCATGTACTCCTACATGGCCTCTCACCGCTACCTTTACCAAATCGTGTTCACACACTTAGCTCTCAACAGTAGGGCATGTTCACCACATTCCAATTCATCCCCGATGAATCAGACCTGACACGACTCTAAGCAATAGCAGGCATAACCAGAAAGCATGAATGAGTAGGCACAACATGGCTCAAACAACTCCTACTCATGCTAGTGGATTTCAACTATTTACTGTGGCAATGACAGGTCATGCAGAGGAAAAGGGTTCAGCTACCGCAGCAAAAAGCAGTTCAAAACGTTGTTGTCCGAATGCAGTAAAAGAGAGCAGGAGCGAGAGAGTGGGATTGTATCGGGATGCTCAATGGGGGTTTGCTTGCCTGGCACTTCTGAAGATATTAATAGTTCTTCATCGGTGTCATCGAACTCATCGTCGGAACGTCGTCTACTGAGAGGGGACAAAACCGACAAACAGAGAAAGAACACAATCAATGCAATGCAACAATATGATGCATGAACATGACATGTCAATATGATGTGATTTGGCCTAATGCAACTAGCAACCATATTAAATGAAGTTGGTTTGAACCCAAGGTTCAAATTCAAACTCCACATGTGGTTATTTAAATGCCATTCATTTGATTTGTCCAAAACAGTAGCTATAAGTTGTTCTAACATGCATGAAAATGCCATAAACAGATTCCTTGAATTTTTCTGATCATTTTTCATATATAAATTATTTTCATTGGAGTTATAGATTATTTTCTGTGATTTTTAGAAGTTTTGGCTATTTTCTGAAAATAAACAAATCAAATAGATTTATTTAAAATCCAGAAAAGCATTACTGCATCAGCCTGACGTCAGAATGATGTCATCGGGTCAACAGCGTCAGCCCAGGTCAAACCTGACACTGGGACCCACTGGTCAGTGACTAGGCTAGTTAACAAAGACTGTTAGTGCTGATTTAATACTAACTAAAAGTGTCAGTGGGGCATGGGCCCACAAGTCAGTGAGAGAAAGGATTAATTAGCCGGATAATTAGTCCCTAACGAAGGTGCCACGTCAGCACGCCGGAGTCTTTCCGGCGGCGACCCAAACGACGGCGGCTCGGCTCGGATTTGAGCTACGGTTGGTGGTTTGGCGAGCTGAGGGCTCCGGGGAGTAGCTCTTGCTCGTCCGCATCCAAAGGACCAGATGGGAGGCCGCGGGGTGGCCGGAAAGTGACCGACGACGAGGTTTGGCGGCGGCGTAGTTCGGATGTCGACGAATTCAACGCCGCAGAGCACGGGAGGAGCAACGGTTGGTTGCTACGGCCCCGTGGTGACGCGCTGAGTGCGATGATGCACTCGGACGCGGGTGGCAGCAGCGGTGGCCGCGGCTGCGCCATGAACGGCGGTAGCGAGCTCACGGCCATGGTTGTGATCGGGGCTAGCGGCTGCAAACGTAAGAGGGAGAAGAGGGGTTCGACGCGGGGGCTCACAACGGTTCGCAAGAAGCAGGCGGCGAGCTCGGGGAGGCACCGGAGGCGGCAAATCGATGAAGAAGTCCGGCGAGCAGATGCGGCGGTGACGAGCTCGAAGGCGACATCAGAGGGCGTCCGGGATAGTGTACCTCGTCTTGGAGATGAAACGGAG
Organism: Secale cereale; assembly: GCA_902687465.1. Classification (NCBI taxonomy): domain Eukaryota; kingdom Viridiplantae; phylum Streptophyta; class Magnoliopsida; order Poales; family Poaceae; genus Secale; species Secale cereale. The sequence goes on along the minus strand of LR738710.1, from coordinate 619,400,379 downwards.
CCCAGCGGAGCGCCTGGACATGCTTGGGCAGCTACACGACGACGGTGTCCATGAGGAAGCACTACGACGGCGACGGCTGACCCTCGGGTGGCTGCGGGAACGCGAGGGGAAGGAGGGAGAATGACCAGAGAGTGAGGGGAGAGGACGAGGGGGTTCGAGGGCGTCTCCAGGCGCGTGGACAGGGAGGGGGAAGAGCCTCCAACGCGAAGCAGGAGGTGGCCGAGGGCGAGCGCACGCGCGACACGCACCTGCTCCTACTGGCAGGAGGTAGGAGACGGTGCGGTGCTGGACTGGGCTGGCTCTGGTGGGCTGGGCTGGGCTGCTACAGGAGAAGGCTAGGTGAGGTAAGCCCAGGTTAGTTTCCTCTCTCTCTTTGTTTCTATTTTAATTACTATTTTCTATTTTTTTGATATTTGTTTTGTCTTTAGTAAAAATGCCAGAGCATTACCAAAAATCATGAAACCAAGCATGGCTACTGTTTGGGATAACTCCAACAGTAAACATTTTAGTTTATGTTTATTTGAGCATTTAAAATAATATATAAAATTTGAATGCCGAAATGCAAATAAGATATGGTTTAATTCAGTGCCCAAAATATTCCACAAAAATGCTCACTATTTTTGGTTTGGTCTCAAAGCCTTGCCAAAATTATCAAACATTGATGAAGGAATTTTGGGTCATTGGAAATGATTTTATTCTTGACCCCAGTTGAATTCACTTAGTGCTAGGGTTTGAACATCCCCATTTCCAGTTACTGAGAAATATAAACATGATGCACAGGCAAAAACTATCCTAGGGCAAAGTAAAGCTAGGGATGTGACACTCACGTCCCTACCCCTCCGGGTCATTACTCAAATCCTTTGGACAACATTGTTGCTGCCGCTTCACGCCTGGCCGCTTTACCCATTGAGGGGACATCCCCCGTGGCAATGGAGGCACGCAGGGTTAAAGATCAGCTTAACACGACATTAACACAACAACAAGCGTATTCTTGTAGCAGGGAGAGGCTTCATTCAACACCCCGCCACAGCCGGAGTTACACTAGGCATTGGGAGGAACCAGAGGTGTCTAGTAGTGAACGGAGGCGACACCGTCACAGACAAGATAATCCGGCGGGCGCCGAGGCACAAGATCAGGGGGCGCAAGACCGGGTTAGATCTGCGGCTCGCGAGGAGGTCCGCCAAACGACGCCAGTTCACACAACAACAGCAGAAACACGAGTCATGAAAAGTTCCTTCGGGGTGCAGTGTCTTGTTCCCGCTTTACGGAGCGTGAAGTTGCCCAAGGATTTTAAGGGTCCACGTAAGGTGCCTAATTACACAGCAGATTTAGCCCCGGAAGCTTGGGTTGAGAGTTACGAGATGGCCATGGAGATGCTGGACGTGGATGAAGCGGCTTGCGCGAAGTACTTTACCATGATGCTTGAGGGTACAGCCCGGACCTGGCTAAAGGGTTTACCACCTAATTCTATCGGATCATGGGAAGAGTTACGCTGCCAGTTTATTAAAAATTTCAAGGATACGTGCTAGCAGCCAATGTCAGTGGTGGATCTGGCAGCCTGTATACAAGGAGACCAGGAGCCTACAAGTGCGTGGGTGCGGCGAGTATCAGAAATCTTGCACTCTTCGAACGGTATCAATCCCAGTACAGCAATAGTGACGCTAGAAAACAATTGCCGGTTTGAGTCTCTAAAGTTAAAACTAGGACGGCTCAAACCGGATTGTAATGACATGGGAACTCTCATGAGCGCTCTGGTGAAGTACGGGGATTCTGACAACACTAAGTATCCAGAAGCGGATGGAGATAAAACGGGAAAAGCCAATAAGCCCGGTAAACTGGCACAGGCTTATCCGGTCGGAACAAGCTTCTTAGGCAAACGAAAAGCGGAAGGTGGCTCTGATTTCGTGGCCAATACCCAGGTTCAAGGGGGCTTTCAACGCAATAAGGGTAAACCGCCTCTACAAACCGGCGGAGGGCCCGTTAGCTGGGAGCAAGAGTTGAATGAGCCTTGCCCGATGTAAGGGCATCTCTTGCCTGAGGTTTTGGTGATGATGACAATCCGTGTTTGGACTAATTGTGTGTCAATATTACTCAGGTTGATAACATGTGGCACAAGACGGTTAGTCTTTCTCTCTTTAAGGAAAAGATCGAAGACGGAGTTTCCAATGCCTTTCTGTTTCTTTTGGTCATAGGAAATCCGTACTATTAAGAGGGAACCCACATCGGAAGGTAATTGGTGAATCAAGTCACGCACACAGATTCTTTGCACCCACCATATTGCCTCCGTTCGTAGAGAGAGAGGTCCCATGTCATTTCTCCCTTTTGTAGATTTCTCCACAGCGGTAGTTCCGCCCTATTGGGCGGTTGTACCGGTGGCCGGTAGTTCCGGTCAAACCACTGCCCCAAGTACCGCTCAGGGGTGATACCCTCTGTACTGGGTGCGGTGGTAGACCGGTGGTGGCCCGGAAGTACCGGTAAGACCGGTACTACCGGTGTTCCGGGCGGTAGTACCGCTCTGACTGCCACCACGCAGAGACTATCTGCCAGGCGGTAGTTCCGGCCCAACCACCGTCCCAACTACCGCCCCTGGTTGAAACCTTCTGGTTTCCAAGCGGTAGTTGACCGGAGGTTGGGCGGTAGTTCCGGTTTTCTCCGGAAGACCGGTACTACCGGGCAAGCCATCGGAAGTACCGCTCTAGTGGCTCGGGCGCAGGTTTCTTCACTCACCGGTACTACCGGCTGGAGCAGCGAAACTACCGGTCCTATGGAAATCTGCACATAACGGTTGGATTTGGAGTGACCCTATTTAAGGACCCCCTTCTCCTACCTCCACCTTATCTCTTACCTCTTTCTCTCCACCATTAATGCCATTAAAGCTTACTTGCCCGATCTCTCTCCCTAGCCAACCAAACTTGTTGATTTGCTAGGGATTGAAGGAGGAGACCTAGATCTACACTTTCACCAAAGGAAACTTGATTCCCCCATACTTTCTTGTGTGGATTTTGTTACTCTTGGGTGTTTGAGCACTCTAGACGGAAGAGGTCACTTCGGAGCCACAATCCATTGTGGTGAAGCTCCGGAGTTTCGTTGGGAGCCTCCAATTAAGTTGTGGAGAGAGCCCCAACCTTGTTTGTAAAGGTCCGGTTGCCACCTTCAAGGGCACCACTAGTGGATTCACGGCACCTAGCATTGTGTAAGGGCGTGAGGAGAATACGGTGGCCCTAGTGGCTTCTTGGGGAGCATTGTGCCTCCACACCGCTCCAACGGAGACGTACTTCCCCTCAAAGGGAAGGAACTTCGATATCACATCCTTGTCTTCACCGTCTCCACTTGTGGTTATTTCTTACCTTTACTTTTGCAAGCTTTACTTGTTAATTCCTATAGCCTGCTTGTGTTGTTGTTTTCCGTTCCTTCCTCTAGTTGTCATCTTAATAGTATATCTAGACAACTTACTTTGACGCTTAATTTAAAGTGGTTAAGAAAAGCTAAAAATTGTTAGTTGCCTATTCACCCCCCTCTAGTCAACCATATCGATCCTTTCAATTGGTATCAGAGCCTCGTCTCTTTTTAAGGACTTTACCGTCCAAAGAGTATGGTTGACAACGTAGTCGAGACGGAGGACCATTCCGGTGGAAATCCGTCCTTGCCTACGTCAGATGGGGGAGCCTCGGTCACTCGTGAGGGGTTCAATGTGACCTTGACCACATTGAAAGAATCACTAGCGAGCGAGGTCAAAGGCATGTTTAAAGAAATGCTTGAGGGGCTTAAATTATCCACCTCACCGTTGGAAGTGGGTCGTCCCGCTACCAACGTGTCGGAGGCTAATCCCGACAAGGGAGAAGCTAGTAGTGAGCAAGCCCCGGTCACTAAGAATGGGAGTGGGAAATTTGCCCAATCTGCTCCTCCTACTCACTATGGAGGACCCGTTCCCACACCGCATTGAAATTCTGTTGGCCCCCCTCCCAAGTTTGTTAAAAATACTGATTTTGCTACTTGGGTTTTTCGTTTCAAACGTCATATCAATCATTGTTCCACTAACCTCTGGAGAATCATTGAGCAAGGTTTTTATCCATATGATCCCGACAACATGACTCCAAGAGAGACTGCAGATCATCAGTTCAACGAGTCCGCTCTTTGCATTCTTCAAGACTCCATTCCTCCTGAAGACATTGCACACCTTCGACCCTTCACTGTGGCCAAGGAAGCTTGGGAGCATGTTGGCACGATGTACAAGGGAAGCACCAGCATTCAACGCTCCAACTATGAAGTGGTGCAAGATGAAGCTGATGAGTTTGCTATGATCGAAGATGAAGATCCTCGTGAACTTTATCGAATATTAACTATTCTCGCAGTGTCTCTTCGAGATCATGGCAGTAAAGATACGGATGACAATTGGATCAAGTGCAAGTTCCTCAAGGCCATGATGCCCTATCATAAGGCCATGTCCTCTGTCATCCGTCAGAGACCGGACTTCCACACTTTATCCTCAAATGAAGTGTTGGATGAATTTGTTGCCATGAGGATCCTGGACGTGACCGCCGACAATGCGGTCCTAAGAGCTCAACGATCCAAGAAGCCGAATCTTGCTCTGAAGGCCAAGGCTTGTGTGGAAGAGGAGGAAGTGGAAGATGATGATGAGTGTTGCCCCGAGGACACCAAATATGCCTATCATGAGCACATGGCTCTTGCTTCAAGGCAATTCTGGGGCAAGAAGAACACAAGATCCAACTTTAACAGGAACAAATCTAGTGGGATGAAAGGGAATCAACGAGTAAGGACATGTTTCAACTGTGGAAATGTAAGTCACTTCGTTGTGGATTGCCCATATGAGAAGAGAGAAGACTTTGGAGGCAAGCTTATTCGGAAGGACAAGTCAAAGTCCTACCCCAACAAGAACAACTTCATCAAGAAGACTCCTCCGAAAGTGTTGGTGGCTCAAGAAGAATATGTGGAGGATGATGATAATGATGAAGACGATGAGGTGACCACTATGGCCACAATTGCAATTGCTAACACTCCGCACTCATCTCTCTTCGACTCACCAAACGAGAACATCACCGCCAAGTGTCTCATGGCCAAGGCCACCAACAAGGTAACCCCAAACATCAATACTACGATCCCTTCTAATCCTTCATTGACTAATTGTATTGATGAGGGTGAGGGTATTAAGGAGGGAGAAAATGAATTTAATTTGTTCATAAAGAATCTCAAGGGCAAACCCAAGAAGCATTTTGTTGCTCTCTTGGAACAACTCGGTGAGGCCAATGACATGATCGAGGCTCACGAGGAAACCATTACCAAAATGGAAGGACATAGTCGAGACTATGCCGATGAGATATCGGATCTCTCTAATGCCCTAGAGGAAGAGCATGGTCTTCGTTTGACTCTTGAGGAGTCACACAACGATGATCATGCTAAATTAAAGAAAGATCTTGATCATGCTTTAGTTGTCTCTCGTGTCCTTAACTCCGAGAAGGCAAAACTTGAGGTTGACCATGCTAAACTCAAAGAGGAGTTTGACATACTTGACAAGGCTCACAAGGCCTTGAAATGAATGCATGCTACTCTCAAGGAGTCTCATGATCAACTCCAAGTTTTGCTAACCAAGGAAAAGGCTATCTTTCCTCGCATGGTTTTAATTGATAATGCAAATGCTACTAACCCATGTTGCGAGCATGTGCATCTTGTTGAAGAGAATGCCGAATTGAAGAAGCAACTTGAGAAAGGCCTTGTGACTTGTATACAAGGTGAGAAGAACCTCAACGCTCTTTTGAGCAATCAAAAGGAAGTTGTGGCAAAGGAAGGAATTGGGTTTGTTCCTAAGCCCAAGAAGAAGAAGAATGACAAGACCAAGCAACCACCCCCTCTCCGACAATCCTTTGTGAAAGAAGGAGAGAGCACGTCAACCAAGAAGAAAAGTGGTGGTGTCAAGAAAAACTCCTCCATACCATCAAACATGGCCGGCGATTTTAATCCTTCATATGTTTTATGCCGTGCCAGTGATGGCCATGTGTTTGCTAAATTTGTTGGTTCTTCTTATGAGTAAATTGAATGGTCCATTTGGGTTCCTAAGACCCTTGTCACTAACCTCAAAGGACCCATTATCAAATGGGTACCTAAATCCAAGCATTGATCTATTGTAGGGGTTTGCTTCCGGTGGGGGATCATGGTTGCTCGATAGCGGAGCCACAAATCATATGACCGGAAGCAAAGACTTGGTGGTGGACGTGCATCTCGGTTCATCTATGGCCACCAACGTCGAATGGGGTGATGCTTCATCTTCTAAGGTATTAGGACTTGGCAAGGTTGTTGTCTCTCATGATCTCACGATCGAGAAAGTCATGCTTGTTGAGTCCCTTGCATACAATTTACTTTCTGTTCGCCAACTTGCACTCATGGGCTTTGCTATATTCTTTGATATTGATTCTGTGGCCCTCTTGTGGAGCAAGACTCTTAAAGTAGCCTATGTTGGGCATGTCGAGAACGGTCTTTATGTGATTAACTTCTCAAAGCAACCCACTAAGGTCGCGACATGCCTAATGGCTAAAGTTGATGTGGGATGGCTTTGGCATCGCCGTTTGGCCCACGTCAATATGAGATCTTTGCAAAGTCTTCTCAAGGGGGACCATGTCCGAGGACTAACAAATGTTAGTTTTGCCAAAGATCGTGCTTGCAGGGCGTGCATTGAAGGAAAATTACATGAGAAGGCTCACCCTCCCACGACTATCATCTATTCAAAGAGACCCCTAGAGCTCCTCCACATGGACCTCTTTGGGCCTCCTACTTTCGATAGTCTTGGGGGTAGGAAGTATTGCTTAGTGATTGTGGATGATTACTCAAGATATACCTGGGTATACTTCTTTAAGAAGAAGAGTGAGACCCAACAAACCGTCATCAACTTTGCAAATGAAGCTCAACGACAACATGAAGCAAAGATATTGATGATCAGAAGTGACAATGGCACCGAGTTCAAGAACTACACCTTGGATGAGTTTCTTGGTGATGAGGGGATCAAACATCAGTATGCAGCCCCGTATACCCCTCAACAAAACGGTGTGGCGGAGAGAAAGAACCGAACCTTAATAGATGCTGCAAGAACCATGATGGCTGGATTCAACTCTCCATACAACTTTTGGGCCGAAGCCATCAACACCGCCTGCCATGCTTCAAATCGTCTCTATCTCCGCAAAGGCTTGAACAAAACTCCGTATGAGATTCTTACCGGTAACAAGCCCAATCTCAAGTACTTCCGGGTGTTCGGGTGTAAGTGTTTCATTCTCAAGAAAGGTGTTCGTCTGTCTAAATTTGAATCTAGAGCTCATGAGGGCATATTTGTTGGTTATGCTACAAACTCTCATGCTTACCGTGTCCTCAACAAGTCCACTGGACTCATAGAGGAGACGAGTAACGTAGAGTTTGATGAAAATAACGGCTCCCAAGTGGAGCAAAGTGGTACTTGTGATGCAGGTGATGAAATTCCTCCTCAAGCCATAAGAAGAATGGGTGTTGGATATATCCTACCCGTTGAGGAACCCCTTGTGGCCGAAGGAGAAGGACAATGTTCCACTCAAGTGGAACCATCACCAACCCAAGACCCACACGCTTCTGAAGAACAAAGTGAAGGCCCTCAACCTGATGAACAAGGCCAAGTGCAAGATCAATCTCAAGTTGGTGAAGAACCACCAATTGATGCACAAGGCCAAGTTCAGTCCCCCGAGCAAGATCAAGGTCAAGAGGAAGCTCAAGATCAAGATCTAGCTCCTGATGACGCTCAAGATGATCAACTCAGTGCTCCTCAGCTATCACTTGAAGAGCAATTAGAGCGTCGTGCTGCAAAAGATGCCTCCAGGCTTGCTTCCAACGAACATCACATCGAGAACATCTTAGGAAGCATCAAAAGGGGGGTAAGCACTCGTAGACAATTAGCAAACTATTGTGCTCATCAAGCTTTTGTCTGCTTTGTTGAACCTAAGAAGGTTTATGAGGCGCTCGAAGACCCCGACTGGCTCAATGCCATGCATGAAGAACTCAATAACTTCGAGCGCAACAAAGTGTGGCGTCTGGTGCCAAGACCAAAGGAGAACCATAATGTCATTGGAACCAAATGGATCTTTAAGAACAAGCAAGATGCCCATGGCATTTTCATCCGCAACAAGGCACGTCTGGTGGCTCAAGGCTACTCCCAAGTCGAGGGTATCGACTACGGTGAAACCTTTGCCCCCGTTGCTCGTCTTGAATCCATTCGTTTGTTGCTTGCCTATGCTTCCCATCATAACTTTAAATTGCAACAAATGGATGTGAAAAGTGCATTTCTTAATGGTCCCATTAATGAGTTGGTGTATGTTAAACAACCCTCGGGGTTCGAGGATCCTAAGTTCCCCACTCATGTGTATCAACTTGCTAAGGCACTCTATGGCCTTAAACAAGCCCCACGAGCGTGGTATGAGCACCTTACCGAGTTGCTACAAGATCGTGGGTTTGAAATTGGGAAAATCGACCCCACTCTTTTTACTAAGAAGGTCAAAGGGGAGTTGTTTGTATGCCAACTATATGTTAATGATATTATCTTTGGGTCTCCTAACAAAGCTTTCAATGATGAGTTCGCCGCACTCATGACCACACATTTTGAGATGTCCATGATGGAAGAGTTGAAGTACTTCCTTGGATTTGAGATCAAACAACGAAGAGAAGGCATCTTCATCAAACAATCCAAGTATACTCAAGACATGCTCAAAAGGTTCAATCTTAGTGATGTCAAGCTGGCTACTACTCCGATGCCAACCAAATGCCAACTTGACATTGATCCCAATGTAAAGCGGTGGATCAAAAGGTATATCGTCTATGATCGGATCCTTGCTTTACCTTTGTGCATCTAGACCAGACATTATGTTGAGTGTGGGAATTTGTGCACGGTTTCAAGCCTCACCCAAGGAGAGTCACTTTGTGGCTGTCAAGCGAATCTTTCGATATTTGGCTCATACCCCAAACTTTGGCTTATGGTACCCGAGAGGAGCAAATTTCAACCTTGTAGGTTTTTCTGATTCTGACTGGGCGGGAGACAAAGTGGATAGGAAGTCCACTTCGGGAGGGTGCCAATTTCTTGGTTCCTCTCTTGTTAGTTGGTCTTCCAAAAAGCAAAGTTGTGTATCTCTCTCGTCCACCGAAGCAGAGTATGCGGCTGCTGGCAGTTGTTGTGCCCAACTTTTATGGATGAGGCAAACTTTAAAGGATTACGGTGTCACTTGTGACAAAGTGCCTCTTTGGTGTGACAATGAAAGTGCCATCAAGATTTCTCTCAACCCGGTGCTACACTTCAAGACGAAGCATATTGAGATTCGGTACCACTTCATCCGAGATCACATTTGGCAAGGAGAGATCGAGCTTCACTACGTCAACACTCATGATAACCTTGCAGACATTTTCACGAAGCCATTGGTTGAAGCAAGATTCCGCGAGTTAAGGCATGAGCTAAATATCATTGATTTGAGCAATGTGGCTTGAGCACGTGCACACCCCACCATACTCATCATATTGTCTATTCTAGGTGTAGGCATGGAAATAGGGGGAGTGATGTTCTTTCAATGAACTCACCCTCCCCCCACTATGCATAAATTGATACGCTTTTCACACTCGTCATTTATGATGACACTTGTGTTTCAAAGACGAGTTATGGTTATGGACCCAAGGATAATTCTTCGCGGTGCCATGCCAGTTGACTCTAACATTGGTGGCTTCGACCGCCGCCCTCCGTTTTTCCTTCTGGTTGGTTTTTGGTCTTCGTGTTTTTCTCGTACTATAGTGACATTCTCCATCCCAAGCCATCCCATCCCAGCCATCTATTCCAATGTACACAAGTTTGCTAACATGAAGTGAGTGGGCTCACCCAGGCGGTACAACCGGTGGTTCTAGCGGTTCTACCGCTAAATCACTGGTTTCCAGCCCAGCGGTTGTACCGGTCTAGAGCAGGCGGTTCTACCGCTAATTCTCTGACCTGTACCCCCGGCCGGTACTACCGGTCGTGTTTAGCGGAACTACCGCCTGGCGCGGAAGTACCGCTCCACCACCTGGCAGCTGCCGGACCGGTACTACCGGTCCCCGGACCGGTACTACCGGTGCTGATCTGGGGAGGTATATAAAGCACGGGTTGAAGGGGTTTCTTCCTCACCCGTTCATTATTTCCCCCCAGCCGCCGGTTACTCCGCTCTCTGCCCCGTAGCACCCTCCGGCTCTACGGATCTGTCGGCCCTTCACTGGATCTACTCCGTGGAGGCCGCTCCTCCTTCGATCTCCTCCCGTGGACACCGGTATTGCCCTGCTTCTTCTTGGTATTAGGGTTCCTCTCGAATCCTCTTTCTAGGGCAATGCGTGTAGTCCTCCATTTTTGGCTAAATGTTTTGAGGGAGAGGTCCGTATAGTTTCCTATTCACTTGTGCGTAATTAGAATAGACACCGTGCATGTAGTTTTTGAGATCGGGTAGTTTCCTTCTTCTCCATAGATCCGTTCTCAGCGGAACTACCGGTCTCTCGACCGGTACTACCGCTGGCCGGAACTACCGGTGCTCATACCGGAACTACCGGTTTCTCTGAACTTATATGCAATGTCTCTATTCTTCGTACGTACTAGTGAATTATTCTTCCGCTCTTGTGTACATTCCTCTCATCTTTTCTGGGTTGCTATGTGTTCTTCGTGTGCGTTTGCAGGTGGCTCTAGCTCTCGCACTGGTCAGTTTGCCAAAAGGAAGGCCCGTAGGGGCAAGAGGCCTGCCGATGATGAAGATGTTCCCGAGGTTGTGATCCCCTCCAAAACAACTCGCCGGGAAAAGTCAGTGGCAGCCAAGCAACGTGCAGCGCTTCCGATGTACAAATGGAAGCTTTCTGACTGGGAGAAGTTTCGGTTTCAAGACCCCTACACTGCACCACCTCCTCCTCGTTGGAATAATCCTCGTTTCCGCAATGAGATGCAATTGAGGATTGTGGATGACATCTTTGAGAACCACAAGAACAAGTTCACCCGTATGTGGTCAATTGACCTTGCCAAGTGGAGAAGCAACCCTGCTTACTTTGGAGAGGCTCTGGAAGTCTGTGAGGAGTTTGATTTAGTCAAGCTCATGGAGCTGCGTTGTGACTTTTATGTGGAACTCATTCATCAGTTCTATGCTACTGTCCACTTCGGCAGTGACGATCAGCGTCACCTCTCATTTATGTGCCGGGACGAGTTCTTCCGTGTTCCCTGGAGTGCTTTCTGCAATGCCTTGGGCTATGAGGACACTGGCTTGGAGGGTCAAGGTGGTCTCCGTCCTCACGACCGGGCCCAACCCATGGATAAAGTGAAGCTTGCTCCTCTGTACATCCCTGGTCATGGCATAATAGGTAAATCCAATGACCTCCTGCCTGTTTATGACATCCTTCACCGTGTGTTCCGGTGTGTGCTGCTGCCCAAGGTTGGGAACCAGGATTATATCTATGGTTATCTTGTGGATCTGCTTGTAGCAATGAAGACAAAGCGTGGCAAGGGCATTACTTTTGATGTTTCCAAATGGATGTGGGAGGAGATGTACAACTGTGTCTAGTACCGCAAGGTACCAATCTACGCTCCCTTTGTGATGCGTTTCCTTTACTCAGTGTGGGAAGTGAGGAGGCCTGGAGTGCCTCTTTCTACTCCGGACAGGCTTACGGAGCATGAGGTCAAGGTTCTGCGACAGAAGAAGCATAAGACTCCTAGGTTCACTGCGGGCAATGAAGAGGATGTCTTTTCTACCTCAGATGATGATGACTTTGAGCTAGAGGCTGGGGCCAAGCCCTCCTGGGTGGAGAAACTTACTGCCAAGGTCAAGAAGACCTTATGTCTGCAGGCCCACGTCCAGAAGAAGCTCTACAAAGCTCATGTGAATGAAAAGATGGCGCGACGCTGGCAGATTCAGCTGATGAGGCACCTCAATGTGCCTGATGTGAAGAGCGGTTCCGAGAAGAGCATCACTCCTGAGGACAGGTGGTGCATTGCCACCTGTCAGTGGTCAGATGATGAGCCCACCACCTCCACCACTCGAGCGACTGCGGATGCAATGGAGACTGACGCTGAGGTTGCTGAGGACGACGAAGACACTGAAGGCTCTGATGATGGTGACTCAGATGACTCTCTGGCGACTGGCGAGGAGCTGTACTGAGCCCTGGGGCGTTAGTCTCGCTCTTTTCCTTTTTGGTGCTTGATGCCAAAGGGGGAGAGTTGAGTATTGCTAGGTCACGGGAGTTGCATGGGAGTGTTTCTTGGTGTTTGTGTTTATTTGTGCTTCTCTGTGAACTTCCTTAGTTTCTATGCTCTTTGAACTTCGTTACCGTGAACTCCTGTTGCATGGTGTAAGACATGTGCCACCATCTTAATTATCCATGCATGTTGCTTATATGTTCTGTTGTTTATCTGTTTTAATGTTATATCCGTTTTAATGTTAAGTCACTGGTTGGTTTATAAAACCTAGGGGGAGCATAGATCCTAGTGTCAGCACTTTTGCATTCCAAAAGCAAACTCTATTAAGTGCTCACATTCAAGGGGAGCTTTTCCTTATTCTATAAACTCCCGTGATCGTTTCGTGGTTGTCATCATTCACCAAAAAGGGGGAGATTGTAAGGGCATCTCTTGCCTGAGGTTTTGGTGATGATGACAATCCGTGTTTGGACTAATTGTGTGTCAATATTACTCAGGTTGATAACATGTGGCACAAGACGGTTAGTCTTTCTCTCTTTAAGGAAAAGATCGAAGACGGAGTTTCCAATGCCTTTCTGTTTCTTTTGGTCATAGGAAATCCGTACTATTAAGAGGGAACCCACATCGGAAGGTAATTGGTGAATCAAGTCACGCACACAGATTCTTTGCACCCACCATATTGCCTCCGTTCGTAGAGAGAGAGGTCCCATGTCATCTCTCCCTTTTGTAGATTTATCCACAGCGGTAGTTCCGCCCTATTGGGCGGTTGTACCGGTGGCCGGTAGTTCCGGTCAAACCACCGCCCCAAGTACCGCTCAGGGGTGATACCCTCTGTACTGGGTGCGGTGGTAGACCGGTGGTGGCCCAGAAGTACCGGTAAGACTGGTACTACTGGTGTTCCGGGCGGTAGTACCGCTCTGACTGCCACCACGCAGAGACTATCTGCCAGGCGGTAGTTCCGGCCCAACCACCGTCCCAACTACCGCCCCTGGTTGAAACCTTCTGGTTTCCAAGCGGTAGTTGACCGGAGGTTGGGCGGTAGTTCCGATTTTCTCCGGAAGACCGGTACTACCGGGCAAGCCACCGGAAGTACCGCTCTAGTGGCTCGGGCGCATGTTTCTTCACTCACCGGTACTACCGGCTGGAGCAGCGGAACTACCGGTCCTATGGAAATCTGCACATAACGGTTGGATTTGGAGTGACCCTATTTAAGGACCCCCTTATCCTACCTCCACCTTATCTCTTACCTCTCTCTCTCCACCATTAATGCCATTAAAGCTTTCTTGCCCGATCTCACTCCCTAGCCAACCAAACTTGTTGATTTGCTAGGGATTGAAGGAGGAGACCTAGATCTACACTTCCACCAAAGGAAACTTGATTCCCCCATACTTTCTTGTGTGGATTTTGTTACTCTTGGGTGTTTGAGCACTCTTGACGGAAGAGGTCACTTCGGAGCCACAATCCATTGTGGTGAAGCTCCGAAGTTTCGTTGGGAGCCTCCAATTAAGTTGTGGAGAGAGCCCCAACCTTGTTGTAAAGGTCCGGTTGCCACCTTCAAGGGCACCACTAATGGATTCACGGCACCTTGCATTGTGTAAGGGCGTGAGGAGAATACGGTGGCCCTAGTGGCTTCTTGGGGAGCATTGTGCCTCCACACCGCTCCAACGGAGACGTACTTCCCCTCAAAGGGAAGGAACTTCGATATCACATCCTTGTCTTCACCGTCTCCACTTGTGGTTATTTCTTACCTTTACTTTTGCAAGCTTTACTTGTTAATTCCTATAGCCTGCTTGTGTTGTTGTTTTCCGTTCCTTCCTCTAGTTGTCATCTTAATAGTATATCTAGACAACTTACTTTGACGCTTAATTTAAAGTGGTTAAGAAAAGCTAAAAATTGTTAGTTGCCTATTCACCCCCCCTCTAGTCAACCATATCGATCCTTTCGCCCGAAACACGGATCAAAGGAACATCCAGCTAAACACACCATAGGAGAATGCAAGGCCATGATGGAAGCCATGAGCCGGTTTAGATCTAACAACAGGCCACCGGGCGGCGGTTCAGGCCCCGGGTTTTTCGGTCCGTGTCACCAGGGGAACGGCTCCGGATCAGGATATCGTGGCAACAACAGTGGTTAAAATAACCAAGGCAATAATCAATATGGTCAGGGCGGTTACAACAACCAAGGCCATCAGCAGCATGGTCAGGGTGGTTACAATAACCAAAACAACCAACAGCAGGGCCAGGGTAATCACAATAGCCAAGGCAATCAGCAGCGTCAGCAGCAGCAGCAGCAGTCCGGATATCCGAGTAATCCGAAGGAGCTGAGTAGCGGGCAGTATCATGTGTTCACTACGAGTCTGTGCAAACGGGATCAGAAAATTTTAAAACGGGCGGTCCATGCGGTTGAACCGGCAACACCACAGTTCTTGCGCTGGTCGGAGCAACCTATTGTATGGAGCCGAGAGGATCATCCGCCGCGAGTGGATAATCCGGGCCAATTGGATTTAGTGGTGGCACCATAGGTGGGTGACTACAAATTCACTAAAGTCCTCATGGACGGTGGCAGCAGCATCAATATCTTATATTATGAGACTTTCCATCGCATGGGGTTGACAGATAAGAAGCTAAGGCAGTCTAACACGGTGTTTCATGGGGTGGTGCCAGGTAAATCAGCATACCCAGTTGGGAAAATTGACCTAGAAGTTACCTTTGGAGATGAACAGGATTCCAGATCGGAGATGATAACCTTTGAAGTTGTTAAGATCCGGAGCCCCTATCATGCTCTGTTTGGAAGATCGGTTTATGCCAAGTTTATGGCCAGGCCATGTTATGTTCATCTGCAGCTCAAGATGCCGGGTCACAAGGGAACCATCACGGTTCATGGAAGCCGCAAGATTGCATTGGAGTGTGAAGAAGGAGACGCTGCTTACGCGGAAGCAGTATGCGCTACGGAGGAGTTGAAGTTTTACAAGGACAATGTTGATCCGGCAGATATGTCCCCGTTGAAGAAGCCAACTACAGAGCATGATCCGACATTGAAGTTTAAGTCTGCAGAGGAGACCAAGCAAGTTGAATTTGTGCCAGGCGATTCATCCAAGCAGTTCACTATCAGTGCTAACCTTGATCCTAAATAGGAAGGCGCGCTCATCGAGTTCATCCGTGAGAACTGGGATATTTTTTCATGGAAACCTTCTGACATGCCAGGTATTCCGAGGGAACTCGCTGAGCACAGTCTTAACATTGATCCGAAGTTTAAACCGGTCAAGTAGTATCTGCGCCGCTTCAACGAAGAAAGGCGCAAGGCTATAGGACAAGAAGTGGCCAGGCTTTTGGCCGCAGGGTTCATAGTTGAAGTTTTTCACCCAGAGTGGTTGGCTAATCCGGTGCTGGTGTTAAAGAAAAATGGAAAGTGGAGAATGTGTGTAGATTACACAGATCTAAACAAAGCTTGTCCGACCGATCCTTTTGCTCTTCCTCGTATTGATCAGATCATTGATGCCACAGCTGGATGTGAGCGGCTAAGTTTTTTGGATGCGTACTCAGGAATCACCAGATCAAGATGGCAGTTAAAGATCAGGAGAAGACGTCCTTCATAACCCCTTTTGGTGCTTTTTGCTATGTATCTATGCCCTTTGGACTCAAGAGTGACCAAGCAACCTACCAGCGTTGTGTACAGAATTGTCTTAAGGGGCTGATAGGGAGGAATGTTCATGCTTATGTGGATGATATTGTAGTAAAGTCAAGGAAGGAGGAGACGCTGATAGAGGACCTCAAGGAGACCTTTGACAATCTTCGGGCCTATAAGATAATGCTTAATTCGGAGAAGTGTGCTTTCGGTGTTCCGGCGGGTAAGCTCCTTGGATTCTTGGTGTCAAACAGAGGAATAGAAGCCAATCCGGAGAAGATCAAGGCAATCACATCTTTGACTAAACCGGCTTGCATCAATGATGTTCAGCGGATCGCTGGCCGGATCACAGCATTGAGCCGGTTCATCAGCCGTCTGGGAGAGAAGGCAATCCCGCTTTATCAGATGCTGAAAAAGACAGACCGGTTTATATGGAGTGATGAGGCAAACGCTGCGTTTGAGGATTTGAAGCGGCAATTGGCAGCACCGCCGGTCCTTGCTGCCCCTATTGATAATGAGCCGTTATTGTTATACGTCCCCGCCAATGCATGGGCAGTCAGCATGGCAATCGTGGTTGAGCGCAAGGAGGCAGGAAAGGAATACCCGATTCAACGTCCAGTCTATTATGTCAGTGAAGTTCTCATTGAATCCAAGCAAAGGTACCCGCGTTGGCAGAAGCTAGTATATGGTGTGTTCATGGCAAACCGGAAGTTGAAACATTATTTCCAAGGCCACCCGATAACTGTTGTTAGTTCAGCACCATTGGGGGATATAATCCAGAACAAGGAAGCTACTGGCAGAATGGCGAAGTGGGCCACTGAGCTTAGCCCACACGGATTGAAGTATGTGCCACGCACCGCTATCAAATCCCAAGCATTGGTGGATTTTATCAATGATTGGACAGAACTGCAAACGCTAGAGGAGAAGCCGGATCTTACATACTGGACGATTCACTTTGACGGTTCAAGGCAATTAGAAGGCTCGGGGGCTAGAGTTGTTTTAACTTCCCCACGAGGGGACAAATTTTGTTATGTCCTCTATTTACTGTTTCCTTGTACTAATAATGCAGCAAAGTATGATGCATTTCTTCATGGCTTACGGATGGCCAAGGAAATGAACTTGAGCCGGGTCAAGTGTTTTGGCGATTCAGATTTAGTGGCACAGCAAGTATCCGGCAAGTGGGATTCAAGAGACCCTCTCATGGCAGCTTACAGACGAGAAGTTGAAGCAGTCGCAGGATATTTCAAAGGGTATCAGGTGGATCACATAGACCGGCGAAGGAACGAAGCGGCCGATGCTCTAAGCCGGCTGGGTTCTCAACGTAAACTGGTACCACCGAATACTTTTTTGGATGAGCTGCACAGTCCATCAGTTCAAGTACCATCGGAGGAAGACCTGGCTGTTCCTGATCCGGAGGCACAGCTAGTTGCGGCACTTCATGTTATTCCGGATTGGACGTTGCCGTACTTGGCGTATTTAAGCCGGGGAGAGCTGCCGGATGACAAGATCGAAGCAAGACAGATAATCCGGCGTTCCAAATCTATGACAATTGTGAACGGAGAACTTCACCATCGCAGTGTTTCTAGAGCGTTTCAGAGGTGTGTGTCATCAGAGGAAGGTTGTGATATTCTGCGTGAGATCCATGAAAGGGATTGTGGTCATCATGCCGGTTCAAAATCCTTGGTGGCTAAAGCTTTTCGACATGGATTCTATTGGCTAACAGCCCATGCTGATGCAGCAGATCTAGTCCGGAAGTGCGATGCTTGTCAGAAATTTTCACGGCGTGCTCTAGTTCCAGCACAAGAGCTCCGGATGATACCGATTACTTGGCCGTTTGCAACTTGGGGGCTTGATATGGTTGGGCCTTTCAAACGATCACAGGATCAAAAAACTCATTTGCTGGTTGCTGTGGACAAATTTACAAAGTGGATTGAGGCAGAGCCCGTGAGCAAGTGTGATGCGGCAACATCGGTTAAATTTATCGAAAAGGTAATTTTCCGGTTTGGCTTTCCACACAGCATCATCACAGACAATGGCACCAATTTATCTAAGGGAGAGATGGAAGAGTTTTGTCAACGCGAGCATATTCGTCTAGATGTATCTTCTGTAGCTCACCCTCAATCCAATGGTCAAGCTGAAAGAGCAAATCATGAGATTTTGCGAGGTATCAAGCCCCGGCTTATGACTCCTCTGCAAAGAACACCAGGGTGCTGGGTTGAGGAGTTGCCTTCTGTCCTTTGGAGCATCAATACCATGCCGAACCGGTCCACAAGTTATACACCTTTCTTTATGGTGTATGGTGCTGAAGTGGTCCTTCCAAGTGATATCCGTCATCATTCGCCACGAGTGACGGCTTATGTTGAAGCGGCCAATGAGCAGGCAAGACAGGACAGTTTGGACCGGCTGGGTGAGGAACGTGACATAGCAGCAGCACAATCTGCAATTTATCAACAGGACTTGCGCACATATCACAGCCGCCAGATCAAGACCAGGACATTCCAGGAGGGAGATTTGGTACTCCGGCTCATCCAAGATCAAACAGATATGCACAAGCTATCCCCGCCTTGGGAAGGGCCCTTTGTGGTCAGCAAGAATCTACACAACGGTTCATATTACCTGGTGGATGTTCGAGAACACAAGGACTCACGGACTTCGGAGGAAGAGTCAAAGAGGCCGTGGAATATCGCCCTCTTGCGGCCTTACTATACCTGAGCCATGAGATCTGCTGTAACCTATGTATATATTATGATTAATGAATAAACCGGCACCCTCGGTAAACCGGGGGATCAGCCTTTTTTTCAATATAAGTGTCTTATGGTGATAACCATCTACAGCTTATACCATCTCTTATTATATGTCATATTTAAAAAGAAAATAAAATACTTTGATCAGTCTATCTCGTTGTGCAGGACAATTGCCGTATATGGATTCTGGAGCTGTGATCACTAAAGGGCTTCCTGTTCAAACATAGGTTGTATTCGAACCAAAGAGAACATAGCCATTTCCTGTTCAAACATAGGTCGTATTCGAATCAAAGAGAACATAGCCATTCTGTTCAAACATAGGTCGTATTCGAACCAAAGAGAACATGGCAAAGGCCAGTAGGGGGCAGGATCGTATTCGAATCCTAGCTTAGCCCCTATGGTCCGGTTTGTATGATCGTATTCGAATCATAAGCTCAATGGATCGTATTCGAATCCATTGCTTGGCTAAAAATTCAAAGGCCAGTAGGGGGCAGGATCGTATTCGAATCCTAGCTTAGCCCGTATGGTCCGGTTTGTATGATCATATTCGAATCATAAGCTCAGTGGATCGTATTCGAATCCACTGCTTGGCTAAAATTAAAAGGCCAGTAGGGGGCAGGATCGTATTCGAATCCTAGCTTAGCCCCTATGGTCCGGTTTGTATGACCGTATTCGAATCATAAGCTCAGGGGATCGTATTCGAATCCACTGCTTGGCTAAAATTAAAAGGCCAGTAGGGGGCAGGATCGTATTCGAATCCTAGCTTAGCCCCTATGGTCCGGTTTACTGATCGTATTCGAATCAGAAGTTTTGATTTGGAGCCTGGCAGCTCGCAAAAAGCCTCGACTACATGTTTTTATTTGCAAACTTGCATTTTTTGTTGCGTTTTTTGATTCTTTGATCCGGAGGGGGACAATTTCAAAGTTGGCCACATATCTTCAAAAAGTCTGGACAAGGAGTTCTAGCATTATTTAAACCGGTAGCTTCTGTAAACCCGGAATCATTGTTGGGTCTGTCCCAAAGGCTCCCTCCGGAAACTGCAAAGTTCGCCGGATTAAGAATATCAAGCATACTTAATCGCAGGTATGAAGTTAGTTCCGGTATAAACAAACACTTGTTTGATATATTTTATGAGCAATTTAATGGGTCCAGTGGTAAACCGTTAGGACACCTTTTAAGTGTTTTCTATGCATAAACAGATAGTATGCAAGTTAAAACATATCAGACAAAGGTTTCAACTTGGCAGATACCAAAGCAAAGTTGGGACATCCGGATCAAGACAGACAATAGTTCAAAGCTATCCTATTACAAAGGCACAGCAGGCCCTGAACGGATTAAAGTTTGTTCCGGCAAAATAAAAACCAAAGCTATAAAGATAAACTGTTTGGCCTATGCTTCCTCCTGCTGGGACGGTTGAGGATCAACCTGTTCCGGAACTTCTTCGTCTTCTTGAAGCGACTGAAAGTCAGGGATGCACCAATCGATTTTTGTCAAAGCACGGAAGTACATCTCTTCCGTAATAAGTTCAGATGGATCAACATCTCGGGCGAAAGTATGGGGGCGCACTGGTGGGATTAGATTTACGGTATCATAAACCGGCTGATCCACCCGCTCGTTTTACAAATCGTACCCCGGATGATACCTGGTCAAGTCTGATTCGGCAGCAAGCTTGCTAGCGAGAGGACGCATCTCCTTAGTCAAAGCGTGAAGGTCTTTGGCAGTGAAAGCTGATCCGTCTTCTTTAGTACTGGGATACCCGATCAAGGCTTCTTCCGGATCAAAGTTTGGAACCCACGCTTTGGCTCTAGTGAGCGCTACGAGAGAACCGGCTCGGGCAGCAGACTTCTTTACCTCTTCCAAGCGTGCAGGCAAGACAGACAATTTCTCCAGAGTGCCTTGGATGGTGGTAGGGGGCTGTTTATTGAAAGACATTGCGCTTATAATCCTTTGAGCGCCGGAATACAGCTGCTCGACCAGAGTATAAGACGCTTTGAGTTTCTTCCGTAAATCATCCCCAAGATGGGTAATGCGGCGCCCAACATATGATCATTACAGTTAAACCGGACCGGAACACAGATTGCAAAGATGAAAGCATGCGTGCAGGTTAAGTATTTACTGAAGACGGCAGAAGTCATCCGTTCTATTTGCCGCTTTAAACCGGTTAACTCTTCTGTCATTGGATTAAGAGCTTCTTCAGCATCCTTTGCTCTTTTTTCCAGAGCATTCTTTTGCACTTCAAAGGCTGTCCGCTCCTCTTCAAAAAAATTCTTCAGCTCTTCAGCAGTAGTTAAGCTCAGCGCCAAATCTTTTTTGGCCTTGGCAGCAGCAGATTCAGTTTCAGCAAGTCTATTCCGGAGTTCAGTGATTTCTTCAGCCCTCCGGTTTAAATAAGCCTACAAGGGAATTCAAAGTGGAATAAATAACATAAGTTCAGACAAAGTCTCAAGTACATAACCAAGTTATCCACTTGACACTTGGGGGTTAATGGGCAAATGAAGTATCAAAGAGTGGCAATTAAAAACAAGTCTCAAGTACACAAACAAGTTGTCTACTTGACACTTGGGGGCTAACGGATAGTTGAAGCATTAAAGGAAAAATTCAGACAAGTCCCAGGCACATAAACCGAATTATGCCCCTGGCACTTGGGGGCTAATGTAATATCATTTGCTCAAATTGGAAGTACCGGTTCACCTTCTAAACATAGCTAAACCGGAACTTGGGGGCTACCATGATATAGACAGAAACACAACAGAGGCAAAAAACAAAGACAAGGGAGATACCTCGTATTTTTCCTTCATCATGCTGATTAAACCCGCTTCATAATCCCGACCAGTATGAAGCCGGTTCAAATACCCGGAATAGAGCTCCTGGGCACTCAGCTCGGCGAAACTTGACAAGTCTGTGCTCCATTTGCCCTTCTCTTGATGGATTTTCTCCGCTTTAGCTGTATGCTTGGCTAAAACAGTGGGCTCAGCAGGAGCGGTGTAAGCTGTACCGGTTATTTGAACATCCGGAGAAGGAGCAGCTACCGGTGGTGGAGTAGCAGTGTGAACCGGACTAGCGGGAGCCGGGCTAGTCCGAGGAGGGTTCGCCCGGGCAGGACTCGCCGGTTCATGGACGTTTTCAGTGTTGGGATTCTCAGGAGCAGTGGCATAAGTGTGATCCATGGGAGCAGGATCTTCAAGCTGAACTGTGGGCTCACCTTCCGGAGGGACGGTTGTATCCGGGTCAACCGCCGGATCATCAGTGGCAGTCTCAGCAGTCGTTTTGCTGGCCTTTGCCTTTTTGCTAGGCTTAGGCTTGCTGAAAGGAATTAGAAAAATAAATCAGTCACAAAAGCAAATGCAATCATAAACCGGATAAGATGAAGGACTTACCCTGGCACAGTTTTCAGGGCTGGGACTTGTGTGGCAGTGGATTCGCCGGAAGAAGATAAAGGAGTCTCCTGATAATTAGGGTCAGACGGTTTAAGTGGTTTGCGTGTAAGCCCGGCCTTGGGATGAAGAAAAGTTGGATAAAGTATGACCTCAGAATGGCGCCTCCGAGCCGAAGTAAGAGAGATTCCGGATGACTCAACTACAAGGCCACTATGGCGTGTAGCCCGGCGAGCTTCATGTTACTGTTTCTTCAAAAGAAAATTGGGGTCCAGTTGAGCGTAAGGATGAGAAAATTGAAATTTCCGGAGTACCCGACGAATTTTTGGTGGAGGCGGTTCTGAATCTGAAGAAAGAGTGATTACCTCAGTCTCTGCCGCTTTATCTCCTTCAGCCAAATCCTGTGAAAAGACACTGTTAACACAAGTCTGGATGAAAGTGAGCAAATCATAGCCGGATTAACTCATACCTAAAGTCCGGATCATCTTCTTCAGCATGTGAACCGGAGCCAGCAGCCGCCTTTTTCTTCTTAATAACGTAAGTTTTCCGGCGCGGCTGTTTACCTGCCTTATCCTGAGGTTTCCTCTTCCAAAACGGATCATCGGCCTGTATACAAGAAGAAAAAAATAGAAGATAATTTACAGTGGACGGATTAAAAGCGAACAGAAGAGATTAAGGCTTACTGCAGGCAGCTTGTTCTTTTTATAGTATGGAGCCAATCCGGTTTGGCTACATTCTTCCAAAGAGATGTTGAGCATATTTTTGGCAGATTCAATGACTTCCGATTCAGAAAGCGTTACCTTGGAAAACCGTTGAGGATCATCCGGCTTCCCAGAATATTTACACATTAAACTGGAGCGCGGGCTCAGAGGGAGGATACTCCAGGTAAGCCAGCAACGCATAAAATAAATTCCGGTTAATCCGTTGGCCATAAAGGCCTTGAGCTTGGCGAGTTGAGAAGCAAACCGGGGCCGTTCTGAGGAGCTGAGACATTGTGGCAGAGGGTGGTCTTCAGGAAGACGATGCTCGCGATAACCCGGCAGTGGGTTTTCTCCTTCAGGTGAAGTGTCATGGCAATAGAACTAAGACTTGTTCCAATCTTTTGGGTGTGTGTGGAGAGCGGCATGAGGAAAGACTGCATCTCATCTCTTTTGGATGCTGACCCCGCCCAGTTCTTGATGAGGTCCGCCAGTGTCGGTGTACTAAGGTAGGGGTACCTTAGTACCCCAACTTGTGCACGGGCAGTAGCAGCTTCCCGCGGCAGGGCTTACCACGCGCTCGCCAAGGCCCGCTCCAGACCCCTTCAAGCCATTCAAGAACAAAGTATTCAAGTTAGAAGACAAGACCCCGGCAAGTGGAGCTTGCCGGGAAGGCCGCACCAGGCTCAAGGGCATCTTTTCAGCACAAGACCCTGGCAAGAGGTGCTTGCCAGGAAGGCCAACGGATAACACCGCGAAAGATACATCGCGGCGCATCGCGCGCCCCGGCAGGGCCCGGGAAGCGGCAAGCTTCCGGGCCCGGCAAGATAGCGGCCCCGGCAAGGTGCTTGCCGGGGGAAGCTCACACTGTGTGTCTGCGCTCCAGCTCATTCGGCCACACGTCGCACTGGGGTCCTTCCAGGGGCACGTGGTAGATGGCTGTGCAGCCTGAGGGACACGCTGGCGAGCCGCGGTGACGAAGCTACCGCCGTGGCGAACGGAGACGCATGGACAGACGCTTTTGGGGTCGACGGCGATGGGCATTAAATGCCCTTGTCCCCCACCGTCAAGGTTAGTTGAAGACCACTGTTCATGCACTGTTGTAACTACCACCAAATTTACACTTTTACCCTCCTCTACGTTGACACCTGTTGGTGACCCCTTTGAGCTATAAAAGGAGGCCCATGCACAATGTAGAGGGGGTTCGATCCTGGAAACTCGCTCACTCTACGCTCGGTGCAGCTGGTACTGTAGATCTTCAAGCTCCCGAGCCCCGAAAACTCAATACCACCAAAAGTAGGAGTAGGGTTTTACGCGTCATCGCGGCCCGAACCTGGGTAAACTGCCCGTGTGTGCCCCTCGATCTGCTCTCCGTGCTCCCTCCGCTCCCTTACCGCAACGTAGAAGGGGATCCGGTCCCATAGGTGCTCGTGGGAGGACAGTTTCCCCCGACATCTTTGGCGCGCCAGGTAGGGGGCGTCGAGGTTGTGCGAACCTGATCCGGCGCTCACGCGGGCGCATTCTTCATAAACCTCTCCAACTTCATCGGCTACATCAACATGCCTCCGAAGAAGAAGGCTTCGGAGGTTGGAGGCCCGTCTGCGTCGATCCCACCACCACCAGAGCCGATGGTTGGTGGGGGAGGCGCCGGCGGAAGGGTGGACGCCGGTGGGGACACTCACGACGCCACCAAGTCCAAGGACAAGACGGACGACCGGGCGAACTCCAAGGCCTCGGTGTCCGTACACGCACCACGTCCCTCTCAGGAGGTGCCAGACCAGCAGCGACGTGGTACCGGAGGTACCATACGCTTGCTGGGACGTGGCCAAGCCGGCGAGTCCCGGGACGCTCAAGGCCAGCGCCCTGGCACGAGCAAAGCGCGGTCGCCGGGACGGGAACATGCTCCTTCTAACGTGGTTAGAAGTCCGAGCGTGTCCCGCTCCTCGCACCGTTCGCCGCCGTTTCCCTCCTCTCCCGCAGAAGCCCTGGCCAGGGCTCAGCTGCTCCTCGACTTCCCTCCAGCGGCGGACAAGGCCGAAGACTGCAGGGCGGCAATCCAGAGCCTCATCGCCTTCGCCAACAATGACGCGCCGCAGCAGCCGGCAACTTCACGGTCGCGGCAAGTTGACCAAGCGAAGGCCGATGGCGACAAGACCGCCGGGGGTGCAACTATCGTGCACTCCCCGCCGCGGATGCAGAAGACGCCACCCCGCCGGATCAACGTCGACGACGACTCCACGGTGTCGTCGGATCCGCGGGCTCGCCGCGATCAGCGCCAAGTCCTCGACGACAGGCGACAAGAGGACGCTCGAACTCGTATCGAGCGTCGACGAGAAGCCAGAAGACAGTCCGATCAGCGTGCTGGGACCGCTGTTGACCTGCACGCGCCCGGTGAACCAGGCGACTTGCCGTATGCGGCAGGTTGCCCTGCGTTCACCCGAGAGCTGCGGCAAGTCCAGTGGCCCAGCATGAAGAATTTCAAGCCCGACGTACCCGAGAAGTACGACGGCAAGACACACCCCTCGGAGTTCCTCAGCATCTACACCATTGCGGTGCAGGCTGCCAGGGGACGCGACGAGAAGATCCTAGCCAACTACTTCCCGCTCGTGCTTAAGCCAAACGTTAGGTCTTGGCTTATGCACTTGCCGGAGAACTCCATCTCTTCATGGGCGGATCTGTGCCACCAGTTTGTCGGCGCCTTCACAGGCGGCCACAAACCCCACGGCCAGGAGAGCGATCTCCACATCTTAGCTCAGAAGGAGGGAGAGTCCCTGCGCATATACATCCAAAGGTTCAGCCGTGTACAAGAAAACATTCCCGACGTCCACCCTGCCGCGGTTATCAGCGCGTTCCACCAGAACGTGAGTAACCGCCGGATGAGGGAGGAGATGGCCATGACCAAGATCCGGGACGTCAGCGAGCTTTACGCTCTGGCTGACAAATGTGCACGTGCTGAAGAAGGGAGAAGACTCCCCGGAGAGGATGCCGGCGTAGGAGGAAGTGACAGTGAGGATGCCGCCCCAGCAAGGAAGGGCCGGCGGCGGAATAACAGGAAGAAGAAGAACAAGGAGGTATTGGTTGTCGAGCAGTCCGGCAAGGAGGCTCCCGCCAAGAAGTCACAGGCTGGTGGTTCCGGCAAGGAGCCCGCCCCTGTAGCGGCAGCCGACAAGCAGGACGGCTCCGACAAGCAGTACTGCAAGATCCACCGCACCATGGGCCACGATCTCCAGAACTGCAAGAGGGTAGAGTACCTCGTAGAACAGCAGAAGGTTGAATACGAGCGTCGTGACAAGGAGAAGGCCCAAGGAGGCGGAGGAGAGCCCAGCAAGAAGCGGCCGTTCAATGGCCGGGGAGGACGCCGCGGCAAGGCCAAGCAGCGGCAAGGAGACAGACCACCCCGGGGCCGCGACAAGGATGAAGACGAGGACGATGATGAGGATATGGATGAAGGAGACAACAGCGAGCAGGAGTTCCAGAAGGCCACAGAAGTCCTGTGCGTTGATGGAGGCGCCTTTCTGCACACTTCCCACCGCCAGCTCAAGCAATGGGTGCGGGAGGTGAATGCAGCTGAGCCACCCGTCGAGTCGCGCAGGCTCTTGAAATGGTCCGGCACGCCCATCATCTTCGACCTTGAGGATCACCCTGACCGCACAACCGCGGTCGGGTGCGTGCCGATGTTGGTTTCACCAACTATCCGCAACCTCAAGGTCACCAAGATGTTGGTTGACGGCGGGGCCGGCCTCAACTTGATCTCCTCCGCTGTGATCAAGAAACTGCAGATCCCCGACAGCGAGCTCGAGGAAACCGGGACGTTCCAAGGAATCAACCCGGGGAGGAGCAAGCCGAATGGGAAGGTTACACTACTAGTGACCTTTGGTGGGGAGCTCAACTTCAGGACGGAGAGGATCACGTTCGACGTTGCCGATATCCCGTTGCCGTACAATGGGATACTTGGCCGTCCTGCGCTTGCCAAGTTTATGGCAGCTTCCCACTACGCATACAGCATGCTCAAGATGTCAGGGCCGATAAGCATCATCTCTGTCCCCGGCGACAAGAAAGATGTGCTTATTTGCACCGAGAAGATCTACCGGGATGCAGCAGCCGCGACAGATAGCAAAACACTTGCCGCTGAAGCTCCCGGGGGGAAGACCAAGTCCAGCAAGAGCTCTGGAGCCCACTCCGGCAAACGCACCTCTTCGGAGTGCTGCGCTGCCGTCGAGGACGCACCATCGAGCTCCACCGGCAAGTGCAAGAAAGGGATGGCAGCTCCACCGGCAGCCAAGAAGGTGTCCGCCAAGGAGGACGGCACTGGTGGTACCTTCACCATCAGTGCTACACTCGACCCCAAATAGGAAAACGCGCTCGTTGCCTTCCTGCGGGCGAATGTCGACGTGTTTGCATGGCAACCGTCTGACATCCCCGGCGTTCCCAGGAAGGTAATTGAGCACAAGCTTGCTGTTTGTCCTCATGCGCGGCCCGTCAAGCAGAAGGTCAGGAAGCAAGCCGTGGAGCGCCAAGAGTTCATAGCTGAAGAAATCAAAAAGTTGGAAGCAGCAGGCCTGGTTAGAGGCGTCATCCATCCTACGTGGTTGGCCAATCCAGTTGTTGGGCGCAAGGCCGATGGGAAGTGGAGACTTTGTATAGACTTCACTGATGTGAATAAAGCGTGTCCCAAGGATCCATTTCCCTTGCCGCGTATCGACCAGATTGTTGACTCCACCGCCGGATGTGAGTTGCTTTCATTCCTTGATGCATACTCAGGTTACCACCAGATATTCATGGCCAAGGAAGATGAAGAAAAGACTGCATTCATTACTCCATGCGGCACATATTGCTTCATACGCATGCCCTTTGGGTTGAAGAATGCAGGCTCAACATTTGCAAGGGTGGTGCACACTGCTTTTGAGCCACAGATACACAGAAATGTAGAAGCCTACATGGATGATATAGTGGTCAAGAGCAAGAGCAAGGATACCCTGATCCAAGACTTAGAAGAAACCTTTGAGAATCTGCGCAAGATACAACTCAAGTTGAACCCCGAGATGTGCATCTTCGGAGTCCCCTCCGGCAAGCTTCTCGGGTTCTTCGTGTCCCAGAGGGGGATTGAAGCCAATCCCGACAAGATTAAAGCCATCGAGCAGATTGAAGCCCCGAAGCGCGTCAAGGACGTAAGGAGACTTGCTGGTTGTGTGGCTGCCCTCAGCAGGTTCATTACAAAGTTTGCAGAACACGCCCTGCCTTTCTTCAAAATTTTGAAAAAGGCAGGTCCTATGAAATGGACTCTAGAAGCGGAGGCTGCGCTGCAAGACTTGAAAGGATACCTATCCTCCACTCCAATACTTGTCGCACCTAAACCACAAGAGAAGTTGCTGCTATACCTAGCGGCGACCAATCAAGTGGTTAGTGCTGCGTTAGTAGCGGAGAGGGAGGCGGATGAGGAACCCACATCCCCGGCGAGCGCATCCAGCGGCAAGCGGGGGGCTTCCCCGACAAGCTCTGGCCCCGACAAGGACAAGTCTGCGTAGGAACAAGAAGAAGTGCGAAGGAAGATGGTACAGCGCCCAGTTTATTTTGTAAGTTCCCTCTTGCAGGGGGCTAGGTCAAGATACTCTGGGGTGCGGAAGCTGCTTTTCGGCCTCCTCATGGCCTCAAGAAAGCTGCGCCATTACTTCCAAGCAAATGAGATAACAGTGGTCACTTGCTTTCCGTTGAAGAGGATATTGCAAAATCCAGAGGCAACAGGCAGGATCGTCGAGTGGGCACTGGAGCTGTCAAGCTTTGGTCTCAAGTTTGAGAGTACTTCAACCATACAGAGCAGAGCTTTGGCAGAATTCATAGCGAAATGGACCCCAACACCGGATGAAGAAGTTCCAGAGACAAGCATCCCCGTCCAAGAAGCAAGCAAGGAATGGATAATGTACTTCTATGGTGCCTTCTCGCTGCAAGGCGCCGGTGCCGGCGTGTTGCTCATAGCACCCACCGGAGAGCACCTCAAGTATGTTGTTCAAATGCACTTTCCCAAGGAGCAAGCGACAAACAATACTGCTGAGTATGAAGGACTGCTTGCTGGCCTCAGAATTGCAGCCGAACTTGGGATCAAGAAGTTGATTGTGCGGGGAGATTCACAATTGGTGGTCCGACAAGTGAATAAGAGTTACCAGAGCCCTCTGATGGAAGCTTATGTAGATGAAGTGAGGAAGCTTGAAGAACACTTTGAGGGCTTGCAGATGGAGCACGTCCCAAGAGCTCAGAATGACATCGCAGATGGCCTTTCAAAGTGTGCTGCAATGAAGTTACCTGTGGAACCAGGGGTCTTCGTGCTCAAGCTAACTCAGCCATCCGTTACACCATCAGTTGGACAGTGCAAGAAAAGGAAGTTGGTCTCCGGCGACTACTTGCCGGTGGATCTTCCTGAAACCGCCGCCAAGGTCCCCAAGATCAACAACCAAGATGCTGAGGAACAGTCTGCTCCTGCTGACCCAAGGGTCTGTACAGTTGAAGTAGGCGTTCCCGACAAGCCTTGCCCCGGCAGGCTTGACGGGGAACCCTCAGCTCCGGCAGAACCGCAGGTTCTTGTCGTAGAAGCTGAGGTTCCCGCAGCAGCGCTGATGCCTTTAGTCCTCGTTGTTGAGCCGCAAGCTCCAGCATGGGCATAGCAAATCGTCCGCTTTCTTCAGACTGGAGAACTTCCCGAAGAACCAGAAGAGATAGAGAAGATAACCAGGCAGTCAAGTATGTACCCGTTCGACGACAACGAACTGTACAGAAGAAGACTCAATGGTGTCAGATTGAAGTGCATTTCCCGGGAAGATGGACAGAAGCTGTTGGCAGAGATACATGGAGGCATATGCGGCCACCACATTGGCGCAAGAGCACTTGCCGGAAAGGCGTTCCGGCAAGGTTTCTTTTGGCCGGAAGCCCTCCAAGATGCAACTGCACAAGTAACCAAGTGTGAAGCGTGCCAGTTCCATGCCAAGCAAATTCACCAGCCAGCTCAAGCTCTCCAGACAATCCCTTTGTCCTGGCCCTTCTCGGTCTGGGGGCTCGACATCCTTGGCCCCTTTCCCCGCGCTGTCGGGGGCTTTGAGTACTTGTACGTTGCAATCGACAAGTTCACAAAGTGGCCAGAAGTGGAACCAGTGAGAAAGGTGACAGCACAGTCAGCTATCAGGTTCTTCAGATCAATAGTTTGTCGTTTCGGGATCCCTAACAGGATTATCACCGACAACGGCACACAGTTCACAAGCCGCACCTTCATGCAGTACGTCCAGGACCTTGGCGCCAAGGTCTGCTTTGCTTCTGTTGCTCACCCAAGGAGCAACGATCAAGCGGAGAGGGCCAATGCAGAAGTGCTGCGCAGACTCAAGACAAGAACCTTTGACAGGCTGCACAAGTGTGGAAGAAACTAGATAGAAGAGTTACCGGCGGCTCTTTAGTCAATCAGGACAACACCAAATCGAGCCACCGGACAGACACCCTTTGCTCTTGTCTATGGAGCAGAGGCAGTTCTCCCCACGGAACTCGCGTACGGGTCTCCTCGAGTGCTCGCTTACGACGAGCTCGAGCAAGAGCAACTGCGACAAGATGATGCATTGCTCCTCGAGGAGGAACGTCTCCAGGCTGCTGTACGAGCTGCTCGATACCAGCAAGCCTTGTGTCGCTATCATAGCCGCAAGGTCAAGGCCAGGAGTCTCGAGGAAGGCGACCTTGTTCTTCGGCGTGTTCAGTCCGCCAAGAATTCCAACAAGTTGACGCCGAAGTGGGAAGGCCCTTATCGGGTGAGACAAGTCACAAGGCCCGGCGCTGTCCGCCTTGAGACCGAAGAAGGCTTACCGGTGAGCAACTCCTGGAATATAGAGCATCTTCGCAAGTTTCACCCATAAGGCGCGGTTGCCGTGATCCGCTCCGGCAACCACATTTTGTACAAGTCTTGCCGCTGCCGCATGTAAACCTTTGTACAAAGCCAGGCGCAGACTCCGTGCATCAGTAAAGCTTTTGTGCTTCGCACCATTCGTCATTTCGTGCTTTTCCCTTTACTTGCATGTATCATCTGACATTTTGTGCAGCACACACTCCCGGTAAGCAGTAACAAGCCGCAAGGCCCCGTACTTGTATTTCCTTCTCTTTGGCCTTTCTCTCTGAGACAGAAGGAGTGTTCCTCGCGCACAAGTTTGCCGGGGGGGAAGGAGATAGAAGTATGGACCAAGTGTTGTTCAAGAAAGAAAAGTCTTGCCGGGAAGCAAACAATCCAATGAAAGCTAAGTTACCAAAGTTTGAGCATTCAAATTTTTAAATTTTCCGTTATCTTCCTTGAACAACCACACTTTGTATGGAAAACCTGTGCGCAGAGGAACCTACCCGTGGCTAGCCGCGCCCTTACTTTGTTTCGAGCACGCTCAACGGCTTAAGTGAGCTGCGACAAGTGTCGCGCCCTTACTTCGTTTTTGAGTTCGCTCAGCAATCTAAGTGTGCTGCGACTAGCTGCAGCAAGGTTTCTTGCCGACAAGGCCTTTGCTGAGCAGGCTGCTAAGAGTCCCGCACTCAGCGCTCGCGGCAAGGGCCCCTTGCCGGCAAGTTCCCCAAAAGTGTAGGGTAAAAAGCATACAAAGTGAAGGACCAAAAGCAAGGGAGATAACACTGCATTGATTAACCAAAACAAGAGTATATATTACAGAGATAACTTGCCGCTGTTCTAAACAACTACTGCCTATGACTTAATTGGCAGCGGCGAAGGAAGCAAGGTGCCTAATTCCTACGGTCTCCGTCGACCCTCTGGATCTTGCCCACCTTGGCTACAATGTGGGCAACTTGGGCCTTCAACGCCTCCTTGTCAGCTTCGGGCGGCAGGGTCCGGAGAACGTTGACAAGGTTGATCCCGGGGTTGCGGTAGACAATCTTTGACAGCACCCGCTCCATAGTGCCCATGCAGAGCCGGCGCGCCTCGTCGGCCAGCTGCTCGGGGATCTTCTCCCGCAGCCTCGCAAGCGCCGGCGCCACTCCCCTGAAGAACAGACTTAGTTTGGCGCTATGAGGGAGGTTCTCATCGGGGGAGTACACGAGATGCTCCGCCCTCAACGCCATCATCTCCATGTCAATGTTGGCGGCGGAGGTGACGAGGTCCTCAGTCCATCGCTCCACCGTCTGCTGGAATTGGGTTTGCGAGACGGCGGTGCTTTCCAGCAGGGCCCTCTCCGCGCGGAGATCGTCCTTTAGCTTCGTCTCGCGGTCCCGGGCAGCGTCAAGCGAGTCAGTAAGGGTGGAGACCTTCAGCTCAAGATCGGCGATGGAGTCCCTGGCGTCGGTGACCTCTTTACCCTTCTCGGAGAGGCGCATTTGCAGCTCCGAGTTGGTATGGGCGTCCTTCTCCCGCTCCACGTTGAGCGCGGTGACCCTGTCTTCGCTTGCCTTCAAGAACAGCTCCAACTGCGCCACTCTGGCCTCCAGATCCTTCTTGGCGGTCTCTGCGGCAGCGGCAGCATCCCTCGCCTCCCGCAGAGCCCCGCCAATAGCCTGCTCCCGAGCGGTGAGGTCGTCCTCATGGCTGTCGAGGTCGACCTTCCGCTGGTTGAGCGCCCCTTCCCGCCGAGACAGCTCTTCGGCGGCCAGACGCTGCTGCTCCTCGACTTCGGCCTTTTCGAGGACGAATGATTGCTGCGCCCCGGCAAGCTCCTCGCGCTCCTCTGCCAAGTTCCGGAGGGCCTCCTGGTTGGCGGCACGGAGCTCCGCGGCGCGCTTCTCCAGGTCAGCACCAGCCTTGGCAGCCAGAGCCTCCAGAGACTCCAACTTCGCCTGCCTGGCCCGGTACAAGGCCAGGAGCCGGCGAAGGAGCCGCTCCTCCTCGGGCTCGTCGCTACTGCCGGGCGCATCTACAACCTTCAGTCCGGCGGAGGCGAGGACTTCTCCGTCAAACGTCTCTCCCTCCGCGGGTGCCCTTGATGAGGACGCCCACGGGACTTGAATGAACACCCCGTTGGCGGCCTCCAGATAAACGCCCGCCCCAGGTGCGGAGGCGGAGGGGTCGGCGGCCGGTGCAGCGTCCGGCGCTCCCGCGGCCTCCGGGCCAGCGGTATGGTCGCCGGTCCCTTCCCCAGCCGCGGCGTCGGCGGTTGGGGCAGTCTCCTCGGTAGCTGGCTCGTCGGCGCCGACCGTTCCTTCCGCGGCAGTGCCGTCGCCAGTCTCGCTGCGCGCCTCCTCCTCGACGATGGTTTCCGTCTCCATCGGCTCCGGAGCGGGCGCGTCTGACAATAGAAGAAAAAGAAAAGAAAGATTTGTCAAGCAAATATCCAAAAAGAAGAATTCGAGAAGAAGAAACTACAAGGGCTTACCTGCGCGGGCCTCTTCAATGACGGGGTCCCTCGCCGGGGAGTTATCCCTTGGCGGCGTAGAAGAAGCCCCCGCCGGCGGAGGGCCTCCAGTGCCCTCCCTTGGCAGGGAGTCCGCTCTCGTCGGGGTGCTCGCCCTTGGCGGGGTACTCGCCCTTGGCGGAGTACCCATCCTTGGTGGAGCACCGTCCCTTGCCGGGGAGCTCGTCCTTGGCGGGGAGGGTGGAGCAAGTGGCTCGTCAAGGGCAACCTCCTGGTGCTCCTGCGGCTGCGGATCCACTTCTGCACAAAACAACAAGACATCAGTACGAGCAATAACCTCGAGCGCGCCCGTCCAGCAGAAAAATGAATACCAGACTTACGCTGGGGGCTGCTCCTCGGCGCAGCAGGCTGATCCGGCAAGTCTGCCGCTGGCGCGTCTCCTGCCGCTGCGGCGGGCTCATCGTCCTTGATCTCGACCACAGGGATCTTGGCCCTCTTCGCCATCCGCTGGGTCAAGGTCCTGGAAGCCAGAACAAGATCAGAACCAAGCAAGAGAAATCAAGACAAAATTAAAGGAAATGGAAATTGCAAGTACTTACTCTTCCTCCTCTTCGTCGGAGCTGAGAGCGGAGAAGTCAAATCCCGCCTCGGCTGCTCCAGCACGAGGAGCTGGAGGAGAGGGCTCCCTCGGGCGCTTGGCGGGCTCCGGAGCTGCGGGCTGTGAAGACCCAACACCGGTCGTCGCTGAGGACCGAGGAGCAGAAGGTACCCCGGAGTCACTCCGGGAAGACCCCCCTCCGCTTGTCGCTCGGGCACGGGGCACCTCCTTGACGACCTTGCTCATCGTGGCGGCGCGCGTCGCCCGGCGCTGCGGTCGCTATTGAGGAGTCGGCGGCCTCACCGTCTCGACGGCCTTGCGGAGGCGTTTCTTCGGTTGCGGCGGAGGGCTCGGGCTTGGTGGTGGTGGAGAGTTCTCCGAGGACGAGGAGGCGTCGTCGTCAAGATTCAAGGATCCGACGGAGTCTTCACCAGAATCACCGGACTCGGCCTCCTCCTCCTCCTCCTCCTCCGCAGCGCCGCTGGACTCGATTCCCTGCCCGGCAGCCTCGCCAATCCCGACAGGCTCCCCGGTGGGCTCCCCGACATACTCCTCGGGCGTGATCTGCAGTAGCTTGAGGATTTCCTCCTCCTCGGCCTGGCTCACCGCGTCCGCCGCCTCCGCTTCATCAAAGGTGTATCCAAACTCGCCTGCCGCTGCTGCCGCGGCGGCCTCCTCCATCCTGGAGGCAATGTACGCCACATCCCGCGCGGTGGTCTCCCGGGTTAGCCCCTTCCTCTCATCGGCATTGCGTGGTTTTTCAACCAGGTTGTCGAAGAAGGCTTGCGCGGTCTCCGCTGAGGGCTCCAGCCAAGTGGGGACGACCCCGTGGGAGTCGCACTCAGGCATTGCCGCGCGGATGGCACTAAGGGCGGTGCTGTTGCACAAAGGGACTACTCCGGTCGACGGTTTGAACCACTCCGGGTGCTTGGGGTCGTGTTTGAACAGTTCCCGGACCAGCCCCTTCAGCTCCAGGACGGTGAAGTTGTAGTTCAGCCTGGGGCGCAACCTCATGCGGTCTGCCGCGTTGCCGAACTCCCAAGCAGGCCTCTTCCTTTCCTGCAGAGGGGCGATGCGGCGGCGGAGGAAATCAGCTCCAACTTCACCCACAGTCAGATTGGCAGCCCGGAGACGAAGAATCCTAGTTAAGGCGATCTGCAACTTGTCGTCCTCCGGGGCCAAGTCACTCCAATCCTTGCCGCGCACTATGGCAGTCTGGCGCGGCAAGGTAAACTGCTCGGGATCCTTTTCCAGAATCCAACACCAATCTGCCCTCCACTCCTCCCACTTGCCGCGAAGCTCTCCCTTCAAGTACGCCTCCTTCTTGTTCAGCCTGAAGATCCAAGAGATGCCGCCGGAGAGGGGGGATCCGGACTCTACTCTAGGCGTGAAGAAGTGGCGGAAAAGAGCTACATTTGGGTGGACCCCAACGTAGTTTTCGCACAGATGTGCGAAAACGGCAAGGGTGAGGACGGCGTTGGGGGTGAAATCTAAGAGACGGAAGCCGTACGTATTCATCACGTCGCAGAAGAACTCCGAGAACGGAGGGCAAAGACCGCAGTAGAAGAATGCAGCGAAGAAGTAGTAACCTCTCGGGAACATGTCGACGGCCACGGCGGGGAGGACTTGGGTGCGGGGATGATCCTTCGTCTCCCTTGCCTAGAACAAGTAGTACTTGTCCCGCAGCTCCCTCGGGCCGAGCCTTGGCGGGAAGACCACCCTCTTCCTCCGCATGGCCACCAGCCTCGCCGCCTGCTCGGACTTCTCCTTCTTCGCCTTGTCGCCCTTCGCCTGGTCGCTCTTCGGGGCCATGGCGGGGGCGGCGAGGGAGAACGGCGGCACGGCGGGTGGGGAAGACGGTGGAGGAAGGGCGGAGAGAAGCGGGGGTTTCTGAGGACTCAAAGCAGAGGAAACTGCCCCTGCTTCCTCTGCTTTTAAGGGGGAAGTGGGGGACGTTCCGCATTTCCCATTCAAGAACAGGCCACGATCTCTCCCACGACGCCGCAATCGACGCGTGCCGTTAGGGAGGGATGCGGCGGATACGGAGAGGGATACGGCTCGCCGTGGGCCGCGTGTGCCCGTGCACTGTCTTGGGCCTGGCCCAACAGCGCTCGGCACCGTGTGTGGCCTAGGCCCGGGGGCTCCTGTCGGTGTACTAAGGTAGGGGTACCTTAGTACCCCAACTTGTGCACGGGCAGTAGCAGCTTCCCGCGGCAGGGCTTACCACGCGCTCGCCAAGGCCTGCTCCAGACCCCTTCAAGCCATTCAAGAACAAAGTATTCAAGTTAGAAGACAAGACCCCGGCAAGTGGAGCTTGCCGGGAAGGCCGCACCAGGCTCAAGGGCATCTTTTCAGCACAAGACCCTGGCAAGAGGTGCTTGCCAGGAAGGCCAAAGGATAACACCGCGAAAGATACATCAAGGCGCATCGCGCGCCCCGGTAGGGCCAGGGAAGCGGCAAGCTTCCGGGCCCGGCAAGATAGCGGCCCCGGCAAGGTGCTTGCCGGGGGAAGCTCACACTGTGTGCCTGCGCTCCAGCTCATTCGGCCACACGTCACCCTGGGGTCCTTCCAGGGGCACGTGGCAGATGGCTGTGCAGCCTGAGGGACACGCTGGCGAGCCGCGGTGACGAAGCTACCGCCGTGGCGAACGGAGACGCATGGACAGACGCTTTTGGGGTCGACGGCGACGGGCATTAAATGCCCTTGTCCCCCACCGTCAAGGTTAGGTGAAGACCACTGTTCATACACTGTTCATGCACTGTTGCAACTACCACCAAATTTACACTTTTATCCTCCTCTACGTTGACACCTGTCGGTGACCCCTTTGAGCTATAAAAGGAGGCCCATGCACAACGTAGAGGGGGTTCGATCCTGGAAACTCGCTCACTCTACGCTCGGTGCAGCTGGTACTGTAGATCTTCAAGCTCCCGAGCCCCGAAAACTCAATACCACCAAAAGCAGGAGTAGGGTTTTACGCGTCATCGCGGCCCGAACCTGGGTAAACTGCCCGTGTGTGCCCCTCGATCTACTCTCCGTGCTCCCTCCGCTCCCTTACCGCAACGTAGAAGGGGCTCCAGTCCCATAGGTGCTCGTGGGAGGACAGTTTCCCCCGACAGCCAGTAAATTCAGTTCGCCGGTTCAAATGGAAAAAATCCCAGAACAAGTCGACTGATGGCTCGTCTTGCAGATACACCTCTGAGAAAACTTGAAAATCGCAGATGTTTGAAATGGAGTTTGGACCTATGTCCTGAGGGTGAAGTTGAAAAGCGGCAAGCACGTCCCAGAAATTTTTTGAACCGGGAGGAGTAAAACCTTGGGCCATGTGGTCAAAGAAGACAATAACTTCCCCTTCTTTGGGAGTTGGGGGACATTCATTTCCTGGGGCCCGCCATTTTAGGTCTGCTTGAGGACCCAGAGTGCCAATTGCAGCAGC
Source organism: Secale cereale (assembly GCA_902687465.1). Classification (NCBI taxonomy): domain Eukaryota; kingdom Viridiplantae; phylum Streptophyta; class Magnoliopsida; order Poales; family Poaceae; genus Secale; species Secale cereale. Next base: position 619,363,404 of record LR738710.1, on the reverse strand, counting down.
GTTAACTAAGTCTTCTTTCATAATGATAGAAGGGACCCAGTCACAAGAAACAAACTGTTTGGCAGACATGGTAGCAGAAGGAAATTGTTGAAAGGGTAAAGTATAAAGTCCAGATTATTCAAGTACAGAGGCATAAACCGAAAAACATATGCAAAATTACTACGAATGTTTAGATAAGGGACTAATGACATTGCTAATCCGGAAGTAAGCAGGAAACGCATTACTACCGGTTCATGATAACAAAAGAGAAGAGCTAAACCGTCGTGTTCATTGTCGATGCATTACAGAAGCAATATATGACCGACTAAACCGGCGAATATCTTACAGATTTACAAGGATGAGGAAACAAGTTTCCACAGAAAGCTAAAGCAAAACAGATCTGAGCGGCAAGAAAAAGAGAAAACAAATGCAAGTCTATTACAGATAGAACTACGGGGGTCTTATACAGAGCGGATGAATCTAAAGGATTGAATCTAATGCCAAAATCTAAGCATAAGGCAGTGGAGCGGAAGCAAGTATCGAAGACAAATCTAAAGGTTGAAACCACTATGAGCATGGTGTCTAGGACGAACAGATGAAGCTTTTTCTAGGTCTAATGGCGGAGGCATGGAAAGAACCCTAAGGCTATGGATCTACAGCAAGGGAGAAATAATACCTGAGATAGCAGGAAGCAGCGGCAGAGTTATCTGGTCGCGTTCAGGTTGATGCAGCGGCCGGACTTGCTGGCGACGGCGAACTTGACGGACGACGGCGGCAGCTTGAGCTCAGGCGACAGAGGAAGAAGACGAGCGGAAGGAGATGGAGAAAAGATGCGGCGGTATTTATAAAGGGGGAGAGACGAAATGGCAGGCGCGAGATTTGAGGAAGAGAGAGATTGGATAAAGATTCCCTGTCGCCTCGATTCTCGGGATAGCCTTTAAACAAAAGTAACAAACAACTGCGTGCGATAAATGCGAAAGTGATGTCATGATCGAATTAAGTGATTTCCAAGGATGACGTCATCGCCAGTTTACAAAACTGAGAAGATACAAGAAATAAGATTATGCAAGACTGGGAAGACTGATGTGAACAAGTTCAAATCATTCTGGGGCCTAATGTCAGGGATATTACTAGCAGGCATAAACCGCCCAGTATAAACCGAATTATAATAGTCTAGTTGTGTAATTGTAAAACCCAGTAGAGGTTACGGCCCATGAAGGCTTAGGGCCCATGTATAGAGTTACGATTTGTAAACCGCATGGTCATGTAACTTGAGAGACAAGGAAAAAAGAGTACAGACCGAGGCAGACACAAATATGAGCCGGCCTCGGGACTCTGTAAACCGGACCGGGCGTGACCTCTATATAAAGGGACGACCCGACGATGGTTCAGGGACAAGAAACAACCCGTCGAGACACAGGCAAGCAATCTGCTCCCTGTTCACCGACGCCCAAGCAATACCAAACCAAACTAGACGTAGGCTTTTACCTTCCTCGAAGGGGCCGAACTAGTATAAAACCTTTGTGTCCTTTGTGTGATTTTAACCTCTTCAAGCTAACCCGTGCGATGGTTCCTCAACTAAGTCCGTTAAACCGGACATCTGTCGTGTTAATTCCACGACAGCTGTCATGTTGTTAAACCTGTTACGAGATGCCTAGTTGAGGAGCTCGTTGCTATTGATGTGGTTGTCCCCTTGTCACATGCCTAGATGTTTTAGAATCTCCATGATGTGCTCTTTGATGTGGTGCTTTTAACTTTCCATGATATGCCTTGTGTTGACTTAAACATGCTTGAAAACTTGCCATGTTGTTGTTACTGTTTTCACACTTAGTGAAATTTCACTAAGTCTGGAATCTGTAATTTCCAAATGCCATGTTTGCTTGTTGTTCTAGGCCAATCCCTGATAGTTTTGGTGTGACTATTGATGATTCCTTGTTGTATATGTTGTTGGCTATCCATTCATGCTCTCACATGCTCTTTTGGGTGGCTGTAGCATATTTATCTTTTGCTCCCAAGTTGCTACAAATTACTGCTGTCAGGATTTTGTTGTCAAGTTCAATATGTCATAGCTTGTTGCTATTGATCCATGCCTCCTATGGGGATGCTCCAATGGACTTGTTTGCTGTAGGATATGTCTACTTCATGTTCATGCTTCTTACACTACTAGAAAAAAGGCTATTAGTGGCACACCCAATATTGCCATTAGTGGCGCACCATGGGTGGGCCACTAATACCACGCCACTAATAAGGAATACTAATTGCGCACCTCTGATGCGCCACTGTTAATCCAAATAACAGTGGCGCACCACTGGTGCGCCATTGGTATGCCACCTAGTGCGCCACTGGTATTGCAGCAGGGGTCCCTACTGATGCGCAACTGATATTCATATGGGTGCGCCACTGTTATTTAACTGGGTGCGCCACTAATGTGCAAGATGGTGCGCCACTGGTATTGCAGCAGGGGTCCCTACTGATGCGCCACTGATATCCATATGGGTGCGCCACTGTTATTTAACTGGGTGCGCCACTAATGTGCAATATGGTGCGCCACTACTATTAATTCTAGGAATTTTTTTTTGCATTTCTGGTATTTGCACAGGTTACAAAATACAATACATCACAGAATATAAACAGCACATAATACAATTCATCACATTAGTCTCCGAATTCGAAATAGCGAACAAAGTTCAAATATTAGACAAGTTTAGGTCTCGAGACCGAGTAGCGAGTTTGTCGTCACATTACAAAGTTGATATCATCTAAACTACCATCACATAGAAGAGAGCTGCGGTCACGATGAGCATCATCGCGATAAAACTAGTCTTCATCCGGTTCCTCCTCCGCTCCCTCCTCTCTCCCTCTAGATAGCGCTCGTATCTAGCTTCCGCCTCCGCCCTAGTGGTGTACCCTTTGTAACTGTTACCGCTGAAACGGTGAACCTGTCTCCGACACTCCTCCCAGTCGTCATAGACTCCGGGAACCCTACCCTTGTACACGACATACGACGGCATCTCTATGCACTAGACAAACAAAACGTTAGTAGCAATTCACAGATAATATATAAGTATGCAACAAAAGGATCGAAAGAGAAAAGCAACACATTAATAGCACGGTTCATGGTCCTACTAATAAATAGCATCGATTACATATAAGTTGAACGACTGTCGAAACTAAAGAGACATACAAGTTCATTAAAGTTTAATTACAACACGAGCTAATCGACATTTCAGAACTACATACCATCAATACTTTCTTCGACTCGACTCAGGGACCGGAGCGTGGATGAAGCCGCCGTCATCCGTCGGTGTCATGAATGTGCGGTCGTTGTCAGCCTGCATTTGTAGCGTTGTTTCTATTTCACTGTTGGACGGTTGATATTTGAGGTGGAACTGCCCCGAGGTACGAAGGACATCTTGACAGATGATTTCCGCAAACTCCGATTGGATGCGAAAGAATTCTTGTCTGATGTCCATGTCCTGGATTGCCGACAAGCGTGCGGCCCAATCTTGGAGACCCTTTGGTAGCATAAGGTGATTATGGTCCCGTACGATCGCCCGCATGTCATGGACGGCGTAGTAGGCATCCTTCTGACTGCTAGGCGGCTGCTTGACGTAGGGGAACGTCGTTACGTGGGTGAACACGTGCTTGCCGTACCTACACATTTCCTTCCTGAAGGTGCCTCCAGATTTGGCGTAGCCGGGGAGAGCATCATCAAGAACTTTCTTGATATTTGTGTAGTCTTTCTTCGACTGACGGTCCGAGTCGAAATACGTGGCCGTGGAATATTTCGGGCTTAAGAGGATGAGTGTGCAACGTGTGTCACTGCACAAAACACGGAATGTTAGAAAAAAAAAGAACGATCGAAATCTAAGAAATCATATGTTACGGGGCGGTGAGGGGATGACTTACTCGGGAAAGTAAGGCACGAGGAAGGTATCCTTATCTTTGTTCGCCATAATGACGCCTTCGAGGTATGAACTCGCGACTTGCCGGTCCCCAGCGCTGTCCAAGTGCTTGGCACGCATGTAGAAGGGGTCGACTATCACGATGTCCGGGGTCTTGTCTCTAATGATCTGCATCTCCATATTGAGCGAAAATAGCCGAATGAAGGTGTAGTGCAGCGGATGAAGGTTAAACATAGCGAAGATGTCATCAAACCGCAGGACGATCATACTCCCGATGGTGCCATCGACAAAGCCCTTGCCCTCTGGCACCTTGGCCACGAAAACCGGGTATAAGTCATCTTTCTCGGAGAGACGCCGCTTCTCCATAGAAAGAACACTGTCATGCAGACTCCGCATAGCACCGGTTGCAGCCTTGAACAGATTAGCCGGTAGCATCGGCCTACCCGCCACATGCACCGCCCTCATGATATCCTTAGGTATTGGTGGCCCGTCCTGAGCACGGATCGTTCTCGGTGCCGGCTGGCTCGCACCCTTGTTAGTTTTTCTTTTCCGTCCCTTCTTTGGCTTCTGCTGATGTAATGGGATCGAGGTCTGCTCAGAGACCACCTTCTTGAGTGTGGTGGGGCTGATAATATTTCCCACCTCGGCTGTTTGAGTCTCGGTGAAGGCGGCAGCTGGAGGCGTCTCCTAAGAACCGAACAGACGACGCCTGTTGCAATTGGGTTTCTCCGCGGTACCAGCTAGATCGCGATCGACTTTTGCAGGGTTGGGTTCTTGAGAAGGAGGCGCCAAGAATTCGTCACCGTACCCACCATGTTCGTTGAAGTAGTCATCGACGTTGACAAATGTACCGTCGTCGACGTCCGGATCCTGTGCCATATGCATGCCCGGATCAGCTGACGGCGGTAGCGTTGCGGCGGTCTTGCCATGGCTTGGCGCCGGCAGGACTGGCGGTGTTGTCTGTGGGGTGGTGACCCCCGCCCCCAAACGAATCTGGCTCTTCGGCCAAAGCAATGGCCAGTTGAAGCAGGCGCCGAGGGTCATCAAATCCTCTTCGTCGGCCCCATGGGGTCGATACGGAGGTAACAAGTCGTCGCAGCCCCGCAGCACCCGAACCAGTTGAACCCTATACACGGTGGGTGGCATCGGATTATGGTGGAACACGCGGTTTCCCGGTTCAACGATTTTGGCCTTGGCGACATCGATCAACTTGCCGTCCACGAAGTGCAGGAGAGTGCATGGAACTTCGTTGGCGGCGCCCTGCGAAAACATGTAGGGCGTCAGGGATGCCCAGTCAAAGGCAAGGAGATGAAGTCATCGGCCGAGGCTTAGTTACCGTGATGGCGTCGAGCTCGGCTAATGTCGAGGCACCGCCAACGGCGGGTGTGCAAGTGACGGAGGGGCCGCTTGCTGCCGAGGTGCCGGCCGGCGTATTCTTCCCACACCGGGGTGCATCAAGCTCCAATGCCGGCGCCGGAACCGGAGACACCAATGACGCCTCCGCCGGAGACACCACTGCCGGCGCGTTGTGCGAGTTGCTGCCCGTCAAGATGGGAATCGGGGGCGGCCCCTGTTGGCCGCCCACAAACCACCCCCGCAGCCACAAACCACAAACCTGTTGGTCGCTCCCAGTTGGTCTCGCACTTGGTCTCGCACTTGCTCTTTGACTATCTGAGGAATCTGCGCCACTTTTGCCTTGAGTTCTTTAACCTCCTGGCTTTCCAAGCTGGTCTTTCTCTCCTTTCGCCCAGTCTTATAGTATTCCGACCATTTCGTGGACAAGCCTTTGCCGGCCACACGACCAGCTGACGTCGGCTTAGTTAACTTATCCTTCTGTTTCATTACATTCAACGCCCTATTTAAAGTGGTGTCCCAAGGGGCAGACGGGGAGCTCTGAGACCCCGCGCTACTGCTTTCAGTTTCCTGCGGAAGGAACGTGAACCATTTAGAAATTTGGCTTCATTAATTAGAATGCAACCATATGGAGCTAATTACGCGGGGGTGTATTCCTTACCAGAACAAGCTCAAGCGCCTTCACCTTCGGATCCGTGGTAAGCTCCTTTGTTACCGGGTCCTCCTTGTACCGGGCTCTGATATAGTTCCTGGTCTGCTTTTCATGGCGGTATTTATCGAAGAGGGGCGGTAGGCCTTGCTCGACACGCTCCGCGTCCTCCTTGTCCCATTTAGGTTCCGCCACTCTGTAACCGCCGGGACCGAGTTTGTGGACCCCTAAGTTCAATTCCCGCATTTCTTTCCCCCACTGACTTGATTCCACGGATGCGTTGCTCTCGCACTTGGTCTTGAACTCCAGGTAGTCAGCTTTGCTGATCGAAGGATTTTTCTCCTTGATCTTCTCATAACTATCACCTCTTTCAATCATTTTCTTCACCCGGGCTCTCCAAGAAGCCAGGGCCGTGCTCATCTTCATGAGGGCGGCACTGTTCACTTTATTCCCTGAGAGGCGTGTGTTTGCGAAGTCACCGGGGAACTTGTATCGTTCGTGCAGCTTCGTGAAGAGGAGGATCCGCAAATTCCCTCGTTCACGATGCCTTAGGTTCTCGGTGTTGATCGTGACGGTGCTCCGGACAATGCACCCGAGTTGTCCCGCGTACCCACTGACTAATTATTTGGGCGCCGTTGGATGCCCACTGGAGGACACTTCAGTAAATTCCTCCTTGACGGTGCCGAGCACGTTCGGGCGCCGGTCCTTCCGTTGCCTCTTCGGTTGGCTGCCATCTGTGCGTTCGCTGCCATCATCAGTGGTGGCATCCCCGGCGGCACCATCAGTGGTGTCATCGCCGACGCCACTAGGGGTTGTGTAGTCGGGATCGGTGTCTTCCGCGGCGTCCTCATAGCTGTGAGGGTATTCCTCCATCTCCTGGGACAGCTCCCAGAATGGCTTGCCGCCCGAACCGCCGGCCTCATCGTTGTTGGCCATGTTCGCTCTAAATAGGAAAAAAGTTTGGTCAAAAAGTTGGTTATTGTCAAGGAACAAGATCTCATCATTTAGGGTTTGTGAGGAATTATCATGGTCTCATCACTTAGGGTTTGTCGACACCGAGGCATCCTAAAAGCTACGGTTTTATCATTTAGAGTGCCGTTGATAGAAGCTATTCAGAACTAGTCCTACTTAATTCTTGATCCTACTTAATTAAGTACTAAGATACCCCGGCCCATGCATTAGTCGCAAGTACCCCATATGTCCTATTTTTAGCAAAGTCATGCTAAAATTCACGGAAAATTTCAGCATGACCTTTGCTGAAAATAGGACATATGGAGTACCCGAACTTGCCGGAACGGAAGTTAATCGACATTCCGGCAAACTCAAGGGCCTCTCGGGGTACCTGCAAAATCATCACGACACGATGGTCGGAGACAAAACCCAGCAAACTAGCACCACAATGTGCCTCTACTTTCATATGGATGAAAAGGCCACAGACCATATGGTCCTCTGCTTTCATATGGACAAAAAAGGCCTACATATAGGCACAACAGAGCAGCAAGCCCATCACTCTTTTGGTGAACAGAAACTATGTTTGAATCTGTATAATAACAGAGCAGCAAGTCTATTGTCCAATACTGAAGCGGAATTCAGTTTGCCCTAGGACTTGGTGCTATTCTGAACAAGTGTACTTTCAGAACCATGATAATAATTTAAGTAAAGTAGTATAAGAACCTGTATAGGAACATGGCATTAGCCATATAACTAGTGCTTAATACCTACAAGAGTGTAACAGGACCAACAGCATAACTGCATTTAAAGAAAATACAATAGTAGTATAAACCTCCCAGTAGAAGTGTAGAACTAGACATAACTGGAAACCCAATTATACAGTGTAGAACTAGTATGCACACGTGCTTTTTGTACAGAATTGGAAAATCACATTCAGTCTTGTTTTCTTCAGTTATCTTTTTTGAGTTATTTTACATGTCCTAGGTAAAATCTGCCACTAGTAACTAGTTGTTTCTCTAAGCATGTCTCAATCGTTTTCTGAATCTCCGTTTTTATGACACCTAAAGAATTATTCAGTAAAATGGATCTCATTTAATGTTCATTCGTTTTTGTTATCAAGTAAAATGGAGTTTTTTTTTTAGATTTTTAGTAGGACAGCTACCCTTTTTTTAGCTTTTTAAATCCTCGGGTTTGATTTCTTTAGAACCATGGTGTGGCTAGTACAATGTAGTTAAAACTAGTTTTCTCCCTTAGCACGTGCCTCTTTTTCAAAGGAATGGGAAGTCACATACTGTCAAGTGTTCCTTCTTTCAGTGAAGTTTTTTGACTTATCTACTCCATCCTAGGGAAAATCTGCCACTAGTACTAGTAGTCTACACACATGCTAATTGGAAATTCAGATTATAGTCTTGTTTTTATTGAGTCACAGTGGAATTGGAAAATCTGCCACTAGTACTAGACATAACAGTAGTATAAGAGAGAAGTTTAGAGTTCTATCATGCCTATCAGGTGTAGAAAATAAACCAGTTGCAAGTTCAATACAGAGTATCTCAGGTTCGCAAAGTGCAGGAAACAACAGTAAGAGTGGGAGCGAAACCAAACCTCCTTCTCCTGGAGCTGGAGCTTGTTTGTTGGGCCCGAAGATTTACTTCAACAGGCAGAGCTTGCTCTCGTTGGTGGTGGTGTCGGGCAGCGTCTTGGTCTTCTCCGCGTACTCCTCAAACTCCTCCTAAAGAACCATTAGGTGAGTCTGTAGCAGCCTATTTAATAAAATCAAACTGAGTTCAATTAGTTCCGACAAAGAGAACACTGAAGTTTATAATCTGTAAATAAGACACGCTTAACAAATACATCCAGCTGAATTAATTGATTAATACATGATATGGTTATAGTCAAACCATTAGGATTTAGGAGTAGCAGTAGTGGTAATTAAATAGTTAGGGATCATTGGATCCAGGGCAATTAGGAGTAGAACCTGTAGTGTTGCATAACCAGTAATAGAAGTGAACCAACACTGCATAACTGAATTTAGCCAACACTTGACAGTTCACTATCAGAACTGAAATCACATTCAGTTCAGTTAACTACACATGTTTTTCTCTCACAAGTAAGCAGCAATTGATAATTAGGTAAAAAACAACTGGTAGATATTCAACCCAAGCCATTAGAACACTAGAATACTAGAACAACTGACAGTAACCACTTAACACTTTATGTCTAACAAACTGAACTTTAGGTTCAGACAAATTTTGAGACAGAGATGATTAGCTCGAACAAGTAATTAAATTGAACCCTAGAATGAAGTAGAAGCTAGATTAACACCATAGGAACCCTAAGCTAGTACCCAATTGAACCAGAGCATCATCAAAACTAGAACTTACATTGGCATGCATTCCGGGTACAACTGATAAAGCAATACACCCCTTGATGTGAGCCTGTACCGAAAACAGCAAGGCTTGCCGTTAGCACCATCACTCTGCTAAGAGCAAAGCAGTGCTTCAAACCTTACTTTTGTATCAAGAAAATGACATGGTTTGACAAAGAGAATCCTGCTTGCGCATTTATTAAATCTACGGGTTCACTGCAATCTGATAAAACGAACGATCCATCTGACGGGCAGTGAACGGGGCGCGCAACGTTTAGGACCAGCCCAGTACAAGATATGAACACATCTGGTGTGGTCAAACCGACCCAAAATTCCTCCAGACGCCCTCAATCAAATTCCAGCGGCCGGATGACGCCGCTAAAGCTGGCCAAAACCTAGAGCAGGATTCTAATCTCTAAGGAGGGGCGGCGGGGGAGTGAACGAGCCGGTACCTGGAGAGGATCTAGGCGTCGAGATCCTTGCGGATGTTGAAGGCGGATCCGTAGATGGCCTCCGTCCCGAACTGTCACACCCTGCATTTTGTAACATGTTATTTGTAACTTTGGAGCATGAAAATTTGGACCAGCAAAATTTTTTTAGCATCATTTGGCCCTTATTTGGAATTGAGTTTTCTTCATTTGCTTTTTCATGTGCTCATTAAAGTCAATATAGATTTCATCTCCTTACCCAAAACTTCTGCCCAATGATCATGCCAAGTGTTATATAGCAGTATAGTATTTTCTTACAAAATTAATTTGGCCAAAAAGCATTTTTTAAATTTAGTTTTCCAAAAACCCCTGAATTGAGATTTGCACTGCAAGTACTTGATTATGGGTGTGAAAACTTTTTCAAAAGGTTTAATTGAGACCTAGTAGTCATAGGACTCCCATAAACCACAAAGGTATAATTTTAAAAGTTATTTTCCTATTTTATTTAAAAGCATTTTCTTAAGGCCAGAAATGGTCTTTAATAGGGGAAAATTATTTAACTGCTTCAAAAATATTTGCCAAAATTCAGAGAGACTCATAGGACATATATTGTCCATATATGAGAGTTTCAACACTTGGTCATGTTCAAAATAATGGGCTAAACCCTCTAAAACCCTTTCTGGATATTTCAAGCTTTTGAAATATTTACAAAGGAATTTTTCTCCAAAAATTCCAGGGAAATTCTATCATGTCATATATGACATATTTGATGATCTTGCAAAACCTCATGCATTGGAGATCAAGAAAACCTCCTCAAACCCCTTCATAACCATTCTGTCCATATTTGAAGTTTGAGCAACTCTACATTGCCAAACTTGACCAAATGCTCTCAAACTTGGTGCACATGCTAGGATAGCCTAATAAGGCACCTAGACCAAATGGCACAAGATTTGGGATAGAGCAACTTGATCAGATCACCTCAAAACCCTTTCTGTTCAAATGCAAATCTGAACAACTTTACATTACCAACTTTTTATCTGGAGCCTCAAACTTTGTGAGCATGATCAATACCCCAAATGAGGATGCTACACCAAGTGGTGCATCAAGGGGAGATGATTAGCTTGACTCAATCAAGATGAAACTGTTTCTGTTGATTTCTAGGGTTCACCAAAGTTACATTGGCTAGTTTCTTCAAATGAGGCCAAATTTGGTGAAGCACCCTATTTTCTCATGTCTTTCAACCCTGTCAAGTGCCATGTCAAGTGGACTTCATTTACTTGATCAAACCATGATCAAACACCTTCTGCAGAAATCTTAAAACCTCTATTTTTACCACTTTCACCTTTCTCCATAGCCTCAGCTTCTTACCACAGGACCATTGGGTTACTAGCAAACCCCAGTAACTTCCCCAGCACCTCATCTCCATGATTGGGGGGTGAAACCCCAGCTTTACCTTGCTGTGCACCCATCTTTCACCATTTTTACCAGCACCCTCCCTCTCTCTACACCCCAGAGCATCCAATGCCTTAGGGCAATTCTTTACTACTCCCTCTGCTCACCAGACACTGTTGGGCACGCTGGAATGGACCAAGCCAGCGAGAGCGTGCTGATGCCAGCCATACGCGCGCTCCAGAGCGCGTGAACAGTGCAGCTCACACGCTGGCTCGGGCCAATCGTTGGTCCCCGCCCACCTCGAGCCTCCCCCTCGCGCCTCCCAACGTGCCTCGACGTCCGCAGCCCCCAGCGGTGCTGTCCCCCTCCTCCTGCGCCCTCCAGTGAGCGTCACCGCACGCGCACCGGCCGCCCGCTTCGGCCACTCTTTTGCTCCACACGCGCGCGCCTCCCTGTTGCTCCCCCGCTCCTCCTCTTGCCTCAGCTGGGCGTGGGACTCGTCCAGCAACTCCCCTGACTCACTCCCGCAGCCTCCCGTGCGCTGTAGCGACGAGCCGGAGCTCGCCGGCGCACTGGACCACGGGTCCTCGTCGGGGCCCTATAAATAGGCCTCCCCGAGCTCTTCCAACACCACCACCAGCCTCACCACTCTCCCCTAGTCCTTCCTGCACCCTCAGTTCAGCCCCGGAGCGCCCCTGTGCTCGGGATCGACCGGAGCTCCGCCGCGTCGGGCCGCCGGCGATCTCGAGGTATAGGCCTCCCCTGCTTCTCCCTCCGCCTGTTTTGGAACCGCAGCACACCCCTGACCCTTTCCCCTCTCTTTTCCCCTCTGTTTGCAGTCGGAAACGGCCGCTGCAACTGATCTCCGACGAGCCTCCGCCGTCGCACCTCGTCGCCGGCGAACCAGGGCTCCCCGCCGTGCCGCACTACCACCGTTGCAACCGCGACACGACGCTGAGCTCGACCCTGCCCTCCGTTGCCGTCGCCGTGGCCGGAGTGGTCGCCGGTGAGCTCGCCGCCGCCGTGACCACGGGGTTAGAGATGACAGGCGGGCCCCGCCTGTCATCCTCCCACCTCTCTCCCCTCCTCTGAGCCACTGACCCACGGGCCCTGCCCGTCAGGTTTGAAACCTGACGTGCGCGCGCACTGGCTCCGTGCGGCCAGGCCAAGCCGTCTGGGCCGTGCACTGAGGCCACTTCTGGCCCAGTGCACAGGAACCCTTTTCCCTTTTTCTTTTCTGATAATGTTTCAAACATTTATGCAGAAAAGAATATTGATCCAAATTAATTATTTCCAACTCCTAAAATCTTGTAATATTCCAACCTATTTAATGGTACTACTTTCATTCAAATCCATGAAACTTTTCTGTACTGTTCAAATTTAAATTCAAATTTGAGCAGTATAACTCCTATTCAAAAATCAATATGTCCTATTCTGCAACTCCAAAACTCCAACTAAGATTTTTCCCCATCTTAGAAAACTCTCTAGTATTTTACAAAAATAAGTTGACATTTTTCTGAGCACTTTGGTTTTTCTATTTTATTTGTATTCTTATTTTTCCGTTATTATTATGCGACGTATAGATCCCGTATTTGACGAAGTTGCTGTGGAAGAAGAAGGAGAAGGACTTGAAGACTTTGAAGACCAAGCCAATCCAGGCAAGCAGCCCTTTGACCATGATCCACTGTTCTTCGGAACCCGTTTGTTTCCGATGCATGATGATTAGGGTTATGATGGTAACCTAGACAAACCACCACATGATGCATGCTTTATTGTTGATCTTGCTATGTGCTAGATGACATGCAATAGTTGGTCTTGAAGCTCATATGATGCATGTGTGATATGAACCCCCGTAGTTGGAAACTTTGCATGAACCCATCGGGTGCCCCTAATGCCCGAGGGTGATGAAGTGTTAGGTCATCACTTGAGAAAGAAGTGATGTGCCGGTAATATCATGTGCATGGTGGAATGATGGATTAGATTTACCTGTGACTACCGTCCCAACCAAACATGTGCAACCACACTACCCCTTATGGGACGGGGCTTTATCGATTACTTAGGTCGATACTAGCATGGTGCCCGCATTACTAGTGACGGGAGGACTTGAGGTCCTTCCCGGGACGGGGTCGTGCTTGGATAGACGGCCATGACTGTTTTTACAGGGCACCGGACACACCGTTGGTCCCTTCGGGTACGCGTAAACATTGAATTAGGGCATGTCCCGTGATCTATTGTTTGTACCCCAAGGCCGTGTGCCAACGAGTGGACTCTATGTTAGTGTCGTCTAAGGAAAGGTAATGACCGGGTGCTTACCCCGGGTACTTGAGGTACCGCGGGTCGTGGATGCCACAGAAGTTCCCCGGATCTTGTGGGTAAAGTGCGCAACCTCTGCAGAGTGTCAAACTATTCGAATAGCCGTGTCCACGGTCATGGACAGTTGGGTGGTGCTACTTAAACTATGTCCTGAATTTTACTTCTTCGGTCATACATTGTGTGTGATGAGTCAAGATGGTGACTTCACTCGGTGAGTTAAATACTATCTATGTTGATGTCGGTAACATGTTCTCAAGGTTACACGAGGTTATTGATGCATAAGCTTGATGATAACATATTGTTCTAGCCTCCTGCTAGATCGTTCATTTTTATTTAGTGCATTGTTACTTGAACCACATCATGGGTTGCTTGCGAGTACATTCAAAGTACTCATTGGCTTGCCACTGGTTATTCAATTGGCCAGGCATGGAAGAGCAGGATTATGAGGAAGAGTTCTTTGGAGACGACCATGCGAACTAGGACGCTATCCCAGTCAGAATGCCTGTAGGGTTAAGGCAGATGGCATGGGTTCTACCCGTTTTATCGAAGACTTCCGCTATTTGAGTATTTTCCATTCAGCCCGTGAGGCTCTATCTATGTAAGACTTGGCCATAACGGCCTTAATTCGTGTAAGACTATTTGTATGGATGTAAGACTCTTGTTATTTCAGCTTCTGTGTGTTCAGTGAGCATTGATCTCTGGGATCACTGTACACGTGCATTCGGTGATCTCGACTTCCAAGTCGGGGTCCCCACAGAGCTGGTATCAGAGCCATCCTGACTGTAGGAAGCCTTAGTTAACATGGACGTTAGTTAGATGAGACCCCTTTTTTTTCAAAGCCTTCTGAACCTCTCTTCTTTTCTAAAACCTGAGATTTCCTCAGCTTATTAACCCCTCCTATTCCACCTTTGTAGATGGCCGCTGTTCCCGAAGAGCACCTGACCACTGGGTTTCCCCTACTTCTCGAGGATAGCCTCCAGGAGTGTCAGTTCCACCGAGCACCCATCCTCACCTACCACGAGCATTGGGTGAGCGATACTGAGGTGGAGTACCATGTGGAAGTGATTGTGAAGGCAAACGATCCTCCCACAAGTTGGTTCTTCGAGGGACCCCAGATGTCGACACTACCACTTGCTGCCGAGGCTGCTGCACTCAAGGCACTAACCCGTCTCCGCGAGCTTCTTCCGGAGATGGCCGCCAAGATGGCAACTCGCTTCTTACCTTACCGAAAGGAAGGTGACGAAGAAAGCAGCGCACTAGCCCCTCCACTGAAGGATGGACTCTCGCTTCGGTTCCAGACCTACTTCAGTCTATGTGCCGACAGCTTGGCACAAGACTTGGCCTCGGAATCAATGAAGCTTCGAGAAGAACTTTACAAGACCAAGGCACTTCTTCGTCGAGCTCAAGAGAAGGCAAACAGGATCAAGAAGGAAGGAGCACCTTCTGGACAATCCGCTATCGCATATCGAGGCGGAAGGCCCTCCGAGGATGTGTCTTCCAAGGGTGAAGAACCACCTCGGCGACGCCGGATGACAGCGAGGGAATACCGCAAGCTTTTCCCTGCACCACCGTCGAAGCACCGTCGTATCCAACTCCTCCACTCCCCCACTCCCTCAAGTGACAAGGGAGCCCAGTCAGAAGACAAGGAGGAAGACCCAGAAGAGCCGGAATACGCGACCGAGCATTCCGCCGCTTAGGCATTATTCGCTACTCGGATATGCCCGTTGTAACCCCCACGGTAGGATAGGTCGTGTAACCCCTATGCGCAGTCGAGTCCTTGTATGGTTCATATGAAACCATCTAGTGCTAGCTTTTGCCGTGTCTGGATGTAAGCCGTAATCTTCCTTCGGGAATGTGTAAACGACTACATCACCCATTTGGATTTTAATGAATGTGTTTTGGCCTCTCGGCCCTTGCATGATTTGATTTAGTGTCACACCCACCCCCTTACTAGGCACCTATCTATCTGCTTTTCCTCTTCTGAGTCATGAGACCTTTTACCGCTCCAACAGGATGCCTATTGTAACTCGTACTGGTACCTCTACCCAGCAGCCCGAAGCTGGAGCATCCTCTCAGCCAGAGGCAGACCACGACCAAACCAACGACCAAGCTCCACCACCACCTCCTCCAAGCATGGACATGGCTCAGCTTCTCCAGGCTTTCCGAGAGGAACGCCAAGCCAACACTGCAGCTCTTCAGCTGATTGCTCAAGCTGTTGCCAACAACCGCCAGCCGGCGGGGAATGGCAATGGACGTTCCACGTTGGCAGAGTTCAAGAAGCATGCACCACCAACCTTCATCGAGACTGCTGAACCCCTGGATGCTGATGACTGGGTCCGTTCCATTGAGGAGATTCTGGAACTAGTCGGATGCACCGAAGATCGCGAGAAGGTGGCTTATGCAGCCCACTGCCTCGGGGGAACCGCAAGAGCTTGGTGGGATGGATTCAAGGTCATGCATGCTGAACAAGACATCACTTGGGTTAACTTCACGGCAGAATTCCGCAAGGCCCACATTCCTTCTAGAGTCATGGCTATCAAAAAGCGCGAGTTCCGAGCCCTGAAGCAAGGAAGTGGCACTGTCAAGGAGTACATGCAGAAGTTCAGCATTCTGTCAAGGTATGCCCCTGAGGATGTCAGCACTGATGCTGCCAAAAGGGAGCGCTTCATGGAAGGACTTAATCAGACTCTGCAATATTCGCTTGTCGTGTGCGACTGCCCGTCTTTCCCTGACCTGGTGAACAAGGCACTTATGCTTGAAGACAAGCGGCGTGCTTTGGAAGACACTCGCAAGCGCAAGTTGATCAGTAAGGGAAGTTCCAGCAACCAGAAGCCTCGTTCGTGGCAGTCAGCCCTGGCCAAGACAACCTATCAGCAGCCAAGAGCTCCTGCACCTCGTGCCAATCCTCAGCCTCAGCAGTTTGCCAACCTCAGGCCAGCTTTCAACCCCAATACCAATGGTGGCAACAAGATCAACACTCCAAATCAAGTCACTTGTTTTGGGTGTGGTCAGCCCGGACACATCTCCAGGGTGTGCCCCAACAAGAAGCCTGATGGCCCTCGCCCCAATGCGCAGAACCAGGGACAAGGCCGTGGAATGCCACCAAGGAACCCAGCACCCCGCAATCCACCGAACTATGGGAAGGGGCGTGTGAATCACGTCACTGCTGAAGAAGCCCAGGAAGACCCGGACGTCGTGCTGGGTACGTTCCTTGTCAACTCAGCACCTGCAACTGTCTTGTTTGATTCTGGAGCAACGCATTCATTTGTCACTCAAAGATTTGCATTAAAAAGTGGCATGACCCCTACACCCCTGAATAACCCTATGGTGGTGCAAACCCCCGGAGCCGAGATGAGAGCCAAGATAGGCTATAAAGGAGTCAGTATTACCATTAACGGTGTAGACTTCCTAGCAGACCTTATCGTCCTAAGATCGCAAGGCTTGGATGTGATCCTAGGTATGAATTGGCTCAGCAAGCACCAAGGCTTGTTAGACTGTGCCAATCGGACAGTCACTGTGACCAATGACCAAGGTGTAGAAGTCAAGTTTGCCCCCAACTCCTCTTCCGCTCAAGCCGCTAAAGTCAACTGTCTGTCGGAAGTTGGGCTAGACCAAGTACCGGTGGTATGTGAGTATCCTGATGTCTTTCCGGATGAACTACCAGGAATGCCCCCTGACCGTGACATTGAGTTCATCATCGAGCTCATGCCCGGAGCAGGACCCATCTATAAGAAGCCTTATAGAATGGGGACGGAAGAACTAGCCGAGTTGAAGAAGCAGCTAGAAGAGCAGCTAAGGAAAGGATTTATCCGCCCGAGTGCCTCCCCTTGGGGATCTCCTGTTCTGTTTGTGGCTAAGAGGGACGGTACCATCCGCTTATGCATTGACTATCGTTCCCTCAATGAAGTTACAATCAAGAACAAGTAACCACTTCCCAAGATCGAAGATCTGTTTGATCAACTCAGCGGAGCCAAGGTATTCTCCAAGATCGACCTCAGATCTGGGTATTACCAGCTGAAGATCAGACCCCAAGATATTCCGAAGACGGCATTCGTAACCAGATATGGCCTGTACGAGTGCACGGTCATGTATTTTGGGTTAACTAATGCCCCAGCTTACTTCATGTATCTCATGAATAAAGTCTTCATGGAATATTTGGACAATTTCGTTGTTGTCTTCATTGATGACATCCTTTTGTTCTCGAAGTCGGAGGAAGAACATGAGCAACATCTGAGGATGGTCCTAGATAAGCTTCGTGAGCACCAACTGTATGCCAAGTTCAGCAAGTGTGAGTTTTGGCTGCACAAAGTTGGATTCTTAGGTCATGTCTTGACCGAGGAAGGATTATCTGTTGATCCTGCAAAAGTTGAAGCTGTGATCCAATGGCAATCTCCAACGACCATCAAGGAAGTCAAAAGCTTCCTCGGATTAGCGGGCTATTACCGCAAGTTCGTGGAAGGATTCTCTAGCATTGCAGGACCAATGACTCAGCTCCTCAAGAAGGACAAGAAGTTCGAATGGACGCCAAAATGCGAAGAGAGCTTCCAAGAGCTCAAGAAGAGATTGACCACCGCCCCAGTTCTGGCAACACCTGATATTCACAAGGAGTTCGTGATATATTGTGATGCCTCTCGAACCGGATTGGGGAGCGTTCTGATGCAAGAAGGCCGCGTCATAGCATACCTCTCCAGGCAGCTACGACCCCATGAGGAGAACTACGCTACTCACGATCTTGAGCTAGCGGCAGTAGTTCATGCCTTGAAGACATGGCGGCATTACCTCCTAGGGAAACGGTGTGAGATTTACACAGACCACAAAAGTCTGAAGTATATTTTCACCCAAAAAGAGTTGAACATGAGGCAGCGGAGATGGTTGGAACTCATCAAGGATTATGACCTCAGTGTTCAGTATCACCCTGGGAAGGCCAACGTGGTGGCCGATGCCTTAAGCAGGAAGGCTTGCTCTTTGAATGTCATTATTCAAGAAAGGCAGCCAACCTTGTTTAAGGAGATCGACCAATTCAGTTTGGAATTGGTTACCCCCGGATTTCTGGATCATTTGGAAGTCAGACCAACCCTATTGGACGACGTCAAGAAGGCTCAAGATGGACACGCAAGCATTGAAGGTATCAAGAGGAAGATGAAGATGGGCAAGGCCCCAGGATTCTCTGAAGACGAGCACGGGATTGTTTGGTACAAAGGTCGTCTCTGCGTACCAAACAACACCGAGTTGAAGACGCTGATTCTGCAAGAAGCCCACGACACCCCGTATTCCATCCACCCCGGAGGAACCAAGATGTACCAAGACTTGAAGGCACGATTCTGGTGGCACGGTATGAAGAGAGAGATTGCAACCTATGTTGCAAAGTGTGATGTGTGCCAAAAGGTCAAGGCTGAATATCAGCGACCCGCTGGATTGCTTCAACCACTCAAGGTTCCTGAGTGGAAGTGGGACAAAGTCGGAATGGACTTCGTCACTGGATTACCAAGGTCGAATAGAGGACATGACTCTATCTGGGTCATAGTCGATCATTTGACCAAGGTAGCTCATTTCATTCCTATCAAAACCACTTATGATGGCAACCGGCTGGCAGCTCTCTACATCGACCGAATCGTAAGTCTTCACGGTGTTCCCAAGGAGATTGTGTCAGATCGAGGAACCCAGTTTACCTCAAGGTTCTAGAAGAAGTTCCAAAAAGCCTTGGGAACCAAGTTGTCTTTCAGCACAGCTTTCCACCCACAGACCGGAGGTCAAACTGAGCGAGTCAATCAGATTCTCGAGGACATGCTCCGAGCCTGTGTCCTGGCATATGGAGCCAAGTGGGAAGACTGTCTCCCTTTTGCCGAGTTCTCCTATAACAACAGTTACCAGTCAAGCCTTCAGATGGCACCATTTGAGGTGTTGTACGGACGCAGATGTCGCACACCCCTCAACTGGTCAGAGACTGGAGAAGGACTAGTCTTTGGACCGGATATTCTCCGTGCAGCAGAAGAGCAAGTCCAACTAGTCAGAGAGCGATTAAAGGCAGCCAAGTCAAGGCAAAAGAGTTATGCTGACACTCGACGCCGAGACATGAGTTTCCATGTTGGGGACCATGTGTACCTGCGGGTAACCCCTCTGAAGGGAACCATGCGTTTCCATGTCAAGGGGAAGCTCGCACCAAGGTTCATTGGACCCTTTGAGATCACTGCACGACGAGGAAAAGTGGCTTATCAGTTGGAACTACCACCTGAGCTATCCGATGTGCACAATGTGTTCCATGTGTCACAACTCCGGAAATGTCTCCAGGTTCCAGACAAGCCCAGTCTCTACAAGGATGTGGATCACCAAGCCATTGATCTGCAGCCTGATCTGACCTACCGCGAGAAGCCCATTCGTATTCTGGACGAAGCAGAACGACGTACGCGGAGCCGTACCATCAAGTACTTCAAGGTCCAGTGGAGCAACCACACCGAAGCAGAAGCAACCTGGGAACGAGAAGACTATCTTAGATCCGAGTTTCCCGATATCTTTTAAGCCCTAGTTTAGGAATCTCGGGGACGAGATTCTTGTAAGGGGGGTAGGTCTGTCACACCCTGCATTTTGTAACATGTTATTTGTAACTTTGGAGCATGAAAATTTGGACCAGCAAAAAATTTTTAGCATCATTTGGCCCTTATTTGGAATTGAGTTTTCTTCATTTGCTTTTTCATGTGCTCATTAAAGTCAATATAGATTTCATCTCCTTACCCAAAACTTCTGCCCAATGATCATGCCAAGTGTTATATAGCAGTATAGTATTTTCTTACAAAATTAATTTGGCCAAAAAGCATTTTTTAAATTTAGTTTTCCAAAAACCCCTGAATTGAGATTTGCACTGCAAGTACTTGATTAAGGGTGTGAAAACTTTTTCAAAAGGTTTAATTGAGACCTAGTAGTCATAGGACTCCCATAAACCACAAAGGTATAATTTTAAAAGTTATTTTCCTATTTTATTTAAAAGCTTTTTCTTAAGGCCAGAAATGGTCTTTAATAGGGGAAAATTATTTAACTGCTTCAAAAATATTTGCCAAAATTCAGAGAGACTCATAGGACATATATTGTCCATATATGAGAGTTTCAACACTTGGTCATGTTCAAAATAATGGGCTAAACCCTCTAAAACCCTTTCTGGATATTTCAAGCTTTTGAAATATTTACAAAGGAATTTTTCTCCAAAAATTCCAGGGAAATTCTATCATGTCATATATGACATATTTGATGATCTTGCAAAACCTCATGCATTGGAGATCAAGAAAACCTCCTCAAACCCCTTCATAACCATTCTGTCCATATTTGAAGTTTGAGCAACTCTACATTGCCAAACTTGACCAAATGCTCTCAAACTTGGTGCACATGCTAGGATAGCCTAATAAGGCACCTAGACCAAATGGCACAAGATTTGGGATAGAGCAACTTGATCAGATCACCTCAAAACCCTTTCTGTTCAAATGCAAATCTGAACAACTTTACATTACCAACTTTTTATCTGGAGCCTCAAACTTTGTGAGCATGATCAATACCCCAAACGAGGATGCTACACCAAGTGGTGCATCAAGGGGAGATGATTAGCTTGACTCAATCAAGATGAAACTGTTTCTGTTGATTTCTAGGGTTCACCAAAGTTACATTGGCTAGTTTCTTCAAATGAGGCCAAATTTGGTGAAGCACCCTATTTTCTCATGTCTTTCAACCCTGTCAAGTGCCATGTCAAGTGGACTTCATTTACTTGATCAAACCATGATCAAACACCTTCTGCAGAAATCTTAAAACCTCTATTTTTACCACTTTCACCTTTCTCCATAGCCTCAGCTTCTTACCACAGGACCATTGGGTTACTAGCAAACCCCAGTAACTTCCCCAACACCTCATCTCCATGATTGGGGGGTGAAACCCCAGCTTTACCTTGCTGTGCACCCATCTTTCACCATTTTTACCAGCACCCTCCCTCTCTCTCTACACCCCAGAGCATCCAATGCCTTAGGGCAATTCTTTACTACTCCCTCTGCTCACCAGACACTGTTGGGCACGCTGGAATGGACCAAGCCGGCGAGAGCGTGCTGATGCCAGCCATACGCGCGCTCCAGAGCGCGTGAACAGTGCAGCTCACACGCTGGCTCGGGCCAATCGTTGGTCCCCGACCACCTCGAGCCTCCCCCTCGCGCCTCCCAACGTGCCTCGACGTCCGCAGCCCCCACCGGTGCTGTCCCCCTCCTCCTGCGCCCTCCAGTGAGCGTCGCCGCACGCGTACCGGCCGCCCGCTTCGGCCACTCTTCTGCTCCACACGCGCGTGCCTCCCTGTTGCTCCCCCGCTCCTCCTCTTGCCTCAGCTGGGCGTGGGACTCGTCCAGCAACTCCCCTGACTCACTCCCGCAGCCTCCCGTGCGCTGTAGCGACGAGCTCTTCCAACACCACCACCAGCCTCACCACTCTCCCCTAGTCCCTCCTGCACCCTCAGTTCAGCCCCGGAGCGCCCCTGTGCTCGGGATCGACCGGAGCTCCGCCGCGTCGGGCCGCTGGCGATCTCGAGGTATAGGCCTCCCCTGCTTCTCCCTCCGCCTGTTTTGGAACCGCAGCACACCCCTGACCCTTTCCCCTCTCTTTTCCCCTCTGTTTGCAGTCCGAAACGGCCGCTGCAACTGATCTCCGACGAGCCTCCGCCGTCGCACCTCGTCGCCGGCGAACCAGGGCTCCCCGCCGTGCCGCACTACCACCGTTGCAACCGCGACACGACGCTGAGCTCGACCCTGCCCTCCGTTGCCGTCGCCGTGGCCGGAGTCGTCGCCGGTGAGCTCGCCGCCGCCGTGACCACGGGGTTAGAGATGACAGGCGGGCCCCGCCTGTCATCCTCCCACCTCTCTCCCCTCCTCTGAGCCACTGACCCACGGGCCCCGCCCGTCAGGTTTGAAACCTGACGTGCGCGCGCACTGGCTCCGTGCGGCCTGGCCAAGCCGTCTGGGCCGTGCACTGAGGCCACTTCTGGCCTAGTGCACAGGAACCCTTTTCCCTTTTTCTTTTCTGATAATGTTTCAAACATTTATGCAGAAAAGAATATTGATCCAAATTAATTATTTCCAACTCCTAAAATCTTGTAATATTCCAACCTATTTAATGGTACTACTTTCATTCAAATCCATGAAACTTTTCTGTACTGTTCAAATTTAAATTCAAATTTGAGCAGTATAACTCCTGTTCAAAAATCAATATGTCCTATTCTGCAACTCCAAAACTCCAACTAAGATTTTTCCCCATCTTAGAAAACTCTCTAGTATTTTACAAAAATAAGTTGACATTTTTCTGAGCACTTTGGTTTTTCTGTTTTATTTGTATTCCTATTTTTCCGTTATTATTATGCGACGTATAGATCCCGTATTTGACGAAGTTGCTGTGGAAGAAGAAGGAGAAGGACTTGAAGACTTTGAAGACTTTGAAGACCAAGCCAATCCAGGCAAGCAGCCCTTTGACCATGATCCACTGTTCTTCGGAACCCGTTTGTTTCCGATGCATGATGATTAGGGTTACGATGGTAACCTAGACAAACCACGACATGATGCATGCTTTATTGTTGATCTTGCTATGTGCTAGATGACATGCAATAGTTGGTCTTGAAGCTCATATGATGCATGTGTGATATGAACCTCCGTAGTTGGAAACTTTGCATGAACCCATCGGGTGCCCCTAATGCCCGAGGGTGATGAAGTGTTAGGTCATCACTTGAGAAAGAAGTGATGTGCCGGTAATATCATGTGCATGGTGGAATGATGGATTAGATTTACGTGTGACTACCGTCCCAACCAAACATGTGCAACCACACTACCCCTTATGGGACGGGGCTTTATCGATTACTTAGGTCGATACTAGCATGGTGCCTGCATTACTAGTGACAGGAGGACTTGAGGTCCTTCCCGGGACGGGGTCGTGCTTGGATAGACGGCCATGACTGTTTTTATAGGGCACCGGACACACCGTTGGTCCCTTCGGGTACGTGTAAACATTGAATTAGGGCATGTCCCGTGATCTATTGTTTGTACCCCAAGGCCGTGTGCCAACGAGTGGACTCTATGTTAGTGTCGTCTAAGGAAAGGTAATGACCGGGTGCTTACCCCGGGTACTTGAGGTACCGCGGGTCGTGGATGCCACGGAAGTTCCCCGGATCTTGTGGGTAAAGTGCGCAACCTCTGCAGAGTGTCAAACTATTCGAATAGCCGTGTCCACGGTCATGGACAGTTGGGTGGTGCTACTTAAACTATGTCCTGAATTTTACTTCTTCGGTGATACATTGTGTGTGATGAGTCAAGATGGTGACTTGACTCGGTGAGTTAAATACTATCTATGTTGATGTCGGTAACCTGTTCTCAAGGTTACACGAGGTTATTGATGCATAAGCTTGATGATAACATATTGTTCTAGCCTCCTGCTAGATCGTTCATTTTTATTTAGTGCATTGTTACTTGAACCACATCATGGGTTGCTTGCGAGTACATTCAAAGTACTCATTGGCTTGCCACTGGTTATTCAATTGGCCAGGCATGGAAGAGCAGGATTATGAGGAAGAGTTCTTTGAAGACGACCATGCGAACTAGGACGCTATCCCAGTCAGAATGCCTGTAGGGTTAAGGCAGATGGCATGGGTTCTACCCGTTTTATCGAAGACTTCCGCTATTTGAGTATTTTCCATTCAGCCCGTGAGGCTCTATCTATGTAAGACTTGGCCATAACGGCCTTAATTCGTGTAAGACTATTTGTATGGATGTAAGACTTGTTATTTCAGCTTCTTTGTGTTCAGTGAGCATTGATCTCTGGGATCACTGTACACGTGCATTCGGTGATCTCGACTTCCAAGTCAGGGTCCCCACACGAACTTCTTCTTGTCGTCCCAGAACTTGCTCTCCTGCGCAGAACAACCGGATTCAGACCTAGCT